>OY740812.1:14099051-14699051 GCA_963514005.1 Raja brachyura
GGAGAGGGGGGAGCGGGGGAGAGGGGGAGAGGGGAGAGGGGGGAGAGGGAGAGAGGGAGGAGAGGGGGGAGAGGAGAGAGGGGGAGCGGGGGAGAGGGGGAGCGGGGGGAGAGGGAGAGAGGGAGGAGAGGGGGGAGAGGGAGAGAGGGGGAGACAGGGAGCGGGGGAGAGGGGGAGCGGGGGAGAGGGGGAGCGGGGAGGGAGAGAGGGGGGGAGAGGGAGGGAGAGGGGGGGGAGAGGGAGAGGGGGGGAGAGGGGAGCGGGGGGGGAGAGGGAGAGGGGGGGAGAGGGGGAGAGGGAGAGAGGGGGGAGAGGAGGAGAGGGGGAGAGGGGGAGGGGGGAGAGGGGAGAGGAGGAGAGGGGGAAAGAGGGAGCGGGGGAGAGAGGGAGCGGGGAGAGAGGGGGAGAGGGGGGTCGGAGCAAGTGGATGGAGGGGAAGGTGGGGGGGCAGGAAAGATTGGGGGGAGTGTGAAGCATCGTTGGTGATGTTTCCACCTAGTTCGCTTGTCTAACTCCTTATAATGTTGATATCTCCATTCGGTGCTCCTGAGCTCCGAGGGAATCAAACCCAGCCCACTCACTCACTGACCCAGTCCTTCCTCACCAGCTTTCTGGTGAATCCTCTTTGCACCCGCTCTCTTATTGTGACCAGAGACTGCGCACAATATTTCAGCTGTGGCTTAACCAGTCCTCTGGGATTCCCCCTTCTCCCAAAACTATTCCATGGAGCGTATGAAGATGAGGGGAGATCTTATGGCGGTATACAAAATCCCGAGAGGAATAGACCGGGCAGATGCACCGTCTTTTACCCACAGTAGGGGAATCGAGGACCAGAGGACACAGGTTCAGGGTGACGGGAAGAAGATTTAACAGGAATCCAAGGGGTAACCTTTTCACAACACGTATGGAACAAGCTGCCAGAGGAGGTAGTTGAGGCGGGGACTATCCCATCGTTTAAGAAACAGTTGGACAGGTACATGGATAGGGCAGGTTTGGAGGGTTATGGACCAAGCACAGGCAAGTGGAACTAGGGTAGCTGGGACATTGTTGGCCGGTGTGGGCGAGTTGGGCCGAAGGGTCTGTTTCCACACAGTATTAATCTATGACTATGACTTCCTGTATGCATAACAATAGCAAATGTCCTAATAAAAAAAAAACTCACCATCACCCACTGCCACCTATTATTTAAAAAATGGATCCAATTTGCCTTGGATCCCATGGGGTGTGACCTTTTGGATAACCTACCATACATTCCTGAAGTCCGCATTAGCCACAATATATTACCACTTCATTAAACGTGACTAAATTATTCAGAGCTTTGCGGCCTACAATGTGGAGTGGTGCGGCTTTTCTTGGGGTCCGGGCCGGAGCTTCAAGCCGTGGGTGCGGCACGGAGCTTGGGAACTTTTGCCGAGGATTGCCAGCATCGGAGCTCCAACCGCGGGTCCTGTGAACTTTAAACACCATGAACCAGCGGTCTCCGGTAAGAAGCAGTCGACTCGGGAGCTCCATGCTCCGAGGGAATCAAACCCAGCCCACTCACTGACCCAGTCCTTCCTTACCAGAGTGTTCCGATCTGTCCTGACGCCGGAGTTTTGATCATCCTGATGAGAGGACTTGAACAGCGGCCCGTCGGCAGCGGCCCCGTTCAAAGGTCCCTGACCACGGGTGCCTTAAGGAGGAAGATGACTGAACTTTATTGCCTTCCATCACAGCGAGGAATGAGGATTCCACTGTGGTGGATGTTTATGTTAAACTTTATTTTATGTGCTGTGTGTACTTTTGCTTTTTACTTGGTATTGCTGTGTGGTAACTCAAATTCCACTGTACCTTAATTGGCACATGTGACTATTAAATTGAATCTTGAATGCATGCCACTCTCTATGGCTAGCACTGAGCTCCGCACATGTAGAGTAGTGGTTTTCCTTTGTCCCCTAGGCCTCACGCACCGGGGTTGGGATGGGGAGTACAGAGTTACGTACACGTACACAACACGCTGCATTCAAGAGTCTGTATGCCATACACACTACAATGTTCTTTTTTTTTACCTGATTCAATCAGGTAAAATGTGTTATTGTAAGGTATAATTAAAAAAAATTACAGTATAAATTAAGGGTAAACAAGCAAGGAAATTGTCATTTCAAGGTATAATTATCAAAAAATATATTTAAAATGTCCTGTGTAAAGGTTACTTCTCTCTTATTAGAGTAAACAAGCAAGGAACAGGTATCATGTTTCAAGTAGGTGTAGGTGTAATCTTATAACTATTAAAACTCTTGTTGGTTTGTAACAGATTCTATTTCGCGAATATTCGTTTAAGGCGTTTGTGGATTTACTCCTCCACCCTTTGCTGTACCCTCTCCCCCTACACTCTCTCCCCTCTCCTCTCCGTCTCCCTCCTCACCCCCTGCCTCCCTCCCCACTCTTCCCCTTATCTCCCCCCTACCCCTCTCCTTCCCCACTAGAGGGGGAGGGTGGTTAGTGTGTGTTTGGAGGCAGTGGTTGTGTGTGTGACCCACTCCTCCCTCCTGTCCATCTCCCCCTCACCACCTCCGCCTCTCCATTTCCCCCTCTACATCCCATCTCTCCCCCCCCCTCTCTCCCTCTCTTTCTCTGCCCCACTCTCTTTGCCCCTCGAGATAGGGTGGGGATGGGGTAAAAGGAGCTAATGAATAATAGTAATATAATATCAAGGGGGATGGTGTGGGTGTGCCTGTGTTTGGGGGGGTGGTTAGTTTGTGTGGAGGGGGGGGGGGGGTCTGGTGTGTGTGTGTGTGTGTGTGGTTGGACGGGACCCTCTCCCATCCCCCCTTCACACTCTCTCCCCCTTCCCCATGTCCTCCCCCTCCCCCTCCCCCCTCTCCGTCCCCTCCCCCTCCCCCATCCTCTCTCTGTCCCCCCCCTCTCTGCCCCCCCTCCTCTCCGTCCCCTCCCCCTCCCCTATCCTCTCTCTGCCCCCCCCTCTCTGCCCCCCCTCCTCTCCGTCCCCTCCCCCTCCCCCATCCTCTCTCTGCCCCCCTCCTCTCTCTGCCCCCCTCTCCCCCTCACCCCACTCTCCCTCCCTCCACTGTCCCTCCCTCCCCATGTGTGTGGGGGGGTGGTTAGTGTGTGTGTGTGAAGCCACAGCACCCCCCCCCCCCCGCGCAAACGCGCGATGGGGGAACAGACCCAACGGGTCTGCACTTGCTCAAGTATAATATATTTTCAATATGACTTAAGTGTGAACAAGCAAGGAGCTGGTGTCATTTTAAGGTATGATTATCACAAATTTTCTGTGTAAATTAAGAAGTGACATGCAAGTAAAATGTGTTATTTTAAGGTACAATTAAAAAAATTACAGTATAAATTAAGGGTAAACAGGCAAGAAAACTCATTTCAAGGTACCACTATCAAAAAAAATCTGTACAATGGACCCCCATCTCTCTACCTCTTTTTTCACTTTTTCCTGTCTCATGCCTGGGGAGACCATCCGGTAGTCCTCCCATAAACATAACGCTGAGGCCCTGTGATGGGCTGCGAATCTAATCCTCAGCGGGACTTCCGAGGACAACTCTTTAACCCGCAGACAAGGCCAACCGGCCTGGTGCCATTCGACCCTTTGTGGCAGCCCATGTGGAACAGCAGGCGTGCCGACGTCTGGCTTCCCTGGCTGAACTCGGGTCACCGCCCTCTGCCCAGGACCATGCCCAGGGTGGAAGTATTGGCCATGTCCATGGAATGCTGGTTCATGAGTTGCTCTAGCCGGACTTTGTTTCCTGACCTTGTGTGCCACCTGACTCCTGCTGTCGGCTTGGCTGGGTTAGATTCTGCCTCCTTTGCTCCACCTTCAAAACCAATCGTACTTGCTGCAAACACACTCATTTCTTGTTTAAAGTCTAGTACAGTTGTGTTTCATTCAACTGCCATCATCTAAAAATAACTTTGAAATTACTTGTTGTAATCCACATTGGAATCCATTGGAAACATTTATTTCATTTTATGAAAAGTCACTGCAAAGTATATCAAAAAGAATGCTTGCCACAGCCTCACAGACAGTTTCCTATGCAGAGTGGTTATTCTCAATTCAATGCCAATAACTGAAATGAACTGAAATAGCTTGTTGTAAGCCACTTTATTTTGTGTACTTCATGCTCCTGAATCTATTGGAAATCTTTATTTAATTCTAAAATGGAAAAGGTATTGCAAAGTGTATCGAAAATAATCCTACCAGATGCTGTCTCATTTGGTGTTTCCATTGCAGACTCGATTCAAGATTCAAGAGAGTTTATTGTCATGTGTCCCTGAAAGGACAATGAAATTCTTGCTTTTCTTCAGCACAACAGAACATAGTAGGCATGACTACAGAACAGATCAGTGTGTCCATATACCCTTATATAAATATATACACACGAATAAATAAACTGATAAAGTGCAAATAAACAGATAATGGGCTATTAATGTTCAGAGTTTTGTCCGAGCCAAGTTTAATAGCCTGATGGCTGTGGGGAAGTAGCTACTCCTGAACCTGGTTGTTGCAGTCTTCAGGCTCCTGTACCTTCTACCTGAAGGTAGCAGGGAGATGAGTGTGTGACCAGGATGGTGTGGGTCCTTGATGATACTGCCAGCCTTTTTGAGGCAGCGACTGCGATAGACCCCCTCGATGGAAGGAAGGTCAGACCCGATGATGGACTGGACAGTGTTTACTACTTTTTGTAGTCTTTTCCGCTCCAGGGCACTCAAGTTGCCGAACTAAGCAACGATGCAACCGGTCAGCATGCTCTCTACTGTGCACGTGTAGAAGTTAGAGAGAGTCCTCCTTGACAAACCGACTCTTCGCAATCTTCTCAGGAAGTAGCGGCGCTGATGTGCTTTCTTAATAATTGCATCAGTGTTATCGGACCAGGAAAGATCTTCACAGATGTGCACACCCAGGAATTTGAAGCTCTTGACCCTTTCAACCATCGACCCGTTGATATAAACGGGACTGTAGGTCCCCATCCTACTCCTTCCAAAGTCCACAATCATTTCCTTGGTTTTGCTGGTGTTGAGGGCCAGGTCATTGTGCTGGCACCATATGGACAGTCGCGCGATCTCTCTTCTATTTCATTCAACTACTGTTAACTAAACAGTACTTTGAAATAACCTGTTGTAAATCACTTTATTTTATGTAATTCATGCTCCTGAATGCATTGGTTATTTGATAGTGTAACCTTACCCTGAAAAGGTATTGCAGTGTATCAAAAATAATCCCACTTTCTGCAGTCTAATTACAGTAGTTCCGTGGATTAAACCTGGCATTCATCTCTCGCCTCATGTCTAACCCGGTGTGTACCAGCAGTTCTCCTTTCTCCATAATGATACATCATCCATTTCTTGAGGTTTGATTATTGATTATTAAGACTATGAAACAAATATGACACCGAATCACTTCTGGAGTGTCAAATTTGCATATTTGTACTTTAGCCCCTGCAGACAGTTTCAATTATGTTAATCAGCAATTAGGATCAAAACTGTACATTGAAACGTGAGTTTGAAAGAGGTGAATCTTTTGTAGCACAGAACCAACCATGCCCATTCTTATCCTTTCACAACAGAACCCTGAGCATTCTACAAGGAATCTTTCATCCAGCAGACCCATAATGTGAATAGGATTACAGCAAATCAAGGTCCAGTTATATTTGATTAAATTGCTTCAAGGTAAGCATGTTGTGATGCCTACAATTCCATCTCGAATTGTTTCATTTCAGAGAATCAATAAATCTACTGTAAAAATCTCTGTGCAAAATGATTTTCTACTTACTGTCTCACTAGGAACTGGCTCTATTAATAGCACTGGCCATCCTTCTATAATGGCATATATAAGCATCAGCCTAAACAATGAAACTGCTCTTTTGAAAACAAATATTTCGAAATTGTTCTTCACTTGGTCAATGACACACATTGACCTGAACTTTGGAGGCAAATGATGATGCATTGTCACTAACATAACAAGTTTAGCACTCGGGATAAGTTTTGAAGCAATGGTGTTTTTGCACTACTGGTGATTCATAAGTGAAGTCGCATTGGAAGCTATGTTTCTTGAAGCTACACATTGCTAAAATTCTATTAGTGGCTGCGAATTATATATTAATAAGCTTCCCACTTTTCATATTAAAAAAATTGACACTTGTTTCATTTGTTTCAATACTTCCCAGACATCTGCTTAGTGTGGAAAGCCTATTGACCAAAGTCTTCCACAAACAGGCTCTGGCTCTAAATGTAACCAAATTCCATCATTTATCAACATTGTAAATCTTGGGGGCCCGCTAATTCCATTCCAGTCTACAAATCTGTTACAGAATTTACTAAAACTGTGGATGGAATCTGTGTCCTAAAGTTAGCTGCTGAACATGAACAGAGATATATTGTTCAGAAGTACCACACTCAACTTATTGACATCCAACACCACAGTGGTACAGTACATAGTAGCAACTTCAAGATGGTGCCAACCCACGGCTATTCAAGTAGTACATTATTCCTGTCTTTCATCATGAAGCAGAGACATTCAGAGAAGTACAGAGGATTAAGGAACACAAAATATGTGTCCATTCATCATGACTCCAACATTGACTTGCATCATGATGTAAAGTTACACAAGATTGTTCTGCATCTGCATGCATAACTTTCAATGATGCAACTTCAACCCTGATGAAGTCAGAAAAGCTGAACGGTGTTGCTAACAGAACAAGCAAACCCAATGTTCAATTATCTGCATGAACACGTGGCCAAAATGCCTCCTTCTGTAATGCAAATGTCAATGATTCCAATTTGTGATAAGCCTCATGCACAACAGCCCCTTGACCTTCCATGATGCTCGTGGGATCCTTGATGAATATCCGTTCAAACCATCGATGCTTGATTACTCAGCGAGCAAAGGTAAAGTTACCATTTCTGTAGTCTGCCTTTAAGATCACCCCCAACAGTGCAGCTCACTGTTCAATAAACAAACATGCAAAAGGTATCTCAGTGATACATAATCTCAAATGGACTTAAATGTCCAAGAATAAATTTCTTGCGGCCTTCCTACAACAAAAAAAGGATCGTCCGGAATGAAGGAAAACTGGTAAACAGACTAATTTAAGCAGACTAATCATCAAGATATATCCAGATTCTGGAATCTGAAGCAAAAATACAAACTGCGAAGGAACAGTGGGTCAAGCAACATCTGTGGAGGCAAAGGGAAGAAACGGCAACTATCAATCTACCTCCACAGATGCTGCTTGACCCATTAAGTTCCTCCAGGAGTTTTCTCTTGGTTATTATTTACTATCTTGCCTCATGTAAAGTTGGCTGCTGGCAATACACTTGTGCTGTGCATTGTTCATCCTGTGTGCAGAGTAATGTATATTAGCAAGAGGTACCACACGAGTGTTAAATTGAACGCCAACCAGTCGAGTGTTATTTCTTTTGGATTATTTACGTGGTGATACCATTACCTAGGAGTTAGGTTAGGGGGTCCACAACAGTTCAATGATGGTAGAAGGAGTTTTGCCGGATTTTGGATATTGTCATTTTCACCACTGTACATGCTGTCATCTTTATTACGCGGGGGGCTTTCGCCCCTCCTGCACTTCCCTGGAGATCGACTGCCATGTCGCATCACCGAGTAATGTTTCAGTTCCTCCCCCAGCAAACTACCAAGAGATCCTCGGCGGATCGGACTGTTCAATCCCGGCAGAGTGAGCTTCCTGTGAGTCTTAGTTGCTGGTGAGAGGTGTGAGTATTCATTTGGTTCATCCTCAGTTTCCAAAATGGAGGAAAGTTTCTTCGTGGAATTGTCATCGCTGTCCAGTTGATTCTGAAAATAATGCATTTGTTCCATTAGCCTGTGCATTTTATTTTAATGAAATCTATAAAGAACCCGATTCTTACATTTTTGAAGCATTTTCCCACCAGTTTCCCACTAATGGGTTTCCATTAGTCTGTCATCTAAAGAAAGCTACGAACACTTGGGAATTCAAAGGTTCTTCCGTAAATTTGGCATCTCCAGTATGAAGCACTGCTCATATATGCCATCTACATCAGACTGTGTTCAATCCTGACTTTTGGGTCTGTCTGTATGGAGTCTCATATTCAACCTCTGACTATGTGGGTTTCTTCTGAGTTCAGTTTCCTTCCATGTTCAAAAGATGAGTTGGTGAATTATTTGGCTGCAGATTACCTCTAAGCTAAGTGGTTGATAGGAGAATTGGGGATTTAGTTAGCATCTGAGCGAGAATAGAGAATAGTTGTATGCTATTGAGCTGGGAATGGGATTGATGGGGTTTCTCCAAGAGCTGACACAGATACAGTAGCTTAAGTGGCTGCCTCATATATTGCTAGAAAACATTAACATGAAATGTTCTGTTTTTTAATGTACGAAAAAGTCTATATCTTGATATCACGTGAGCTATTCTGTCAGGGAAGGCAAGGATTAGTTATAAAAGTAACTTTGATCATTTTCTTTCCCCCTCACTTCCATCAAGAGTAAGGAACAGTCCATTGGTTTTTGCTGTCCACTGGTGCTTCAGAAAGTAGGTGTTCTTCACATGTAGCCTCAAACAAGTTATGCACGCAAATTATTTGAATGTAATCTCTCTGCTCTCTTCAACTACCTTCCACACATCTGCCTCCATTATCTTTTGCTGGGCAACATTCTTGTGAGATGCCTTGGGAAGTTTTTGCTATTTTGAATGGTTCTGTACGAATTAATTAGTCATTGAATTAGAATGGAACCCGACCTGTTTAATTTCTGAATTTCCCAACTGGGGCCAGGTTCTTCTGGACAAGAATTGTTCTTCTGCTTTCCAAACACTATATTATCCTGTCCCAGTATGGGTACTTTACCTTTTTAGTTTATAGATACAGCACAGAAAAAGGTCTTCAGGCCACCGAGTCCGCACTGATCAGCGATCCCCGCACACTAACACTATCCTTCATGCACACGGGACAATTTATAATTTCAGCAAGCCAATTAGCTGTCTTTGGAGTGTGAGAGGAAACCGGAGCTGCCAGAGAAAATCCACACAGGGCACGGGGAGAATGTACAAACTCCATGCAGACAGCACCAAGAGTTGGGATTGAACCCAGGTCTCCGGCGCTGTAAGATAGCAACTCATCCGCTGCGCCACAATGACATCTCTTAGATGTCAGAATAAAGGTGAGAATGAATTAACTAGTGCAAGTTACTGACCCCATTTAGAAACTACATTTAAAGCAGGCATTCATTGTCTGTGTAACAACACTACCAAACAGCCTCACTTATTTTTTTAGGGTTTTCCTTTCAATTTCTCCTGTTTCCAGGAACTTTGTGTGTTTTTTTCAAGAAAGTGAAACTTCTGGAGAGGTCTGGGGTTGTTTCGCATGTGTTCAAAAGACTTGTTAACTTTTCTAAGTTTAGTAGCCTCAGCTGATCAGCGATCCCCGCACACTAACACTATCCTTCATGCACACGGGACAATTTATAATTTCAGCAAGCCAATTAGCTGTCTTTGGAGTGTGAGAGGAAACCGGAGCTGCCAGAGAAAATCCACACAGGGCACGGGGAGAATGTAGTTAGCATCTGAGCGAGAATAGAGAATAGTTGTATGCTATTGAGCTGGGAATGGGATTGATGGGGTTTCTCCAAGAGCTGATGTAAGCTGATGCAGAAATGCAGGATACATCACCCATCACTAAATGCACACTAATGCAGTCAAGTAAATTAATCGGGTTGAGAATGAAAGGTCTCAACCCGCAAATTCCCCAATCCTTCTCTCCAGTGATGCTGCCTGTCCCGCTGAGTTACTCCAGCATTTTGTGTCTATCTTCGGTTTAAATTAACATCTGTAGTTCCTTCCTACACAAGTAAATTAATCATATTGATAAGATGTATAAGGCTTAGACAGTCACAAATCTGCCTCATATATGCCATCTACATCAGACTGTGTTCAATCCTGACTTCTGGGTCTGTCTGTATGGAGTCTCATATCCAACCTCTGACTATGTGGTTTTCTTCTTAGTTCAGTTTCCTTCCACGTTCAAAAGATGAGTTGGTGAATTATTTGGCTGCAGATTACCTCTAAGCTAAGTGGTTGATAGGAGAATTGGGGATTTAGTTTGCATATGAGGTGTAAAGCTGGTGGGGTCACATATTGCAAATATTTAGTACTGGTAGGATCTGCAGATGCCGGTTTAAACTGAAGATAGACACAAAATTCTGAAGAAGGATCTCGACCCGAAACGTCACCCATTGCTTCTCTCCAGACATGCTGCCTGCCCTACTGAGTTACTCCAGCATTTTGCGTCTATCTTCGTACCAAATATCCAGGTTGTTTGGGTGATTGGATAAATAGCACAAATTTGTATGTGTCTTATTTTTAAATTTTTGGCTATAAGTGTATAAAAATTGTTATTTTCAGAGTGGAATGATGTTTTCAGGTCAAATTGCAGCATTACAGAAATGTAATCTAATTTATGTTGCATCAATGAATTGTGTCATTTCCTTTGTAATTCTCTTTTATTGTACTAGCCAGGAAATTAGGTCACATTGTTCTGATATGTGACAATAATAAACCTAAAACGTAACCTAAACCTAAACCTTGCCTGGCTGGATCCAATAGCAGAACAATCAGGCTCACAGAAACAGTTCCCAAATGAATGAAATGTCACAGAATGTTATCCATATTGACTCTTATTTCAGTTTATTGCTCATTGATGCCACAGTGTATAATGCACTATGTTCCGAATAAAATAACCAATATACCTGAGAGAGTCTTGGGGATTTGGCGCACTTTGCGATTCCCTGTGAAAACAACAGATGGAACGTTACCGGACTGGCAGCTCCTCATATTTTGCTTGGGTACCTTACAACCCAACAGTGTAAATATTAAACTCTCCAATTTCAAGTAACACCCCCAAACCCTTGCCCCCACCCCTGTGGCCATGCATACATTTCTCTCACTATCTCCCTCCACCACAGTCACCCCGGTCTTTTTCCCTCCTCCATACACTCATCTCCCATCCCCATGTCCCATATTTCCCTTTTACAAACCCTCATTCCCCATCCCCTTGTCTCGTTCCATCGGTATATCCCATCCTCTGACTTTACTTTTCACTTTTTTTTATCTATATATCCAACACTCCTTTCTCTCATCTAGCCTTTGTTACTTACTTTGACCGTCTGCCAATCACCCTTACCTCTAGCCCATGCCAGGCTTTGCCTCATCCCCACCTCTATGTTCCAGCTTTCTCCCCCATATTCCACTTTTGAAGATGGGTCCTGACCTCTAAACGTTATCTGTCACTTCCCTCCACAGATGCTGCCCGACCTGCTCAGTTCCTCCAGCAGTTTGTTTTTCGCTTAAGATTCCAGATCTGTAATGTCTTGTGTCTCCACAGTACTGTTCTATGTTCTATGAGGCCTTGGAATAAATTTGACCTCGGAACATAGATGCAGGATTTTTTTAATTAATTGGTGAAATCTAGGATTTGCAGACCAAGCTAACATTATTGCCCACCCATAGATGACATACATGGGGAAGGTGATGGTGGGATACCTTTTTGAACTGCAGCTGTCCTGGTTAAGGTTATTTCACAGTGCTTTAAGTGGGTGAGTACTAAGACATAGACCTCGCAACAATAAAGGACAGACATACATTTTCGAGCCACGATGATGTGTAACCTGGAGAGATATTTACATTTGGTGATGGAGGTCTCACTTGTTTCTCCTAGTGGGAGTGGTTACCAGGTTGGTAGAAGCTTCATAGAAGCCTTGAGTTGCTGCACTGCACCACGCTGTAGCCATATTGTGCTGGTGGTGGAGGGAGTGAATGCTTAATACATACGAACATAAGAACCAGAAGAAAGACTAGACCATTCTGTCTCTCAGGTCTGCTCTACCATTCAATAACATTATAGCTAACCTGCCCTAGCCCAATATCCACTGATGCTTAGACCCAGAAATCCATTGATCTTTGTTTTATGGTGGTGAATTGGGTGTCAGTTTAGCAGACGGCTTTATCCTGATCAGTTGTTGCAGTTCTAGGGTGTTACATCCAGACAAATGAAGTATGATCTGTTATTTCTCATATTTTCCTACAACATAGACAGAGGCCACTGGACCACTTGTCAGAGTAACCCAGTCTATTCCATCTCCCCATTTTTACCCTGTATTTTATTTTCACACAATATCCTATGACCTGTACCTGGAATGGAGAGGAAAGACTTTGGAAAGTCAGGAGATGAAATGTCACCTGTCCACATACTACAGAGATGCTACCTGGCCCGCTGAGTTACTCCAGCACTTTGTGTCCATTTGTGCAAAGCAGCTTCTGCAGTTCCTGTTACTCTATGATTAACTTATTTCTTTATTAGGGAGATGGGAGAGTACCAAACTGTGCAAACTATAAGCATGGGACTGTGCAGGGAGACAGTGATCAGAACTATCACTGAACACCATCCCATGGAAATATTATTCCAATTTTTCATTAAGCATTTTAATATTCACTATTTTAAGGCTTATCAGCACTGTGGTGTGAAAAAGATCTGGAGCTTAATTTCAATTAACAACTATGTTAAAATAGGGCATGTGTTAATTTATCACAAACATAGAGAGAACATTTAAATCTCAAATACTTCTTACCAGCTGTTGAGAAGGAATTTATAAATGTTTGTACAGGATTTGATTTCACTGCATTTTATAACAAGAACAGCTGCTTCTCCACCAACACAATATCTCACTGGGGAAGTCATGAGTAGAGGTACTTCACCCCATCCTGTGGCTGATTAATGTAATCTTCTCAAGTGCAACAAGCTGTGAGCTCTTATCGACAAGACCAAAGGAATTATGATTGTTGGTGACTATATAAAATCCCATCAGAAGAAATTATGTGTATCGAGCACCGAACAATGTTCTGCATCTAATCATCCAAAATCTTCTAACCTTCATTGCAAAATCCTGAATACTTCAGATGAACATATTTGTAGCGTCCAACGTGATATTCAGTACTGTGCAGCAGGTTTGTGATGCCTCAACTTTCATCCTCCTGTAAACTTGTACAGGCCACCACTGTGACAGTTACAAACCAATACCAATGCTATTGTCTCACAGTGTCGGAGACTTTGAGTCCTTTTGTGGGGTCGAGGTGGACCTTGAATGTTCTCCCTGTGACTGCAAGGATTTCCTTCAGGTGCTTCAGTTTCCTCCCACATCTCAAAGATGTGGGAAGGCTGGTTTATCGCCCCTAGCGTGTAGGTGAGTGGTAGAATCGGTGAAGTTGATGAGATTGAGGGGAGCATATAGGATTGGTGTAAAAGGATAATTGATGTTTGGTACAGACTCTGGGTATATCCATGCCTTGTGCTTCTATGACTCGAGCATTTGGATATCATTTGCAATGCCAGGATTTATTATTCATCCACATTTTGCCTTTGACTGAAGAGGTTGTTAAGAATGAATTACGTTAAAGGGGCCGAATATACATGTTAAATTTGCCCTAAATTTCTCTGCTTCCAAGGGGCACAACTCCAGATTCTCTTGCCTACCTTTATAACCGAATCCTTCATCCCTGAAATCAATTTAGTCAATGTGTTCTGCACCCTCCTGAGCATCTTTATAGCCTTGCTAAAGTGCAATGACTAGAAACATCGGAATTTATCAGTTGCAGAAGTGATCATATTCTTGGAAGACAATTACATGGACGTAGAATGGTACGGACAGCTGAGAAAGCACAAGGACACTTGGGTAGTTCAATTAATTTATTCTCAGAATTGAGAGATCCTTTAAACCATTTGTCTGCAAGATTTGTTTTGATCACAAATTAAGATGCCCAATATATCAACGCACACATACAATGTAATTCCTGGAAGAGAAATATTTTCAAAGCTATTATCTCACCTGCGCTTCACATCCTTCTTCAAGGTTGAACGTCAGGTCACGGTGGATGTTAGACACAAACTTGCTTGAATATTCGGGATAGAGCTCCAACACTTCAAATAAGCCTCTCAGATTGATGTATTGCAGATCACAGTAAGTTAATGCTTTCACATCAGCATTTGTTTTACTCACTTGGCCCTTTGTTGAAAGGTCTGCACCAATCAAGTCCCCTTTGCCTGCAAGGGAAAGCAATTCAGAAAATCTTCAGGTCCCTTAGACAGCAATTCATTTTAGACCCAAATCCTTTTGGAAGAGGTCAACTGGGGAAAGTAATATTGACCAGAGGTTGACTTGGAGTGTGCAATGATCAAAAACAGGAATAGGAATGCGTTTCCTTTGTGAACCAGAGTTACATTACCGAAAGATTTACTTTTGGATGAGATAGTGTGGGAGAAATCACACATGGAGCAAAGATAATGCAAAGGTTCCTTTCTGTCAAAAAGTGGATGGTTGTAAATGAAACCTGGCGCCCTTTTGACGTCAAAGAAATTGAGAACTGGATACGAACTATAAAAATTGTTATCTATATTAATTTTTCAATTTCAATCAAACTTCAATGGTCATTCATCATCTAAATCATTTAGATTAAGTAGCACAATGACGCTATATCACTTGAACACCTACACAATGCACAGGACCAATGATCCCCCATTGTGATCGAATTCCAGTTAAAGTCTTGCTATTAGAAAGATACTGAGTAGTCGCCTGCCTCTTCCACACAGTGAAGGAGGTACAATGCAAACAAGACACAGCAGGAGTTGTGGGCAGAGTTTCTTGAACCTGATCTTCATTGGTTAGTGCATGATTGAATGTCTAACTGAGTGAACATTTTTGTCTGAACATGTACTTTTTCGTGTATTAATTCAAAGGATGTGGATATCACTAGCCAAGCTGGAATTTAATGTAGTTGAACATGGAATTTTACAGAACAATCCAGCATCTTTGAGAGTTGCACATGATAAATATATTTAACAGCACCTTAAATATATTTTTTGAATGCTATAAAATCACTCAAGCTTATCGGCTGTTTCTAAATAAGACACAAAGTGCTGGAGTAACTCAGCTGGACAGACTCTGGTGAACATGGAGATGTGATATTTTAGGTCGGGCCCAGATTGAAACATCATTTATCCACGTTCTCCAGCGATGCTGCCTGACCCCTTAAGTTACTCCAGCATGTTGTGTCCTTTTTGGTTAACCAGCATCTGCAGTTCCTTGTGTCTAGACGTTTCTGAATCATCAGACCTATTGTTGAGAAGAATCCAGATCCCATTTATAATTCACTGTTGCCTCTCTTGCTCATTGAAAAATGATATTGAAAGATGAAAGGCAAAAATGAGCCAGTTTAATAATTGAATTTGAATTGGAGAAGGGAATTGTCTACTAGTTCACGAAAAATTGCATGATGTTCTCACTTTGCAGCGCATATTACATAAACAAGTCAGTGAAAGAACTCCCTCCTACTCACGTTATATAAACTAGTAGCTTAGCAACTGCAGCATGGGTTATCACTGCCAGAACATAATGCATAAACAAAATAAACTAATTGGTGCTTTGGCAAAAATGTAATCTACTTCATGACCATTGTCGTTCAAATTAAGATGGGAATATTTTAAATCAAGGAGGGCGCACTTTGTATCTGATTATCTGGAAAAATAAATCATCAGAATTGGAAACGAACATCAAAAGAGAATAATCTGGAACATTCTACTTAGGTGTGTATCCTCAATGTGATGTTTGTTGAAAATGTGATTTTTCAAGCAGACTTGAATTTTATGGTTAAAAATAGGAATTTTTCTCACTTCAAAATTGTCAGCTTGGCCAAGTTCGTAGCATTACATTACGAGAATATTGCCAGGACTTGAAGGCCTGAGGTATAGGGAGAATGTCAGGCAAGGTTGGACATTATTTCTTGGAGCGCTGGCTGCGGTGATTTTATAGAGGTGTATGAGATCATGGGGCAACCCTCACACAGAGGGTGATGGGTATATGGAACAAGCTGCCAGAGGAGGTAGTTGAGGCTAGTACTACTATAATAACATTTAAAATACATTTAGACAGGTACATGGTGCATTTAAGGATACTTGAATTCAACAAACTAACTGAGTCAAAAAAATTGGTCATAAGTACATTTAAGGCTGAGAGTAAGTAAACGGATAGACAAACAGATATATTTTTGGACTTTAAGGGAGTCAGAGATGGGACTGCGCTGTAAAATGGCACATGATCAATCATGATTTTATCGAATGCTTCAAGGGACCATATTATGTCCTTATTTAGTTTCTTATGTTTTTAACCGTAGCTGTTGACATTCTAGGCTCTGGAATTGCCATCCTAAAATATTTCTTCCTGCTGACTCTCTTACCCCCTTTTAAAAAATTACTGCCCTTAAAACCTGCCTCTTTGGCCAACCACATCCAACAAAAGTCGATATATAAAATGTAACGTGAAAAGTCAAGCTCTCAGGCATTGTGAGACCTTACCAAGAATTGCCAACACCACGTTGTCCTTCAAAACTTCCATGGAGCCTGAGCACACAAAGTAGTTTGCTTGCAAGGCGTCGCCCTGTCTGATGAGGTACTCTCCTGGGGCGCAGAAAGAGGTTTTGATGTGGAGAGACAATGATCTCAAGCATCCACGACTGGCCGATATAAAGAGAGGTAACTGCAGAATCTCCTTGTGTAGGTGCATGGCAATGTCGGCACGGAGCTCATCTGGGAAATCCCGTAAAAGCTGCAGCGAATAAAGTGAAGTTTAGACTGTAATTTTCCAGATGTATTTTTGTACAAAACTAAATGGACATTCACTGTGATGAAAAATACATATATAATTTGGATAGCACAGTGGGTCACCTAATAGACTGCTCTCAAAGCTCCAGCAACCCAGCTTTCATCCTGACATCTAATTGTGCATATGTAGAGTTTGTATGTTCTCCCTGTGACTGCAAACATTTTACCCTATGTGTAAACCCAGGTGGGGTTTCCATCCATATTATAAAGACATATATGCTGGTCGGTCAATGGGCTATTGTAAATTGTCCCCAATGTGTCAGGTGCAGCCAGCATGCTCCTGCATGGGCATATTGAAGAGAGGGAGTGCTTGAAGTCCGGAGAGGAGGGAGCAGATGGTCCCCCTGACCTACTTGCCTTAGTTAATACATGCATGGCCTTGTGGCATTATAGGATAAGCACATCCTAATCAGCTAGTCAAAAAACCTAGTGGATTTTAAAAAGCTAAATAGATAAGACAGTTTCCAATTAAGAGTTTAATCATTGCTGGAAAGAGATATGACTTTCTTTGAAAATATCCCTGCTAAGGCAGGTATGTGCTTGCCACCTCTCCTGATTACAGCCGTCAACATAGAATTATGACAATGTACTCTATGTCAACTATATCAGAAATCTAAATTTAAATCTGGTCTAGCCAGTCCTATTTTCTTTTGACGTGGATCAAATGAAGTTTGAGAAGCTAATCTGCTTTTCAGTGCAAACAAAAAAATGACAAGTCTTTGCTAATCTCTTTTAGCATGCAGATCTTCCAATAATTCTTTTCTAATTCTGTCTGCATAATTGTGTGAAAAAATGAGATATACCAGTGCAGTGAGTAAAACTGTTCTTCGTTAAAGTATTAATGTGGTGGGTAATGTAACCATAAGTTCGAGTAATTGTGTGGAAGATAGGTCCCTCCTAACTACTGTTTACCAGTTATGGCGGGACTGGAGGATCTTCATCTGGCCCTTGCTGCTCCAAGATCACAATGAAGAGCAAAGAAACCATTGATTTTGTTCTTCAATCCCATCTCCCTGCTGCTTCAACTCTCACTTCCCATTCTCGGGGAGGATGCTCTACCTAAACCTGAGACTATCTGTTCAGCTGCCTTCTTTTTGGCCCTGAAGTCAAACGTCCTCTCACCCTCCCACTCTAGGTCCCGTAGAGTCAGCATTCTCCACAGTGATCTATATGCGTCTATCCCACTCATGAGATCCATCTGGTATTCCCTTGGGAATGCTCCTCTAAAATGTTGACCTCTTGCTGGATGACATTACAATTATTTCACCCTCCTCAGGAGCTGACCCACTCTAGAGGGAGTGTGAATTGAAATGATACGCCACATCTGTGCTATGGTAGATCTCACTTGCATCTTGAATGATGTACTGTATAGAATGGATCAGTTCATCAGAACACTGACTTTCTCTCTCACGTGGTAAAGAGACTGCTGGTTTGTAGATCAGACTGGATGAGTGTAAGAGCAGACATCTTATATATTGTACCTCGTTGGCATCAATCCCGTTATTCACTGACCAGGTGGTCTGGAAATACTCAAGCATTCGTTGCTTCAGGCTCTGCGGAAGGCAGTGAACTCGAATAAACTCTTTCAGGTCCTTCATGCGAGTGTGGTAGAGAGAGCGTCTTGAGTACATACGTTGGATGATGGCAGTAACATTCCCAAACACAACAGCATGCATCAGAGCTGGAAGAGAAAATGGAATAGGTGAAACGAGGTGAAACGGAAATCTAATTTCCTGATAAATTGTTCAAATAATTATCAGTTTGTGGCTTTTTTACTTTTGTTCCCCAATTATTTCCTATTTCAAAAGTATTATTGGAGTGAAATACAGGTAGCATGGTCCCTAGCATGGCCTCTAATAACAGTAAAGTCGATGAGGAATTTAGAGATTCAGGATGGTGTTGAATAATATGACGGCTATTTAAGGCATCAGTATTAGGAAGAGCAACATACAATTGTACTTTTAACATCCTAAAAAGACCAAAGGCACTTCATATGACATAGTAGATACTGAAACAACGAATATGTGAAGGAGTGACAATAAGCAATATGGACAGAGGGCATTTTAACGATGGTTTTGAATCAAGAGAAAGAGTTGGAATGGCTTGTGGTGTGAATTCCTGACCGAAGAGATGGTTGCCCCTAGTGAATTAAATGAAGTAGGGCATGTACAGGAGGCTGTAGGCGGAGATATACAGAGGTTGCAGAAGGATGTATGGCTGGGGAATGTTACAGAGTTGGTGGAATAAGGCTATCTGTGGTTTTCAAAGTAAACATGGGAATTTTCAAATTGTGTGTTGGTGAAAAGAGGGCTATCCAGTAAATGATCGATGGGTGGCCGGCCAATTAAATGGGGTCGGACGCAGAGCATATATTCTTTCAAATAGGATCGCATTTATGGGCTTTTTTTGGCCTGCACATGTAAACCTAAATACAGATTATGAAGCTACACTCGATCTCTACTCTGTGAAGGTACACCGAATCTTTGCTCTATGAAGCTACACCTGAACTCTGTTCTGTATAAGTACACCTGATCTCTGCTCGGTGAAGGTACACCTGATCTCTGCTGTGTGATGGTAATCCTGAACTCTGCTCCGTGAAGCTACACCTGAATCTGCCTTGTGAAGATTCACCTGAGCCTGGGACTGTGCTTGTACACCCAAATGTGGGCTTGTGAATTTACACCTAAATTTTGGCCTGTGTGAGTACATCCAAAGTCAGGCCTGCAGGGGTAGACATAAAGGTGAATGTGTGAATGTACACCTAGACTCAGGTCTTCACATGTATATCTAAAGTTAGGCCTGTGCGTCTGCCCACATATGCATGAATACAGATCTCTTAATGTACACTCACTCTCGAGCCTGTACATGATTTCCTGAACACAGGTCAGAACTTCACTTAGTGCATAGTCACCAGATTTGCTGCATATACGCGAACTGGAACTCTAACCTGTGTCCCGCAGGTCTCACGGTGAGAACACTTGAAAAATTCCAAGAGGTGAATTTATTGAGTAAATAGATAATTCATTAGGAAATCATGAGTCATGTCATCAACTAGATACTTTTCAATCACTGCAATGAGCCGAAAGGAAAGGCAGCAGAGTATATATTCTCTCTTCTGCTCTTTGTTTTTTTGTCTTTTTTTATTCCGATTTGTCGATATTACATGGCTGCACTTTGTCGTGGCAGCAGAATTGGAGTTGTGGAGTATGAAGCATCTTGCTGCGGTGTCTGAGCCTTCATTCATGTGGGACTTGTGTGATGGAACTATCTACCCTTTACCATTGTTGCTTATATATATTTGTGTTTGAGCAAAACATGGCCGGACTCAATGAATTACCCCCAATAAGCATAGTGCAGATTGAAAATATCTTCTCTGCGTCTGTGTTTGCAGAAACATTTCCGAAGCCAACGCTGGTTAGGCTGCTCAAGGTGAAGTAGAGGGCAGCAATGTAGGCACTTCGAACGGTAGGGCCACCCAACGAGTTATTAGTGTATGGAGTCTCCAAACGTTTACCAAGCTCGTTTAACCAACCTGGTGGAGAAAAACAATCAGAGGTCAGGAATTTATGTTTCAGACTATCTGAAAATTGGGCACACCAATACATATATATTCATATTGAAATCTGCTGGGTTCAGATACACTCAAAAACAGAAATAAATGCAACAATCTATTTATTTCATCTTAAGTTTGATCAGAAATGAGAAACCTCCAATTATAATCTCCAACCTCTAGTATCCCCTCCCCACCTGGTTCCACCTGTCGCCTCAATCATCTACCCCACACACCTCATGTTTCTTCACAATCTTTCCTCTTCCCTCTCAGACAGAGTCTGAAACATTGAGTTGTACCTCTTGCTGCCACAGTTGATGCTTGACCCGCTAAGTTCTTCCAGCATTCGTTTTTTTTGTTTACCTGCATCTATACTGACAGCTATAAGTGTAATAAATCAGAAAGTAGCAGATAGAATCACTGTGGGTAAGAACTAAGAACTAAGATAGCCCACAAGACATTGGTGGAGTTTATTTTCTAGTTATGCTGCAGCTATACCAATAGGTTAGATTGACCTCCATGTCTTCCTAAGGTCAATGAACTGTTAAGGTCAATGAGGTTCTTAGCAAGGTTCTTAGAAGGTCTTAGCAAGAACCTCAGAGGTCAACAAGACCAAAAACATCTGTCCTATCTTAAAACAAAACCAGTGACACTGAAGGCGACCCGAAACGTCACCTATTCCTTTTCTCCAGAGATGCTGTCTGATCCGCTGAGTTACTCCAGCTTTTTGTGACACAAAGGCTTGTTTGCACAGTATTTTCCTTGACACAATAGAAAGTGAAATCCAGATCTTGCTTGGTGTTAATGACATTGGCTGATAAATTTACACATGAATATTTAATTATTATTCATCACCAGTGTCCCAGAGGATGATTGCACCTTCACTCCATTCTGACTGAATCTGATGCCGCTTTGTGAAATTGTTGATATCCTACCAGAAAGAAGGTTGATCCAAGTGGCGGGTTAGAGTTCTTCTGAGCCACAGCATGGCACTACCAAGGCTTTCAACAACAACCTAACTCTTCCAGTGATCATATATTTCAAATTAGTACATGAACGTTGATGGGGAAGGCATGCACAATTAGGCCCGGGTGTTCCTTGCAACAATGCAAGTTCCAGTAACCTTCAACAGTCCATTAAACTATGTTAATTTTCATTAAAGCTGATTTAAGAGCATGAAATAAATTTGCTGAGACATTAACACTGGAGGTAATCTTGCAAAACTTGGAATATATAATTAATTTATGTGACATGACACTGCATTTCTGAGCTAATACCACTGAAAGCATCAGATTAATAGAATACCTATACATTCTGAAGTGTCCCAAGGAGAATAAACTGGATATAATATTGAAGAACATAAAACTAAACATTAACAGTGAGCACTGGATAGTGGCATCAAGATCTTCGATGGATAAATATTTAGGCAGGTTAAGTTCAAGGATATACCTATATGATTCAAAGCTTGGCCTACACTTACCAATGTCCCAGGTTTGTGGATCATTCATGGCCATCTCCCTCCTGCCAATGACGTACCAGATGCAGGCCATCCAATGAGCGAGCAGCGCAAACATTGACATGAGAAGTGTTAGGACCATGGCGCTGTACTGAGAATAGCGGTCAAGCTTTTGTAACAAACGCAGCAGTCGTAACAGACGCACTGTCTTCAACAAGTGAACCAGAGAGGTCTGGAAAACAAACCAGAACAGCCGATATTTAAATTTTGGATATCTTTTCAATTGACCTTGTAATTTGCGTTGAGTAATTAAATGATCCGATCATTAAAATGGCAAACATTGATGCTTGAAAAATATAACCAGATGGAGTGGGAAGAATTTCTTGGTCCATCACATTTGGAGAGGACATCCGTTAGCGACATTTCTTTGAGCCACCTTCTTGCACCCTACCTGACTCGCACTCATTTCTCCCTTTCCCCCTTTGCCAGCTCACTTTGGTGAAAATTAGGGACGGAAGATAAATGCAGGTATTATGAGCAATTTCCACATCTTGTGAATGAATAGTAAAAGGCCCTGGTAAGCCCAGAGTCTGCGCCTCAGCCACCAATACTCACTAACGCTATGATCCTTGAACATCTTGTCCTGGTGAATTCAAAACAAGTATTTTGACTGAGGAAACCATCCAATAGAATCCACCATCTACTTCTCTTGTCGAGCTTCCAGGATAATCCATGCAGATAATTGGTGAGCAAAGATATTTTGTGCAGGAACCTTATTGCAAGATAGAGGAGACAACTAAAGGACCATTCCATGGTAACATGTCGTGGCCCATCCCTCACAACACCAGGAACAGGTAGAACTTTGCACTAGTGACACTTGGTGTTTGCATATCCAAGGTCTATGCTCAGCTTGGTGCAGCCACATCAGGATGAGAACCTTAGTGAGTACAGTTTCCACTTTCCTCTGCAGACCTGTCTGCCAGGTCTCTTGGGACACAATCCATTTTTGATCCCCAGATAAATTGGAAAGTGACTTGGGTCCCATTCCACATTCCCAACCTTTGCCAAAAGTTGTCCAGCAATTACTTGTTTCCACATTTAATATCACTGATCACCTTTGCCTCAACCTCTGAATCATTACAAGTTTTCCCCAAAAAGAAACTCTGCCCTCTATGGATATCCTACCAGGGCAATGTGATAAAGCAGAATCTATTTTCAGACCCACAATGAGAAAGCATCCAGATCGTTATTTATTCATATTTGCTGTCGTACCAGACATTCATTTGCCAAGTAGCAGCAGGCCTGAGAGAATTTGGAAAAACAACACTCTCTTTAGATTGTGAGTAGATTGTTATGGAGTCATTACTCTGAGACGTTGTTAATTACATGCATGTCAGCATAACAGATGTATAACAGTTAGTTCCATCGTCTAATTGAAATAATCCAATTGGGTATTTACTACAGAATAGTTCATAAGGTTCCAAACCAAAGCAGATTTGAGCGAAGAATCCACTTGTTTTAGGAGGATCATGACACCACCCCATGTTCTCACCTGTCCTCCACCAGTTGCCGCTTCAGAGGTCTGTGCCCATGTCTCTCCATGTCAATGTTTCCATTCCTTCAATCAGATATCTGCTCCCACCACTCTACACGAGGGGCCCACATATCAGTCAGACAATGCAGCTTCTTGCATCTATGATTGTGGTAAGTCTTTCTTCCTCATCCTGTCTGGCATTATGACGCAATTGCTGCTCCGTCTTCCCACCAGCCCCTCCCTTTGTTTCTCGCTGACTGGAATTTCTCTTGTTTGGTCCCACTCTTCTTTATTGAACTGTATTTGCAATAATCTATTTTCCACTCTGACACTGCTGACTCTGGAATCCCACAAGGGTATTTTTTTTTTTTACTCCCTTCCATTTTCCATCTACATGTTATTCCTTGGTGGTATCATTCCAATCCATGGATATTTCAAATGGATGTGATGCCATTCAGCTCCACCACATTTCCAGCTCTCCGGCACAATCTGCTGCCTCGGATTTGCCTATGCCACAGTTTATGCCATAACATCTGCATCTGGCCACCACCTCCAGCCCAGTATTCTATCTAAGGCTACACAAGACCATTCACGGTGATAGTATTGGGAATGACACAGCTGAGGTTTGGAATATATAACCACTCCAGCACAAGACTGCCCACTTCCACCTGTGAAAATGTGCTCACCTTTTTCAAAGTTCATCTGCTCTCTGATATCCACATCCTTGCCTTTGTCTGTGTATGACTTCCATCTCAGTCCTGGTTAACCTCCTATCTTCCACCCTACATAAACAGCTCACTTAACACTCTGCTATCTTAACTTGGTCTAAGCCTTACCACTGATTATAGTTTTGCATGTTGACCTGCACTGGCTTCCACACAGGTAATGCCTCGGATTTAACATCTTCTTCGTTGTCTTCAAATCTCTCCAAGTATTTCCATTCCTATTTCTATAATCTCGTCCCACTCTAAAACCCCCGATCTCCATACTCACTGACCATTAGCCTTGATCTACATCTCATTTGATGTCTTGTTTTCACACCTTACCCGTCCTGATCTCTGTCTCCCTCCCCCTGACTTTCAGTCTGAAGAAGGGTCTTGACCCAAAATGTCACCCATTCCTTCTATCCAGAGATGCTGCCTGTCCCTCTGAGTTACTCTGCAGTTCTCCACATATGCTGCGTGACCCGCTGAGTTACTCCAGCACTCCGTATTTGCTATATTCTATGCCCTGACCTATGAAGACAAGCATGTTATTTGCCTTCTCCACCACCCTATCTACTAGTGATGCCAATTTTAGGGAACTATGGACTTGTACCACATGGTCCCTCTGTACGGCAACACTCCTTAGCGCCCTACGGTTTACTTTAATGTCCTACCTTCCCGAAATACATCATCCCGCACTTATCAGAATTAAATTTCATCTTCCGACGCTCTACCCAACTTTTACTCATCCTCATTTAGCTCTTCCCCCCCCCCCCCCACCAAACACCATAAATATAAACAATCATGCCTTTACTAAAGTTATTATAAAAATGGATACAAATTAGATAGGTTATTCTGCATCTTATCCATTCAGAAAAACACACACCTGTGGATCCTGGTAAAAGAGAAAATTGTTAAATGCAACTTACCACAGTAATGTTAAAGGCATAGAGTAGATCAAATGGCAATGCAGCTATTAAATCCACAATAAACCACGTGGTTCCATAATGGATGCAGATAGATCGTGCATCGTAGACTACTTGACCTGACTGACTGACAAATGTGGTCCGAAAGTTCAGGACAATATCTGTTGGATAAAGAAAATAAAGCAAGAAGTGTTAACGAAGAAAATAAAGTGTAAACCAAGCCTTCATAATTACAAATTATTCCATGGAAGATTGCATGTAACACCAATAATCTTAAATTTACAATAAGGATGATGGCATCTGCCATGGACATGTTATGGTGGTAGGCTAAGTGCAGTGGATCAAGGCTTACTAGGCTGGATATAATATGGCTAATGAACACCAATCCAGCCTCCCAAGCCTGCGTGTGTGGGAATTTAGTTACTGTATCCTCAAATGGTCACTGTCTTGGCTAACCATCATCTTCTATGTCAGTGATCTTAACCTGGGGGTCGGGACCCCAATGGGCAATGTGCTGCTGGCGTTACTGTGCATATATATGAAACTGCAGTAGAAGCAAATGAACCTGGGCTTGCAAGCACTAGGGCTAAACAATGGGGCAGCTGGTAGAGCTGCTGCCTCATAGCTCCAGAGACCAGGGTTCGATCCTCATCTCGGATGCTATGAGTGTGGAGTTTGCATGTTCTCCTTGTGACCATGCGGGTTTCCTCCGGGTGGTCCAGCTGCCTCCCACATCCCAAAGATGTGTAAATTTGTAAAATAATTGGTCCCTGTAAATTGCCCGAATATGTAGGGAGTGGATGCAAAAGTGCGATAACATAGAACTAGTGTGAATGGGTTATTGATGGTTGGCATAGACTCTGTGGGCCAAAGGGCCTGTTTTCATGCTGTATCTCTAAACAGGGACTAATGTGCTTTAGATGGAGTCTGGATTTGACTCTCAAATCCATAATTGAATATTATAAACACTTTCAAACAATTCACAAGAATCACGTAATATTGTATAGCCTTTGGTAATTTGAAAATTCACTTTCAAATGCAATTGCCACCTACGGTTCAGTGTAATATCTAGTAAATCAGTCAGAATGCTTGGGAATGGAACTAATGGGAAATGAATGACCAAGCAACTGAACGACTTAAGGGTGATGGAAACATTAAAGGGTGTGAACATTGGTCACAATCAGTATATGTAGTGAAATATTATTAAATTAGTAAAATGGGCAAAGTAAATATGAACGAGATACATGTGTCAAGAACTGTTCAAAAAAACTGAACAACAGCAATCTCTTGTTTTCTTTTTGCCTGAAGGAAACTTGGTCTATTGCGTTTTCAGGCGTAGTAATAATGAAGTGAAAATTTGCCTCACCGAATATGAAAAGCATTTCCACAGCAACGTCACTGACGGTGGTGCTGCGGGAAGTCGAGGAGCTGTCCTCGCTCTCTGTGAAGCAAACGTTGTAAGGAACGGTCACGGCGACGTAAAACGTGGCCAGCAAGATAAGCCAGTCCCAGCCAGCCTTGAAGGTACTGTAATGCAGGAGGATGAAGCGGGATTTCTGGACAGATGCCACTTTGTACTCGGGGAGAGTAGGCTTGCTTTCAAACATGTTCTGCCAAAGAAGAGATTGAAGTAGTTTAATGAAGCAATAAGTTGTTCCAAACGTTTTCAGCTTACTTTAGAGGATAGTAAATGTCACAAAGGCATTGAGGGGTGAGACCCTGGAGTGGTTTGGAACCAAAGCTTAACAAAAAACAGATAGGTAACAATCTTTTAAATACTGTCATAGTAGCAACCTCTGGCAGCTCATTCCATATACCCACCACCGTCTGAGTGAACAAAATTGCACCTCATGCTTTATGTATTATAAGTAAATTAATTTTATTATACTGCAACAAAATATATAAAATCACATAGCACATTAGCCTGTTATATATTTTCTTGGTTTGTTAACATTGTTTAATGTAGCTTGAAGATAAGATTTAATTTTCAATATTTCAGATTTTTGCTTTAAGCTATTGCACAAACAGGACGTGATATTCTTTAAACAAATCACACAAGGGCCTTCAGTTTTTAATGCAGACTAACAAGGGATTGTTGATGTGAAGCATAGCGTTCAAGATGGAATTAGATAAGCAGTTGTGGTGTGGAAAAGTACAGGTTCACAAAAAGAGCAGGGAATTGGGATTAAATTAAAAGTTCCAGTGACAAACTAGCTCAGGCATTATCTCATTTATGTTACCTTATTAACCGCAATTCCCCTGTCCAGGGAATGCATGTAAACACTCATGTATAAAACCCTGCTCCCAAAGGTTACAATCAGCATCATTTTAGAGCGCAGCAGAAGAGACCAAACTCCCTGAATACGTTAATTGGGATAAACCTGTGGAAATTGTCAGAGTCATAGTCATACAACACAGAAACAACACAGGCCCTTCAGCCCAACTCATCCATGCTGCCCAAGATGCCTTATCTAAGCTTGTCTCATTGCCCGCATATGGCCCATAAGGGTCTCGACCCGAAACGTCACCTATCTCCTTCGCTCCTTAGATGCTGCTGCACCCGCTGAGTTTCTCCAGCCTTTTGTGCACCCTCCCTTTAAACTTTTCCTATCCCACCCTGTATCTGTCCAAGTGTCTTTTAAATTTTATTATTGTACCTGCCTCAACTATCTCCTCTGGCAGTTCATTTCAAGTACCCACTACTCTCTGGGTGAAAAAGTTACCCCTGAAGTTCTCAATAAATCTTAAACGTGTCACCCAGTCATAGCGCAGCATACCTCTTGTTGTAGCATCAAGGGGGCACATTGCAACAAATAGGCAAGGCCCCTTAGGCAATGAGGAGCCTTGCATGAGGATCTCTTCCATTAAAAACAGTGGGTGCATATAATGCCATATAATGAGTTCTCTCCGTGTTCTTGCCTAAGAAGGTTTTTCCATTCCTTCATCATAATTTGCTCTAATAAGCTGGCATTCCCTATCCAAATGATCCGTGGGGCCATCTTCAGCAGAGTGGCACAGTGCTATCAACTCTGGCGTTATGCTGCAGTTTAATGATTGCTGCTCAATTCATGCCATTTTGAATGGAAATTGAAGTCTGCAAAATGTTGCATAATAAACCTAAATCAATGAAGGCACCTGCTGAAAATCTTAGATTTTATACTAAAATGCCTATAAAGAAGCAAGTTATACCCAGGGGCCTGCCATAAATTGTATATTTTATGATGTGACTTTTTTTTCTGTCGAATCTAAATGTATTTTTATCTTCCTAAGTATTAATCCTAAATATTAAATCAGGTTCAGTTTTTTACCATAAGTTCCAAAGTAGATGTCACACATTTATTTAAACAAAAAGGCTTTCTGGGTATAACAGCATGATTTGTGCACCAAAGTGTGAATGGCAGCACGCAGGGGCTTATCAATACATGATCAGGTTTTACTTACAAGCATCGCAGACTGGGAGCTTTCAGTTTCCTGTCCATTGAGTACATGCAAATGGAGTAACAATGAAGAGTAAGTAAGGAACCAACATCGACTAACAGGAGTCACTCACAGCAACACATCAGTAACAAACAAGGCAGAGAAAGATTTTAAAAAACAGGACACATATGATGTTTTTAACAAGGATTCACAGGCAACGTTTGTTCATGCATGACGGGGTTGTGACCAGGCACAGTCCAGACATTAATGGAACATTGACAAACCGAAGATAGACACAAAAAGCTGGAGTCATTCAGCGGGACAGGCAGCATCTCTGGAGAGAAGGAATCTGAAGAAGTGCCTCGACCTGAAACGTCACCCATTCCTCCCCAGAGATGCTGCCTGTCCTACTGAATTACTCCAGCTTTTTGTGTCTATCTTCAGTTTAAACCAGCATCTGCAGTTTTTTTACACTTTGCCAAACAGAAACTCTTTCCAATTAACTCAAACCATCCGAGTCAATCAAATAAAAGTGCTAGAAACGTTATTTAATTTTATTTATTTAGGGGTGCCAATGTTCAATTAGGTAATTATTTTCTACATAACAGTTAAAGCAACAATCTTGCATTTAGACCAGAGATACAGCATGGAAACATGTCCTTCAGCCCTCCGAGTCCATGCCGACCAACGATCATCTATTAGACTAGCACGATCCTACACTCTGGGCACAATTTACAATTTTACTGAAGCCAATTAACCTACAAACCATTGAATCTGAAAAAAAAAACTTCTTTCTCCTGAAGAATGTGCCTAGTTTACCTGAGAAAATCGAAGTCTAGAAAGTGTCAGCCTACAGAAAGTGTCAAATGTTATGTGATTAACTATAGGAGGTATTATTTTTTTTGAATAATTTTTTTATTAGCAATAAACAATTCTCAATGTTTAAAACTGAGTTATAAACATCAACTTAAATCAATATTTGTACTCTAATGATT
This sequence comes from Raja brachyura, assembly GCA_963514005.1. The sequence goes on from OY740812.1 coordinate 14,128,335, forward strand.
ATTATCTTATTTTTTTTTGAAAATAAAAGTGGGTAAAGAGAAATACCATTATTAATCAATAAAATTATAATTCCTTAATAATTATTTGGTATAAAAGAAAAAGAAAAAATGAAGAAAAAGAAAAAAGACATATTATGTATATATATCAATTAAAAGCCACACAATATATTATAAATGAAACAACTACAAATAATAATATCAGTAAAGACATGCATATATCCTGGTATACCAATACATTATTTTCATCAAATCCCGCAGGGTGTCAGTCGAGCCGTGATGCCAAGAACAGCTACTTCTCTAAATACTGTATATATGGAGACCATATCTGTTGAAAAGAATTATACTTGTCCAAAAGGACAAATCTGATTCTTTCCAACTGCAACGTCTCCAACATCTCTGATGCCCACATTTTAATTGTTGGGGATAATGTTCCCTTCCAAAATTTCAATATTATTTTTTTCCCTAATATCAAACAATAATCAAGGAAATTTCTTTGATCTAGTGTAAATATCAAATTAGCCTCTGGAATTCCCAGTATTATTAGCTTTGGGTCGGGTTCTAATTTAACCTTAAGAACTTCAGAAATAACTTTAAAAATTTCTGTCCAATAATAATTCAATTTAGGACATGTAACAAAACTGTGTGTTAAATTTGCTTATAAATTCTTACATTTATCACAAATAGAGGAGAGATTAGGAAATATACTATTTAATTTGGCTTTTGAATAATGTAATCTGTATAATACTTTAAATTGTATTAATATATGTCTAGCATTTAACGAGCACCGGTGTATTCGTTGTAGTATAGGAGGTATTATGAAGTGATACTATTCCTTTCCTTCTGTCAGACATCCATGACAAACAAAAGCTTTGGAGAGCTGAGGCCTGTACTTTAAATGGCGTGACTCAGGAATGAAATTAATATCAATGTTTCCTCAGAAGAGAGAAACTGCTGAAAGCAGCAGGTTATATGATCATAAGGTCATAAGTGATAGGAGTAGAATTAGGCCATTCAGCCCATCGAGTCTACTCTGCCATTCAATCATGGCTGATCTATCTCTCCCTCCTAACCCCATTCTCCTGCCTTCTCCCCATAACCTCCGACACCTGTACTAATCAAGAATCACGTTGTTAGTCCCTGCAGTCTCACGATGAAGGGTCCACCTCTGAAATGAGAACTCATCAATTTCCTCCACTGATTGTCAGGGTCAGATCCCAGCATCTTCTGTTCTTTCATTTTTAATTTCCACCATCTACACAATGCTAGAGAATATTTTCTTCTCCTCTGCCTCACTCCTCCACAAGTGCTTTCTGGTTCAAATAAGGTATGTCTTTTTAAGGACATAAGAAATGCAAAAAAACCCTATTTGTACAGTGATTTCCATGTTTCTTTCACATACCCCAAAGCACTTTATAGCCAATGAAATATGATCAGTGTTGTAATGTAAGGAATATACCAGCCAGTCTGTGCAACGCAACCTTCCACTGCAATGTACCAGTGGCTTTGATAACCAGTGTTAAGAATGTTGACAAGTAGAAAATATTATTCGGGACTCTGGGACTAACACCCCCGAAAAAAGCCTGCGGGATTACATAGAAACATAGAAAATAGGTGCAGGTGGAGGTCATTCGGCCCTTCGAGCCAGCACCGCCATTCATTGTGATCATGGCTGATCGTCCCCTATCAATAACCCGTGCCTGCCTTCTCCCCATATCCCTTGACTCCACTAGCCCCTAGAGCTCGGTCTACCTTTCAGATGATTGTGTACAACCATCTGAAAGGGCAGCCAGGGTCTTTACTTAACATTTCATCAATATTTTAGACTTTAGAGATACAGCGGGGAAACAGGCCCTTCGGCCCATCGGGTCCGTGCCGACCAGTGATCACCCCGTACACCAGTGCTACCCTACAGACTACGGACAATTTACAATTTTACCAAAGCCAACCTACAATCCTGTATGTCTTTGGAGTGTGGGAGGAAACTGGAGCACCCGCAAAAAACCCACGCGGTCACAGGGAGAATGTACCATCTCGATATAGACAGTACCCATAGTCAGGATCGAACCTGGGTCTCTGGCGCTTTGAGGGAGCAACTCTACCGCTGCACCACTGTGCCGTCCCAGTAATGTACCATTTCCACAGCTTAGAATTTAATGCTGAGGCCAGTGGATTGGAACTGGCACTTCTGTCTGAAAGCAGGAAGGTGTTGACCACTAGTAAATGAGATGCTCTTGGCAGTGGCCGAGGTGGAGCTTGCGAAAGGCAAGGAGAGGCAAAAAGAGTTTTCCCAATTCAACCAATTTGAATAAATAAATCACATTTGACAGACATGCTGTGCCTTCCCGATTCTTCCATCTCATTGAGTGACAGTGTTCAGTGTGTATTTACAGACAAGAACTGTCACTTTGCTAGGGCTATCCAGCACAACATGTAATTCCACTCATAATGAAGGCTGTAATCTGCTGAACAAGAAGGATCACCGCCCCTTTGGAAGTAATTTTAAATCTCTCCTTTGCATTGAGGCCATTTCTCCTCTCATGGGAGGTATAGGATTATTATCCGCTCCTGCTTCCATGGTAATATTCCCTTACTTTGCCTAAATTATCACATATGAGCCCAGATAAAGGGAGCTGTCATTGCAGAAGGCAGAATGGCTAGATTCCACACTCATTGGTTTTGTAACCCCATCTGAGTTTGTTTTTCTCCAATGAAAGTAGACTCCAGTAGTTGACAAGGAGTTATAATGCCACTTAACCAGCCATGTCAAGTTAACTTGACAATCTTACTATTTTACTTCGCAGTCACGTGAGTGATTCCGTGAAGATTTCAAAGCTCTGTGATTTCATGCCGTAGACTCAGTTCCATACGACACACTGCTTCGGTTGACACAGGTTAAACAAAGAATGTATTGAACATTATTCAAATTATATAATGAACATTTTAATAATAAAAAGAACAGTAATAACCCCTCTCTCAGGGGGAAATTACAAATGAAATTACAAATGAAATCAAACAGAACCCAAAACAGCATGCCCAAAACCTTGCACTGCCAGGACAGGTTTGTCATAGAATCTTGAAAAAGTTGATTCACTAGACCAATCTGTGGCCCAGAGGATTTGATCTAGAGGCACGTACTGTGCCTTCGCTGCGGATGTTGACACTGCCCTGGATGAGTGAGATTTAAACACATGAGTGTCCACTCCAGCACAATCCAAAACCTGTTTCAGCCACCTAGAAATAGTTTGTCCTGACACTTTTTTATGAGTTTTTTTGTGGCTGATGAGCATCGCTGTTTCAGAGCCTCGGAGACTTTTGGTCATCTCGATATATTGACTCAGGTGCGTAACTACACATAGCCTTAGGTCAATGGGGTATGCTTTAAAGCTTATTTTGGTTCCAGCCGTCCCTGGCCTGCTTTGTTTGATTAAATCATATACATAAAACGTAATATTATCTACAGAAGAATGCATGCTGTCCAGCTGCAGCTTTTGTGATGTCTGGACCCATTGCGCTGATACTAGTGCCATGAGCATAACCACTTTAAGTGTTAACTTCTGAAAAGATGTGATTGGAGCCCATTGCCGAGGCAGTGTGAGAACTATGCTCACATCCCAGATTTCTGTATATCTAGGCTTAGGAGGGTTTTTGTTAAAAATACCTCTCATGAACTGGGACACTAACGGATGAGACCCGATAGATTGTTGTCCCGACACTTGCCCTAAATAGGACGACAAAGCACTCCGAGCACTATTAATGGCACTATCGCTCAATTGTTCGTCAAAATGCAATGTAGCAAGGAAATCCAATACATCCGGTATGCTTGCAGTATGATAAGATATATCTGACTGTAAACAAAACATCTCCCATTTCTTAATATGGGATACATATTGTTTTTTAGTACTATCTCTCCAGGCCGCAGTAATCACATCCATGGTCCTATTCGATAGTCCGAACCCCTGGAACGGTCTGGCCAGAATCTGCAGATCAACAGATTAATACAATCATGTAAAGGATGATTTTCTCCTGTCACCGGATGAACCAACAAGTTGCTGCATTTGGGGACAGTCATGAATGGCTGTTTCATCAATCTCAGGAGCAATGGGAACCATGGTTGTGTAGGCCAGTCAGGAACCACCAAAACGCCTGAGGCAGAGTCCTGCTCTATTTTGGTGAGACATTGACTGATAAGGCAGAATGGGGGAAATGAGTAAAGGAACGTACGTCCCAAATGTAGCGAGAATGCTTCCACCAATACTGCCCCTGGATCCGGTTCCCATGAGGCGTATTTAGGTAATTGGTGATTTAGACAGGATGCAAACAGATCTATGTCTGGCAATCCATACCGGCTGACAATCATTTTGAAAACCTTTGGATTCAGCATCCATTCTCTGTATCATTAAATTTACATGGCCTGGTGTCTGCGACTACATTATCTCTACCTGGTATGTAGATGCTGAGACCCAGATATTTCTCGTAATGCACCAGTCCCAAATGGGGTTAGCCAGATTATCACATGATACGGACCTAATTCCTCCCATGTGATTGATATATGCAACGGCTGTGGTATTGTTAATCTGGAGCTGAACATGTAATTCATTCATTGTTGAACAATATGCTTTAGGCCACAGAATGCACCCAGCAATTCTAAGTATTTTATCCCATGCCTCTGCAGGATTAATGCCTCTTGCACACTCCATCTGCCGCCACAGCTAGACTCGGTATCAGTGGCTCCCCATCCCGAGGCACTGACATCTGTTTGTAATTTAACTGAGGGTTGTTGAGTCAAAATGTTTTTAGTACTTTGTGAGACATTAATTATCCACCATTGCAACTGGGCGATAGCTTTGGCTGGCAACTGCATTGGTCTGTCGAAATGACCTTCATGTTCTTTAAGTGCTTGTTCTTTGGCTCGTTGCAGACTCTGACAGTGCAGCGGTCTGAACTGTACTCCAGGGAAAGCCGCCACTAATTTACCAATGACACTGGCTACTTGCCGGATGGAGGGTTGTTGTTCCTCTACAAGATTGCTACAGGCCTCCATAATTTCAACAGCTTTAGCCGTAGGCAAAGTCACTGACATATCAATCGAATCAATGACGAACCCCAAAGAGTCAATTATTCTGGATGGTACTAATTTGGATTTAGTTGGATGGATGAGGAAACAGGTGTTTGGTCACTGAAACCGATTCCTCAGCTGCCTCCTGAGTGTTGCTTATAATCAGAATATCGTCCGGATAAGCCATCACAATGTGATTCTGGGCATGGAGTAGCGCCAATACTGGTTTCAACAACTTTGTAAATAATCCTGAGGCTGAGGTTAACCCATTGGGCAACGCTTTAAATTGCCACAGATGTCTCATCCAACTAAATTTCAAGTATATACGGTACTGGTGATGAATTGGTACTGAATAATATGCATCTTTCAGATCTATGGTTGCCATACAACAACCTTTTGAGATCAGTTGCTTAGCAATACTGAAAGTTTCCATTTTAAAATGTCTATACTGGACACAAGTGTTTAGTCGGGTTAGGTCCAGAATGACTCGACATCCACCATCCTTCTTCTGCTGGGGAATATATTGGACACAAATTGTTGAGGCTGATAAGCCGTCCTTTCAATTACCCCTTTTTGGAATAAAACCCCAATTTCATAATTTACCTGCAGATTTTATGGTCTTGAAAAAAACAATACCCGACTAGGTGTATTTTATGCGGGTGGGTGTATTCCTGACATAAACTCAATTCAAGGCCCCAGGATACTGTCCAGTATAAATGGATCTGATGTTATACAGCGCCATTCATCATAAAATAATTGCAAACTACCCCCGACCGGAGACTGTTCCCCGGAGGATATGTTCTGGACTGAACCAGTTACTCATACCTCCATGGTTGATCTTGGATTTCTCAACCTCCTGGCCATGTTGGGGGTGTGCAGAGGTGCGTGCCAATGGCGTGTAGCTGGAAACCCCCTGCTCGGTCCTTGACCTGCTCCAGCGTCTGTAGCTCGCCTGAAGGGGAATGGCTTGTGAGGCGGTATCCTGGACAAGGGTGTATAAGTCTTTATGAGGCTGATGGTTTTCGCCTCCTCTTCCAGATCTTTGACTTGCTTCGCCAGATCTTCCCCAAATAGAAAGTTGGGTGTCTGCACATGTGAAGACTTGCAAAGTGGCATAAAGCATGGATTGAGGGTTGGGTTTATGACGATTTTATGGATACAATTAAGCTCAAAATGAGCATTGCACAGCAGGGCCAACATATCCTGCTGTGTACGTGACATCGGTGTTCCTTGGACCTTTCGCCCAAACGCTGTTTTCCCTGCCCCCACCAATTTGAGGACTTTCTGAAATCTCAGCTCTTGCCCCCTCATGGATGCGCTCATTTGCCCCCAGATGGCAGAGTTCACGGTCAGCACCTTGAGTGACGCACAGTTAACAGGTGTCTGATAACGCAAAGAAGTCTCTTCCATTATGGAGTCCTGGAGCTGGTGAGAGGCCATAAAATTAATATTACTGGCAAGATTGTCATCCATGGCTTCACCAGTCCCCTCCGGTATGGCAACATTTCTGGCCACATCCGGCACACCTGGAGCATGGCTCATGTGCTTTGGTGTATGCACACGAGCAGTGACACCAACCTCCAGGCCAGATTCCTCCTGCCCTGGCTCTCCCGAGCCTTGCTCTAGGGAGGTATCACCCAGGCCTAAACAAGGTGCTGGCGATGTGGGTTCCCATTGTTACTCGTAAGCGTGTTGCTTATACTCCTCTTCGCCATACGGACCTCTGCCTGAGGCTGCTCCAGAGAGCTGTTGGGGAACCCCGGGGGTATGCAACCCCGACTGGAACACTTCATGATTTAGCATTTGCTCTATTAAGTGCTCCATTTTCTCATGACCTCCCCAAACCTTTTTGTTTGAAGGAGGGGAGTCTTCCTGGTCAGACTCATCCGAGTCGATAGTCCTGACCGTTTTTCTTTTGTCCTTCCTCCCAACAGGAGTGGCCACTGCGCCTAGAGGCACCGAAGTTGTCGGAATTAGTTGAACTGCCGGCGTTTCCGTAGTCGGCGTCTTTGGAGCCAGCATTACTGAAGCCGGTTTTTCCCCAGCCGACCTATGCTCGCTAACCGCAGTCCCGCGGGGACATTTTTTACTCCGAACGGCAGCAGCCTTTTTAGTTATTTTCTCCATTTCAAACTTCTCCTGCTGGCTCCTGTAACCAGCCTTACGGAGTTTAAGTAACCGCAGAGAGTTTTTAAAAACCACTTATCTGCTGGTTTATTACTTACCGCTGGTGGAGCTGCGCTCTCCAGCCCGTCGGTGCGCCATGCGTCTGACGTAATGACGCGCATGCGCCTGGCGGGGCTTCTTCATGGAATCACTCACGTGACTCTGAAGTAAAATTCTTTATTCTAAAAGCAACTTTATTACTGCTAATTTTATTTTAACGGAAAAGTAAATACATTTTGCACATTCATTTGGGATCTCTGTTAAAACTTACCCTTGGGCTTCAGATTGTGCAGCTGAATGTTAAATGACATTTGATCCTTTACCAGAAAGAACGTGCCACCACTAAGTTGTGCTGAGGTTGTTTCTTTGGAAACAGAGGATGCAATGTGATTCATGTGTATAAAGTTGTTATTCCATTAAAGCGCGCGCACACACACACACACACACACACACACACACACACACACACACACACACACACACACACACACACACACACACACACACACACACACACACACACACACACACACACACACACACACACACACTCAATCTGGAACCTTGATTCCGCTGTGTGGGGATTTTTATATTAAACTCTATCGTGTATTGTGTTCTTTTTATTGTATGGCTGTATGGTAACGTAAATCTCACTGTACCGATTGGTGCATGTGACAATAAATGTAACGTGAACTTGAACAAAAGCCACAAGCATCCTCTTTGAGCTCCCTTCCCTCAGCTATGGTGGGGCTGGGGTAGGAGCAGCAGACATGGTCAAGGAATCGTTCATCAAAGGTACAGCCAATCTGGAGGGCCATCGCTCTCCACTCTCTCTCAGTGAGAAGTGGAGCATCAGGATCCTACAAGATTGATTGATTGATTCAAACATATAGGATAGCCCTTTGGCCCACCTAGTCTGGGATGATCATTGATCACCCATTCAAACTTGTTTTATGTTATCCCACTTTCCCTTCCATTCCCTACACACTCGGAACCAACTTACAAAAGCTAATTAACCTACAACCCCACACATTATTGAGATGTGGGAGGAAACTGGAGCACTTGGAGCAAACCCACATAATCACAGGGAGAATGTGCAAGCCCCACACAGACAGGACCCAAGGTCAGGATCAAACCCACATCTCTGGCGCTGGGAAGCGACAGCTCTATCAGGTGCACCATGTGCCAGGTCTGTATAATTATCCATGAACCTAGCTGCTTTGACATTGATGAACTGCCCTGAGGCAAGAGGACAGGCAGGTCAATGTAATCTATACGGTTTATACTCTCTAGAATTTAGGAGATTGAGAGGCGATCTTATAGAAACTTACAAAATTCTTAAGGGGTTGGACAGGCTAGATGCAGGAAGATTGTTCCCGATGTTGGGGAGGTCCAGGACAAGGGGTCACAGCTTAAGGATAAGGGGGAAATCCTTTAGGACCGAGATGAGAAGGACTTTTTTCACACAGAGAGTGGTGGGTCTCTGGAACTCTCTGCCACAGAGGCCAGTTCATTGGCTATATTTAAGAGGGAGTTAGATGTGGCCCTTGTGGCTAAGGGGATCAGAGGGTATGGAGAGAAGGCAGGTATGGGATACTGAGTTGGATGATCAGCCATGATCATATTGAATGGTGGTGCAGGCTCGAAGGGCCGAATGGCCTACTGCACCTAATTTCTATGTTTCTATGTCAACAAATCTATATTCTGTTGATGGGAAGGCACAAGAAGAGGAACACTATCTTCATGGGATGGGAAGAATTAGTTGATCTGATGGATCAGTGACTATGGGATTAGTGAACATGTTGCAACCCTCTGCTCATTTTAATGTGGAATGATCTTACTAAGGTCATGAGCACAAATGCCCCACCTATGAACGGTGCAGACATGGCCATTAAGGATATCTGTTCTGATCTTGAAAAAATTAATTGCCAAGGCAGACAGATTGATCTTCCGGGGTAATTCCAGGGTTCCAGACTGGCAACGCCTTGACTGGTAACGAGGGAAAATGGAAAACTAATTCCAATTCAGTACTTCTTTTGACCCAGTGTTTAGAGCACAACCTTGACATAATCACCACTCAGTTTTGACACAGAGACACACACATACAACATCTCATGATAACATTCTGATCAAGGCATGGGTACCTGCAAGGTTACATTATTGCCTGTGAGAAATTGTAATGTTGTTCCCATCACCAGTGCCACACCACATACCAATGGCTTGGACAGACAACCGTCTAGTCTGCTCTGTTAACCCCATCAGTCTGGCTCCAAGATTCCCAGAAATATTGGCACAAACAAGTTAATGCTGGAGATCTTGAGGACCACTCAACAGTAACCTTTCCCAGTCAGAGCCTGATGTACACCCTGCTGATTCCCAAATATCATGAACAATCCACAGCATATAGAGTGCCCAGTGAAGGGATCGTTTATTCTCAAGGCCTTCTTGAGAAAGTCTCACATCTCCCACTTCCAGAAGTATTCCTTGGCCATGACTATTCAAAATGGAGAAGGAGCATTTGGAATGGGACTAAGGGACTCTTGCCCATTTGTTGAAAGCATATAGCTCAGCAAAACCAAATGCTCTCTTCCCAAATCACATGCACCCACCTTCTGCCTCACCTGTGGCAAAGTGTGTTGATTCCACATCTGTAACCTACAGAACTGGAGATTAAAGGCCAATGTAATAGCATTAGCTCAGTAGCTGAAATATGCCGTTTGCCCTTTGTGACCCAGGAGATGTTACTCTCCCGTTCCTCTCAAATATATTGATTATAACCACAACTGAAATTCCTGTCATCCTTTGAGCTGTCTCCTATGGTCCTAAAGGTACCTTGTTTTAGAGGCAACCTGCATTGTACAATGCATTAAAGCCACCAGCTGTGAATTTGACAGTACACACACTTACAGCAGTGAAAATGGGCAAAAGGATTGTGATGTGAAAATCACCTTTTATCCTCCAAAATGTATATTTCAGTCAGTTTAGAAATCCAGCCATTAATTAGAGATGGGGCAGTGGCAGTATGTTTAATGTGTGCTGGTGGGCTGGAGTAAGGCAGAGCCATGAACTTTGAATGCTACCCAGTGAGGGTGATAGGTCAAAGAAGAACACACATTGATGAACACTGAAGAACAGGAAGAACATTTAGAGGAGAGCTGATTATAATGAAAGAGAGCGCCACAGCAGAACACAACAAGAACTAAAAAACCCACAAGGGCAGAAAGTGCTGGGGTAACTCAGCAGGCCAGGCAGCATCACTGGAGAACATGGATAGGTGACGCTGCGGGTCGGGACCCTCCTACAGAACTAAAGATACAATTTCTTAAAAGACGCTTGATTTAACTGTTCACCCTACAGGTCAGAATAGGACAATAAATTCTGTTCTGCAAGTGTGCTTATTACTCACAAGTGATTAGGTAGCTGCTTGGATAATCTATGCCCTACAATGTTTATTTAGAAGATGCACACATTTCCCTGGTTCCACAGAGCAGAGTGTCACTCGACAGCCAACGAATATTCAGTCTCTGCTGTGGCTCCTCCTCAGACCCTTGGTGTGCTGAACTATTGGTTCTACGCTGAATGCTTTCCATGACCCGACTCTGAAAAAGCCTGGGGTTATTTAATTAAAATTCACCAAGATGACAATCATCTTGGACACTGCCTTTAGGGCCTTGGCAATTTCTTACCTCTTTCAACAAAGTCGCGCAATCCAAATGAGAGCAGAACATTTTAGAATAACACCAAGTGCACAATGAGACCTCGAGCCACGGTTTACACAAGTTGCCATTCAGCCTCACAGTAGAATACGAACATGAATACAGATGCAGAAAAGGGAGATACTCACGTTATTCAATGTGACTTTACTCTTGTCTCGTTTCTGCAGGTGGCTGGTCAGGTGGTAGAGGACCGTTCGGCCCTGCCTGCGTGCGGCACTAAAATGGGACCCACCTCCCTTTTTGTGTTTGTTCTTCTCCTCTGTTGAGAAGAATGGAAGGAGAAAATATAATCCAGCTCCAGGCAATACAAAATGAGATGGAGGTGTGAGGGGGGGGGGGGAGAAAGGGGATTTTGTGAGTCGCGAACACCTCCATTCTAGCTGCTGAGCTAATCTGTGAGCGACGTCTAGAGGTTTATGGAGGGAAACTCAGACCCTTGATAGAGTGGGTTTCCTCTGGGTTGTCAGGCTTCCTCCCACATCACAAAACTGTGTGGGTTGGTAGGTTCATTGACCACTGTAAATTGGCATTAGTATGGAAGTGAATAGTAGAATACGGGGGGGAGTTGTTGTGGATGTGGTGAGATGATCTTTCAACCTTAGACTTTAGCGACACAGTGGGGAAACAGGCCCTTTGGCCCACCGAGTCTACTCCTACCAGTGATCACCCCATACACTAGCATCATCCTACACACTGGGGACAATTTACAATGTAACTGAACCCAATTAACCTACAAACCAGTATGTCTTTGGAGCGTGGGAGGAAACTGGAGCATCCAAAGAAAACCCACATGGTCACAGGGAAAATGTGCAAACTCCGTACAGACAGCACACGTAGTCAAGATTGAACCCGGGTCTCTGGCACGGTAAGTTAGCAACTCCACTGCTATATTGCCAGCTACTGTTGGTCGCTGTGTCCTGAGGTTAAGAGTTGTATCCTTGATTTCCTTCCCTCCATGTCCCTGCCAACTCCTGCATCATCCTCCAGCCCTCCGATCCTCCCACTCAATTGCAAAGTTCCAATTCTGGTTTGTTAGATGATCCATAATTTCAATCGCTCAAGCAATGGCCACTGTATCCTGGAGAGATGCAGCCCTTAGTACCCATCAACCACCCATTAACCCCAACTTTATATTAGTGACATTTGTTAATCTCATATTCTACTACTCCCTACCATACTAATGCCTGGAGCTCAGGAATGAACCCCGATCACTAGAGCTGTTTGGCAACAGCTCCGTTAGCTGTGTCTCTGAATTCTGTGTGATCATTTTGTGTTAATAGCATGAGCCATGACTGAGTAACAACATATTGCTTTGTTCATGTGAATACATTGACATACGATGGGGATAAATTATATCAAGTAGACATTGCAAAGGACATCTTCAAGATTCAACAGCAAATCTTCTTGGCTTTCACCAGCCTGAATGGATGTTGGTTGTTACAAAGAGCTTCTGAACGGGAACAATTAATCCACAAGTGGCAAATCCGATCTTTGCCTGAGATGACGGCTTTGAAACTGAGCAGAAGTGATGGTGTAAAAAATATTGAAGAAAACAGCCATTCATTCTCCTACCTTCCTTCCAGTCTCGCTGATGGATTTTGCCTCGGTTATCTGTGACATCCTTAAAAGAGACGAGGAAAAGTACAACCTCCCCTTTCTCATTTTTAATGGGGACAATGTCAAGTAAACACCAGAATGCAGCTCCTGCAAATGAAGAACAGAGAAGACCACTTTGAAAAGATTAGTGGAACAAAAATGATGCCACAATCTCATTGAAGGTTCCGTCACAAACAACTATTAAAAAGTAACGTTGCACTTACAGAAATTCCTTCAGTGTTTGCCATTCATCACTGACCTCTTATAATGCATACGTATATTTAGTGTAGGTAATGTAGCACAAAAATACAACTGCAATTACTGAGTTTATTGACAACCTATTTCAGAACAATGACATTCTACAGAAAATTGCCCCCAGATATTGCAGTTGCCTAAACAGGTTTTAATTAAAGAGTTGAAATGTTTATTTGTCATTGGTACCAACAAAGGAACAATAACATTCTCACTTGCTGCAATTTAACAGGCTCGTAAATGCAATAATACACTTAATATATAGCAATAAAAAATACAATCAATTAATAACTTGTCTGACTATTTCTGATGGCTGGGGCCTAAGACTACAGAATCTACTCATTAGCAACAATCTAAAACGATTAGGATTAGTTTTATAGTTAGAGCTAGGGTTTTGCGGGGTTAAATTAAGAAGTACTGTATGACTCTATGACCCATTAGATGACACAACAATAATAAATATACAATAAATGATCAGTTATTTTCGGTAAACTAGACCACGATGGTGCAAAACCCAAAGAATGTAGAGCGTCCAGAGTAGTGCAAAGTCCATAGTGGTTGACTAGGATTGAAGTGGTTGTGGGCAAAGATACTATAGTATCTTTGGTTGTTGGGGGGAAGGTGGTTAAGTCACATGACTCTTAGGATGCCTTCCCTTTAAGCTCAGGAATAATTTCCTCCCCCATTTATGTCATAAGTTCATAACTTAGGAGCAGAATTAGGCCATTCGGCCCATCAAGTCTACTCCGCCATTCGATCATGGCTGATCTTCCCCTCTCAACCCCTGACTCCTGCCTTCGACCCATAACCTGCCATAAACGTTCCATTGACTTGACCTCCACAGCCATCTGTGACAATTAATTCCACAGGCTCACCACCGTCAGATGAAATAAATTCATTTTCATCTCCTTTCTTACTTGTCAGCTGATAGGACAAGAAGTATATTAACCAGGCCCAAAAATTAACATCTCCCAGAACTCTACTAACAAGTTGGATTAACCTTCTGCTCATCACTGAGGTAGGTACATGAAGGTTGACCCGAGTTAAATGCAGGATTTTATTTCCTTCTTGTCTTAACTGGTCTATTTACAATTATTTGTTTGGTCTACTCAATGGATTTCCAGGAAAGAAGAGAGTATGTTACAAGCAGAACCCTCTGCTCTATGGCAGCGAGTATCAAAGATAAATTTTAATAGTGAGATTGTCGAATTAAGCTGAGTATTAGGCTGGATAGAAAAATCTCATTATGATGCTAATTTAGACCTATTAACATCTGTCCACTTAAGGTCCATATTCCTCTATTCCCTGCTTGCTATATGCCTATCTAAATCAATTTACAATGTTGCTCAAAATATGTGTTTCCACCACCTCGCCTGGCAGTACATCACAGGCACCTACTCTGTAAAATACTTGACTCGCAAATCTCCTGTAAATTTCCCCTCTCACTTTAAACCTTTGGCCTCTAGTATTTGACATTCCCACCATGTGAAAAAAACCTGACTATCTACCCTGTCTATGCACTCATAATTTTATAAACTTCTATTTGTTCACCCCTCAGCTTTTCATATCCCAGATAAAACAATCTTCTTCTAGCTAATACATTCCAATCCAGGTAATATATTGGTGAACATCTTGTGCATCCTCTCCAAACCCTTACTACTGCAACAATGCAGAATCACACAAGGCTCCAAATGCCCAAAGATTTATATAGTTGCAACGCACACATCATGCTCAATGCCATGGCCAATGAAGGCAGGCATGACATATGCCTTCTTCACAGCACTATCCACTTTTGTAAAGGAAGAGATGAGCCTTGGATAATGGGAAAGATGATAAAAGCTCAGTCAAAATGAGATTGGATATTGTGGGACTTGAGAGTGGGCATATTGGAAAGTTGGCAATCAGGATTAGTACATCAGTGTATATTGGAAGGTTGGGGTCAAGAGTGTTGGAGTGATGCAGAAGATAGTGCATGATGGCAGTGTAGGGGGAAGATCTAAGGGATAAAGGTGATATGAGGCTGACCTCAGAGGGGACCCAATCTACTGGTTTGTTGTGAAGATCTATTTGACAACAGAACTGACTTTGATCCCAATTGTGTTCTTGTGTTGGATTCCTGCTAACTTTGATCCAAGTGTTAACATTGACAGAACAATAGTGCATTCAAATTATTTGGCAGAATCATGTTCATTTAACAGAATTTCAATGTGGTATTCATCACAAAAAAAAAGGTGTCTTTGTTATCCATGAGACATAAGAAAAAAAGAAAATTGTCTGGATGCCACAAAATTGTTGGAAGGACACAGTGTTAGATAAAAGGCAGTTTAAATGGAAAACAAATTCCTCTTATTTGCTTCACTATAATATGTATTTTCTCTGCAGTGGATAGGGCATCTTAATTTCTTCAGTTGAAGAATCCAATAATATTTTACCCTTTTAAGCATTGCAGTCGCAAAGCCCAGATTGAGGTCAGTTTTGGATGGATACATTAGATAGTTTAGATCACCTCAACCCACCCAATTGCATTCAAAAGTGCCAGGATGGTCCCAGAGTGACCAAAGCAGCTGGGTGATTTGTGTTTTTTTCTCCACTGTAATGAAGACTTTTAATGAAGGTAAATGGCATCATTGTAAGGCTGGATTCATGTTTTTTTTTTAAAAGGAAACTTGGAGTTTGTAGGAAAGTTGGAACTACTTGATTTTTTCTCAAGGAAACAAAAGATGAAAACTAACTGCGTGGCAGTACATCCCACTCAAGGGCAGAGTGCTATATGCTGATGCTATAATAATGCAAAATTAGAATGAACAAGTCAACAGAAAACTGCCATTGGTAGCTTCGATTTAATGCACAGCAGTGGCGGATTTGTACACTGCTTTAGAAATTCAGTTCCTTTAAAGTCAATAGGACCAAATTCTGGTAGCGGACTGTACTGAGCAAGAAGAAATTCTATTGCATGTTTCCAGTTCAATGCTAGTACTCTGGCCTCTTAGACAGGTTATTGGATTTACGACAGAGGCTTGAGCATAAGAAAATCCGTTCACTGAGTGCTCTTCAGTCAAGGGATCAGTCTTTTATCCACGTTAAACTGACGCCTTGTTTGCTCTCTCGGTTGGTTATGATTATCCCACAGCACCATTTTGAAGAACACAGAATTTGGAATCACAGTCATAATTTATTCTATATCTCAATAAACATTGGTTACACATATTGTCAGGTGATGGCAGCATTACTGTTGGTGGGGGCTCATTATGTTTGTATTGGTTGTTGTATTTCTTACATTGAAATGGTGAGTAAACTTGAAAAAGGATGTCACTGGCTGAAAAATCTTTTTGAAAGGGCTACGAAAGGCAATATGCAAACTGAGACTGTGTTTTCTTCGACAAAATATGATGGATCTGCATTGGACTGATCATCTTTTATAAGTGAAAACATTTTAGCATAAGACAGATGTAAAGGGGAGGGGGGTGCCCAGTTTAGATTGCCAGGGTCTATGGTTAAAGTATAACAACCCGAGCATGACTGAGTATCACAATGCATCATGTAAGGGATGGGAACACATGTAGCAAAGTGGGCATGTTTCTATGCATTGATGCATCCCAGTATATTACACAAGTCTAAGTCATCATTCTGGATTGGCACAAAAAGCTGGAATAACTCAGCAAGTCAGATAACATCTCTGGAGAAAAGGAATAGGTGACGTTTCGGGTTAAGACCGTTCTTCAGACTGAGAGTCAGGGGAAAGGGAAACGGAAGGTATAGACGGTGATGTACAGAGATATAGAACAAATGAATGGAAGATATGCAAATGTGTACTCTCCCACTTCAATGCTTTTAGATACCATTTTGATGAGTTGCAGAATGATTGTGTCACAGAACATGGAATAGGTAGGTCCATGTTATCATGTTGTGCCCTTCACTATTGAAGTTCTTACCGGATTTCTTGTAGAACTGTACTTCCCCCTGAAACTCTTGCTTGCTGTAGAGTGCTTTTTCGATCTGAATGGAAAGTTGGTCACTGGTCTCTGCTCCGTGCAGGAACCTGCATCCACAATTCTTCTGCATGACTTCTGT
The DNA here is from genome assembly GCA_963514005.1 of Raja brachyura. The sequence goes on from OY740812.1 coordinate 14,145,192, forward strand.
GCGGGCGTAGCCAGTGAGCTCACAGAATCCATCCGAGCAGTAGACAATGGGAAAGCCTTGGAACACTTGAGCGTTTGCAAGGATAAAGTTGCTGTCTGCAAATTCAAAGAGGGGGGGGGGGGGGACACCAGTTGAACATTTGGAACTAAACATGCAGATGACAATGACAACTCTCCTTTTCTAAAATTACAAGTCTGGCCAATGAATAGGTTTTCAAACAGTGTAATTGTACAATTAGCAGCATAAAAGCAGAAGTAAAACAACTGCTTTGGTGTTGATATTTCCATCAATGTGTGTCACTGATCATTAGCACAAATCTGAATATGATGCTGAATATGTTGCATTCTGTACTTTTACAAAACTGCACAGAAAATCTGTGGAAGCTGAACATGGTCTGTCTATATAGTTAGAGGAGTAAGTTAGACAATTTCTATTGAATGTAGACACAAAGTGCTGGAGTAACTCAGCGGGACAGCTCTTCTTAAGTGTCTTGACCCGAAACGTCACCCATTCCTTCTCTCCAGAGATGCTGCCTGTCCCGCTGAGTTACTCCAGCATTTTATGTCTACCTTCAATTTGAACCAGCATCTGCAGTTCTTTCTTACACATAGCCAATTTCTATTTTTCTCATGCTGGCAGAAATCTGGTGTAAGGAGTGGTGATAAAGTGGTCTAAACTTTAAACCATAAAAGGAACCTTTGTGTTGAGGATGCTGGCATGACGTGGCTTTGCCTTTCCTTCCAGTAAATGTGGAGCATTCTGCACTGTATTAGAACAATGAATACAAGTGAAGAGAACTTCATTGGGGGGGGGGGGGGGGGTGGGGGGGGGGGGCTACCTTCTGATAACCCGAGTCCAGGCATGGCACAATATAAATGACATTCTGTCTTTCGCCTTTACAATGACTTTTACAAACAGCACTTGGGCTCACATTGCATGTGCTGAATGATTCAGGGATCTTGAGGCACCAGGGATACCATACTGAAGAAGGGTCTGAAGATGGGTCTCGACCTGACATGTCACCCATTCCTTCTCCCCAGAGATGCTGCCGGTCCCGCTGAGTTCCTCCAGTGTGTTATGTCTATCTTCGGTTTAAACCAGCATCTGCAGTTCCTCCCTACACATAACACACTGACTGATGAGTTAACACTTCCCAGGTAGCTCTCCTCATGTCCCCCCAATACCTGAAACCCCACCGCGAGGTACGTGGCAAAGCAACACCGAGACAATGATCAAACTGCCTCCACCTCATTAAACAGCCACGTGTCATGGAAGTTGCTGTTCCAATTATATTTAATTCAACTCTCCTTTGAGAAAGAAATATAAAAATGAGCAGAGTACAATTAACATGTGGAGATTTCTTTAGGAATTTGAATAATGATTAATAGCGACATAAATGTAAAACAAGCTGGGTCTGGTAACTAAACCCTCTAGCATGTGGGAGTTGAATAAATACACTTAGTAAAATAATGAGCCACCGACGCAGTCTAGGTAAATAATTTTATGCTCTTTACACAGCTGAGTTTAGCAAAAACTCCAAATTGTTTCCCCAATGAGGTCAGGAGCATTCAGATGAAATCACCTGAGCAAAATCTATACAATAGGAATCATTAAAGTAACAAAAATCTAGGTTGGACGGGGACGGGGAGATGGATGTTATTGTCTGCAGTGATGCAACGGGAAGTTGGATCTCACCAAAGTTCTGGCAGGACATAAGGAAAGCAGATAAACACCAAAAGGAATTGAAAGATGCAATGCAATTATTTTAACCATCAAACCACAAGGAGAATGGATGTCCCTCTTCCACACTTAGTAAACCTAGTCTCATTTGAAACTCTGAACCCTACGTCCTACCTCATTCATTCATCACCAGTGTAGCACCTTTGCTTATTTCCAATGTTAAAAATGCTTTGCAAATTGAAGTCATTGATGGTGGAATGTGAGGAGACAAATTTATATGTGTAATTCCTAACACGATTCCCCCAAATAATCAACAATTAATTTGTCCGAGAGAAGCTTCAGGTGTGGAGGAAAGCTTCAGGATATTAGCCAATGTCACCATTCGCCATTGTAGGACAATGGTGTGAAAGGTGGAAGATCTATTTCATACACCTCACACAAAGCAGAAACCATCTGCATTTTTATCAGGATAAATGATTCACTTGAATGGCTGATTCAGAGACCTCTGCACTTCTCTCATTCTAGTTGTTTGCTTATCCCAGATTTGAATCACTGCATTGTTGCCTATGGAGTTTCAACTAACACAATCGTATTGTCAAAAGTACCAAGATTTCATCCCTTGACTTCTCTGACTGTGTACCATTATTAATATACCCTTTAAAGTCTACCTCTTTGATCAAGCTTTTGGTTATCTGCCTCAACATCTTCTCATGTGACTCAGCATCAATTTTCTGCCTGATAATGATGTCACAAGGTGCCTACGGATCTTATCCGCTGGTGTTTCTTTCACTTCCTTGTTCAATCCCCAATAGTTACCCCTCTTGCTCTTGCCCCAAAATATTAACCCATCTGCTTCCTTACCAGTTCCTCTGTGAGGCATTGCATTTCCAGTACCCCTGGAGCCTGGGATCTCTCGGCGAGATCACCAGTTGTGGAGCTCCATCCAGCGCGGCCTGTTGGTGTCAGAAGCCGCGGTCTCCAGCAAGGAAGCGGCCGTTACAGGCACCCTGAGCCGCTGAGAGGGTTCTCCCGTCGCCGGAGCACCATCACCCAGCGAAGAAGGGCCTGGAACATCGGCCCCCATAGCGGCGACTGGTGGGGCCTCAATAGGCCCGACTATGGGTGAACTGGGGATGGGGTCTGGACTTTGTGCCTTCCCTCAAAATGGGAACCATTGTGGGGGGATGTTTTTTATGTTTATGTTAAGTCTTTAATGTTATCTTCTATCTTTATCTGTGTGCTGCATGCCAAGACAAATTTCACCAATTGGTGTATGTGACAATAAATGTCCTTTGTCCTTTGGTTTTCTCTTTTCTTGAAGGTAGAACAATTAAAGAGGGTGGATGGTTATGCAAACACCTCAATAATTTGTCTCCGTGCTGGAAGGATTCCTACTTTTTATAAAGCTGACATAATGACTCTGATTAGTTGATGCTGAACCATGCAGATCATCGACCTAATGCCCTGAATGATCTGGTCCTCACCTTGAGTTGACACCTCTCCATATCAAGCACCCACCCCAACGTTGGCAGTATCGCCATGGTTGCAATTACTTTTGGTGTTCATGTGGCTGCAGTAACCTATGGATTTGCAGTCACATTGGAAAGAAAATCAGTCTGGAGGCAGGGATTAGGCCTAGGATACTGGATTGCAAAACCATTGAAGTAATTGAAAGACCCCATTGGAAAATGTACCAGACGTTGCTTGATAGCTTGTGCAATGCAAACTCCCAATTTTTGGGCAACTCATTTAAGTAAGTAAGTAAGTAAATACATTTATTGGCCAAGTATTCACATACAAGGAATTTGCCTTGGTGCTCCGCCCACGAGTAACAACGTGACATACAGTGAAGTTACGAATGACTCGGAAAACACTAAACATTAATAATAATAAACATTAATGATAAAACACCATTGATCAAGCATGTGAACCAACAAAATACCAGATCAAAGGGAGGCTACAGATTTTTGGCTGTTGAGTAGAGCAACTACTCGTGGATAAAAACTGTCTTTATGTCTGGCTGTGGCAGCTTTGACAGTCCGGAGTCGCCTTATTGAATTGCCTCGAGAATCCCACACGAAGTCACATCATCATACATATGGCTGTTAAATAAAGTAACTACAATAAAGTGGAAAATACACACAACTATTGTCAGTTTGAAAATGATCAGTGGCATCTAAAAACTGAAACATATTTAAACAACCCAAAAATTATAAACTCATAAAATAAGAGTAAGTTGAAAAATTAATAACATTTACTTAGGTAAATTAATTAAACAATATTAGTTTTAAAAAAATGAACTTCACTCAATATGATCAGCACCGTCATATTGAATGGCTGTGCAGGCTCGAAGGGCCGAATGGCCAACTCCTGCACCTAATTTCTATGTCTATGTTAACTTTTGAGTCAAAGTTGGCAACCCATTTGAACAAGTTGGGCTTACTGATCCCTACTGATGTAAAGCTACAAGGCTGGCATCAGACCTTCAGTGTATTCTGCACTTACAAATTGTATTGGGAAAGCAAGTTATTGAGTCATCTAGCACAAAAACTGGCCACTTCTGTCTACCAAGAGAGCGCCCACAATCAAGCCATTGATCACACTAATCTGACATTAATCCTACTGTAATTAGCAAGTCATTAATTTAATTTCATGTATGTCCTGATAGAAACATGACAGGTGAATACCCTGCACATATTTAAGGTCAAGATTCAATTTAATTGTCACATGTACCAATTAAGGTACAGTGAAATTCTAACATTCAGAGTGATATTGGGCAGCTGAGGGTTGTCCTTGATTTCATCATTGTGCAAGTATGCTTAAGGGCCTGTCCCACTTACACAACTTTTTCGGCGATTGCCAGCACCCGTCATAGGTCACCAAACATTTTCACCATGTTGAAAATTCAGCGGCGACCAGAAAGACGTTACGACTCTTTGGGTGACTAGGAGACTACTCACGACCATACAGGTGACACCCTGGCGACATGTCGTGGGGTGAAGCCTGTATGGTCGTGAGTAGTCGCCCAAAGAGTCGTAACTTGTTCTGGTCGCTGCTGGGTTTTCAACATGTTGAAAATTTCCGGCGACCTGTAACGACCTATGATGGGTGCCGGCAGTCACCAAAAAAGTCGCGTAAATGGGACAGGCCCTTAAGGAATTCGGTAAATTACAAAATCTGCCTTATTGTCCTAAATACAGATTAATAGTTTGCATGCCCAGAAAGGAACAAGGTCTCCATTTAACACTTCAGAACATGCTAATCCAGATAATCCTTCGTTATCTGCCTACTTGTTGGGACTAAATTTGGTTTAGTTATTTTCTGATGGTTAAGACTCATGTGTGAAATTGGACAGTAGCATGGCAACCCGAGTTGATGCGAGTCCTTAGCAGGAAATTTGGAAAGTTAAATTAATGGAGCAGTCATTTAAAGTGGAAGTAGTTGTGTCATATCTAGGATGAGAGCATTTCATGCTGTGCATGTGTAGCACCAGCCTCTTTGACAGACAGACCCCATGCAATTACTTTCCTTCCTCCTCTTGTGGGACGGCAAGCTAGCCTTCACTGTTCTATCTGGGACATATGGCAATAAAACACTTGACCCTTGACTTGACTTCCACGTTACTGTATGTGGATGGAAGCAAGTCAAGAGTTTAAAGAACCAGTGATTAGGCATATCCATAAGCTCCATGGGACTAAGACCCAGTACTTCACACGGTATTAATGCAGATATTTGAATTGCAATCATTACCTCTAATTTTGTCTGCAGGAACCAACTAATTTTCATTTACTTTAATGCTACTCCTGGAACCCTCTGCACTGCTAGAATGCACCATTCGTGTAAATGTATCCTCATTCAAATAAATTACATTAAATAAAATACAAAATACACAGAGGCATCATCGCATTGAAAACAACAGTGCTTCATCAAACAACACATCCAGCAGAGATGCCATTGTACTCCAGAAAAAAAAAAAATCAGGTAAAAGTACTAGTTAGTGCTCGAGAGAGCATCTTTCGCACTTCTGCATTTCCAGCATCTGAGACTCATGTTGGAAAACTCAAATCATGGATTTTCAGAAATTAATGTCAGATTGAGGTCTCGAGTGAACACTTGCTTGAGATAATGTTCAAAAAATAGAAAGCCAAGAACCTTCTAATGAACAGTGAATAATACGCAGCTGGCTGCATTAGTATTAACATTAATAAATGACGAATTGCTGCACAGTTGTTTTTAAACCTCTGAGTCACAGCTACCTAATAAACCGAGTTTAAACAGCATTTTCTGTCAATTTTTAAAAGTGACATCTACAGTTTTTACCAATAGAAGCAGTTATATAATTCCTCCACTAACTATTTTTAAGATTAATACCTTAAATTCAGAGTTTAAAGTCCTGAAGCTTTGCAATTCTAGCAATAGACAATACACAATAGGTGCAGCAGTAGGCCATTCGGCCCGTCGAGCCAGCACCGCCATTCAATGTGATCATGGCAGATCATCCCCAATTAGTACCCCGTTCCTTCCCTTTCCCCATATCTCCTGACTCCGCTATCTTTAAGAGCCCTATCAAGCTCTCTCTTGGAAGCATCCAGAGAACCTGCCTCTACTGCCCTCCGAGGCAGAGAATTCCACACACTCACAACTCTCTGTGAGAAAAAGTGTTTCCTTGTCTCCGTTCTAAATGGCTTACCCCTTATTCTTAAACTGTGGCCTATGGTTCTGGACTCCCCCAACATCGGGAACATGTTTCCTGCCTCCAGAGTGTCCAAACCCTTAACAATCTTATATGTCTCAATAAGATTCCCTCTCATCCTTCTAAGCTCCAGAGTGTACAAGCCCAGCTGCTTCATTCTCTTTGCATATGACAGTCCCGTCATCCCGGGAATTAACCTTGTAAACCTATAAATTTCAATTTCTTATTCCTCCTTACAGGCTGAGCATTACTATCCTAACAGCACATGGTGTTACCACTTCTGCAGAGCTCGATTAGTTATAAAGTCTTTGTCATGTCCAGGCAATGGAAAAGACAATTTATAAATTCAAGGGCTTTCAATGTACCTTTCATGAAAAGATCTTAGCAAAATAATGTAATTGCAGAAGGACATATTTATTCCGTTACTCAAATCCTGCAATAGAGACCAATTTGTCCCATTTGCCTTCCTAAATGTTTGCTGATCCTGTAGGCTAATTTTCAGGGATTCATCTAGAAAACCATCCTGGTTCTGTTCTGAGTTCGGCCAAGTACTGTCAATGAAGAATACACTGCACTTGAAAACATTCTCAGGCAAAATATTGAAATGTTAGACCAGATGAAATATTTAGTGTAGGCCAACAGAACTATGAATGGCAGGAGCTGATTTTGCAAATCATGGCTCAGAAATTTGAAATCAGACTGGAGAGAGCTGTTGAGTTTAGATATGCCATTGGGGAATTATGTAGAAATGTTCAAGTGGACCTACAAGAGTATTCCAAGTTATCAGGCCAGTAAGATACAAATGCCTGTGAGCCTCCACCAGGCCCATGTCCACCAAAGAACCAAATGGAAGATAAAGTAGAGAATTAAAAAATAATGGAATTTCAGCATAGACAAGCCAGATCGACACCAATTGTCAAAACAAGGAACTGCAGATGTTGGTTTACCAAGAAAAGATACAAAATGCTGGAGGAATTCAGCGGGTAAGGCAGCATCCCTGGAGAACATGGATAGGTGGCATTCTGGGTCAGGACCCTTCTTCAGTTTGAAGAGATGTCCAACCTGAAATGTCACCTACCCTATTCTCCAGAGATGTTGCCTGACCCGCTGAGTTACTCTTGTGCTTTTTCTCCTACGCCAATTGTCACGCTGCCTAAAGTGGATGAGACTTTTCGACAATGTGGTGGTCCCAAGATGATGGTAAACCAAACAGTGGAGAACACGCAGTACCAATTGCAGCTTCATAGCATTTATTTGCAGAATTGACAGGGGCCAAGCTTGACAAGTTTTCATCAAACTAAATCTGTCACAAGTGCGGTTAGGGAAATACATTTATTAACATCCAACACACGTGACAAATCAGATCTGTCAAATAGCAAAGATCTTTCAGGTTACCATAAATACCATAAGGGATAGATTACTATCTGTGCAATCAAGAAAATTATCTAATGGCCACAAGTACCAAGGAATTACATTTTGAATATTAGAAGTGTACAGTTGGATACCTGAAACCAATTCAAAGAAGCAAGTGTTCATTCATAATGAAGCAGATTCTCTGGGATGAAAGGTAAAAAAGGTAAAATGGAATGTAACCCGTCAAAGAAAAAGTGGAAGACATTGTGAAGGCCAGGAAATCTGAAACACCAGTATGCCTTAGAAATTCACGGTACACATTTCCCAGATCTTGGAACAGTACCGACACTACTAATAATAAATGACAAAAAATGGAATTAAGGCGAAGAAAGGGCGAATCACACACAGGTTAAGAGAAGTCAGGTGAATGAGCCTATTGGTTCACTTTGATACCACATACATGATAAAATCTGCATGTGATTAATCGAATTGTGGATTGGTACCATTTCCAGTTATTCCTTACGTTTGTCTGCCTCAATTACCTAAATGTAAAATGATAGTTGCCAATGTACATCAATGAATGAACAAAGAAAACACAATTGAAGGTGAGGATATTGCCCACCATTTACTCACCTCTCATCCATCTGTTCGACTGAAGTAAGCAGTGTAATTCTTACTTGATTCTGCAGTGAGGTACCAGTCTATGATTGTGTGCTGTGGTTCTGCAGTGCGGTTTAACACCACAAATCTCAAAGTCAAGAGTGCTCACAGGATGGTGCAAATCCCCCAACCTCATTCTCAACATGGGAAAAACAAAGGAGATGGTGGTTGACTTCAGGAGGGCGGGAAAACAACGCCATTCACCTCTGCACATCGATGGAGCTGATGTGGAAAGGGTCAGCAGTGTGAAGTTCCTAGGACTCCACCTGTCAGATGACCTGACGTCCACGACCAACACCACAGCATTGGTCAAGAGAGCCCAGCAGCGACTACAACCTCTCCGAAGACTACGGAAAGCAGGTCTCCCCACTGCACGCCTACAAACTTTTTATAGGGGGACAATCGAGAGCACATTAACCTAATGCATCACTTCCTGGTTCGGGAGCTGCCAAGCGCACGAACGGCACCAACTAGACAGGATTGTGAAGACCGCCAGCAGGATTATTGGTGCTCCACTCCCTTTCCTGCTGGACATATACAGGAAGAGATGTATCAACAGAGCCATCTCCATCATCAAAGACCCCTACCACCCATCGCATCACATATTCTCCATCCTGCCATCTGGGAAGAGGTACAGGAGCATCAGCTGCAAAACCAGCAGGATGCTCCTCAGCTTCTTCCCGCAGGGTATAAGACTGATAAACGGACTTTGCCCCCTGCTAAAGTATCGCGCACCAACCTGGACACACTGAAGCAGAGCCATTGTCGTGCCGCTGCCGATTGGAACCCATGATGATATATGTATTTTTTTTTTTATTTCTATTTATTTTTTACCGCACACTGAATGGACACTGGTTGAGCAACGTTTTTTCGTTTCCTCTGGGTATGTAAGTACTCAGGAAAATGATAATAAAGATTTTCAATTTCAATTTACAAGTACCAATGCAGCATGTTGGCGCTTACATTTTTCTTAAGTTAAGATTTTTAGTTTAAAACATTTAAGCAGAAGTATTTGTTTTATTGTGCATCTTTTTTGGAAAAAAAACTAGGTACCAAAATAAGGCCTTGGACCATTGGGAAATCTTTTACAAGTTTAGTTTCTACTGACAGTGTGGGGGTAATTGATTACTGTTGTATTTTTAGCTTTTTTCCACTGAATTTAGGGCACTGCGATGCTTTAGACAACAAGTTATCAGGCAGATCAAGATAAGTAAGTTCTTGGCTGGATAATCTCTGAAGCTCAGCAGTGCCCTAAATTGAGCAGCACAATCTAAAAATATTGCAATAATGAATTACCCCAACACTGCCATCTGACAGTGCATGTAATACAGAGCAAGAGGAATATTGGTGCTCTGGAGGCTCAAGGAACTGTAGGTGCTGGAATCTTGAGCAAAACATGAAGTATTGGAGGAATTCAGTCTGGAAAAGGGTCTCGACCCAAAGTGTCATCTGTTCATTCCCTCCACAGATGCTGCCTGACCGGCTGAGTTCCTCCAGCATTTAGTGTTGTGCCCATGCATGGACACTATCGTGGGTAGTGACCTCACTCTGCATTCTTGCCTCTGCTCCAGTCGAAATCCAATTCTGTTTTTGGTTTGCACCTGCCCGAGGTTGAGCAAACTTCTCTTTATAACATTGCAGGATTTCAGACATTGCCCAGTTGCCAGCTTTGATCTGTGAGACCTCTTCGTGATCGCCAGGAGTAAGATTCTTCCGGCTTCTCTCCTGACATGTTCCTCTGTTGTCAAACAGGCTGATGGTTTTTGTTGTTGGGAATAGGCCAGAAAATAGCAACAGCCAAGTTTGTTGCAACAACTCAGGATAATTCCTTTATCTTAATTCTCCATCTCCTGCATGCATGGGGTCAAACCCAAGTGAAACTACTTGTCAGAAACAAGATTATCAAACGCATAATGTTCTGTAGCAGCATTATGTCTGCAACTTTGCCCTTTTGAGAGTTCAATACTCTATGTTTGTGAAAACTAAATCCTGCAACTAGTCTCTAGAATAACGGGGAAGCCATTTAAGACTGAGGTGAGAAAAAACGTTTTCACCCAGAGAGTTGTGAATTTGTGGAATTCCCTCCCTCAGAGGGCAGTGGAGGCCAAGTCACTGGACGGATTTAAGAGAGTGTTAGAGCTCGAGGGGCTAGTGGAATCAAGGGACCTGGGGAGAAGGCAGGCACGGGTTACTGATTGGGGACGGTCAGCCAAGATCACAATGAATGGCGGTGCTGGCTCGAAGGCACGAATGACCTCCTCCTGCACCTATTTTGTATGTTTCTATATATGTTTCTATGAAACCTGAGTCTATGCTTCCTTCCCCAACTCTGACATGTTTAATAATAGATAAGGGATCATGAGCAGTGTTTTAAAGAAGATCGTCAGACCAAATTCCCATGCAGTATTCCAAAACTTGATTTTGCTGTCATTAATTGTTTCTCTCAAACCTGACATGTTGCTCACTACAACTGTACCTCCTCCATTCCTGTACGGAGGAAAGATAATAAAGGCTCTTCTATCTCATGCATTATCTCTGTTTCGCCTCCCACTGCCTATTATGCCCCCTGGCATGTCGGGCAGCAACAAATGTCCTCAACTCCTGTCTGTTCTGGGCTAGCTTCTGGACACTACCCCAGGTCAGATCCATTGGTTTAATTTCCTCTTCTACAGTTTGACGCCAGGTGGTTTTGGGTCTCCCCCTTTTCCTTTTCCCTTCCGGTGTCCAGTGCAGGGCTATTCTTGGGATGCTGTCTGGTTCTCTGCTCAGTGTATAGCCAATCCAGTTCCAGCACCTTCTCATGCCTGCCAGTGCCTTCCTTTCAGCTTTCACCATTGACATTCATCCTAGCATCTGTCGATAGCCCTGGAAGTCCATCACGCCCATTAGTGTTGATTCCTTCAGTTGCTGTTTCTGTAATATATTTGTTTTACGAGACAGGGTTGTTAGCCCTGTGCTCAACCTCCAAGCTGGAGGACCAGTGGACCGCTCTTCGTCTCGCCTCTACCCTTCGACCTGTCCAGCATGGGAGACCCTAACAGGAGATGAATCTCCCGCTGGCATAGCTCTAGGGGTAACTGAGACACACAAGCTCCCCGACCACGACAAGGTTGCAATCCAACGCGGAGATCTCTATCCACAGATGCAGCAAAACCTACAAATTATTTGCAGCACTATCGCTTTTTATTTTAGATTTCCAGCATTTGCATTTTTTTTTCATTTTCAAGACAACACCCTGGAGTGTTTGAACATGTTTGAACAAAGTGTCCTGACATTTCTTGTGCAGGGAAATAAATACTTGTTCACAGGTCAGAGAATAATTTTGAACAGCACCAACTAAGCTTTTCTATATCTGAGATGCTTTCTATGAAAACCACAGCAGTTCTGCAGCCTCCTCAAAGGTGGCAAGTCTCTGGAAGCCTCAGAGCACTGTGGTGCAGTGACAGGAACTGTTCTCTCACAGCTCCAGTGAACAGGTTCAATCCTGACTCCAGTGCAAATTACACATAGGCAGCATTTTCTCCCTGTGACCACATAGTGCTCCCACGTCACAAAGATGTATTTGTTGGTAGGTTAATTGGCCATTGTAAATCACCCCTTGTGCGTAGGTGAGTGGGAGAATTCAGGAAGAGTTGATGGGACTGTGGGAAGAATAAAAGAGGATTAGTGCAAATAGGTTATAGCGGGCATGGTTGGTCAAAGGACTTGTTGTGCTCATTGACTGACCTTAAAAGTAGGGAGTGTAGCGGCAGATTTTCATATCTTTCAGGTAATAAGCACCCTAGCCGCTATTTGGATGAGAGTAGTTGAAGGGGGTGTCTTCTAAACGCATGCGAGCTCACTCACAGAGACCTTCAGAGCTTCTTCTCGGATATGGCTTCAAAACACAGCCTTTTGATGAATAAATGTTTTATTGTTGATAGAAAACAGTGAAATACATCCAAACTTCTTCCGACGTTACTGCAATCTTCATCGAACTCCAGCTTATTACTTTAAACATTAGAAAACGCCTCGTGTCTCCGTAGCACTGGCAAGATCTGGCATATGGCCCGCATGGCCCGCATGATCCCGCATGGTAGAAGGGTTAACCTTCCCCATCGTCTCGCCAAACTAATCTAAAAACTAAACTTCTGCGCAAGCATTTCAGCTCCAAACTTGCCCCAAAACACGTCATAAATCCCACCCACAATATAATGGGTGGTCTAAAATTTAAAGGCACATGCCATCATCAGTGACATGTGAAACAGACCAAATGGCCACTACAGGGAGGTCGTGCACAAAACAATGGCAAGACCATAACTGGAGTACTACATACTGCCTTGTATGGCACTGCATTAATAAAAGATATACCTGCAGCAAAGTATCACCATAACCATTTCTTGCCTTTGAGTAAAGGTTCTGCAGGTAAAGCCTGGAGTTTAGAAGAATAAAAAGTAAGCTCACCAAAACAATAAATATTCTCCCAGGAGGATACAGTGAGGATTCCCCATTGATGGAAACATGTAGAAGCCGGAGTCATAGTTCATGTTAAAGAGAGACCCACTCACTACTGAGGAGAGAGCTGTACGTTTGTTATTCTCTGTCCCAGTGAGCTATGGACACTGACCCATTGAGAATGAAAAATCATAAAGGGCTGCAGATGTTGGAAATATAAAACAAGGACAAAACATTTTAAATACTCATTAGTTCAGGTCGCAGCTGTGGGGAGAAGTTGGAGCCAACGTTTCAGGTTGAAGATCTTCTTCAGAACCTGTTGCCACAGTTGCGGCCTGACCCGGAGAATATTGTAGCTTTTTCCATTCTCCGCTAAGATTGAAATTGATCATTTTGGAACTACGCGAAAAGCAAAAGTTGTGGTGTCAAGCAGGAAAGTGTTGAGGCCATTGACCAGAGAGCAGCCATGATGTTACGTGACAGGGCGTCAACTGGCTCATAGATGCTCGTTATCTTTTTTGCTTCCCTTTCACTGACTACTATCCTGGTCAGTACTATCCTGAACTACTATCTAACTCATTGGCGACCCTCGGACCAGCGTTGATTGGATTTTGCTGGCTTTACATTACACTGAATGTTATTCCCTTTTCATGTGTCTATACACTGTAAATGTCCCAATTGTAATCATTTATTGTCATTCTGCTGACTGGCAGACGTTTGTCACTGTACCTCGGTACATGTGACAATAAACTAAACTGAACTGACAGCCTTCAAGCTCATTACCCCTGAACTTGGAATCTTCCTATCACTGTTCATTGCTAAGCTCACCTCATTTTAGCCGTTGTAGTTTCCTTCGGTGCAGGAGTTACATCACTTCTTCAAGACGCTGCCAGGATCACAAAAGGATTGAAATGTCACACTTCTGCATTTAAGGTCTAATTAGGGTGTAGTTGTTAGTTAATTAGTGTTAGAACAAGAATTTGTTAAATTTTCTTGAAATTGTGTTTCCTGACATGGTCTTGTAAACACAAAAAATTAATAATTTTTTTAAATTTACGTGGTTAATGGATATCTAATGTCAGACTTTAAGTTCACTGCTCGAGGAGTTATTATATGAGAATAATTGTTGTCCTAATAAACAGCGTTCTGACCCAGATACAGAAAATAACACAGCACACTGTCCACCCACACACCTGCTAGTCCGTTTATGATCCACACAATTTGTTCACTGAATTGCTGATATGTTTACAGCTTCTTCAATGCAATTGTAAGGGATTTGAAAGTAGCTGAAGCTATCTTGAAAACATTGCAGCAGGTTTTTGTTTTGCCAGTAATTGCATGGCTCATTACAAAGTAGTGAAATTATCTCACATGGTAGTAAGATACTTGCCTCCCAACCAAGAAAGCCAATAGCCAGTGTGAAGTTGCATAAGGGAACATGCATTTTACATCGGGGTTGTTTGTTATGCATGGTGACAATATTTATTACACCTGCCTAATCCCATGGTCCTTTATGGGTGAAGCTGGGGGGGAAAGAAGGAAAATGGGATTGAATAACTCAGGATTTTCCCAAGCACCACCTTGAGGACCAGAGAGCATCCAAACCTTCTACTTCTTAGCCAGTCCCTCGGAATCTAGATTGACTGCTTCCCTTCTGGTTTTAAGGGTTCAGAGATGACCTAAGAGGCTGATGTGAGCACCACGGACTCTTCCACCAAAAGGGCAGAAGGTGATTAACAGGGTGGATGGGTGGTTGGTTTGTGAAGAACAGCATTCCTTCCACTGTGTATGCAGGACTTCTGTTTGCTCCTGGTGAATGGATTTGAGGTTCTCAATACCATCCCGAATGTTCCATCTGCTCCTTGAGTCATCGTGGCAACAAAGATGCCCAGAGGTCAATGAGGAAAAAGACTGTGACCATCCACCGCTCATGGTTTTATAAATCTGTTTACGGTAACACTTCAGCCTCTTTCGTTCAACGGAACGAAATCCCAGCCTACTCAGCCACACCCTATAACTCAAGCTCTCCAATCCTAGCACCAGCCTTGTGAATATTTTCCTGCATCCTCTTTAGCTTAATCACATCCTATAATATGGTGACAAAACTGCTCATCATTCTCCAATGTCTTGTCCGTCTGTAAGTTGGCAAGTCGACTCCGGTTCTCAGTGCCCTAACCAATGAAGGCAAGTAAGCTATACGCCTTCTTCACCATCCAGTATAACTGTATCACCACTCTCAGGGAATGATGTACCAATAGCCCTGAGTCTCCGTGTTCTAAGACACTTCCCTAAAGGCCCTGTCCCACTTTCCCGAGTTACTCACAAACTCTTCCCAGTTTTCCCCTTGATTCGAACTCGGGGAATGTCGGGTAATGTCGGTAGTGAGCTCATAGGAGCCTTAGATGTTTCGTAATGGCTCGTAATGCCAGCCGTAGGAATTCGGGGCATCAGGTAAGTTGGGACGTTTTTTCAACGTGTTGAAAAATGTCCACGAGTAAAACAAATAGCCCCGAGGACCTACGAATGGCTATTACCCTAATACTCAGAGTTCAAATCAAGGGGAAATCTCAGGAGAGTTTGTAAGTAACTCGGGAAAGTGGGACAGGACCTTAAGGCTCTCTTTGTTATACATGTTCCATCCTATCTTTTTGGACCAGCCATTGTTGAAAATAGAAATATTCTTGCAGCTTCCTCCTCTCAATAGCTGTTCGATTGCCCTAGCACAGCCATTCATCATCATGTGACTGCAGAGCTGGAATCCAATCCATTGATGTTGGGATGTCCTAGCTCTGCCGATTGCATGCTGTTCCTTTGCAGCTTCTCATACACGCGTGTTGCAACATCACTAGGTGGGCGATTCAGTTTCAGGTACGTCTAAAGGCTCTTTGGAACTCCTCTTTGAAACACGGTTGTTTCCCTAGCTTGACGGTAATGGCAGAGTGAGGGTTAGGGTTACATTTTGTGGGGAAGGGAGTCTAATACTGGAGGGCATAGGTTTACAGTAAGGGGGAGTGGGGGGGGGGGGGGGGTGTGGAGATTTGAAGCCGACCTGTGGGATTTAGACAGAAGATGGTGGGTGTCTTGAATGAGCACCTGGAGGAAGTGGGAGATGTGGGTACTATTATAACACTTAATAGACATTTGGATAAGTTTGGAGGGATATGAGCCAAGTGCAACTTAAATAGGCACCTTGGTTAGCATGGATGTTTTGAGCTGAGGGGCCCGTTTCCATGCTGTGTGAATCTATAATTCTGTAATGGTATTCAGCCACGTGTCCCACATGATCTTCTGCAACAATCTTCTGATATCCCAAGCATCACAGAACGCAGCCAATTTAATATATGGCTCGGACCACTGAATAATCCAACTGTGGTTCTGAAGACCAGCGCTCCAGAACTAGGACATCCAGCCCAACTCTCAGTACAATTACAACACTGGCATCTCGCTGATGGTGCAGAAAATGATGCAAAGCAGAACAAATATAATTCATTTAATTACTGCCTGGTCAATCATTCTCAATCATCAGCAAAGTTGGGAATATTTTTCCCAAATAACTTTTATTTTTAGGAGGATGTTTCCGTAACCAGCTTCCGTCTCCGCACTAGTATCCTATGGGATCTTTGGTGCGGAGACGGAAGCCGGTTACGGGAATGGGGCCGAATATTACGCATGAATCTGCCCATGACCGTACTACGTCTTTTTTCGTCGAGTGATCTATCTTGCTTGCTATAGGATCATTGGGATCAACCATGTAGATACCATACCTACAGGAGTAGATCAGACCCTCGATATCCTCTGGTGGGTGACGGGTGACTCACCACCTGACACCTCAAAGTCTTTCCACTATCTAATCTACAAGGCACAAATCAGGAGTGTGATGGAATTTATTACACTCGCCAGGATCAATTTACCTCCATCAACAGAGTGTACTATCTACAAGATGCATTACAGTTATTTGCCGACGCTACTCCAAGAACACATGTCAAACACATAACGTCCACCACCCAAAGGACCAAATACACCAGGCACATCGTGACATATTACCTGCCTTGCAGATTTAGAAAAACATTGTCATTCTTTCATCATCCTTGAGTCTAAATCCTGACACAATACCACTGTGGAAGTACTTTCATCAGAAAGGCAGCAGCATTTCAAGAAGGTGTCTCACCACCATCATTCAAGGACAATAAAGTATAAACAATAAAATGCTGGTCTTGCCAGAAATGCGTAGATTCAAATAAATGGATCAGGCCCGACCAAATCCTGAAAGGAGAGTAACTAATATTCACCCGTGGTAGAGATGAGAAGCTCCAGTGAGTAAAACTATTCTGTTGTTAAATGCATTATTTGTCATTTTCTTGATCCAAATTGCCGATAAAATTAGTTTATTAATTGTTTAATGAAAACATTCAAAGAAACTTGTGTATCAGTGATCTTTTCTGCAAACCCACGAAATGTTGCAACTCTCAGCTAGCCCACTGAATTCAGAAATTACAAATTTTCACCTCAGATTCCGGCCCAATGTATCATTTGTTCAATAAACTGGTTTCCATGAGATTGTCTTCTACTCCATTTAATGGATGATGAAAGCCTCCAGCTAAGCACAAACCCTCTTTGCTTTTATACTAAACATATATAAAGTTTCTGTTTTGTCTTAGTCATGTGCAAAAGGTGAGAAAAAAATAACGTGGCAGCCGATATGATGCCATTTTCCCCAAAGGCATGTTTAAGATTAAACATTTTCAAGAAAATGAATGCAAAATGCATCAGTCATTTTGCCCACATTGAGATGATATGGTGATTTGGAAGACTGCAGCTTTGGAAACACTAAGTTCACCTGTCAGATAAGAGTAAGGGCTATTAAGTCAATTAAGCCCATCCTTCATATCCTTTTGCTAACACTGCAGTGCAAAAAGTCATTCCATAGATTATCAAAGTTGTTTAAAAAAATCCAACCAGTATTTCTAGAGGGATAGAATTGAAAACAAGGGAAATTATGCTGAACTTTGTAGAACAGCATCTTATATTTTGCTTGGGCAGCTTACAACCCAGCAGTATGAATATTGATTTCTCTAACTTCATGTAACCCTCGCTTTCCCTCTCTCTAAAGCCCGCCCACATCCTCGTTCTCTGACTAGTTTCATTGTCCTCCTGACTGAATATGACTCAGTCTATGCCTCGTTGTGAGCTTCCCCTCAGCTAACAATGAACCATTCTCCAGTACTTTTGTCATACCTTCGATTTTTCCAGCATCTGCAGTTCTTTCTTAAACATTCTGCATTTCCTTATCATCGTCTGCTTTGACCGGTGTTTTCACACCAAAGTTTCTCTCTCCCCTGACTCTCAATCTGAAAAAGTGTCTTAACCCGAAACGTCACCCATTCCTTCCCTCCAGAGCTGCTGCCTGTCCCACCGAGTTGCTCCAACATTTTGTGTCTAATCTTCGGTTTAAACCAGCACCTGCAGTTTCTTCCGTCACGTTTTGTAGAACCCTGATTAGACCACACACAGTGCCGGTTACCATTTAAACAAAGGGTTAAATGAGACTGGAGAGAGCGCAGAGGATTTGCGAGGATGGCGTAACAAATGTAGGAATAAATGTATCTGGAAACGATGAACAGATTGAGTCCCTTTTCTCTCGGGAAAAGCAGGCGGTTGGGTGAACAAAGGGAAGTGAAGGGGTGGGAGATTGCAACCTTCACGTGGTCCGCCCTGTTTCGACGAATGCAATCAACCCGGCGTGCACAATGAAAAAAGATCAAATAGAACAAGTTGTCCTTCAACTTTAGGCTGTGGACGCCATATGCAAGAAGAAGAAGGGATGTGAAAAATCAAAACATAATCTGCAGATACAAGTAATCTGAAGTAAAATCAGAAAATGCAGGAGACCGGACATAAGGCAGAGCCTGTGGAAACTGAAGCAGAATTAACATTAAATTAACATCATGAGAACTGGGAAAGAGAGAAAACAAATGAATATTGGGCGAGAGTCAAGTGTGTTTAATTGCCATGTGCACTCGGATGAGAATAATGAAATTCTTATTTGCTGCAACTTTACAGCCACATTGGACCCTAAAAACTCTGGGAGGTTTTTGAGAAAGTGAAGGCAAACAGGATGCTTCCACTAGCCTTCTTCTTATCGAGTCCACACACAAGATTAGAAGTTGTTCAGCCAGAGCTGAACGCACTTCATGGTATCTGCATACAATGGTGTCTGTCTCGTGCTTCCTGTACATGGTGGTGGAAAGTTCGGTGGAAACAGGGCCGAGATGTGAACGCTCTTTCCTTGACCCCACTTCCACTAATTAGTAGTGCATAATTAATGGTCACAGAAATATGATACATTACAAGGCATCTAACAGGGAGCTCAATGAATGACAACAATGTAGAACTCAATATCACAGAGAATGGCTGAGGCAGATAATTTGGATGTAATTAAGGGGGACAGGACAAGCACATGACAGAGCGGAGAATAGAAGTTACATTAATAGACTTAAGTTGAGGAAAGACAGAAGGAGGTTGAAAGACAGACGTCTGAAGAAGTGTCTTGACCCGAAACATCACCCATTCCTTCTCTCCAGAGATGCTGCCTGTCCCGCTGAGTTACTCCAGCTTTTTGTGTCTATCTGGACAACTTGGTTCTTCTTACGTTCTAATTGTATTGTCATTGCACCTTAATTAATTTGGCTCAATTTCCCAATGACGTCATGAGATTTCTGTTAAATGGCAAATGCAGCAGGGATCTCGTTCGTGCAAAGCTTCCTTTTTCCTAAACCTATGAATTCTATGTAACTAAGGGAAGTTATCATTTAAAATTCATATCTGCATTGAATATTTAAAGTTATTATTTGGTATAAAATATTAATGTTTAGACATTGGGGTTGGTTTATTATTGTCACGTTTACCAAGATATAGCAAAAATCATCATAAAAATGCACGTAAAACAAGATATTGCCAGGAACAAATAGACAATAGACAATAGGATCATGAGTAGGCCATCCAGCCCCTCGAGCCAGCACCGTCATTCACTGTGATCATGGCTGATCATCCACGCTCAGTACCCTGTTTCTGCCTTTTCTCCATATCCCTTGACTCCACTTTCTTTAAGAGCTCTATCTGTTTCTCTCTTGCAAGCATACAGAGAATTGGCCTCCACTACCTTCTGAGGCAGAGGATTCCACAGATTCACAACCCTCTGTGTCAAAAAGGTTTTCCTCATCTCCGTTCCAAATGGCTTATCCCTTATTCTTAAACTGTGGCCCCTGGTTCTGGACTACCCCAACATAGCAAACACCTTTCCTGCATCTAGCATGTCCAAACCCTTAATAATATTATATGTTTCAATAAGATCCCCTCTCATCCTTCCAAATTCCAGAGTATACAAGCCCAACCTCACAATTCTATCAACATATGACAGTCCCGCCATCCCGGGAATTAACCTCGTGAACTCCCTCAATAGCAAGAATGTCCTTCCTCAAATTTGAAGACCAAATCTGCACACAATACTCCAGGTGTGGTCTCACTAGGGCCCTGTACAACTGCAGAAGGACCTCTTTGCTCCTATACTCAACTCTCTTGTTATGAAGGCCAACATGCCATTCGCTTTCTTCACTGCCTGCTGTACATGCATGCTTACTTTCAGTGACTGATGTACAAGGATCTCGTTATACCTCTTCTTTTCCCAACTTGACACCGTTCAGATAATAGAGTACATCGAATGGGAACATCTGTAATCCCTCACATCACACGCTCAGAAATGGATTAGAAGCGGCATCATTCAGGTTCTGCTTTTAATAAATCTGAATTGTTCTCCTCAAATTCATTTCTATTTCAAAATGTATTGTAATTTTTGTATTTGTTATAATTAGCAACACTCGCTCTTCAGTACAAGAAACAACCTTGTTTCTCTTCTCCACTACCTTCTACAGCTTTTGCACCATTCAGTTGTGAAGGGGTTAAATATATCTATACGAAAAGCCCCATGATACTCTGATAAAAGATTCGGTCTGAAATACACCTAAAATTCATGTTTCATCTCTCAACTCCAGCAGAATAAAGTGCTTTTAGTTATTCCAGCTGCAATAAAACCCACACAGAGGAGGCCCAAGTCTTTGCTGGGCCTTTGACCCACAGATTGCTTGTCTCTCTGTGTGGAGCTGACTGACAACATCTCTGTAACCAGCTAGCTCAACATCAACAAGAGCAACAATGAAAACCCAGCACTAATTATGAGCAAGAAGCTTTGATCGTGCTGGAAAACAGGTCTATGTAGGGAAAGATAATTGCTGCAGTTCAGTTTGAAATTAGTCTGCTGTGATAATACTATCCTTAAAAGGGGTTGTTAGAATGTCACTGTGATATAATGTGCAGAATTATTTGTTTTATTCGTTGCATGCCCATGATAGCCTTTCACTTGGTAGACTACATGGAGGCAGCTTGAAAGTGACAAATCATCTTTTGATGCCACATCACATCTTTTAAATGTAAAACCAACTCAAGATTTTTATGGACCATGTTCATTAAAGCAAATTCCAGAATTGTACACTAATTTCAGTGAGCATATGTCAGGAATGCTGCATGCTCATTAAAACTGGAATACTGTGACTCAAAGCATGTAACAAAATTATAATATAGGTTTAATTTCGGACTAGGGTTTCATTGCATGTCCTGTGTTAATCAGTAGACAGATTCAAGTACTTGATGTAAATATTACCAATGATCTGACATGGGCCAACCACATTGCTGCAACAGCCAAGAAGGCACACCAGCACTGGGGAGACTAAGGAAATTCAGCATGTCTCCAATCACTCTTACAAACTTCTTCAGATGCACCATAGAATGCATACTGTCGGGTTGCATCAGAGCTTGGTTTGGGAACAGCTCTGCCTAAGATCGCAATAAATTGCAGAGGGTTGTGGATGTAGCGACATATCCGGATATATCTATTCCATCACACAGAACAGACTTCCCAGTCTGAAGAAGGGTCTCGACCCCAAAGTTCGCCTATTCCTTCGCTCCATAGATGCTGCCTCACCCGCTGAGTTTCTCAACATTTTTGTCTACCTCCCACCATTGAATGCATCTACATCATGTTGCCTCAGAAAAGCAGCCAACATAATCAAAGGCTTATGGTAGAAGGTACAGAAGCTTGAAAGTGTGCATCACCAGACTCTGGAACAGTTTCTTCCCATCTGTTACCAGGCTTCTGAGCAACCCTTCCATAAACTAAGGTACTGTTCTATTCATCACTAGTCCATGGCAGACGTTGGACTTTTAGCACATTGTAGCGTATTAGTTCCATAGACAATGCTAAGAACAATACTCTGCACTCTGTATCTTCCCCTTTGGTCTATCTATTGTACTTGAGTTTGAACTAATTGTATCTATATATGGTACATTTCACCTGTTTAGATACCATGTATAACATGGTTTTTCA
The DNA here is from genome assembly GCA_963514005.1 of Raja brachyura. The sequence continues at coordinate 14,167,448 of OY740812.1, forward strand.
CTGTTCTTCAATACATGTGACAATAATAAACCTAAACCTCAAGGTCAGTTTATCATGGGCCTGTCCCACTTAGGCGATTTTTCAAGTGACTGCCGGTGACTGTCGGCCTGAAAAACCGGCAACTGTAACGGCGACTGTCAGATTGGAACACACACACACATCGCTTCCTTCACCAGCCCGTTATGCAGGCGGGGGACAGGGCAAGCGGGGGAGCGCTGTCTGAGTGAAATTCACACGGTGCAAAGCCAATGTGATACAGACACACACCGCGAGGAACAGGAACGTTAGCGCTGTAATTAAGACGGTGAAAACACAGTGTACGGTAAGTCCTTTAAAAGGGGGGGGGGGGTAGAGAGGGGGGGGGGGAGGAAGAAGGAGGGAGAAGGAGGGAGAAGGAGGGAGAAGGAGGGAGAAGGAGGGAGAAGGAGGGAGAAGGAGTGGAGAAGGAGTGGAGATAACTTTTAAGAAGCCAGAGATACACGGCTGTGAAGCTCGGCGGACATTTAACATGTCGGTTATCCCTGGTTCTGAAAACTATTGCATATGTTTTGTTTTCCCCACTGAGTCAATGAAATTCACCGGTCAGCACTGGCTACAACCTACGAGAACCTACGAGAACCTTCGAGAACCTTCGAGAACCTGGCAACCCACTAAGATCTCCTGGCGACCCACCTACAGCACGAGAATTCTTGCTACTCTCCATGGCGGCTTAATTCTAGTTGCTACTAATTTTTCAACATGTTGAAAAATTTGCGGTGACCATAATAGCATAGTCTCCTGCAGTTGCCTAAAAAGTCGCCTAAGTGGGACAGGCCCTGACTATCTTGCTCGAATTTCTTCCCGCATTCGTGACATGTGCTTACTGAAATCAGTGCACAATTAAGATTCATTTGTTAAGACATTTGTTAACACACTGCACATCTTGCCAGTTAACATTTAGGAGCCATAGCCATGCCCACTACCACCCCAACAGAGCAGACTGCTGTTTCCTTAAAAGTTTAAAAACTATCAAAGCACTCTGGCATTCAAAGTACAAACATTTACTTCCTACCTGTGAAAATTTCATTATTTAAAAGAAATTCTCATGCGACACAAAGTGTTCTAACATTACCTAATGCTCAGAATGCTAAATATAACCGAGCAGTAGCAATTCTGCTTGGAGACAAGTGACAGCAGGGTTGGGAAGCTAATCATTATTGCTTTAAGTGGGATTTCAATTATGCACCAAAAATGGAAGGGCTGTCTCCCCTCCACCACTAATTGAGCTGAGCCCCTCTCAATGTCGCCTGACTCCGCAAGCTTTCAATTTCTCAATAACATGTTTAGATTTATTCAGGTTTGCAGTACTTGCAGATGAGACCCATTTAAGCTGGGGGAGAGAAGGGGAGAGAGAGGAAGAGAGGTAGAGAGGTAGAGAGAGAGAGAGAGAGGGAGAGGGAGTGAGAGAGAGGAAGAGAGGGAGAGAGAGAGAGGAAGTGAGAGAGAGTGAGAGAGAGGGAGTGAGAGAAAGGGAGTGAGAGAGAGAGAGAGGGAGAGGGACAGAGGGAGAGGGAGAGAGAGGAATATGGAGAGCAAGAGATAAAGAGAGAGGGAGAGAGAGGGGGAGCTAGACAGACAGACAGAGAGGAAGAGAGAGGAAGAGAGGGAGAGAGAGAGAGGAAGTGAGAGAGAGGGAGTGAGAGAGAGAGAGGGAGAGGGACAGAGGGAGAGGAAGAGGGAGAGAGAGGAATATGGAGAGCGAGAGAGAGAGAAAGAGAGAGGGAGAGAGAGGGGGAGTTAGACAGACAGAGAGAAAGAAAGAGAAAAAGAGAGAAAGAGAAAGAGAGAGTGCGTGAGAGAGTGGGATAGATAGAGGGAGTGTGTGTTTCAAGGATGCTAAATGTAATCGGTTACAGGGGCATCTGGATAACAACTACTTAATCTGTCAGATGAAGACACCAGCACCTGTGAGAAACAGAAACCTTATAATTACATGTTAGTTGGTGTATGCTTGGTATTGTAATTGAAAGCAAGAACAATAACCAATTTTTTATTTGGTGTTTCCTGCCATTTATCTTTAGATAAATACGATGAAGCAGCACAGTGTTGGGATTGGCATGGTGGATTAGATTCAGTTCATGGAATTTGTCAACCAGCTGCAGTCCTGATGCTGACACTTATGCAATGTGGTTCGGAGGAACATCAGGAATAGAATCCGCGGGAGGTCATTCAATCTACATGGAATGGTTTAGGTCACTATTCTAACCTGACAAAGATGTAACAGCAAATGCTGGATGAAGTTCATTTGTTTTACATAAAATTACCAGTGTATCAATGATTTTTAGTAAATGCTTTTTTTTTTCTTCTTGAACCAAGTTCTGTTCAAAGCCATATTCAGTCAAGACTGTATTTGCTACCATAGTTCCCAGCTAATGTAGCATACATTTGAGGGCAACTCATGTAGTTTCAGGAGCTTGCTCCGTGTTTGTATTTTACACCCTACATCTATTTCTGGGATTCACATCATGATGACATAGACAGACCCTCTGCTGAACAGAAGAAGAGACAAAGTTGTTGAAGTAGACTACATTGGGTCGCTAGCTTGTTTAGCCATTCAGAAGATCCTTCAGGAGGGCTGGATCCTCTGATAGCGTCTGGACCTGATGGTGTACCTGGTCGGGCTCTCAAAACCTGCGAGGATCAATTGGGTGGCGTTTTTGCGGACATCTACAATCTCTCATTACTGAGGTCTCAGATCCCACCTGCTTCAAATGGGCATCAATGATACTGGTGCCAAAGAAGAATAAGGCGACATGCTTCAATAACAACTGACTGCCGGCACTAACATCCGTGGTGTTGAAGTGCTTTGAGCGGATGGATACGGTACATAGAATCCATCAAGAATCTAGACCCACTACAATTTGCCTACTGCCACACTATATCAACGGGAGATGCGATCTCGCTGGCTCACCACACTGCACTGGACCACTTGGACAATAGAAACACGCATGTCAAACTGTTGTTCATCGACTACAGTTTGGTGTTCAACACCATCAGCCCCTCCAAACTTGTTTCCAAGTTCGAGGAAATGGGTATCTGCGCATCTCTCTGCAATTGGATCTCGACATCTTCTTCAACAGAACACTACCAGTACAAATTGGCAACCACACTTCCTCCGCAATAACCATCAGCACAAGCACACCTCAAGGTTGTGTGCCCAGAAAATCAACCTTGCTTTTAGTCAGTAAAACTAAAGAGCTGATGGTTGACTTTAGAAGAGGAAATCCAAGGATCCACAAACCTGTCTTTTTTCAATGGATCAGAGTAATGGATCAGTGCAGTTCCCTGAAGATCGGTCCATGACCCAGCATATTGATGTAATCATAAAGAAAGCCCAGCGATGCCTTTACTTCCGTAGAAGATTGAGGAGATGTGCTATGTCGACAAATAGTCTTGAACGTCTGTGGGGGTACAATAGAGAGTATATTGACCAGTTGCATCATGGCCTGGGTCAACAACTCAAGTGCCCAGGGACTAAGGAAATTACCAAAGGTGGCGGATGCTGCCCAGTCCATTATGGGTACTGACCTTCCCACCATTGGAGGAATCTATAAGAGGCATTGGCTCAAAAAAGCAGCCAGGATCAACCAGAACCCACATCACCCTGGTCATGCTCTAATTTCACCTCTACCATCAGTAAGAAAGTATAGGAATCTGAAAACCATGATCTCCAGGTTCAGGAGCAGCTTCTTCTCAACAACCATCAGGCTATTGGACACTGCTAACACCAACTGAATTTCAAATTATGAACTGGTTGGTAGCACTGGGGTCTTTGGGCTTTTCTTTTCCTTTGTTTTGCATGAATATTGAAGTTTTTTATTTATTTAACTTCTTTTATTGTCTGCTAATTATGTTGGCTATTGAGTTTTACAGACCTGTTGTGGTGCAGCAAACAGGAATTTAATAGTTCCGTTTCAGTACATTTAAACACTCTTGACTCTTGACAAGAAGATGGTGACTGGCTCTTAATCATGTCCACTTTCCTCAACTACCATTTATTTTGATCTGCTAAATATTGGAAAATCTCTGCTTGTAGGACTTTTTATTAGCCTTCAAACTGCTCAGTGCACCTTCCTGTCAAATGCTTTGTGTTTCATGCACTTAATTTAAATACTAACTTGTTTGCTCCAAGTGCAAAATCAGAAAATAAATTTAGAGAATCCAATCTTTGAGCAAAACACTGCAGAGGTCCAGGGAGCCTCAATAGAATACTTCAAATGGCTACCAGAACATCCATGCAATCATATATAATTATTTCGATGAACCTATATATCTCTTTTAACCAATTTTCATCGGATGCCTTTGGATGCTGCTAAGATGCTATGATCCAACAATCCAGGGAATAACTCAATTGATACCTATCTTTGTGAGACAAAAATGGGCTCCAGACTATCTTAAAGTGAAACAGCCACCTGGGGATAAGTAGTTGAGTGGGTACCTACTTCAAATATTGAAGTGTGTGCATGAGCGGGGCCTTCCAGAGTGTGCGCATGTGCGGGATCGCGGGTTGGCGAGGCCTGCGGAATCAGCCCTATTTTCCAGACGCTTTGAAGTTATGTATTACGGAAATGAGTTGCTTCAAATAAAGTTTAAGTAAATTACGAGTAGCGTAAAAGTTTCATTTGCCTCACAACAATTCAAGCAACTCAATCTCAGAAGTTAAGCAGTGCGACATCGAGATGGAGAAACTATTGAAACCACAACGCTTGGATCTGGATCCCAACTCACCTACTGCTGCAGAGGAATGGAAGCACTGGCTTTGTATACTAAATAACTTCTTTGATGAGTGTGGCGACAATGCACCGGACAGATTCAGGACACTAATAAGCTCTGTCCCTTATGATGTATATGATTGCATAGAGGAATGCACAACTTATGATTCTGCTATTGACGTACTAAGCAGACTCTTCGTTAAGACACTCAACGTACTATTTGCTCAACACCTCCTTGCTACTCAGAAACAAAAACCTGGTGAGTCACTTGATGAATTTTTACAAGAACTTCAAAGACTTCATAAAGACTGTGCCTTCAAAGCAGTTACAGCTGATCAATATCGACAGGAACTTATTCGAGACTCTCTTATCAATGGTTTGGCATCGCCTTTAATACGATAGAAACTATTAGAAAACAAAACCTTGAATCTACAGTCAGCTTACAATCAAGCTTACTCTTTAGACTTGGCTCAGAAAAAATTCAGATGCTTATGGCTCATCTAATGTGTATTCTGCTGCAACTACTAGAAAATAATCTCACCCAATTACTAATATGGAGCAAGCTGAAACATTATTCTTACTTATTCGAAAAGGAAGTGTTACTTTTGCGGGGGTAATATTCTTAATAGAGAGATATGTCCTGCTCGAGAGGCAACGTAATAGTTGTGGCAAGAAGGGACATTATTCTAGAGTATGCAAGTCCAAAGCAACTACTGAAAGTGTGACTGCTGCCTTGTATATGCCCTCTTTATGTGCAATTACAGCTGCATCTCCTCAAAGCTTGTCTCATGCAACTACCACGGTATCCATCAAATGGCCATACACTTAATGTTCTACTTGATTCTGACAGTTCGGAAAGTTTTATAAGTGAACAAGTTCTGTCCCGACTAAATCTAACTATAATTCCTTCAAATAGAGGAATCTCGTTGGCTCTGACAACTCTCAATACTCAAATTATTGGATCTTGTATTGTAGACTTTATTCTGAACAAAACTAGTTATAAATCTGTATGTCTTGGTATTTTGAAACATTTGTGTAATGATATAATTCTAGGTTTGGATTTTCAGAAACAGCACAGATCACTTCAAATAATGTATGAAGGAACTATGCCTGATCTTGTATTGTCTAAGCCACCAGAATTGTGCGTTTTCTGCTGCATCTGTTGAATGTCCTTCATTATTCACCAATTTATCCCCTAAGTGCAAGCCAGTTGCTACAAAATCAAGACATTTTAATAAAGATGACAGAAACTTTATCTTTTACGAGAAGGTATCATAGAACCCAGCTCTTCCCCTTGGAGGGCACAAGTTGTCGTGGTTAAGGACCCCTTGGAGAGATAGAAAGAGACTCTGCATTGATTACTTTCAAACTATAAACCAGTTCATGGAGCTTGATGCATATCGATTACCTCGAATAGAAGAGATTATCAATACATTAGCAAAGTATAAGATATTCTCTACTTTTGACCTAAAAAGTGCTTACTACCAAATTCCTTTGAAAGAATCAGAGAAGAAATACGCTGCGTTTGAAGCAAATGGGAAATTATATCACTACTGCAGAGTTCCTTTTGGTGTAACTAATGGCGTGGCTGTTTTTCAGAGAGAGATGGACAAACTTGTTGAACAGGAAAAACTTAAAGATACTTTCCCTTATCTTGATAATATAACTATTGCAGGAAAAGACCAAGCTGAACAAGATGAAAATGTACAACGGTTTTTAGAAGTTGTACATTCTAAAAATCTAACATTCAATGAGCCTAAGTCAATAACATCAGTGTCATCAATTAATATTCTTGATTATTGGGTTGGAAATGATATAATCAAGACTGATCCAGAAAGACTCCGCCCACTCCAAGAGATACCTGTTCCAGCTACATTAAACTCTCTACGAAGGGCTCTTGGGATGTTTGCATATTATGCTAAATGGATACCAATTTTTCTGACAAAATTCAACCTTTGATTAGAGCAAAATCTTTCTCCCTTGACTCTACGGCAATTGGTGCCTTTACTTCTTTAAAGAAACAATTAGAATCTGCGACATTACACGCCATCGATGAGGATCTCCCCTTTGTTGTTGAATGTGATGCCTCTGATGTAGCAGTATCAGCAACATTAAATCAAGGAGGACGACCAGTGTCTTTCATGTCTCGTACTCTCCAAGGTGGTGAATGGCACTACCCACCCGTCGAAAAGGAAGCTACAGCAATTACTGAAGCAGTGAGAAAATTGAGTCATTTCCTTACTTGCCAGCACTTCACTTTGATAACAGATCAACGTTCAGTAGCTTTTATGCTGGATAATCGGAAACGAACAAAGATTAAAACCAGTACAATTCATGATTGAATTATCAGCATATAGTTATTCAATTGAGTACCGCCCTGGTAAGGATAATGTTGCTCCGGATACATTAACTCGAGCATTTTGTGCCTCTGTTCATTCTTCTGCACTCACTGATGTTCACAATGGGCTGTGTCATCCTGGAGTCACTTGTATGTTACACTATGCTCGTTCCAAAAACTTACCTTTCTCAACAGAAGATGTGAGGATGACGAGTGCTTCATATAGAATCTGTGCTGAATTAAAACCAAGGTTCTTCCATCCTGAAGAAGGAAGATTGATCAAAGCTACTCAACCTATGGAACATTTGAGTATTGACTTCAAAGGGCCTTTACCATCCTCCTCTCGAAATGTTTATATACTTACCATAGTTGATGAATATTCGAGGTTTCCATTTGCTTCCTTGTCCAAATATGTCAGCTGCTACGGTTATCAAATGTTTAGATCAACTGTTTTCATTCTGTGCATTTCCAAGTTACATACATTCTGATAGGGGCACCTCATTCATGTCAAAAGATTTAAAAGACTACCTTTCTAATAGAGGAATTGCAACAAGTAAAACAACACCATATCATCCTATTGGAAATGGTCAGGTTGAGAGGTATAACTGCATCATTTGGAAAGCAGTGAAACTGGCTTTAAAGTCAAATGACATACCAGATCAGCAGTGGGAGTGTGTTCTACCAGATGCATTACACTCCATCAGATCTCTACTGTCAACTGCTACCAATGTTACTCTGCATGAGCGGTTCTTTAACTTCAAACAGCGTTCTTCTAGCGGTACTTCTCTGCCATCATGGTTGACTAGCCAAGGGCCTGTGATGCCTCGTCGGTACGTCCGATCAAATAAGAACGAGCCTTTTGTTGATGAAGTTGAACTGACTGATGTCAACCCTTCTTTTGCAACTATCAAGTATCAGGATGGACGTCAGTCAACTGCCTCACTTCGTGACCTTGCACCATGTCCGTCTTCTCCATCACTCCTTGATAATATTAATCGAGAACTTCCTTCAATACTCCCATCATCCCCTATGGAAACTTCTATAAGTAATTCTAAAATTGAAAATGTAAATAACAATATGAGTGAAGTTGCTGACTAAGCAATATATGTACACCAGCTATTGAAAGATCATTATCTCCTGAAGCTCCAGTGCTGTGACGGTCATCAAGATGCATTAAACCTCCTGACCATCTCAACTTATAAATAGGAGGGGCGTTTGAAGTGTGCGGGGTCTCGGGTCGGCGAGGCCTGCGGAATCAGCGATATTTTGAGGGGTGCCTCAGAATGGCCGTCAGCATCCATAAAGACTCCTCACACCCTTGTAACGGACTGTTCGAACTACTTCCTTCCGGCAGATGTTACAAGGCCTTCTACGCCCGCATCTCCAGACTCAGGAACAGCTTCATTCCCAGAGCTATAGCGGCTCTGAACCGGCCCTGCTGAGTGCCCCCCACCCCCATGGACTGTCTCCCTCGGATGGTCACGTCACACAGACACATCTGCACTTTAGTCTGTTTTACTGTTCTAATGTTCTTTTTACAAACCATGTTCTCAGGGTGTCTAAATCTAAATTGTATTAGTTATTTAAGTTATGACATCGGATGGAAGCTGCAAACCCAAATCTCGTTGCACTTATGTGCAATGACAATAAAAGATATTATTATTATTTTCCAGACGCTTTGAAGTTATGTATTACGGAAATGAGTTACTTTAAGCTTAAATAAAGTTTAAGTAAATTATGCGTAGCGTAGAAGTTTCATTTACATCGCAACAAATATTATATGGAAATGAATCCTTGATTCACATGGGCGCTGCAATAACCACCTTGAGCCCTTGAAATTATGAAGCTCTTAACTGAAAATATACAATAAATGGCACATTCAATATAGATGGATTTTGAGATCCAAATCCCATAGCTCCCAGCTCATAGCAGCAATATTTATAGGGCGGCATGATGTATGGTATGATTGCCTTCATCGGTCAGGGTGCTGCGTATAAAAGAATCAGGCTGTCACATTGCAGCAGTCAGGCGACACTTGCATGCATTGCATTGCATGCAGTATTGCATGCAGTGTTGGTTGCTGCATTACAGAAAGGATGTGGACGTTTTGGAACGGGTGCAGGAAAGGTTCGCCAGGATATTGCCTGGAATAGAGAGGGTTAGGAGAGGGTTGACGATCTTAAATTGTTTTCTCTGGAGCATCATAGGCTGAACGGCAACCTGATAGAAGTATATATAATCATGAGAGGTAAAGATAGGGATGGCAGTCAGAAGTTTTTCCCCATGTTGGAATTATGAAATACTAGAGGGGCAATCTTTAATGTGAGAGGGGGGGAAGTTTAAAAGAGATTTGCAAGGAAAGTTTTTTTTACACAGGGTAGTGGGTGGCTGGAGCTCACTGCCGGGGAAGTGGTGGAAGCAGATACCATGACAATGTTTAAGAGGCATTTAGACAGATACATGAACAGGTGGGGAACTGAGGGATATGGAACATGTACAGGCAGATGTACAGCAGTTTCAACTGGCATTATGGTCGGCACAGAATCGTAGGCCAAATAGTCTCTTCCTGTACCAGCACCAGTCTACATTCTATGTTCTGTGTTATTATTTTTAATCACAAAACCAACCTCCTTCAGTTCCAGTTTATCCATGTAATGCTCCATTTGCTTTAGAATTGAAGGGGAATTTTCATTGGAGTAAATGGCTAAAGTCATTAGTGGCAGTCCTGAATGAATCTACAGCACAGCGTTGTCAGTAACAGTGTTAGCTCATCTTAAAACTAATCTCCATCTGACAATTTCCACCTCTTCTCAATAAAATCTGCAGATAACTTTGCCCATTATCGTTTGTTCCCCTGTAGGTCTGTTATCTTCTGAGTAAATTGCACTTCCAAAGATTTTAATTATTGAACTGATGGCAATGGAAGTCGCCCCTATAAATCCAAGGTCGATGATTAAAGGCTCAGTAGAAATTCACCAGCCCTAAATACATGTGCAGTGTTGGCAGCTGAACTACATTACTGCGGCTAAAAGTGCGGCCAAAAATACAACTGCTGGTTGATAAACCCATTAACGTCAACACCTGCAATAAAGCACAAGATGAAGATGGACACAAAAAGCTGCAGTAACTCAGTGGGTCAGGCAGCATTTCTGGAGAAAAAGAATAGGTGACGTTCCGGGTTCAGACCCTTCATCTGACCAGAAAAATCTTTTCTCCAGAGATGCTGTCTGACCTGCTGAATTACTCCAGCTTTTTGTGTCTATCTTCGGTTTAAATCAGCATCTGCAGTTCCTTCCTACACTAAAAGCACAAGCTTGTCCTCCTCAAATCTTTCTGGCTTCTAACCACCATCTTTATCACGGAGGATATTTAGTTTGGAGATACAGCATGGAAACAGGATATACGGCCCACTGAGTGCATGCTGACCAACGATCACCCTTAAGGGCCTGTCCTACCAGCGTCCGACTCCATGTGATGAGCGCGATCAAACTAGAAGCGGGGGCCGCGCGGAGGTCGGGTGATCCCCTGTACTGGGCCGTTCCCACCAGCATGCGCCTGCATGCGGCAAGCGCGACCAAACTGGCAGCGAGGGCTGCGCGGAGGTCGGGTGACTGGCACAACGCGGCGCAAAGTGAGGCGAACTTGGAGCAAAGTCTTAAGGTAAGTTCGCCAAGGCAGAGAGGGGCACACAGAGAGGGGCACAGAGGCGCACACACAGAGGGCCACGGAGCCACACACATAGAGGGTCACGGAGGCACCTACAGATAGGTTCACGGAGGCACAACGTCGAGGCAGTGTGTAATGCGTCGAGGCGACTGCGAGCCGACAAGCCGTTGCCGCGTGGAATTTTTGAACATAGTTTTTCAGAGCCCCGCGCGATGTCGGGACGAACTCCGCTCAATTCCGCACGGCTCCGGCGATCGAAGTGGGACCGGCCCCGCGACGCCGGACGGCTCAAGCGACCACGTTAGGTCGCGCTCATCGCATGGAGTTACATGCTTGTAGGACAGGCCCTTAACACTAGATCCATGCCATCCCTCTTACGCATCCTACACACCAGGGGCAATTTACAGAAACCAATTAACCTACAAACCTGCACACCTTTGGAATGCGGGTCACAGGGAGAACGTACAAACTCTGCACAGGCAGCTCCCATAGTCATAATCGATCCTGGGTCTTTGGTGCTGAAAGGCAGCAACTCTGCCTCTGTACCACTGAGCCGCCACAGCTGAAGAGGAAAATGGAAGAAGACGCACAGGGATTACATGAGAGCCAGTGCATTTACTTATAGATAGTGGATGGCCATGGGGATCAGATACAGGAGCAACAGTTTCTCATGTAGTGTGAAAGTCATCATCTGAAGAAGGGTCCTGACCTGAAACGTCATCTCCAGAGATGCTGCCATACCTGCTGTGATTCCAACCCTTTGGTTTGTTTTTGTAAACATGCATCTGCAGTTCCTTGTTTCATCATCTTCTCCTGTCTGGCTATTATTTTAAATCATGGCCAGATGGACTGTTGGTGGATGACCAGAGCTCACTTCAGGCCTGAAGATTAGCCAAAGGCTGGTGAAGGGGGTGGGGGTGGGAAGGGGTTAATGTGCTGAGCTGGACATTATCTGTCCTTCCTCCACTCGAGCAAGCAGGTCAACAAGTCCCCGTGCCCGAGGTGTGCCCTGATTGGAAATCATCGCACTGTAACCGCTCAATAACAAATTTTGTTACTTTCCAAATGTGAGTCAAAATATGTTCCATCTGGGTGTGGAGGTGAGAAGGGTCAAGGGAATTATCACCGAACCAGGATTTGTTTGGGAAGGGAAAACAAGACACACACCAAGTGGACTCATTCTCATGTGTATTAAAATCATTCCACAAAGCCCTAGAGGGGAACCCAGGTGTATGAGGCAAACACTTGTTAATTGTTGTCTACTCCAGCTCAAAGTCACACCCACCGAATGCCTTATCAGTGACCAACAAGCACCAAGACCTGTCTTGGCTGGCGGTGAGGGGAGCCCTCCCAGTCAGATTGTCGGAACCTCACTACCAGCGCACATTGCCCTGGAAACGGCTGCAATGGAGAGTTGCCCACCTCTTTGCAGAGTGTGGATTTGCAAAGCGAGTCTGGAGAGGTTTGCAAGGGTCCCTGTCATGATTTATTCCGAACAGCTCTGTCACAGAGGACAGTGATTTATGAATGTTCCTAGGGATGCATTCAGAGACTGACATCGGGGGCTGCTGGAAGGTCAACAACTCGGTAAAAGACGCTCTCTGTCGTCTGCCCGTGCTTTGTTGACCTCCCAATGGAGCGAGATGTCCGTCTGGGAATGTTGCCGACTGGCCCGCGGCAGACTGCAGGAGTACTTGCTGAGGGACGCACTGAAACGTGATGCAGCCAACACCAAGGCTCAGTGGGGGAGGACCACAGTCTAAGGCCATTCCGCTGCTGGACACCGGGGGCAGGGTGCGGTGGAGACGCCCCTCAAAATAAGGGGAGGGTTTCCACGCCAGTGGGCCACATGAGTGGCAAGGGTGCGGGATAAAATTGGTGTCATTTGTGTAAACAGTATTGAATGTTTGTATAGCCTCCGAGAATGTTGGATGACTTTTTTTGCAAGGTTCCTGTATTGTATATATTTATTACTTGAATTACTTGTCGATTTTGAAATTTTTTTAAAGTGATCAGTGGCATACTGTGGACGCCTTGATTGTAATCAGGTATAGTCTTTTCACTGACTGGATAGCTCACTACAAAAAAGCATATAACGTGACAATAAACGAACCTAAACTAAACTACAATTAAATCTAATTGGATTATAATCCCTGTCAAGACTAAATTTTGTTGTGGTTGGGGTAGCACAGAGGCACAGCAGTAGAGTTGCTTCCTTATTGTGCCAGAGACACGGGTTCGATCCTGACAAAGGGTGCTGCCTATATGGAGTTTGCACGTTATCCGTATGACTGCGTGGGTTTTCTCTGGGAGCTCCGATTTCCTCCCACATTCCAAAGATGTGCCGGTTTGGAGGTTAATTGATTTCTGCAAAGTGTTCCCAGTGCGTCGGATGGAACTAGCGTTGGGGTGATTGTTGGTCAGAACAGGCTCAGTGGGCCGAGGGGCCTGTTTCCACACTGCGTCACTAAACTAAACTACACTAAATTGTACCTTCTATTCACATGTAAATTTCATCATCCCCTCAGACACATTACAAAATTATGATGAGCTGCGAATGCCCAGTTACACGCTATCCGCTTAACAACCAAAAACAAGAAGCAATCCTACATTTATTCCAAGAAGTATTTGCTGCTGCTTTGCATTTTAGCTCAGCCTTAGAAATTTCCTGTGTAATTATCATCCCCTTATGTTATTGCACATTTTATTTGGCATATTAATTCCACATTTATTTCACTTTTATTCTGTTGTTAACACCCATTCTCAGTTCCTTAATAATCTCCAGTGACAGCTTTTCACTTGAATCAGAACATTTCAAATAACATTTTCTGGCAACAATTGTTTCTGTAGCTTTCTTTGTTAGCTACAATCAACCTCATTTTCACTTCTCGACTCATTGGTTGTAATTCAAAGCAAGGTGCATGCTATGGTGGGTTCATTGCATTATCATTCGTTATGCTTTGATCTGTAAAATAACTATCAATAATTTGTTAAACAGTGGAAATGGTCAGCGGGAAGAAATGACTGTGATTTGCACATCCGTACTTTTCAAAGTATGGGGGGACGGGGGGGGGGGGGTCACTCAATGGCAATCAGAGGCTGTATATTTTCCCCTTCGTTTCCTGTATTATTGTGACTAATTATAACTCTTTATCACCACGCTGGCTCTGAATCTGGTACCTCCTCATTTGTCGGGCTCAGAGCCATAACAGATGGTGCATTTACTCGTTGAGCCACATTTCTTATCCAACTTCTGCTTTCCACTAGATCTTCCATCCAAATATATCCACTACAGTGAATGACGGAATCAAAATAGAAGATACTTAAAATATGCAGGATGCAAGTGTGGAGAGGGAAACAACATGGCCTTCACCTAATGGCCTTTCATCAGATCTGATGAAATGTCATTGGTCTGAAATAGTTTCAGAAACTGTCCACAGCTGCTGTCCATTCTGTTGAGTACTCCCATATCTTCTGTTTTTAAACTTGCCTACAATCTGTTCATGACTTAAAATACATTCAGTGTAATTAATACACTGTAAGAACAACACAGAGGGTAAGCCTGATTCGAAATGTAGAATCAAAGAGAACTGTAGATTCTAGTTTGCAAAAAAGATCCAAAATGATTATTTTGTACCAAAAGATACTAAAAGACACAAAGGATTAACTCAGCAGGTCAGGCAGCACCTGTGGAGAACATGGATAGGTAACGTTGCGGGCTGGGATCCTTCTTCAGACTGATTGTGGTGGTGGGTGGTGGGGGGGAGGGGGGTGAATGTGGAGAAATCTGGAAGAGAGGAGGGGCAGGACAGTGCTCGGCAAGTGTTAGGTGGATTTACTGTAGATGGGCTAATGCTTGGACAACGGGCTTGAGATGCAAAGGCTAAAGGTGTGAGATAAGGATCGAAGAGTTGCAAATTGTGAAGCCAGAGGAAGGAATGTAGGTGGAAGGGGAGGGGAGAAATGGGTGCAAATCCAATAGGGCACAGGGTAGGGGGAGTAGGGAGAAGGGGTGGGGCAGGGGATATGGGGGTGGGGATGAACTTGTCAGCAACCCAAGTGGAATATGAGGTGCTGATCCTCCAGTTTGCATGTGGCCTCATTCTGGTAATGGAGGAGACCTAGGGCAGAAAGGTCTAAATGGGAACGGGAATTAAACAGGTTAGCAACTGGGAGAATCAGTAGGAAAGTGTTTGATGAAATTATTGCTGTGTGGATGTTTGATCTTGCCCATGTAAAGGAGGCCATGTAGGGAACACCAGATGCAGTAGATGAGGTTAGAGGAGGTGTTAGAACTATTATTTTCCTTTATAACCTTTTTCAAATATTCATTTAATTCCCCTTTGAAGACTGTGATTACATCTATATAGTTACATTTGAAATTGCTATTCATTCCCCCAACACATGCCAGGGAAAGTGGTTTCCCCTTGCTCATCAATCACATACAACTTCTGGCTGCTAGTTATTAACCCTTCAGCCATTATCTTGGAAACATTCTCTTTATCTTCTTTACTTAGGTCCCAATTACACAGGTTTGCAAATTAGCAGTTCCCTAAATTCAGCTCCATTTTTAACGCACTTTCTTAACTGCACTTAACTCAGGCTGCACTTAAAATAGGTCACGTTTTAGCTTTGCATTGTCTGTGTCAGGGTTGAATCGTGAACTTCTATAACCTACCATGAAATGGGGACCTTTGAAAGTTCACCATAAGGTCCATAAGACTCAATCTTTCATCAAGGCCCCAAAATGGGGAAGTCCCTTTCTTCCTCCTGCCATCAAGCACTTTATAAAGCTCAGGGTTGGTGTCCTCAGTCAATGTTTTCACTATTTGCACCTCACACTGTTGGGTTATGCAGCATTTCACCCTTACTGTCTGTTTCTCAATAATCAAAGTCACAGAAATTATGTCTCTGAGCCTGTTCATGAGCTACACACATCTGGATCACTGCTCTTCTCTTTATATAATCTGAACAGTGAACTCATCTTACAGCAATGTACCATAATGTACCAATAACCTCCACACAGGCTGACAGCCAAGTCACACCGAGAATGGCAAGGGACTCCTTTCTCCTTTGGTGTGCGAAACTGTTGCGTTTAGCTTGAATGTCAAATCAGGTCGCAGGAAATTGGCTGCAAAGACTCTTGAAAGAGTGTTGCGTTGATTTGCAGCAAGAGGCAGATACAAAAGCAGGGCCTTAAAGGCACACTCTCCACTGTAGCTAGACTGCAGCTGTACACAATATGGTTGCAATGGAGGAGAGGGAAGCTGCTGGGGACAGGGAGAGAATTGCAGATTCACTCAAAGGATTATGCAAGACCTGGTCAAGGAAATACATTTGAGGAAGGAGGAGGTAAGTCCTTTGTGTCAAAAAGATGATGCCCACTATAAGAATAGGCTTGAAAGCCTAGAAGAACATGACTCCATTAGGTGGAGTAACTCAGTGGTACAGGCAGCATCTCTGGAGAGAAGAGTGGGTGATATTTCGGGTCTGAAGAAGGGTCATCCAGCCTGCATGCTATCCAGCCAAATCATACTTTATATGAGTACAATTAAGCCATTTGCAAGATTGAGTCTGAAGAAGGGTCTCGATTGAAACGTCACCCATTCCTTCTCTCCAGAGATGCTGCCTGTCCCGCTGAGTTACTCAAGCTTTTTGTGTCTATCTTCAAGCCCTTTGCAAGGGGTGGAAGATTGCAACCTTCACGTGGTCCGCCCTGTTTCGACTAATGCAATCAACTCGACGTGCACAAATGGAAGATCAAATAGAACAAGTTGTCCAATAACTTCAGGCTGTGCACGCCACACGAAAGAAGAAGGCCTTTGCAAGCACAAAAGGTATGTGCAAAAGGAAAATACCAGAGTGCAGAATATAGTGTTACATTATTGTAACAGTACAGTTAAGTGCAGATCAAAACAAGTGCAAGGAGGTTTTCTACAATGAGGTAGGTTGGGAGATTGGGACTGCACACTCCTTTATGGAAGGACAATTGAGTAGCCCGATAACAGTGAGGAAGAAGCTGTTCCTGAATATGGTGGTACGTTAGCCAGTGCCTCTACCTAGTATGAAAACCAATGCTCAATAAAGCAACACAAAAGGAAATTTCATGTCCTCAAAAGATATGCAAAGGTAAATGACGAAATGTTAAAAACTGTTATAGCAAACAAGTTCAGTATTTGTACGATGCATTCCTTTACTGAAATGTAATAATCAGTGCAGCAAATAGAGCCCCCTAATTTTACTGAAGCTGTTACGCCAGTTGTTGTGTGGCACTTTGACCTCTTGCAGTTGGCGCTGATGTTATTCAGTATTAAGCCATCCAATTTCTAGACAATGGTATCTCACAGTATCTACAAATTCCACTTTGATCTCTCTCCTGTCCGATGGTTGTAACATCAGAAACAAGGGACATCATTGTTGGAAAAACAACACTAATTCTTAATATCAATGTCAAAATGACTGAAGGGATGCTATGCCAGATTGTTAAAAAAACTGACTGCACCTTACAGAATGACTTTAAACACTCACTTATTTTGCCAGAGTTTTATGGATACATGGACATGGATGAAACAAAAATACGTCTTTGGCTGATGATGCTAAACAGGAAGTATAGTATCATCAGCATCTTCAAAGATGGAATCTGTTGTCTTCAGAGTTATTGAATGTCAGGGTTGATGGTATGGTGTCTACTTAGTGCCAGTACCCAAAAATTGAATTAAAACTATTTATTTTTGCCATTGTGCCCCCCTACCCACCCATCCTAGCGGAAGAAAGATTTGTGTATGAGGCATAAGAAGTGCAATTAAGCCTAAAAAACAAGTCCTCATTCTTAGAAAGAATCAGAGAGCTTGCTGTAATGCATTTTATGGCTAGAAGATACTTTTGTGAATATTGTTGAGTACAATGTGATGGGAGGTGCTGCCCGGGTCTGATTCAAGGTCAAAAATCGGCAGTTTTCATGATGAAGTTATCTAAATAAAGAATCAGTGGATTGGCGCCGAGGAGGGGGGGGGGGGGGATAGACTGTAAATTGACGACATTTTGGGTCGAGATCCTGCATCAAGAGTGAGAGTGGAAGTGGGAGATAAAAGGGAGGGGGGGGGGGGTGGGGGTGAGGCGAGGGATGAAGGACAGAAGCAATGGCCTCCCAACCCCCACAGCAGCGGAGATCAGGGTTGAACCCGGGTCACTGGGGGTGCGAGGCATAGCTCCACTTGCTGCCCACTGTGCTGCCCACATTCGCCGTGTGCGGGCTCTGCTCCTAGGGAAACACTCACTTCCCCGAGTCCGCGGGTGTTGGATGCAAGTTGACTGACTGAGCCATGATTTAAGAATCTTGCAAAGTAGTTGTTTCAAACATATTGCGGTGTTCCAGCATTGAGCACGCGGAGGTGTCCTAAATCGGCAAGGTACCTGTACCTTGGTCGGCATGGACGAGATGGGTCGAAGGGCCTGTTCCCGTGCTGCATGATGACTCTGTGATTCCATGACTCTATGCGAGGGCTATCTTCAAATGAGGTCCACCGCATTTACTCTAAAGAGTGGACGTTGTCCATGGTGCTGATAAAGCGTAACTCCATTGTCCGTTGAAGATTCACGACCACATTCAATGAGAAGCTGGACTGATGGGTTCCTGCACATACACCACCTTCCCTCGACCCTGAATAGTGAGCCCACCCCTCGTACCTCCGTTGGGGGGGGGGGGGGGGGGGTCTTGGTGGAGGGGACACATAACAGCGTCAGCCCAACGCTCCCATTAAGTGTTGTGTAATTTACACTAGACGCTGGGGTAACTCAGCGGGACAGGCAGCATTGCTGGAGAGAAGGAATGGTCGACGTCTCGGGGTCGAGACTGAGAGTCCGGGGAAAGTGAAACGAGAGATATAGAGAGTGATGTATAGAGATAAGGAACAAATGAATGAAAGATCTGCAAAAAAGTAACGATGATCAAGGAAACAGGCCATGGTTATTAGCTGTTTGCCAGGTGGGAACGAGAAACTGGTGCGACCTCGGTGGGGGAGGGATGGAGAGAGAGAGGGAATGCAAGGGTTACTTAAGTTAGATAAATCAATATTCATACCACTGGGTTGAAAGTTGCCCAAGCGAAATATGAGATGCTGTTCCTGCAATATCTGTAAACCCTGGGGCAGGATTGTAATTAGCCGGCGTTTTGTTTTGATTAAACGCGAAAGATCTCTCTCAGTGTAACACAGTCGCCCCCTCGCTGACCCTCACACCTCTGAGATGTTTACCATCTCTCTGGCTCCCTGGAGGAACAGAAACACCCAACAAACAAAGACAGTTGATGCTTCCAGTTGCTGATGTCAGGGAGTTATTTTGGATTTACACACTTGAGATTTCATCTGAGATTGCACCGTTTGCATGAACATGCGCCGTTTAACAGAATATCCCAACGAACGGGGAATAAACCTGGGAATCGTATTAGGAGCGGTCAGGATATTCCCATTGCCCGGCAGCAGTTCACCAAGTTAAACTAATCCCCCACTAACTGCGGAGAAAAAAATACATCAAATCCTCCCCGTGCTCTCGCTTCCATTTCACACTTACGTGTTCCGTCAAACCGCGTTGCTATGGTGTCCAAAAAGGTATTCTGAGGAGCCAACAAGCCTTTCATAATAGGCATTTTCCCCGGTCGGTAGTCGAAGAGTTTCTCGATTTAAACCCGAGCCATTGGCGGTGAGCGAAGTTGGCCAGAGTCGGCAGCCCTAACTTTCCCCGGGTCCACGCTGTGAGATATCACCAAGGCAGCTTGCTGGTGACAGCGAGGAAGTCTGCTCTCTCGCTACATCTGCGGCACCTCCTCGCTCGCTTCCTTTCCAAACCCATCAGTGCAACGAGTCACTTGTTGCCCCTCGACGCGACCATTCGAATCCCTCCTCGTCTCCATCTTTCACCGCTGCATCTTCAACGAAGCACTCGCTTGGGTCCATCAGAGTGTTGCACCCCCTCGCCCTCCTCCCTGCACCCCCTCCCTCGTCTCACACACACACACACACACACACGCACCGCACGGTGGCAATGTGACTCGCTGGGGACGGTCCCCTCACCTCCTACACACACTGGCGCCTATCACCTCCCCGTCCTTCACCCGACCGCCCCACACTAAACGAGCGAAGAGAAATATTAAAGAAATGATCAAGGTTAATCTTATTTCCGGACGAATGCTATTGTTTCTAACGCCGATTGATTTCTTTATGGGCGAACTTTGAGAAAGGGAACAGTGTACAGGGAGAAAATATTTCAACGTGCTGGAGTAACTCCGCGGTTCAAGCAGCATATCTGAAGGTAATGATCAGGCAGCCTCTTCTTCTCCCTCCCATTGTGGTGGTGGCGGTGACAAATGACAGATGGAAGCAGGTGAGGGGGGGTTTGAGATAAGGAGACAAATAGGCGTGAAACGTGGATGGGGACAGGGGGAGAAGAAGGGGAAGGGTAAAGGGAAGGGGAAGGGGAAGGGAAAAGGGGGGGGGGGGTTGTGGGAGAAATGGGTAGCATCCAGATGGGACACAGATAAGGGAGGTGGGAGCTAGAGGGGTTTGGAGAGGGTGACTTTCTTGGTTAGTTACCCAAAATTGGAGAATTCAATGTTAATTCAGTTGAGTTGTCAGCTACTCGAGTGAAATATGAGGTGCAGGCATGTGCAAGAACATGTGTTAACATGGAGGCAGAGCAGAGGTTGGTGATTAACCGAGGGACGACACAGGAAGTAGCAGATCGGAATCGGATTTATTGTTGCTGATGATGGCTTTGTCTATGGCAGGTGGGACAAATGATGACAGAAACGAAAGCATTTCAATACAGATCTGGACCACTAAATGTCCCAGCTTCATGTTGGGGTGAAGGGCCGAGGTGAGGGAAATTAAGGGCTGGCTCTGGGGGAAAGATGGTGAAGATAATGGGAAATGGGAGTTATTTGGTTTAGTTTAGTTTCAGCGGTACAGTAAAGAGCGTTTTATTGCGTGCTATCCATGCAAACATTTAGACGTTATTCTATTTCATGGAGACCCAGGTTTGGAATTTGAAATAGCTTTAAGCAATACTCCTGACTTCAGATCTAAAACAGCAGTAACCACCTGATCTTATTAATGAAAGTGGCGACAGTTTTGGCAAATTGAACACAAAATCTCCAGTTCTGTATTATTATCACCGAGATGTCCATTTGATATGAGATGGGACACTGAGAGTGACATCTTCTAATTGACAGATTATTGGGTTTTTATTTAAGCACATGTAGTTCCTGCTTACTCAATCCAACTAAACCTTGCCTAAATGATAGACACAAAAAGCTGGAGTAACTCAGCAGGTCAGGCAGCATCTTTGGAGAAAAGGAAGAGGTGACGTTTCGGGCCGAGACTCTTCTCTCTCCTACTCTCCCCCCACTACAACTCCACCTACATTTTCTCTCCAAACTCCTTTGACTATTTCATTTGTCTCCTCATTTTAATGTATTTAAGCTAAGTGATAAAATATCTTTCCAAATCCCTATTTCCCCGTGTAAAGTGGTCATGCTTTCTTCAGCGTATGCAGCACCATGTAAATGTAACTGCTGCTGCCACTTCTGAGCTGGTCCTTCAGCTAAATGGCTGTGAAAGAATAAACATATCGAACAGGAGCAGGATTAGATCAGTCCCCCCTTCAGCATTTGAGTAATATTATGGGTGACCTAATACCTCAATTCCAGCTTCCTGCACTGTTGCAATCCCCCTTGATTTCCCAAATATCCACAAGCTAAAAACATTTGTCATAAATCCAATGTATTAGCAATGTTAAAAGTCAAACCATTTAATTATTTAAGGAAGTGATACTTGTACTCCATAAAGCTGTATTGTGATTACATTCATTGAAAGTGGATGACTAAATCTTCATCAATTTTACTGGCGACACTCATGGTTGAACGAATCTAGCCCTGTGGGTACAGTTCATAAGCGTATTATCAGGTTACATCACAGCTTGCTTTGGGAACAGCTTTGCCCAAAGCTGTAAGATATCGCAGAAGTTATGGTTCTAACCCAGCCCATCACACAGACCGGACTCCCCACCATCGACTCCATCTGCACATCACACCAAAGATCCTATAGCGGAGCAAGATAAATCACCCCTGCTAAATGCAATGGGCTGACGTGTAGTATGCAACAGAATGGAACGTGGGCCTTTTTTTCATCCATTTCCGTAACCCGACCTGACCCGACTAGCAGTGTAATCAATGTTGCGGGGGAACAGTTTGTGTTAATAAATGAAAATTCTGAAAATGAGGAGAAGATTTTTACCAAATAACTATTTTTTTTACGAGGTTGTTTCCGTAACCGGCTTCCGTTTCTGACTTAGTATCTTTGGTGCTGAGACGGAAACCGGTTACGGAAATGGGGCCGAAAATTACCCATGAATCTGCCCATGACCGTACTATGTCTTCTACATGGAGTGACCTATCTTGCTCGCTATAGGATCTTTGCATCACACTGCCTCTGGAAAGCAGCCAAGATAATCAAGGAGATTTCTCACCCTGGCCATTCCCTCTCTTCTCCTCTCCCATCAGGGCACAAGATACAAAAGCTCGAATGTATGAACCACCAGCCTCAGAAACAGCCTCTTCCCCATTGTTAACAGACTTCTGATCTGTCCTTCCATAAACTTAGGGTGTAGTCTCAATACTCCAACCAACCTCATTGAGGTCAATGCATTTTTTTCTCTGGAACTGTTACGCTACAATGCTGAAAAACGATATACTGCTGTTTGGTATTTGTCTCTTCACTCTTTCTATTGTACTTGCGTTTGGCTTGCGTGTACTCGTGAATAATATTATCTGATTTAATTGAAACACAAACAAACGGTTTTCACTAACTTGGTACACATAACAATAATAAACCAAATGAACAATAAACCAAACCTAAACCCAGCCATTATTCAAGGGCATTTTATAGAATAGAGAATTCAGAAATTCAGAATGTAGCCATTCCCAATCAATTCCACTCTCAGTGTATAGCAGCAAGAGAGATGATTCAGCATCTGAGATGTACTTCAATGACTCCTGCAGGGAGGTGACAGCATGGAATGGGATGCCACCTAGTGTCGAAAATAACCCAACTGAAGTCAAGACAAGTTTCTGACTTGGATCAGAGAATTACAGATTTGGAAATGTGAAGAGAAAGACAAATATTTCCAATATCAGAATGTGTACTGTACTGAGAACAATATGTCACTCTTCATTCACTTTCTCTATCAATGTGATATCTGTCGTGATGCAAATGTTGGAATTGAAAGAAGATGGTAACAAAGCTTGTTGAAATAACAACAAGAAACAGAAATCAGATTTGACAGATTAGGTTAGGGGTTCTACGGGCATTAAATCAGGAGTGGGGGGGGGGGGGGGGGGGGAGCAGAATGCAAAGGCAGTATGTGCTGACCAAACACATCCAGCAATCCGAGTTCAATCCTCACCTTGGGTGCAGTCCGTTTGGAATTTGCAAATTCCTTCTGCAATTGCACCTAATATTTTGGTGTCTTTCCACATCTCAAAATTATGCTGATAGGTCAATTGGCTAATATAAATTGTCTTGACTGAAGCTAGGCAGTAGAAGAATCAGGGGATGGAAGGAATTGAGGGTAATTGATGGAAGAATAGGGTACATGTACAAAAGCGGGTCTGAAAGGTATCTGAGAGCCGCCATAGAATCGATAGGCTGGGCTGAATGGCCTCCTTCACTGTTATCGGAATATGAAAATATGAAAAGTGTTGAGATTTTAAAAGCTTTATAGATTATGGTGAAACCTGTTTGATGCAGCCTATTTGTCCTTTAGAAAGCTTTTGATAAGATGCCAGAAAGCTCAGAGCAAATTCACAGCAGCTGGTGTTGAGAATAATATACTGGTATAGATTAGTTTAGTTTAATTTAGTTTAGAAATACAGTAGGGGAACAGGCCCTTTGGCCCACCAAGTCCACGCCGACCAATGATCACTCATTATCTCAGTTTTGAATCCTACACACTAGGGGCAATTTGCAGAAGCCTATAAACCTGCACGTCTTTTGGAATATGGCAAGAAACTAGAGCACCCATTGAAAACTCACATGGTCACAGGGAGAACGTACAAAGGCCATACAGACAGTGCCCATAGTCAGGATGGAACCTGGGTCTCTGGCTCTGTAAGGCAGAAACTCCACCGCTGCACCACTGTGCCACCCGAGTTAATGGACAGAAAACAGAAAGTGGTGTGTATGGGTCATTTTGGAGTGATGCATAATAAGTATCCATGATTTGGAGCAAGAATTATGTATCTAAGCTAGCTGATGTCTGTCAGCTTCGAATCTTGGACATTCTCTCTCCAAGAGGGTTATGGAGTTGCTGAGTGCATCAAAGACAGAGATTGATAGATTTTTAAAAGTTAATGGAATTGAGACAAGGTTATGTTGAAAAATGGCAGTGTGGTGTGAGATTAGCCATGATCTTATTGATTGGTAGAAGATGTACGACAGGCTAAATGATCTTGTGCTTCTACCTCATATGTTTAATGTAGATGATGAACCCTTTAAATAGTACTGGTAGGGTACACTCGATTAAATGAAGAATAGCTTGAATAATGATCTCCAAAAGGGCAATTTGGCAGCAGATCAGTGTTTAGCACGGCTGAGTTTCCTAATCTTCCTTCCCTTTACAATCTTGGCAGATGTCCGTTGTTCATTCCCTAAAAACGTCTTCAAAATGGTGCCAAGCACCTCTCTACTTTCAAAGCTGCACGGTGCATCGGGTGACATTGTGGAACTGAAAGAACTCTTTCAGCATCTGCATTTTCTGTCTTCGGATCCATATTTCATGTCCAGTCTGGCAGCAGAACCGTTAAAGGTACCAATGAAAGTGGTTGCAGAGATACAAGGAACTGCAGAAGCAGATTTACAAAAAAAACAAAACACAAAGTGCTGGAGTAACGTAACGGGTCAGGTAGCATCTCTGGCGAACATGAATAGGTGAAGCTTTGGGTCGGGACAGATGATGAATTCCACACTGCATGAGGAACTGATGCTCCTGTATCTCATCCCTGGGATCATCCACTATCTATAGGTAAATGCACGGCCTCACATGTCATTTCTTTGCATCTCCTTCCATTTTCCTCTCCAGCTGTGCAAAAACCGCTGGTCAGAAGCCAGGAGGATTTGGGGAGATTCGGGCCCCATCAGACCCGAAACATTATGTATCAATGTTTTCCAGAGATGCTGCCTGACCCTTGTGTACTTTGTGAGTACTTTGTGCCTGAGTACGTTGTGTCTTTCGATAAAAGTGGGGAGCTTTCCAGCGATGGGACTGAGCTGCTGCTAAACACCAGAGAAATGGCAAAAAGAGAGGGATGGCTGGCTATTATCTGCTTTAATCCCGATGATTAGAATTCAAACATTTCCACGTCTGCAAGGCTTTTCATTATTTGAGGATGACATTCTATGTGATGAGAAGAGGATTATGACATCTTTGTTGGTGCAACTATAGAACTCTCACCTCATGTTGCTGGAAAAATAAAATGTGCTTTGCAAGGAAGCTTAAGCCCATGAAAGAGCATGACAAACAGTTTTATCCACACCCATTGAAACGCGGAGAGAGCTCAGAACTTGGGGACCACGTTGTGTTTTTCTCTGAGCTGTGCTGTTTATTAAATGTCAGCATTAACTATGGACCGAATATAAGATAATCTTGGTTTTGCCAAAGGAAGTGTTTCTTTTCAGACCAGCTTATTCATTCAAGGATGAATTGACACCGTGGTGAATGCAGATGCCACAGCTGTGGGTCAAATGGGTCTGTGCTCATCCATGAACCACAAGGTTCCAAGTCCCCAACTAGACGTTTGAGCAGACAAATGTAGGCAGATGGCCTTGAGGGATTGCTGCACTGTTGTTCACAGTTATAGAGAGGCACTGCCGAGAAACAGGCATTTTGTCTTAATAGGTCTGCGCCAAAACCCAGGCACCCGTTTTATCGCTAATCCTACTCAAATCCATCCCATTCTCCCCACATTTCCACCAACTCCCACAGATTTCCTACCACCCACCTACATACGCAGGACATTCTACTGTCACCAATTAACAAAGCGAACCACACTTCTCCAGGATGTGGGAGGAGAATAATGTGGTCATAGGGAGAAAGTGCAAATTCCGCACGGAATTGAAGTCGGTCACTGGAGCTGTGTGGCATCATCATTACCTGCTGCACCACTGTGCTGTCCCAGTGAGACTGGGCCCCAGATGTGTTCCCCTCCAGGCACCATTTTGGAGAAAGACAGGAGAATTGTCTCCAATGTCCTGTGGATATTTAACCCCCATTACACAATATAAAAGCAGGCTGTCATTTTGCTCTTTGCCGCAGCTTGCTGCGCACAAAACGAGTGTTATATTTGCCACAGTATTACAGGGACCACAGTTCACAAGTACTTCATCAGTGCTAAAGTGTTGTGCAAGGTCCTGAAAACAAAGTGGAAGACGTTACCAGTACAAGCCTTTGTTTTTCTTTGGTGGAAGGAAGATTATTATGTGATTGTCTTCATTCAACCAGACCATCAGAGCAAAGGAAAGAGACAGGAGCCAATTGTGATAACTCACGCCCCTTCTACTCTTACCTCGTGTGTGTTGGGAAGTAAAGAGAGGGACAAGAAGTAAATGTATACTTGCATTGGGGATGGAAGTACGTAAATCAGACAACTTATCTTCAAATGAAACTTGTTGGGCTTTGAAGGGTTGTTAGTTTGAGTTGCAAGGTTAAGGGCTTTTTTAAAATCAGTGGAAATATTTGGTTTGGACTTTCCCGAGGGATGTGTGCACAAATTCAGAAGTCCCTGTTCAACCCACGGTGAAACACCAACTCATTGCCCAGCATGGTGCACCTGCACCAGGTTAGACCGTGTTAGATGCATTGCCACCAGGGAGAGGAATGGCTATCATAGGGAAAGCTTCATTTCAGGCAACTTCCATTAACAAAAAAATCAAATAATTTATTTCAAATATTGTTTACTCGTCATGTGTTTTTAATGTGTTTTTTTTTAAAGTTTTCCGAGTCTGACTAATTTTTTCAAATGCAAGTTATAACGTTTTGCCTTCCATCACAGTGAGGAATGTGGGGGAGTAGCTGTGGTGGATGTTCATGTTAAAAATGTATGTGGGTGTCTTGTTCTTTATTGGTATGACTGAATGGCAAATCAAATTCCTCATATGTTGTAAAACATACTTGGCTAATAAATTATGACTACTATTATGAGGTACCATTTGACACTGTACAAGCTGCTTCAGTCCAGTGATCTGGCTCAGCTGACAATGTACACAGCTTCAATGGGTTCGTTCAGAGCCAACACTGTGGTGTGTGTTGCTGCTGCTAGATCTGCCAGAGGTTAAGTATAGACATTGTGGAAAATTTACCGAAACCAATTAAGCTTTATGCGTGCTCTGTGACCACGTGGTCACAGAGAGAGCGTACAAACTCCGTACAAACAGCACCCGTAATCAGGATCGAACATGGGTCTCTGGCACTGCAAGGCAGCAACTCTACCGCTGCACCACTGAGCCATCCATGCTGAAGGAAGGCAGCCAGGAGATGCTTGACTGAAACGGAATCCATTTCTCTATAGCTTGCAAGATTCCTGAACAGAATATTAGAAGGAAACATTTTTCATAGAAAACAGCTCAATCATTGCGGTAAATCTAAAAACATAACTTTATTTGGTGTAAATTCAGGTTAATATTAAAGAATAACCTTAACTTTTACAACTCTCAGTGTGGACGTGATTCTTTCACACAACTCTCTTGCTAAAAAACAAGTTTCATTGCAAGCTCATTTCTAAGTTTCCATCAGGAGCTTGAAACTCTCTACAAATTAACTGATAAAGACAACTTGGCATTTGGCATGAATGCCTAAAGCCATAAGGTCTCATTACTGTTAAAACAGTTTTGAAAGTTGTGCTGGACGTTCGCTTGGCTCCAAGTCTTTTTTGGCCATTTGGGTCTCTGGAAATTCTTGCTGCTCCTGAGATCCCAGCTGAAGATCCCAACTGAAACGCTTTTCCAGCAGGGACCTCTTGTCCTCACATCCACTGTTGGTTCCTGGGCTCTCTTCTGCCAAAGACACCTGCTGAGGCTCTTCTCTCTTGCCCATAGTGAGAATACCAGTAGCTTGGTTCTCGAGACCATGAAGGAGATGGTGTAGGCGGTTCTGGAAGGGCTGGGCATTGGCTTTTCTCTTGCCCAGAGTGAGGATGCCGGCTGCATGGTTTCCAGTTCCAAGAAGGAGATCAATGACCTTGCAGGAGCACGTTTGCTGGCAGCAGCACTTGGGAACTCTGGGGGAAGCGCTGACCAAGGAGCAGAGCAGGGCCAACATCAGAATAACATCCAGCTTCTGCAACAGCAAGAACATACAAGAGCACCTTAGCTCAAATGTGACATTGTAAGGCAGACCTGTGATGTCATATCAGTTAGTTACTTTAGATAATTGGAAGCCAAGATACGTTGAATTACAATTGAAACATTAGATTCATTGTTACATGAACTTAAAAATCTAGTCAGGACAGCACTGGTTTATCAGAGATGTAATGTTTGGATGTGATGTTAAATCTGCTTAGGTGAATGTGAAAATCTATTTCAAAGGGCAAAGCAGCGATCCCCAGCATTCTGGCCAATATTTATCTCACAATCATAAAAAACAGATTATGTGCCGTTTTTGGAAACTTGCTAAGTGACAAGCGGCTGACCAATTTCTCCCAACAGTAGTTATATTTTAAAAGCACTTTGTGGACTCGTGGGGCATACTGAAAGGGACCTGGAAGCCTCGTTTAATGTCAATCTTTTTCTATTTTACCTTCCTTTACACAGGTGCTGCTTGATGTCTCCGGGGTTTTCTGCTTGGATTTCACATCAGCTTCTGCAGTATTTCGCTTTTGTTACTGATTGAGTTCCACATTAGATTAGAAGGCAAAAATAACAATGGACACCATGATCTGTTGCTCGCTAGCTTTTTTCACGTGATTTCAGCTTCCCATGTGGCTTTCGGCAAATGCAAAGTATTGGGGTGATATTAGCTTGTTTTCAGTGCTTTACTTCCCTGTTTATTGCATTTGCCTCAGACTGTACATGTTATTCTTCCTTCGTCCTGCATGTTTTTATTGATGCTTTGCAACAATGATTCTTCTCGATTTAAAACTTAATGCCATTGTAAACTTTTTACACGAGACAAATGCAGTAACCAGGGACACAAAGCACTCAAAGCACTTGGCAATTGCAAACGTGTATGCTATTCTGACTTCTTGCTTAGTAAATACTGGACAGGTAAATACATGCAAGAGGTACTCAATCTTCATTAGATGGAAGAGGGGCTCCACTAAAACGAATGCATGTAACTAACACAATTCAGCCATATCCACATCTGTGGGTATTCAGTTATGTGCGCTGACCAGTATTTCTGTAAATATATATTTTGTGCCCTTATACCTACAATTGCATCCAGAATGTTTTATGCAAGATTTAAATTGTTCTTTTCAGAAGGTTTAAGTTTCAGTTTAGTATCCAAGCCTATTATTAAAAGGTTCACAACCAAAACCCCACCTCCGTGATAATGAAGCCACTCCTGATTGCTGATAAGTTTGTTCAAGTTGAGCACACCAATAATAATGTGAACATCCTTGACTCACTGCAAGTGTTATTAATGACAATAGAAATTAAGCCCAAGCAGAGGATCACAGCAGGGATGTGACATCAATGTGCAACTCCAGCTCTCAGGGAGGGAGGGTGAAAGATGAACAGAAATAAGCTGGTTGGAATGCAGTCAGAGTGTGGTATGTGAAGAATTACTGCAAGGAGATCAAATTATATTTAAACCAGGAAGTCAATTGGAATAAGAATATAATGCATCCGCACAGACACGCAGGAAAATGGAAATCAGACAATTGGTTACAAATATAAAAAATATAAACATAACTATAAATATTTCTAAATTTATAAATATAAATGTGAAATATAAAAAAGTCTACAAAGGCATTAAGGTTCAAAGAGAGATGAATCATTAGTTGGAATACATCAAATAAAACATGCAAGTCAGAATAGCACACAAGGCAAATGTAATATTTGTCAAAGATTTCTGCATTTGATGAATTCACAACATGGTTTATACAAATTAATATTTTAGTGCTTCCTCTCCATCCTTTTTGGTCAAAATTTCATTTAGGCAACCGAGAGAAGTATGTTGAATAGCTTCTGGGAAAAACAATCTAATTACCAACAATTAAATGCGTGATATAAAGGTGGATTTGACACTGATGAGAACCAAGTTGGAGTCAGTGAAAACACTTCCAGAAATCCAAGATCCCAAAAAATTAATATAAAAAGGAGCAAGGTAGAAACCATGTTTAAACCATGTTGTGAATTCATCAAAGCTCTTTAGGTTAAGTTAAACATCTATCCCCACTGAGGAGACACAAGAGGCTGTAAATGTTGGAATGACGAACAAATGCAAAACTTGCTGGAGAATCTCAATAGGTCAAGCAGCATCTGTGTGTGGGGGGGGGGGGGGGGGGAGGGGGGGACGGGGGGGGGCGGAGGGGGGGGGGGGGTAGGACAGGAATTATTGACATTTCGATGATAATCTCTGTATTAAAACAGATGCAGAGTCTCGACCCAAAATGTCCACAATTCCTTCCCTCCCACACCACCCACCACAAATGCTGCTTGACCCACTGGGTTCCCCCGACAGTTGGTGCTTTGCACTGTTCTCATTGTCAGGCAGTAGACTTGACAGCCAATTTACACAAGAACAACGAGAGAAAATAAACCAATAACTCATTCATTTAGCAAATTAATCGAAAAATAAATACGAGCCAGGTGATGGGGGACAACCTTGCTGCATGGAAACATTTCACCCAGACACCACATCTCTGATAATGAAATGTTAAGTTTAGATTATCGGACTCAGGTCTCTGGATTGAGGCTTGAATCCACAACCTTCTATCCCGGCGTGATTAATGCAAGCCCCTTAGTTACAGCAGATTTAGTTTTAGTTCAGTTTGGAAGACACAGCAGTGAAATAGGCCACTTGGCCCACCGAGTCCGCACCGACGAACGATCCCCGCACATTAACACTAGAGACAATTTTACATTTACACCAAGCCAATTAGCCTACAAACCTGTACATCTTTGGAGTATGGGAGGAAACCAAAGATGTCAGAGTAAACCCACACAGGTCACGGGGAGAACGTATGAACTCCAGCACCCATAGTCAGGATTGAACCCGGTCTCTGGCGTTGTAAGGCAGTAGATTTACCGTGACACCACCGTGTTGCCACACTCACAAAGCACAGAAGCAAATGAGAGTTACACTGGGCCAAAAGATTTCAACCAACCACATGTATAACAAATCAATGTTTTTGTCAATACTTGACGAGAGTTTTAACATCGGTGATTAAGCTTCTTGGGCTGAGGTTCAGCAGTGAATGATAACAACTTTCCTTTAGATAAATTCAAATGAAACGTGTCTGTAACTGATAAAATAGACAATAATAAAAAAAACAATAAAAGGTTAGTTTCAGTTCTCCTATATCTGCCTTCAATATATCCAGCTCCTCACAATTTCTACATTTCTTCCATTCACCTTCGTTGTTCCCTTCTGTTTTCTCTGACACCCCATTCCCTACCACCCCAACCCACATCCCAGCTCCCCATCTTTCTCCCTTACAAACACTCATGGACATTACTTTCATTGCCGTGGTTTCCATCTTCACCAATCCTTTGCAGAACTGAGCTATCGTGCAGAATATTCTTGCCACAGGTGCTTCAGCCGTTTTCTTGAACTGAAGAGGAACTAATCTCCGATCCCTTATTTATATTATTTTCATTCCGTATCACCTCTCAGCATTCTTTGTTCAGGGACAATGGAGTCATTCCAACTGACCACTGCAACAGTGATTCACATCATCTTTCTTCAATTAGAGTTTCTCATTAGCTGTTATACCATTCACTTTGAAAACAAATGGAAAATAGGAAATCTGCAAGCACTGATGTGGAATAAATGTCACTCTTGGATTTGTGCTGTGAATGAACTGCTGGGACTTTGAGAGGGAGCCAGTTTGTTTCAGCATATCTATTCTTCCTTTCAAATTAGCCCCATTCAGCTTCACCTGAATATGTCGCAAATCTATAACCTGGCGCTAACTAGCGACTGATCACCAGAGGAATGAGCCATTCCTTCCTGGAGACGCAACTCATTCAACCTTTATACATATTGCTCTTCATTCAGTTTTTGTTGGTCAGGGCTTGTATCTCATTCCACAAATACTTTCAATACAAACTTATTATCACAGGTTTTTGCTACCGTCGACAACTAAAACATCCCTTTCAATTTACATCTTGCCTCGCATTCCCAAGCACGATGGGGGAAAATAAAGAAGGGTCGCGACCCAAAACGTCACCCATTCCTTCTCTCCAGAGATGCTGCCTGACTCCAGCATTTAGTGTCTATCTTCGGGCGAAAATAAATATGTTATAGGATAATTAAGCATATTATTTAAAGTTGTTTTTTCAAGGTCAATAAAGTTACTTACGTTTTTTTCTACAAAAACTCTTCACCTCTGTCATGAATTCTCAGTGTGTTTATCGGTAGGTGTAGAATGTCCATTAGCAACACAAAGATGCTAATATTGAAATTGGGTACCCGGCAACATAATTACCTCATCAACCAATCCATTAAAACCTCTGTTGTAAATTATGTTCAAAAACCTTAAGCGCTGTTCCCTGTAAGCAAGGATTGTTTTCCTGTTTCTAGCTAACTCCTAATTCTTAAGCAGTTTTATCCCAAATTCGAGTTGGAGATAAGTTTTGCAAAATTTTTATTACTGCATTTTTATATTCAGATTTAATCTCCTTCACCCTTGCTGTGCCCCCCCCCCCCCCCCTAAAATTGTCGCTTTCATTTCTCACTTGGTTTACAACTGAGACCTGAATGCTGGTTTACACATCCACAGCTCCAGGGTTAGGAGGCTTTGGGTGGGATGTGGTGGTTAGAAGAGAGAGAGGATTGGAGAAAAGAAAAGTTTGTTTTCACAGAATGCAGTGAAAGATAATTCTTCACAGCACGCAGGCAACCAGGTTCTCCTTTGTTGAACTAGCCAGGTAACATGGCCTCGGCAAATGGACCATTTTAGTTCCCTATACTTGTCCAGAGATCATATTATTATCAATGGATACATAAGAGACTGCAGATGCTGGAATATTACCAGTGTTTGTGTTCGTGTTTCAGGCAATTATACTTCATCCCCTTATATCAGTGTGTTTTTTTTTGACAATGGCACAATAAAATTCTTTGCTATTTTTAAACTAAATGCGTTTAATATTTATGCCAGAATGACTGTGGATCATGCCTTGAAGCAACAAAACACAGAGCTCTCACCCGCTGCCAGAACATGATTCACAGCCAGCTGCTCTGGCGTTGACCCTGTGGACCGAGTCATGATGTCATAGTCATGTAGCACAGAATCAGGCCCTTCGTTATTATTAATTTGATGTATTATCCCTTGTATTTGTGATTGGAAGATAATCTTACCTTTGCTAACTTCTTATCACCAACCTGGAGAAAACAGAATCAAAACTCATCCAATTTGCAGCACAGACTGAGGCCATTCAATTCTTCATGTCTGTGCAGCTCTTGCAAGATCCATCCAGTTGGCCCACTCTCTTTCTCCACAGCCATCGCCTTTCCTCCTTTTTGATTACTCATACATAGAGATTTATTGAAGACCTTTCAAAGGTCACTGTTGAATGCAAAGTTGAACTTTGAATCAATTTCCAAATGCAGTGATCTTGGAACTGAGAGCAAGGTGCTCATGTGCCTTGCAGTCAGTCCGCGCTACATTTC
This sequence comes from Raja brachyura, assembly GCA_963514005.1. The sequence continues at coordinate 14,201,084 of OY740812.1, forward strand.
ATAGGCTTAGAAACGTAGAAACTAGGTGCAGGAGTAGGCCGTTTGCCCCTTTGAGGCAGCACCGCCATTCAATATGATCGCGGCTGATCATCCAAAATCAGTACCCCATTCCTGCTTTTCCCCCCATTTCCCTTGATTCCATTAGCCCTAAGAGCTACTTCTCTCTTAAAAACATCCAGTGAATTGGCCTCCACTGCCTTCTACAGCAGAGAATTCCACAGACTCACAACTCTCTGGGTGAAAAGGTTTTCCTCATCTCAGTCCTAAATGGCCTACCTCTTATTCTTTGCTTACTTTTTTCCAGAAACCAGTTGATGAGACAGTCGTGAAATTGGGTCCTGAGTAATGCTCCACTACTGGTGATATCCGTACTGCCAAGGCTGGCCATTTGGGGTATGTCTGAAACGCTTGGATCAAAGGCAGGGCCATGTCCATTGGAGAAGAGCCAACATGTGTTGTCCTGACCCTGATAGTGAACTCCCATCTCTCATCATCCTCATTGGAGACTGAATTATCTTTCATTGGACTTTACCTTGAACTAACTGGTGTGCCCTTTATCCTTCATCTCTACACAGTGGATGGCTTGATTGTATTCATGTATATTCTTTTCTTTGACTGCAAGCAAACAAATGCTTTTCACTGTACCTCAGTGCACATGACAACAATAAGGTTTGAGTTTAGTTAATTGCCATGTGTAGCGGGGTAACATGGACACATTGAAAATAGGTGCAGGAGGAGGCCATTCGGCCCTTCGAGCCAGCACCGCCATTCATTGCTATCATGGCTGATCCTCCCCAATCGATAACCCGTGCCTGCCTTCTCCCCATATCCCTTGACTCCACTAGAGTTCCTAGAGTTCTTGTGGAATCAAGGGAATCCCCGAGAGCTCTGTCTAACTCTCTCTTAAATCCATCCAGTGATTTGGCCTCCACTGCCCTCTGTGGCAGAGAGTTCCACAAATTCACAACTCTCTGGGTGAAAACGTTTTTTCTCACCTCAGTCTTAAATGGCCTCCCCTTTATTCTAAGACTGTGGCATCTCAGGCTCAGGGATCGGCCAGTATTGTTGGCAGCCCTATGTGTAGGCAATTATTGACTGCACTCATGCCATAGAGATTGCCAGAAATAATCAGGACCTTTTCATAGACAGAAAACGTTCCACTCTCTCAATAAAGGGAGAAGGGTCTCAACCCAAAATGTCACCACTCTATGTTCTCCAGAAATGCTGACTGACCCTGCTGTGTTACTCCAGCACTTTTTGTCCTTTTGTGTATTAACCAGCATCTGCAGTTCTTTGTTTCCACATCTCCATTATCTCCACATGAAAGTTGTTGTGGAAGATATCCAGAAGAATATCCCGATGGGGAATGCCATGTTTACAGGAAGCACAAGTGATATCTTCACCCTGCGTAGTGACACAGTAGTGCAGCTGGTAGAGATCACAATGCCACAGACCCCCAAGTTCGACCCTAGGCTCAGGTACTGTCTCTGTGGAGTTTACATGTCCCCCCTTACACCGCGTGGGTTTCCTCCAGGTGCTCTGATTTCTTCCTACACCTCAAGGGGCGGCACAAGGTGAAAAGTAAAAGTGGCAGGCAGAAAAATCCAGGGCAAAAATCAAAAAGGGCCACTTTTCCACATAATTGTATAAGGGGTAAGAGTGTTGTAAAAACAAGCCTGAAGGCTTTGTGTCTCAATGCAAGGAGCATTCATAATAAGGTGGATGAGTTGAATGTGCAGATAGTTATTAATGAATGTGATATAGTTGGGATCTCCAGGGTGACCAAGGCTGGGAGCTGAACATCCAGTGGTATCCAATATTCAGGAGGGATAGACAGAAAGGAAAAGGAGGTGGAGTAGCGTTGCTGGTTAGAGAGGAGATTTTATGCAATAGGAAGGAAGGACATTAGCTTGGCAGATGTGGAATCGATATGGGTAGAGCTGCGAAACATTAAGGGGCAGAAAATCCTAGTGGGAGTTGTGTACAGGCCACCTAACAGTAGTAGTGGAGTTGGGGATGGCATCAAACATGAAATTAGAAATGTGTGCAACAAGGGTAAAACAGTTATAATGGGTGACTTCAATCTACATATAGATTGGGTGAATCAAATTGGCAGGGGTGCTGAGGAAGAGGATTTCTTGGAATGTATGCTGGATAGTTTTCTAAACCAACATGTAGAGGAACCAACGAGAAAGCAGGCTATTCTAGACTGGGTACTGAGTAATAAGGAAGGGTTAGTTAGCAGTCTTGTTGTGCGTGGCCCCTTGGGCAAGAGTGACCATAATATGGTTGAGTTCTTCATTAGGATGGAGAGTGACATTGTAAATTCAGAAACAAGGGTTCTGAACTTAAAGAAAGGCAACTTTGAGGGTATGAGACGTGAATTGGCAAAGATAGACTGGTAAGTGATTCTTAAAGGGTTGACGGTGGATGTGCAATGGAAGGCATTTAAAGACTGCATGGATGCACTACAACAATTGTTCATCCCAATTTGGCAAAAGAATAAATCAGGGAAGATAGTGCATCCGTGGATAACAAGGGAAATCAAGTATCAAAACTAAAGATGAAGCATACAAATTAGCCAGAAAAAGCAGCCTACCAGAAGACTGGGAGAAATTCAGAGTCCAGCAGAGGAGGACAAAGTGCTTAATTAGGAAAGGGAAAATAGATTATGAAAGAAAACTGGCACGGAACATAAAAATGGACTGCAAAAGTTGTTATAGATGTGTGAAGAGAAAAAGGTTAGTTAAAACAAATGTTGGTTCCTTGCAGTCAGAAACTGGTGAATTGAGCATGGGGAACAAGAACATTGCAGACCAATTGAATAACTACTTTGGTTCTTTCTTCACAAAGGAAGACATAAATAATCTGCTGGAAATAGCAGGGGACCGGGGATCAAATGAGATGGAGGAACTGAGTGAAATCCACGTTAGCCGGGAAGTGGTGTTAGGTAAATTGAATGGATTAAAGGCCGATAAATCTCCAGGGCCAGATAGGCTGCACCCCAGAGTACTTAAGGAAGTAGCCCCAGAAATAGTGGATGCATCAGTGATAACTTTTCAAAACTCTTTAGATTCTGGAGTAGTTCCTGAGGATTGGAGGGCAGCTAATGTAACCCCACTTTTTAAAAAGGGGGGGAGAGAGAAAACGGGGAATTACAGACCAGTTAGCCTAACATCGGTAGTGGGGAAAATGCTAGAGTCAGTTATTAAACATGGGATAGCAGCACATTTGGAAAGCGGTGAAATCATTGGACAAAGTCAGCATGGATTTATGAAAGGTAAATCATGTCTGATGAATCTTATAGAATTTTTTGAGGATGTAACTAGTAGAGTGGATAGGGGAGAACCTGGGGATGTGTTATATCTGGAGTTTCAGAAGGCTTTCGACAAGTTCCTACATAAGAGATTAGCATACAAACTTAAAGCACACGGTATTGGGGGTTCAGTATTGATGTGGATAGAGAACTGGCTGGCAGACAGGAAGCAAATAGTAGGAGTTAACGGGTCATTTTCAGAATGGCAGGCAGTGACTAGTGGGGTACCGCAAGGCTCAGTGCTGGGACTTCAGCTATTTACAATATATATTAATGATCTGGATGAGGGAATTGAATGCAACATGTCCAAGTTTGCGGATGACACGAAACTGGGGGGCAGTGTTAGCTGTGAGGAGGATGCTAGGAGGCTGCAAGGTGACTTGGATAGGTTGGGTGAGTGGGCAAATGCATGGCAGATGCAGTATAATGTGGATAAAAGTGAGGTCATCCACTTTGGCGGCAAAAACAGGAGGGTAGATTATTATCTGAATGGTGGCTGATTAGGAAAAGGGGAGATGCAACAAGACCTGGGTGTCATGGTACACCAGTCATTGAAAGTAGGCATGCAGGTGCAGCAGGCTGTGAAGAAAGCGAATGGTATGTTGGCATTCATAGCAAAAGAATTTGAGTACAAGAGCAGGAAGGTTCTACTGCAGTTGTACAGGGTCTTGGTGGGGCCACACCTGGACTATTGCGTACAGTTTTGGTCTCCTAATCTGAGGAAAGACATTCTTGCCATAGAGGGAGCACAGAGAAGGTTCACCAGACTGATTCCTGGGATGTCAGGGCTTCCATATGAAGAAAGACTGGATAGACTCGGCTTGTACTCACTGGAATTTAGGAGATTGAGGGGGAATCTTACAGAGGCTTACAAAATTCTTATGGGGTTGAACAGGCTAGATGCAGGAAGATTGTTCCTGATGTTGGGGAACTCCAGAACAAGGGGTCACAGTTTAAGGATAAGGGGAAAGTCTTTTAGGACCGAGATGAGAAGATCTTTTTTCACACAGAGTGGTGAGTTTGTACAATTCTCTGCCACAGAAGGTAGTTGAGGCCAGTTCTTTGGTTATATTTAAGAGGGAGCTAGATGTGGCCCTTGTGGCTAAAGGGATCAGGGGGTATGGAGAGAAGGCAGGTGCAGGATTCTGAGTTGGATGATCGGCCATGATATTGAATGGTGGTGCAGGCTCGAAGGGCCGAATGGCCTACTCCTGCACCTATTTTCTCTGTTTCTATGATTCACGCAGCAAAGCTGCTGCCTCACAGCGCCAGACACCCGGGTTAGATCCTGACCACGGGTGCAATCTGCACGGAGTTTGTACGTTCTCCCTGTGACCGCGCGAGTTTTCACTGTGTGCTCCGGTTTCCTCCCAAGATGGGAGGAAACCGGTTTGTAAGTTAATTGGCTTCGGTAAAATTGTAAATTTTAAATTACTTGTGTGTAGGATATTGCTAGTATATGGGGTGATCACTGGCCAGCATGGACTCGGTGGTCCCAAGGGTCTGCGTCCGTGCTGTATCTCTGAAGTCTAAAGTAAAGATGTACCGGCTTGTAGGTTAAATGGCCTCTGAATGGTCTAACGTATAAGAAGTGGATGAAAATGTTGCCTAACAAAACTTTTGTGACCGGGTGGTCGACGGTCAGCATGGACTCGGTGAGCCGAAGGGTCTGTTTCCAAGATGTATCTCTAAATTAAACCACGAGGGAGTAGCCACTGACAGGCAGTTTCAATGGCTGACACTGCTGGTTCTCAGGGCTGAGGGCTGTCCTCGCTATCTCTGCGGCCACTCGCATCAGTACACGTTCAAGACACAACAGCTGAGCTCAGACGCAATGCGAGCCAGAGGCAGGAGAGTGGTGCAGCCACAAGAGCCACTGCCTCACAGCACTAGTGATCCAGCTCACCTCGACCCAACATCAAGCCAGGTTGCTGCCACACAGCAGCAGCTTAAAATTCTTCTTGGTATAGTGCTAGAATTTTCATCACATTGATCAGTACACTATCATCTTTTAACAGTAGTTCAACCTATATTCATTCTTGGTTATATGACACCCCCTACTGGATGAGACCATGCTCGCAGACACACAGAGACATGCATAAAAACTCAAACACTTGAAACTTCACACAGAAACATCAAGACAAGCATGTTTAAATATCACATGTATTTGCAACAGAACAACTAGATTCTTATTCTGCAGCTTTACAGACCCATGAATGCAGTAACATACATGTAGATATTTCTCAGATAATTCCTTAAATAAACTTTCTCCACTCTATCAGTCTGAAGAAGGGTCCCCCCCGTACTGAAATGTCATTTATACATTTCCTCCATGGATCTGCCTGACCCATTGCATACTCCAGCACTTGGTTTTTCACTCAAAGTCTTTTATGCTCATTTTAAATAACCTAACAAAGCTCTACGAAGGTTTCCTCCCCTCCACTGGCTCTGTCCCGTGCATCTTGATGGTAGAGGTTAGATCTGCATTCAGGAGGATAAACTCTCAGAAAGCGACAGGACAACCCAGACACCCCAGAAGTACAGACATCCCATTATATAGTTAGCAGGCCCAGCATGCTTCCTGCCCACTTCAATCACAACCACCATGGATGAGCCCCAAGCCACTGAGAGTCTCACAGCACCAGGGTCAGAGATTGAGGAACATGGCAACTGAGCATGGATATGTCCGTCATATATATGACACAGGTTCGATCCTGATTCTGGATGCTGCATGCATGGAGTTTGTATATTCTCCATGTGACCGCATGAGTTTTCTCCTGGTGCACCAGTTTCCACCCACAACAGGCTTGTACATTAATTGGCTTCTGTAAATTTTCCCTAGTGTGCAGGATTTACTATTTTCAATGTAATGTACGTACAGATTTGTTGACAATGAGGGCGGCACTGTGGTGCAGTGGTAGAGCCTCGCAGCTCCGAGACCCAGGTTTGCTCCTGACTATGGGCCTTGTCTCTATGGGGTTTGTACATTTTCCCTGTGACTGTATAGGTTTTCTGCAGGTGCTCAGGTTTCCCCACTCATTCCAAAGATAACAGGTTTGTACATTAATTGGCTTCTGTAAATTGTCCCAAGTGTGTACGATAGAACTAGTGTACGATTGATCGGACTCGGTGGGCTGAGAGCCTGTTTCCTCAATGTATCCATAAACTAAACTAAATATATGAAGAATGATGTATTGTGCAGGATTCATTATTTTCCAAAGTAATGTCCTTACCATTTTATTGACAATTAAAAACATGGTCATCTGTCACAGCCATTTCAATTCACTTCTGTTGGTAAGTTATAAATAGAAGCATGCACACCATGCAGGTGGAATATGAGAGGATAATGATATCCCTATGAGGGAGAATCATGACAGGAAGTGGTAGGTGCATCTTTCCAATGGCAGGAAATGGGCGCAAACATTTCAAAAAGTTGTCAATGAGGGCGGCCTGATTTTGAAAGTTACAATCGCTGGTTAAGTTAATTTGCAAAGAGATGATCAACAAATCTCTTGCTAAACCTAACAAAAAGTCAAATAACTCTAACTTCTGCTTTGCACAAAATGACCATTGAAAAAAAAATGGTTCTCCAATTCCTAGGTGTTCTAATTTTAACAAGGACAATAGTATCCATTCAAAATGCAGGTCTCCATGGATTTAATAATTTTCTTATCAATTAAAATAAAACCAAGCACATATATTCCCCACCTGGTCCAGGGTAAAAGATTGCTCAGTCTGGTATGTTGCTCTCAAATAGCACTAATTAACGAATGGCAATTTGACTCCTATTCAGCGTAGAATTCACAGTGAAATCTCAGAACAAAATGCATAAAACTAATTAGTCCATTGGTTTCAGGAGCCGCAGTGAAAGGCTTTCGCTCGGTTTTTCTGTTACTATAAATAAACATCCTGATCAAAGTCGAGTTGTACTCCCTACGACAGCCGCATCATCTGGAGTATAACAGACGCAAGCATCCGCCAATTAAGCGTGCCCCATGAAATCATATTTAATTTATCTGACTCACACCTTGGGAATAAACTGTATATAGGTAAGTTGCCAGTGGGCCATTGGCCTGAAGTTAAAAGTTACAGTCAATATTTAAACTTATTTGTAAACAAATGATTGATAAATTAGTCACAAAATTCATAAAAAGTCCCGTTATTCTGTAAATCCCTGTTGTAGATCATAGTCAAGTATTTATTTTCACATGTACAAGTACGGTAAGCAGTGGTTACCGTGAAAATCTTGTTTGCAGCAGCATTACAGCAACATAGACTGAAACATCACACAAAGACAAGATTTATACATAAAACATCTATGACATCAAAAGGAAAAAGACTGCAAAACAAACAAGACACTGGTGCAAAAACACCGTGGTAGTGCAGGAGGTGATTCTGATTACCTATTCTGAGGTTGGATTAAGGTTGTGCAGGCTGGTTCAAGAACCTTAAGGGCCTGTCCTACCAGCATGCAACTCTATGCAATGAACGCGATCAAACTGGAAGCGGGGGCAGCGCGGAGGTCGGGTGATCCCCTGTACAGGGCCGTTCCCACCAGCATGCACCTGCATGCGGCAAGCGCAACCAAACCGGCAGTAGGGGCCGCGCAGAGGTCAGGTGAGTGGCGCAACGCGGCGCAAAGTGAGGCGAACTTGGAGCGAAGTCTAAGGTAAGTTCGCCAGGACAGAGAGGGGCACACAGAGAGGGGCACCGAGGTGCACACACACAGAGGGCCACGGAGCCACACACATAGAGGGTCATGGAGGCACCTACAGATAGGTTCATGGAGGCACGATGTTGGGGCGGTGTGTAATGCGTCGAGGCGACTGCGAGCCGACAAGCTGTTGCCACGCGGAATTTTTGGACATAGTCAGTTTTTCAGCGCCCCACGCGATGTCGGGATGAACTCGGGACGAACTCCGCACAATTCCGCACGGCTCCGGCGATCGAAGTGGGACCGGCCCCGCGACGCCGGACGGCTCAAGCGACCACGTTAGGTCGCGCTAATCGCATAGAGTTGCATGCTTGTAGGACAGGCCCTTTATGGTTGTAGACAAGTAGCTGTTCCCAAAGCTGGCTATGGCAGCAGTGGAGAAGAGGGCATGGCCTGGGTGGTGAGGATCCTTGATGATAGATGCTGCCTGCTTGAGGTAGCGCCTCATGGAGATGCTTTCAGTGGTGGAGAGGTCTATGCTCCTGATGGACCATGCTCCACCTACACCACTCCCTGGAGCCTCCTGCGTTCCTGTGTATTAGAACTGCCATACCAGGCCATGATGTTAGTGTATCCGGTAATATTTCAAATCTCTTTAAACTTCTAAGTACTTAGAGTTGCTGGTGTTTCTTCTCTGTGATTACATCTAAGTGAGGGGCCAAAACAGGCTGTCTCAAATGTTAATGCTCTAAATTTGTTTAGAAAATGCAATGTTTTTCAGACTGGAATGCGACAATATCAGTTTCCAGATGAAACGGACTATTCAATAAATTTAACCAGGTAACATTGCAAGTAGAAATTAGATTACGTTCTGAAATACAGCAGCTATCAATCACTCGCAACCAAACCAGGTTTTCCATGCACTGCGGATGCCGCCCTCAGCAGCTCCCAGCTTGGGTCTGGGGATATGATTGAGTTAAGTCACCTTAAAGTTACACCAACTCTCCTTCTGGCCCCCAACCACTTGACCTTCTTCCCATTTACAACTGTCTGAACTGCTGGTTACCCATGGATTCCACACCTTCACCCAATGCTGGATCTGGCCCCAGCTGCAGAATTACCCTTGAGCTACCCACACTGGCCCCAGTAGACGAAAGGTACACCACAGTACAAGATGCATCCAGAACCTCACGATTCCATTACAGTTGTTTAAGAAGGAACTGCAGATGCTGGAAAATCGAAGGAAAATCGAATAAATCAAAAATGCTGGAGAAACTCAGTGGGTGAGGCAGCATCTATGGAGCGAAGGAAATAGGCAACATTTCGGGCCAAAACCCTTCTTCAGACTTATGTGAGGGGGGGGGGGGGGGGAGAAGAAAGGAGGATGTGGAGCCAGAGGGCGGAGAGAACGCTGCGAAGGGGAGGAGACAGTAGGGACCACCTGAAATTAGAGAAGTCAATGTTCATACCGCTGGGGTGCAAACTGCCCAAGCGAAATATGAGGTACTGCTACTCCAATTTACAGTGGCCCTCACTCTGGCCATGGAGGAAAGGTCGGATTCGGAATGGGAGGGGGAGTTGAAGTGCTAAGCAACCGGGAGATCAGGTTGGTTAATGCCGACCGAGCAGAGGTGTTCAGCGAAGCGATCGCCAAGCCTACGCTTGGTCTCACCGATGTAGATCAGCTGACATCTAGAGCAGCGGATGCAATAGATGAGGTTGGAGGAGGTGCAGGTGAACCTCTGCCGAACCTGGAAAGACTGCTTGTGTCCTAGAATGGAGTTATTTTGCTGCTCTACAATTCCATGCCGGAGAGCTCCAAGAATTTTCTGGTCTCTGGTATTTTTGTAAAGACACGGCCGTAATACCTGTTTAATTTAGTTTAGAGATACAGCACGGAAACAGGCCCTTCGGTCCATCAGGTCCTCGCCGACCAGCGATCCCCGCACATTAACACTATCCTACACACACTAGAGACAATTTATGCTTTAAACAAGCCAATTAACCTACAAACCTGCACGTCTTTAGAGTGTGTGAGGAAACTGAAGATCTTGCAGGAAGCCCATGCAGGTCACAGGAGAATGTACAAACACCGTATAGACAGCACCCGTAGTCAGGATCGAATCCAGGTCTCCGGCGCTGCAAGCGCGGTAAGGCAGCAACTTTACCCCTGCGCCACCGTGCCGCCATAAAGCCTGTGTTTTTCCTTTTAGGCTCTCCTTAGTTTGCAAAATGAATGCATGGATATGCATAGGTCACTTTTAGGAAATCAAGTCTTCACAGCTCATGTGAGCCTTGCCACAGCATTACCTAAACGGGACTCTCTCAGGCTGTGCAGTCCCGGAACTACTTTAGTTAAGTATTCTTTAAGTAAAATACTTAATCCTGGTGGAGTTTGTCCATTCAATCACAAACCCTCGCTCATTAATTATGAACCCCTTACACCCACCTCTATACTCAGGAATTACTCTCAATATGGATGCTCTGTGACTAACACAAACACTCTGCACGACGCACTGGCCTCTCCCACCAAACACAACACTCTAACTACTAGATAGGCCCCACTATCCAGACCCATAGTGCATAGGAAAGAACTGCACATGCTGTTTTAAACCAAAGATAGACACAAAAAGCTGGAGTAACTCAGAAGATCAGACTACATCTGTGACCCATAATCTTTTTTTAGATTCCAGTGGATAGTCCAGAAGGCCTATTCTATAGCACCTGATAGCTCGGGCCTCAAGGGCTATAAAAGTATGTAGCAGTGAGATCTCTGGCCCACCACATTTCCAATTTAATGTACCATTCCAGGTGCCTGAGGATTTGAAGACAAAGGACACAATGCCCACAATTGTCGTAAATTTACACCAACTTATAAACAATGTAAAAACCATCATAAAGGTCTTACAAGAATGTTATATTTTAGTTTAGTTTGAAGATACAGCGTGGAAACAGGCCATTTGGTCCACCGAGTCTGCGCTAGCGAACGATCACCCGTATACTAGTTCTATCCCAGGGACACACTAGGGACAATTTACAGAAGCCCATTAACCTGCAAGCCTACATGTCTTTGGAGTGAGAGGGGAAACTGGAGCACCTGGAGAAAACCCACGTGGTCATAGTGAGAACGTACAAACTCTGTACAGACAGCACCCATAGTCAGGATCAAACCTGGGTCCCTGGTGCTGTAAGGGATCAACCCTACTGCTGCACCAGTGTGCCACCATACCTTTATTTCCATATCTTTATTCAGTCATTCCCCGCACTTCCACTTTATTTCCCCGTGTACAAGACATGAGACGATCGATTAAACATATTTTGTGCAGATATGCAAAAAAGTATTTCCAAAATTCCCAAACAAAGATCAAAGAGACTGTCCTCTCTTCTGTCTGAGTATCTCTCAATGCCCTGCAATCTTGAAAAGCTTTCTATTATACTTTCTCTACTTAATTCAGTGGGAGTTTTCAGCCTTGGTGACATTTTTAAAGAAACACACCACGTTTTCTTATATTAATAATAATAATTTCATAAAACAAAATGTCCACAGAGGCTTCACAGAAATGTTATTAAAAATGCTTGGCACAGAGCCACAAGGACAGAGTGCGGCAGATGACCAAATGTTTAGCCAAAGTGATACATTTTTCAGGTTCATCTAAAGGCAGAGAGAAAGAGACAGGGGGCAGAACTTTGGCAGCTAAAGGCACAGCTGCAGCTGTGAAGTGATAACATTCAGGGGTCGAGGCAGGAGGACATAACTGAAGCAGCACAAACATCTCAGACTCTAATGAAAGAAGGATTCCAGAGATAGGGAGGGACGGGGAGATGCAAACAAGGATGATATTTTTAAACTCATGGCATTGTTTAACGAGGAGTCAAAGGGAAATGAGATTAAGGGTTGATGAGAAAATTGGATTTGGTGGGAGTTAGTGCACAGGCACTGAGTTGTGGGTGGCCTGATATTTATGGGGCTTGGAATGATGGAAACTAGCCAGGAGCATTTTGGAATGTAGACGATGGACATGGCCTCAGATTAATGGGTCATTTTCCAGTTTCAATATTATCTCTTTCACTCACACGCTGGGCCATAATGTTGTTCAGGACAGTATTCGCAGAACTTCCTCCTTCTGTCGTATTTATGACAACACATTGCATCCACCATTCATGACCAGATGAGGTAGGAATTTCTTTAGTTAGAGTGTGGAGAATCCATTGGAATTCATTACCACAGAAGGCTGTGGAAGCCAAGTCAATGGCAGAGGCAGATAGAGTCTTGATTAGTACGGTTGTCAGGGGTTACGAGGAAAAGTTAGGAGAATGGAGTTAAGAGTGGAACATAGACCAGCCAAGATTGAATGGTGGAGTAGAATTGATGGGCCGAATAGCTTGATTCTGCTCCTATCACTTCTGAACTTATGACTGCAGAGTATCTGTCTATAGCATGCATATAGTCCAAAATTGCATCTTCTCAAGGCTCAAAACTCAGTGTTTAACATGCCTTTCACTACTCCTGGCATTCCCTTCTTCACTGCCCAATGTTGATCCCTTACTTGATGGTAATGGTGGAGAGAGGGATATGTTGAGCAATGAAGTTACGCATTGTTGTGGTGCAGACTTCAGCTGATGCTCTAATGTATCTCATATATGCCCCATTTTAATCTGCTGGATTTGTTTGGAGTCCTTTCATTTTAGCATGCTGGTTGTTGCTAGTGGCAGTGGATGAAAAGTTGCTCAGAAGGCAAGAAAGTTCAGATTCAGTGGTAACAAAGCCAGATTTCAACATTTCATGAGGTTTTTTTAAATTGCGAAGAAGTCAGCACTCATTCTTCAAAAGTTTTAAAGAAAAGACCAATGTTAATCTTCTGGGAATGTCAGAGTTACGGAATCATAACGTCATAAAGCATGGAAACAGGCCCTTCATCCGACCATCCTCATCACGCCAACCAAGATGTCCCATCTAAGCTAGTTCCATTTGCCTACATTTGGCCCACATCCGTCTAGGTTTTTCCGATCCATATACCTGGCAGCTACTTCCATATACCCACCACCCTCTAAGTGAAAGAATATTTCTCCCTCAGGTTCCTATTGAATCTTACCCTTCTCACCTTAAACATATGTCTCTAGTTCTTGATTCCCCTATCCTGAGTAAAATACTCTGTGCGTTCACTCTATCTATTCCCGTCATGATTTTATACATTTCTACAAATCACCCATCAGACTCTTGCACTCCAAGGAGTAAAGTTCTGATCTGCCATCCTTCTCCCTAACGCTCAGGCTCTCGATTCCTGGCAACATCCTCATAATCTTCCCTGCTCCCTTTCCAACTTAATGAATCCTTTCTATGGCAAGATGACCAAAACAGACCATAATAACCGACAAACACCTTCTGCAAAAACAAAGACAAATCTTAGAAAGTAGAAAGAAGGAACTGCAGATGCTGGTTTACTAAATATAAACACAGAGTACAGGAGTAACTCAGCAGTTCAGGCAGCATCTCTGGAGAACATGGATAGATGACATTTCGGGTCGAGACTGACCCAAAACCTCATCTGCCACGTTCTCCAGAGATGCTGCCTGACCTGCTGGGTTACTCCTGCATTATGTCAAAAAGAATCTTGTTTTTGTGATCAGTCTGCCGCAGAAGTGAAATGCATCATCACCTCTATGGGATGCCAGGAAGACCAGACCCCTTGTGATGTGCACAAGAGAAGTTGGATGGATTCTTCTCATTGGAAAATCCGAAAAAGAAAATATATCGTTGACCAGTCACCATGGCATGGGATGGAAAGATGATTTTGAAGGATTACCAAGCCAAGTAAAGCAACGCATCTCAGGGGAAAAAAAGGTTGTTTTGGAAATGTAGAAAGCTCGAGACTGATCCATGGGGACTCAGACGCTAATTTTACCCTCACCCCAATTACCACTGATGTTTGTGCGTAGCATGTAATAATCCTGTGATAAACAGGAAATGAAATTGTCAGAGAGTCAACCGGAAGATTTATTAATAAAACATTAGTGAACACAGTGACGAACATCACTTCCCTGATCCTATTTCATTTATTACACCATGTTTATTCCCCACCCCCCCCCCACCCCACCCCACCCCTCCCCACCATCTCAATACAAAGGAAACGGGTATAAGAATGAAACATTGGCAGAGAGAAGATAGAAGATAGATTTAATGATCTGCTCAACCTTATTTCAATTCTTTGAGCTATTTCTGGCAATGAGAAAGTGTTGCTTAAGAATACTTGAGCACTAAACGTTGTTAAAGGAATGGAATATAGGTGATATCTATGCACATGAATGGAAAAGGTAAACCACAATGCACTGTGTATTGTAGTTATCCTATATTCATGGGATGTCAGAATAACTGAGCTCTAAGGTTTGTTTAGCCTCACAGTACAGTATTAAAATATATATTTTTGAATCTGAATATATAATTACATTTATATTGCATCATGCCATATTTGCTCTTATTTAGTAAACGACTTCTCCAGATATGGAGGAAATTAAACTATCTGTTTATCTTCCATTTTGTTGGCTCATATCAGCAGATATGTTGATTAGAGTGTCTCTTTTTCATTGGCTTAATAGAACAGGTGTTACAACAAATCAGTAATAATGTCCTCCATTGGTCACGTTTTCACCTCAAGGATTAATCGCAACCCGGAGCGGGTGGGGGGGGGGGGGGGGCACATTCCCCTCCTTGAGAAGTCAGATTCAATGGTCAGCTCAGTATCTCTCCACAAGGTGTGCCCCAAGAAGGTGTGAGAGGTTGAGCAGAACATTAAATCTAAATTAGAATGACACAAAAAGCTGGAGTAAATCAGCAGGACAGGCAGCAATGTGTTCCCAGGGACACATTCAGAGACGGACATCGAGTGCTGCTGGAGGGTCATCAACTCGGTGAAAGACGCTCTCTGGTCTGCCCGAGCGTTGTTCACCACCCAGCAGAGTGAGATGTCCGTCGGGGAATGTTGCCGACTGGCCCGCTGCAGACTGCAGGAGTACGTGCTGAGGGACGCACTGAAGCTCGGTGCAGCCAACGCCAAGGCTCGGTGGGGGAGGGCCACAGTCTAGGGTCCTTCCGCTGCTGGACATGGGGGGCACAGTATGGTGGAGACGCCCTCAAACTAAGGAAAGGTATCCCATGCCGGGGGGGCACATGAGTGGCACGGGTGGGGGATCGATTCGCTAAATTTGAGAAATGTATATAGACTGTATGGAACAATTTGTATAGCCTCCGAAAATGTCGGATGGATTTTTCGCACGGTTGATGTATTGTGTATATTTATTACCTGAATAAAGTCTATTTTGAAATTTAAAAAAAAGGATAGGCAGCATCTCTGGAGAGAAAGGAATGGGTGACATTTCGGGTCGAGACCCTTCTTCAGTACACATTAAATCTATCTTCTCTGTGCCTATGTTTCGTTCTTATACCTGTTTCCTTTTGTATTGAAATGGGGGGTGAACATGGTGCATCATTTATTTGTGGATCTCTGAGCAAGAAAAGTCAACACCAGAGATCCCAATAACAGAATGATGACTCTTTTCTTCATTAGTATTTAATCCACCAGGACTGTTTCGGGGAAAAAACAACCTATGTTGTTGCCCATGGAGAATTCAATTAGTCTTTACTCTACTAAAGGGATTCCCTGTCGCACCTGCTTTATTTTTTATAAATAATCTTCATTGAATGCAGCCAGAAGGGACATTGGAAGGAAAATTATACTACCCTTTTGTCCAGCAGTAGGGATCACTGTAAATGATCTGTTAATCTCTCTAGTCTCTTGATTAGAGACTAAGTCATTTGATAGTGGCTGTTTTTTTTCCAATTGCTGTTTGGGTTTGTTTGATCAATCCAAATGTTGGCCAACAATTACTTTTTCTCTTCCTCCTGCACTGCCAAGTGCTGATGGCATCAGCAAATAGATTTGTTTTTAAAGGAAACCGAAATGGAAGTTAAAACTCCAATTGGCTCTTTGTAATTGGGCTCAGCTACATGCTAAATGCAATTAGCTTTTAGTGCAGCATATTCTTTTGATCACAGTTGTTTTTGCAGAAGGAAATAAAATCCAGAGCCATTCGGAAAATAATCAAACCAGTGAGGTGGAACTGGGCAAAATAAACAGAAGTTAGCACAGCTGTTCATGTGGGGAACAATGGCCTTGCTGAGAGAAAAAAATGTTACACTTGACCATTACACAACTGTAGCGGGCAACTACAAACACAACTTTATTCAGATTAGATGATTGTAGGAACAGGCCCTTCTGTCCCACCCAGTCCATGCTGCCTGTCTGACTGAGTTACTCCAGCATTTTGTGTCCATCTTCGATTTAAACCAGCAGTTCTTTCCTACACATTTTAACTCTGTTTCTCTTTCCGCAGATGCTGCCTGACATGCTGAGTGTTTCCAGCACTTTCTGTTTCCACTTTAGATTTCCAGCAGCTGGCTTATTTTGATTTTCACTTCAATGCAAAGTTTATTTTCAAACATACGATTTGCTGCAGGCTCTCTAAACTTCAAGAAACTTGCATGAGGAAAGAAAGTTGGTGAATGTCCATTTTCTTTACAACCAAATCACATCTTTAACAATTGTTGCCTTCATCTGTGGAAGCATTCAAATGTGATTTAGTCAAGTTAATGGGGGAAGTCCCAAATGTTGAGATACTTGGGGTACACAAGATTGGGGGGGGGGGGGGGGGGGGGGTCAACAAAGCATGCAACAAGATCTTTTTGAAGTGAAGTCCATCTCCTCAGCTCATCAGGTTTAAAAATAAACACAATCTTGACTTTTAATTGTGCTTGCTGCATCTTCCTGTCGAGTGCTCCTGAGAAATCTGTCTACCTCACTGGACTAGACCTTCAGACTATCTTTAATCGGACTTTACCAGATTTTATCTTGCACTAAATGTTATTCCCTTCATCATGTATCTACACTGTGGGTGGCTCGATTGTAAACATCTATAGTCTTTCCACTGACTAGTAAGCACGCAACAGAAGCTTTTCACTGTGCCTCGGTACGTGACAATAAACTAAACAGGCACCAGGAATTATATTTTCAGATAACTGAATGCAGTAATCTAGTTTTAATTTTAGAGATACAGTATGTAAACAGGCCCATCAGTCACCAAGTCCACGCTGGCCAGATATCACTCATAAATACTAGTTCTATATTATCCCACTTTCTCATTCACTCCCTACACGCTAGGTTCAATTTTACAGAAGTCATTTAACCTACAAACCCGCATGTATTTGGGATATGGAGGAAACCAGAGCACCTGGAAACCCACACGGTCATAGGGATAATGTGCAACCTCTGCAGACATCACCCAAGGTCTGGATGGAACCCGGGTCCCGGCCACTGTGATGCAGCAGCTTTAAAAGCTGAGCCACAGTTATAATGCAGTTGGGATCATAATGTCAATGATGTCCTTGCCAACTAGGTGTGAGGCTTTTGCTGAACGGTTACAAAGTTCCTGCTTAATCGGCATGTGGCATGTAGCTGTGGCATTTCCTGCACTGTTACGAGAGCTCACCCTGCTCCACTCTTTGACCCTCTACTACACAGGTGCCAATGAAGTGCGTGAGCTGCGCTAATGCCTTGCTCCCTCTAGGTGTTTGCATCACAATAACAACCATCCCTTTGGAGCATCAGTCCACAGCAATCACCCTTTTTGATCAAGATCTTCACCTCCCAGTCTGCAAGATTGTCAACAACCGGAACCTAAAAACACTGGGAAAAATACATCCAGGAAACGGGGTGATGTTACTCAGATACAGAGCCAGCTTTTTGACTCAGCAATGATGAACAAATAGCAACATATTTCCAAAACTTGAAGAAGAACTTGTCCATGGTAGTGTTATCATGTTTTTTCTGTCCTTGGCTGACAACCATTTGCCACTGGTCTCTTGATTGTCTTGGATTGTCTGAAAATTAGTTCAGCCGACCTGTTACAGAATGCATTGATCACTTCCATTCAACAGAGATGCAGGCTAAACATTCTTATACCGACGTATGCGCTGAATGCCTAATTTCCCTGGTGATAGGTGTTTGAATTCTGTCACAAACATGTTTATCGACTATCAGTAATTTCTTAAGAAACTCTCCACTTGGCCTTGGAGAAAGTTTGCCAAATCTTATTCCTCTGCAATTAACCCAAAGCTTTCTCTGATCTCCCTCTTAAGGTGTGCCTTTGAAACAACAAAATGAAGTGCAGACTTTAAAAAGAAAGATGCTACGAAGCTTGGCAAAATAAATGTGTGCCTCAATCTATTTGCTGTAAGCTTCAGATTGAAGATTGAGCTCTCGAAGGAGAAAACAGAACTTTTGGCTCAAGATTTGTAGGTTATCCTTGGTGGAGCAGTGGAGATGAGTGTTTGTGTGAACTAACTTTAAACACAAATTCCAAATTACAGTGCTCCTCATCTCTATCCAGTAGCAGCATTATCCAGATCCCAACCCTGAACCTTTGCAGGTTGAATTACAATGGGATGTTAGAATGCAAAAAAGTTAACAGAACACTGTCAGATAAATTGAAACAAAAGAAATAAAGTTTTAACATGCAAAAATTGCTGTTCATGGATGAAAATCATTGAAGCTCACTGGAGGCAGCCCTTGGTGCCTCGTTCCTCTCCTGGCAACTTGGCGGGTTAGTCGTACGTAACCCCACATTATGTAAGGATGGGAGTAAGTTCCCCCCCATTCACGAGTGTCTGTCCAACATTTTAATATCACTCATTGAATCATAAGAAGTCCACAATCCTGAATTTTCAAAGCTTTGCGATCTTTTTTTCCAGTTTTCCTACAAATGTTCTTCTTCCAACTTCCACGTTTTCATACAGGAATACAAGAAATCAGGGGCAGGACTGGGCTACTATGTCCTCGAGCCTGCCCTCACACTCATTAATCACTCTACAGTTCTTCCATGAAAAATATATCCAAATAACATTTGAAACGTTCCCCTTTGTGGGTTCCATTTCCCCCAACTAATCACAGCATGCTTGGCCGTTGTACTGTTCATGGCAATCTCTGGCTGCTACTCACTCACTCCCAGTGAGAATAAATTGTGCCAAGCTTCACATCTCATGTTGCTGGAAGAACAGTTAGTTTATTTATAATATATATATATTTTTTTAAATAGCAGCATAATGACATCACAGAGAAATTCAACAAAAAAAAAATCTGTGTGGCCAATTTTATTTTAAAACATGGGAGGATGCTGAACCCTTCAGAAACATGTGTGCCAATGTTGTCAGTTTTGTGATTTATTAATTGGATTTATAGTTATTAATATTAAAACTAACGAGTTCTGCAGAAGGTGCAAAACAACTTTCTTTCATCCCTGATCAACAGCTGAAGAGAAAGAAACAAACAAGTTTTCAAAACAATTTATGTAGAAATTCAGAATGGGGAACATAAATCTTTTGTACTACTTCATAACACGACATACAATAGGTGGTGGCATTGAGATGGTGCTGTCAGTGGCCAGTCACAATAACTAGAAGGGAGATGGTGATTTGGATCTGACAGGTTCCTTTGAAGTGTAGCGTAATTAGGAGGCTACATGACAACTGAAAACAGAAAGGACTCGCATTCTTCCTATTCACGACACTAAATGAATCTATTGCTTTGCTGGTGATGAAAAGTAGCTTGAGTTTCAACCTCAGGTTGGAAGTGACATAACTGTTGGAGGAATTTAATACAAATACCTGGCCATCAATAACATTCGCAGTCACATCCTGAGGTGATCGCCACATTAGGTATCCACCCATTCACAGCCACAAGTTGGAAATATACTACCTGTTCTATAACTTCTAAACTGCTGTGTGCTTGCAAGGTTAATAAGAGAGCAGAACAACACATCGATCATGTGATACAGGCCTAAGGCCTACAACAAACTTCTTTTCCATCCATTTCTGGGTTTCTGATCACAGGATTTTTTTCCAGCTTCCAAAGAGCAAACAAATATTTTGCTAAAAATTAAATTATTTTTTCCAACTGTTAATTTTATTCCCACTCCCCTTCTTCTCGTGGAGAAATAGCAAAGGAGCCCCAGAAGCACGTCCGGGTTCGGCCACGCGCAGGCTGAGGGACTGTCGGCCAGTGAGGACACCAAACCTCCAGTCACATCCTGATGGGCCATTCTCAAGCAAAACATTGCCTTGGGATGAGGACCTCTGTGAACAGACGGATGCTGCCAAGCTTATCTCAGTGATGGCGTTGTCCAACAGTGGGGACAGGAAAATCAATGAAAGCAGCACCAGTGCCATGTCTACATTGAAATATCATTGGACAACTGTCAAATGCAATTCATGTCCAACAAAGTCACCTGTCAGTGGAGCTACAGCTCAATAGAGAGTTTGTGTGTGTGTGTGTGTGTGTGTGTGTGTTAGTTTGTGTGTGTGTGTGTGTGTGTGTGTGTGTGTGTGTGTGTGTGTGTTAGTTTGTGTGTGTGTGTGTGTGTGTGTGTGTGTTAGTTTGTGTGTGTGTTAGTTTGTGTGTGTGTGTGTGTTAGTTTGTGTGTGTGTGTTAGTTTGTATGTGTGTGTGTGTGTGTGTTAGTTTGTGTGTGTGTGTGTGTTAGTTTGTATGTGTGTGTGTGTTACTTTGTGTGTGTGTGTGTGTGTATGTTAGTTTGTGTGTGTGTGTACGTTTTAGTTTATGTGTGTTTGCACGTGTGTTTGTGTGTGCGTGTCCGTACGTGTTTATGTGTGTGCATTTGTTAGTCTGTGTGTGTGCATGTCTGTGTGTGCGCATGTCTGTGTGTGTATGTTTGTTTGTGTGTATTTAAAACATATTACTCCTGTGCTTGCTGATGTCAGCATGATACATTGTCACTCGTGTTTTCACTCTCAGGGATGCTCTCCAAGTTGCCCCGCGATCGTAACTGATCTGGAGATGTCGAGGCGCTCTTACTGATACCACATGATTGTGCTGCATAGTGGATCTGTCTCAGGTTATCCAGTGCTTCATTCTTTGCGTGTTTCAGCAGATCTGCTTGGCCCTGAAAGTGACAAATGCACAGAGATTATTCACATTGAATTTTGCCGTTCTGTTTACTGGCTGTGACTCAGCTACCAGTCACCGCAAAGAAAAAACAAATCTCCAGGAAAGTTCAAATTCCACTCCAAAAACTTGAGAACAAAATGTTGGCCCTTTGGTCTACAGCTGCTGAACAACTGCACTGTGGAGGTGCTGCCCTTTGGTTGAAATGTTAACACCATATCTTGTATCAGGTGGACACAGAAAGATGGAATAACAAGATACTGCAGCTTCTCTGGAGAACAAGGATAAGTCATGTTTTGGTTTGGAATCCTTCTTCATACACCAACCCGACACATCACCCATCCATGTTCTCCAGGGATGCTGCCATACCTGCTGAGTTACTCCAGCATTTTGTGTCTATCTTTGAATACAAAGGCTTTCAATTTGAAGTCAAATGGACCTCAGCACCCACGACCTGCCTCAATCACTCTCAGTAAATCAGTTTCTCTGGTCAGTTGCTGTTTGGGGATTGGTCTGAGTGCATATGGCTGTTGTGATTCCTACATTACTGGGGTTACTACACTTCAAAGGTATTTCATGAGTTGCAAAGTGCTCAATGACACCCCAAGATCCTGAAAGACTAGGGCAACGCGTTGATACAGAGTCTCAACCTGAAACGTGGACAATTCCTTTCCCCTCATAGATGCTCCTCGATTTGCTGAGTTCCTCGGGTAATTTGATTCCAGCATCTGAAGTCTCGTTCATCTCCAGAAATGCGCATCTTCTTGTGTGAGCGTATTTTGAAAAAGAGCAGCAAGGTTGTCTCTCATGACCAGACTAGCATTGGTCTCATGGTATATTGGCATCTACACAATTGGTAACATACAGATAGCTTGTTAATGAATATGGAGTTACAGTAGTTATTGGCCTATAGCATAAGTGTGTATTAGCAGTTTAAATACGGCTTTAGCTTTGGGCTTGGTTTTCTTGGTTGAGCGCTTATCCTGGTGTTATTGCACGTACTTTGTGTTTTAATATTAATTCATCCTTCGAGGAATTATCAGGCTATTATCCCTCGTCGCTCATGTGTAAAGTGGTTGCCGAGCCTACCTCATTGCAAGATGACAGAGCAAAGACAAACTGCTGGAGGAAGCAGCATCTGTGGTGGGTGGTTTTGGGGGGTGGGGCGGGGGTGGGGCGGGGGTGGGGGAGGAATGGTGGACGTTTCGCTTGGAGACTCTCCATCCGTCCTCAAGCGACATTTTGCCTCAAAACGTCGATGCAGGAATCTTGAGCAAAGCACAAATTGCTGGAGGGACAGTAAGTTTTCAATGTGAAAACAAGGAACCGTTCATATGTTCTAGGAGCAGAATTAGGCAATCAAGTCTGCTCCATCATTCAATCATGGCTGATCTAACTTTCCCTCTCAATCCCATTCTCCTGCCTTTGCCTCATACTCCCTGACACATCAACCAACCAATCAATCAATCACTGTTGATACTGGGTTTTACAAAAAAAATACATAAAGTGGCGGAGTAACGCAGCGGGTCAGGCAGCATCTCTGGAGAACATGGACAACATCACCTATCCAGCACTTTGTATCTTTTTCCTGGCCCGAAACGTCACCTATCCATGTCTTCCAGAGTAAGTTTCGATAAATAGCTTTTTTCCTAAATCCAGTTCTAGCTTATTTAAATGTTCTTACATTTTATTTGTATGCTCTTCCATAATTAAGTTTTATAATTTAGGTTAATGATACAGTGTGGAAACCGGCCCTTTGGCCCATCGAGTCTGCGCAGACCACCTGTACATTAGCTCTATCGATTAGGGACAATTTACAGAGGCCGCTTAATCTACAAACCTCTGCATCTTTGGAATGAGGGAGGAAACCGGAGCACCTGGAGAAAACCCGCGCGGTCACAGGAAGAACGTACAAACTCCATAGAGCAGAGTCCCTAGTCGGGATCGAACTGGCGCTGTGAGGCAGCAACTCTACCCTTGAGCCACTGTGCTGCTCTTTACATACTTGAAGTATTTTAATTGATATTTGCATAAGGTTGATTTGCTACTGACTCCTCACTTTGGGAATGGACAATAAGTGCTGGCATGGTCCACAATGTATTATTTTGAATTCATTAAAATCAAAACGTGCCAGTAACAAGAGCATTGAAGAGAAATAAAAACTACATGCATTAAATTCTTCTCCACAGAACGGGAGCCCTAGTTTTGGTCTCTGGAATGTAACCATAAAACTAACATTGCTCATCAACGGTCATTGCTATCCATCTGCAGTGTACACTAGCAATACCTGAAACCACCACAGAGAGGCAGCATGCTCACTATCAAGGCCCAGGACTGTACGTCTACCTTCACAATAGAAATGTGACATGTTTGAAACTTTTAGAAGTTTTCATGGAGTTTTTCCCGTTTCAGCAGATAATCAGGAAGAAATAATAAGACTGTATTCAAAACCTATCGCACAGATCACATATAAAGGGTGAATTCTTACAGAGAATGAAATAGTGGGTGAGTGTAGCCCTCGAGTTGTTTGTGAAGAACTTTCACTTTGCTCCTTGTTCATAATCTTCTTTATGTTCTTCTCTATTCGCTGTGGTTATTAAACTCCTCCGTGGTCGTGTCCCCCGCT
Source organism: Raja brachyura (assembly GCA_963514005.1). The sequence continues at coordinate 14,224,689 of OY740812.1, forward strand.
CTCTGTAATCTCTGAGATTTGCACTCCTCTAACTCTGGGTCACACTGATCCCTGGATTTAATTCATCAGCTTTGACAGCTGTGCCAAGGAGATAAGGTCTAGACTTTCCTCCCTTCCCCTCCTGACGCACACTCTCTTCCTTCAAAACACTTTGAACCATCTCCCTGCGACCAGGCTTTTTGGTCAAGCAGCCAACTATTTCAATCGGTGACTTGGTGTTCATCTTTCTCTGGTATAAACCCTGTGACACACCTTGAGAGGTGTTGCTGTGTTCAAGGCATTATTTAGGCTAATTGGTAAAGGCACAACATGAATGCTGTTCTTGTTAGAGCGTCTAAATTAATAGCAAATGGGATCTGCAATTACTGAATTGACAATGTAAGTTTGGTCCCCTTGGTTGCAAAACATTGCGAAGGGATTCAGTGGTTATTTACAATTGCTTATTCTTCCCCTGTGATTTGAAACCTGTAAGTCTAAGATTCTCCCTCCTCCCCCCCCCCCCCCCCCCATCTCCCAGACACCTAGTTCCCTGTTGACTCCAATTTGCAAATGACAATGAATCATTTCCTTATTCTTGGCTGTTCCCGTTCAGCTGCAACACTGGTAGCTCCTGACAGAGTAGAAAATAGCATCCTGTCTGCAAAGAAACAGGATCAGTTCAAATCCTGCAAATTACTGCCCGCCAACCAGCTGCACATCACCAGCAAAGTGATGGCGGGGATGTCAACAGTCTGTCACATACCACCTACTCACTAATAACTTATTCACTGACACTCAGTTCAGGTTTTGACAGGGACTCTCAGCTCCAGGTTTCATCACAGCCTTGATCCACACACGTACATAAGAGGTGGATTGCAAAGTTGGAGCGAGATTCATCGCCCTTTACTGGAAAAGTTGTTCAGCTAAATAAAGGAAGATGGCGGAAGTTGTTGGCAATTATCACTCCAAATCCAAGGCACTGGTGCAGGAGTCCATGGTAACGTTAGAGGTAGCGACTGGATGATGGTCTATTTATCTTACGATTCCTTAGATGGCGGTGCAGTTTGTGCCGACATATAGACAACCGGAGCAACCTATGACAGCAATTGTAAAGGAGAATTTCAATCGGATCTCATTCCAGTATTTGATCTGTGAAGTTTTATTCTACACTGGTGTCTCATACTGCACACAGCTGTTGTTTTCACAAACAGATGAACCATCCAAATCCTTCATCTAATAAAGAGTCTAGGCTACAAAGGTTACTTACTTTTAGTACAGTGATATTCCATGCAAAGCTCTCAAATGCTTTCTGGAGTTTTCGACCTTTCAGGCCTTCCTTTGATCCAGTTTCATGCAGGTCTCCATGGAAATCCAAGCCTGTGCATTTGGAAGAATTAAACTCTGTCAAGGGATGTGAGTTTCTTGGTTGACTAAGACATTGAATTTCAATTCATTTTCTGATAACAAAAGATGTGAAAGACACTTGGAAAATTTACACTAGATTTTTCTTCCGCCAGCCCTGACCTTGGGGTCAAAGAGTAAATGAGCGGGCACTGGGTGTACCATGCTAAATTAGACCTTATATTTAACCAGACAGTGTGGGTGGTGGAAGATCATTCAACAGCACTGTACAGTGCGGCACTTTACATCTAATGCAGCAGGCCATGTCGAGAAGACTGTTATTGGTGTTGGTTTAATTGGCACAGGGGCGCCATGGTTTAGTTTCATGATACAACGGGGAAACAGGCCCTTCGGCCCACGAAGTCCGCGCCAACCACAGATCTCCGCACATTAACACTATCCTACACACTATCCTACTATCCTACTATCCTATAATTATAACCGAAGATCCCAGAGAAAACCCGCACAGGTCACGAGGATAATGTACAAACTCTGTACATACAGCACCCGTAGTCAGGATCGAACCTGGGTCTCTGGCGCTGTAGGGCAGCAACTCTACCACTGCGCCACCATGGTTTTCTGTTGTGCTTCTAGCAGTACCCCAGTCGACCTACTGGCTGTGCTGTGTATTTGCCCACGAACCCATAATCTTGTTTCATTTGATAAATTGTTTGTCCGCAAAATAATCAGCATTAAAAAAACATGAGACAGAAAATACAAAATTGGTTCAATTGGAAAGAAATTGTTCACAGCATGGAGGCGCAAGAGACTGTAGATACTGGAATCTGCAGCCAAAAAAAGGAAGAACAGCTGGAGGAACTCAGAGGAACTCTTGTGGAGAGAAATGGATATTCGGGATAAAGGGTCCCGACTGTCCATTTCCCTCCACCCACACTACCTGACCTTCTCCTCCAGCTTTAATCCTTTTTTTCGTTCACTATATCCCATTCCCATGAACGAAGACTTGAAGGAGACATCTGGAAATAATAAACATAAGTTGTGATTAAATGGCAGTGACCTTACTACTTGTTTTTTTTCAGTGGTGCTCACAGTTTTAAATGTGTGTCACCCCCTTGAACCATTGCTAATGGGAGTAACTTCCTCAATTCATCCTGTCCAAACCACGCATGATCTTGTACACCTCTACGGAATCTCCTCTCAATCTGAAGAAGGGGCTCGACACAAAATGTCACCCATTCCTTCTCTCTAGAGATGCTGCCTGCCCCGCTGAGTTACTCCAGCATTTAGTGTCTTTCTCCTCTCATTCTTCTGTGTGTCCAAAGAGAACAACCCCAGCTTCTCCGTCACAACCTAAAAGGAGTTGCAGATGTTTCATGAGCAGAGCAATAATGTGTTCTTTCAGTGAGATCACTGATAATCTTGAGCTAAGTTTCCTACAAACTATTAATGGACATCATTAATACCTCATCAATTTGAGCATGCTATATAAGAATTTGAACATTCACCTGAAATTAAAGATAAATATGCCTCTTTTAGTCATGTGTTCTGAGAGTTGTACCCTACCCTGAAAGTATGCCCTCTAATTTCAAGCAGCCCTGCTGTGGAGAATTGTTTTAAATTACCTAGCCTGCAATGCCCTTCATAATTTTATATACCTCTCTCAGACCGCCCGCTCAGACTTTTTCACTCCAAGGGAATAATTAGATACCCAATCTTGCAAATGAGAATTAAAATGTTGCTTCCATCTCATCATCAGTGAGCAGACTGTTGGTGAGTAAGTGCAATTGGAGTGTGCTGTCAATGACAATCTTTCATTACTTAACGAAGACTGAGAGAAGACTATGTGGAAATCAGCCACACTGGACTTTGAATGTTCTACATTGTCCAGTGGACACCAATTTTGTAACTGTACTGGGACAACTTGGATGAAAGGTGTAGCTAGTGCGGGATCTTAGGTCTTCGTTACTACTGCTGTGTTGTTGTCTGGTCTCATAGCCTTTTCTCAATCCAGCGCTCACACCTGCTCCTGGATACCACACGGAGTGAATTGATTTGACTGAAGACTGACCTCTGAGAGGGTGGGCATCTTAGAAGGAACATGGGTGTGAATACTTCAGCCTTGTCTCCAGTACACATATACCAAATCCCACCTTTGTGCAGGGTGGGGATATTCTGGCACCGTGGTCATCTTGGGCATCAAACGGCACTAGGGCAAGTTTTTAGTTGCATTTACGATGCTTTCCTTGAACTTGAATTTTGAACCTGGACTGTTGGTTCATCTATTTGCATTGTTTAATGATAACTTACCTCATGATGCAGGGAGCTGTTGTGTGGTCTGCCTCTTACCATGGTTTATAGCTGAAAATGCCACAGTATCACCATGTCACCTTAATGGGCAAACGATAAAATTCTCTTCTGGAGTTCATGAGATTCCCCGTTTGCTAAATTAATGGTTTGATTCATTTTGATGATTGCTCAGCAATCGATGGGTCAGGTGGGCTGAGGAACGGTCGATGGAATTTAATAGGGAGAAATGTGAGGTGTTGCATTTTGGGAAGTCTAACACGGGCAGGATGTACACAGTGAATGAAAGGCCTCTGGGTAATGTTATAGAGCAGAGGGAACCTAGGAGTGCAGGTACAGGGTTCCTTGGAGGTGGAGTCGCAGGTAGATAGGATGGTCAAAAAGGCTTTTGGCACATTGGCCTTCATCAGCCAGAGTATTGAGTATAGAAGTTGGGAGGTAATGTTGCAGTTGGATAAGACATTGGTGAGGCCACATTTAGAGTATTGTGTTCAATTCTGGGCACCGTGTTATAAGAAAGATGTGGTCAAGCTGGAAAGGGTACAGAAAATATTTATGAGGATATTGCCAGAACTAGAGGGTCTGAGCTATAGGGAGAGGTTGAGTAGGGTGGGACTCTATTCCTTGTAGCGCAGGAGGATGAGGGGTGATCTTATAGAGGTGTATAAGGTCATGAGGGGAATAGATCAGGTAGATGCACAGAGTCTCTTGCCCAGAGTAGGTGAATCGAGGACTTGAGGACATAGGTTTAAGGTGAAGGGGAAAAGATTTAATAGGAATCTGAGAGATAACTTATTCACATAAAGGGTGATGGGTGTATGGAACAAGCTGCTAGAAGAGGTAGTAGAGGCAGGGACTATACAAACATTTAAGAAACAGCTAAGATAGGTATATGGATAGGACAGGTTTGGAGGGTTATGGACCAAATGCAGGCAGGTGGGAATAGTGTAGCTGGGACATGTTGGGCCTGGTGTGGGCAAGTTGGGCCGAAGAGCCTGTTTCCCCACTGTATCACTCTATGACTCCAATAACATCAATTGTTTTATTTTGCATTGACCCTGGTTTCGTCCTGTGGAATAATCAGCCCTCCCTTGACCTGGGCCTCTGTGCGAGGAATACAAGCACAAACCCAGCGAAGAAACAGCATTGCACCGACCTGGGATTTCTACAATTAAATGGCCACAAACAGATGCCAGTAGTTACAAGTTTTAGACACTAATATTTTGCAGGTGCTAACAGCTTGCTACTATTAGTAAAGCAAATGTGGATCATTATATTGTACCACAAAACTGCAAAATAAAAAGCATCTCCCATCTGTTGTGGTTAAATTCTTTGGGAGAAGCGTGCCATGGGCTTTATTCAATCCAGGATTTACTGATGGGTTCAGATTCTTTCCGTGCATTTTATTTATTTTAATAATTGAGAATGCTCTGTGTCGGAAGTCAATGTTTTATGTTGCCGTACAAGTATTTCTAGGTGACATGCTGGTCAAAGAATTGTTCTCCAATTCCATGCACAACGTATCATAATAAGCCCCGAGGTAGCAACATTAAATGGTTGTATCTATGACAGATGAGCATTCCGAGTAAGGTATCCTGCTGCTGCAATTTATGGCCATCAGTTCAATAAAATACCAGACTGTGGAAAAGAAAGAAATTTACCCAAGTAGCAAGATTTCCATTTAACAGAACAATCGGTTGGGCAATCAATACTTTGTAAATGGATGAATTTAATTACAAAGTGTCAGTGGATTGATTCCACTGAGAGAAAGAAACTCTTGTTGATGTTGCATTTCATGAAAACATCACCAGTTGTCTTCGAGCTATCCTGCAGCAGACACCCCACCCAGTAGAATAAATACACATCCAATTCAAAGGGGGATCAGCAAATCGTGATCGTCGCCTCAAACCCGGGATGCTCCATGACAGAACATCATGTCTCTAAGCTCTGTGGGTTTCGGCAGCATCGGACCAGTGCATCATCCTCCAAGCATTCCAGCATCTCAGTGCCTGCTCAAAGGGAGACTTCAATCACCGGAAAAGGAGGTCTCGTAGTTTAGAAAGTGAATTCTGGAGCTCAAACTCAAGCTGATGGAAGACTTTGCTGCAAGGAACGGTAGCAGGGAAGCAAGTAGGTTTGTTCAGAAATCCTTTGCACCTTCTTTCTTTTAAAAATCAATTCAACTTGGCCACTTCAATGGACAACAATCATTTCTCTCCTCTCACAGGTTGAGCAATCACTAGATATTCCTCAGAAAAATCATCCTAACCCTCAGAATGAGGTTGGTATTGGTAGGGATAAGAATGGAAAACAAATGTGGAAACAAGGAACTGCAGATGCTGGTTTACACAGAAGAACACAAAGTTCTGGTATAACTCAGCGGGTCAGGCAGCTTCTGAGGAGATCATAGATGGGGGATGTTATGGGTCGGGACCAGTTTCGGGTCTGAAGAAGGGTCCTGACCTGAAACGTCACCTATCAATGTTCTCCAGAGGTCCGTGTGGGCTGTCTAATCACTTGATGCAATGTATTATTCTGTGCAGACTTTAGACTTTTGAGATATAGCATGGAAACAGGCCCTTCGGCCCACCAACTCCACGGCGACAAGCTATCAATTTCCTGAAGTCAATTAACCTACAAACCTCTACATCTTTGGAGTTTGGGAAGAAACCTGAGCACCCGGAGTAATCCCACACGGACACCGGGATAATGTACAAACTCCGTAGTCAAGATCGAACCCGGGTTTCTGGCACTGAGCAACTCTAGTGCTGCACCTCTGTGCCGCCCTTAGACAGGTCATGCGGAAAAGGCTACGCTGTCTGGCATGTCTGTTGTAAGCTGCCCGTGCCTCAATGTCTGCTACATGTGTGATTGGAGAAAGTAAGCACTTTCAACAGGACTTGATACCTGAAATGTTACCTTATTTCATTCCTGCTCCCAGAAGTCAGGTCAGTTATTTCCACCATTTCCTGCTTTAAGTTCAGATTTCTAACAAGTATGGATTGGATTGAATAATTCTACTGATAAAGTAATTTATGGAGATTGGCACCAAAAATGCTATAAAGGCCTGCATGATAGCCAATCTTTACAAAGTTTTCATTTATAATAAAATCCGTTCAGGGTGATGCGTAAGCTCTACAGCTCAGCCCTTCAGTCACTGTGGAAGCACAGGGATATAATGGCTTCACTATTTTGCCTTGGCCTTCTCTAGCTTTCTAGAACTCATCAGCCACTCAGTGTATAATATCCCCTTTTCCAATCAAAAAACAAATGGAAATGATCCTTCCACACTACATTGTTCACCAACCACACAATATTCTCCAACTCCAAGTCAACTAGAACATCCTTTGTGAAAAGAAAATACCACAGGTAACAGGAAAAATTAAAAGTTAAGGGCAAACAGCCAGGAATACTATTTCCATTTTTACTGATTGTAAACCTTTTCCCTAATCAGTTTCAGTGGCATAAATAACAACAAACTAGATCCCGATTTGGGAAAATATCTTGTTTTTTTTTAAAAATAGATTCTTGAGTAACCATTATTGGTGGCCATAAAAACCAGCCTTTGGTCTGTGATGACAAATATTTGAGCCAAGACTTGGACAAACAATTGCTGTAAGAATTAATGGGCCAGAAATCTAAATGGAACTGAGCTGATTTAATTTTGTTTGGATACACTAGTTGAAGTGTAAAAGGAGTGGGCAATTCCAGATTGCTCAATCTGAGCTACCTCCATCCCATTTCCCAGCCTTGCCATCCAGCTCACCCCAAAATGACAGCAGGGATATTCATCTGAACCTTCAGGAGAAAACAGTTCAAGCTGTCACGTTTCTCTGTTTAGTTTAGATTAGTTTAAAGATACAGCGCGGAAACAAGCCCTTCGGCTTACTGAGTCCCCACCGACCAGCGATCCCCGCACATTAACATTATCCTACACACACCACGGACAATTTACACATACACAAAGCCAATTAACCTACATGCATGTATGTCTTTGGAGAGTGGGGGTAAACCGAAGAGCTCGGAGAAAACCCACCCGGTCACGGGGAGAACGTACAAACTCCATACAGGCAGCACCCGTAGTTGGGATCGAACCCGGGCCTCCGGCGATGTAAGTGCTGTAAGGCAGCAACTCTACCGCTGCGCCACTGCGCCACCCACTTATAACATCATTTATCTGCCCAATTACGTCTTGTATCATTACTGTGATTCAGAATTTAAATGTTTTTTTTTCCAGGTTAGTTAGTGTGAAGCAATTTTGAATCTTCAATTTTGAATCGACTGTGTTCATCAGTTTCATCTATAGCTCAAAACGGATTCGTTCTTTGAAATCACTGCCATTTTCTTCAAGCAAGGTTATGTCCAGTGACTGAATGTTTTGATTCCGCTAATTTCAAGGAACTCTTGCGTTCCCTCTCTCTCCCACCCTAGTCGTCCTGCTAGTTCAACTGTTTGCATCCATATATCCCTTTGTTATCACCTCTTCCGCAGCCAACAATGGACCATTATGGGCTCTACCTACTTTTGGTCATCGGTGGTGGCTCTGATTTGTTCTGAACCTTTTCATGCCTTCAGTTCCCCTGTCCCCTTACTCTCAGTCTGGAGAAGGGAACTCGACCCGAAACATCACCTAATCATTTTCCCCACAGTTGCTGCCTGAACCGCTGAGTTACCCCAGCATTCTGTGTCTATCTGCAGAAATGACTGAGTCCAATACAATCAAGAGTGCCATTCTTGGTTGCCTGAGCTAAAGCTGCCATGTGTCGGATGTGTGCACTATCTTCTAGTTCCAATATTCAGTCCTATTGAACCCAGTGGGACTTCATTTCTGAAGCAGAAGTTGATGCACATCTGCTTCCGTGTCACGTCTGTGGCTAAGGACCGCCTTTCGCCGAGGTGACGCCTATGGGCTTCATGCAATACATCTAATGTTGATAGTGTCCACATGAAAAAGAGGAATCTTTCTGCAGCTGTCGGCTATGACCAGTTGCTGAAATGTGGTTGCCTGCTGCACACAAGGCAATCATTCGCAATTGTTTTGATGCAGTAACTGAAAAAGCATAGTCTTGAGGCATAGACTGTAGCGTTGCTAATCACATCAATTCCATTTCATTCTTCCCACATTCTTATCAACTCCCTCTGGACCCGACCACTCATTGCATGCTAGGGTTGATTCACGGAGGCCGATTAGCCCATCAACCCGCAATAATCTGGCATGCGTGTGGCAACTGGAAACCAATGCTGCCACAGGGAGAACAGGTAAACTCTACACACACAGGGATGGAAGTCAGAATTGAGCCTGTGTCAATGTCACAATTGAACTTGGGTTGGTGGAGCTGTGAGGCGGCAGCTCTACCCAGCTACAACACCCGGAAGCCACATGCAGTTGCTTTTAAGTAGTGTATATCACAGTGTGGTTCTCTCACATTATTAAAAAAGTGTTTCTGTGGTATCCCTGTGGCAATGTTTCTCAACTTTTCATGAAAACCTTGCAAGAATGTTAAAGATGTTATTAATTTCCCTTTGATTTCATAAAATACACACAGGGATGCTATTGCTATAGTAATTGGTAACAGCCAGGATGAACAGTAAATTCTCACCAGTCTGTTTATGTGAATTTGTGGCTGTTTGATGTTAACGGTCTCAAATGATGCTTTTCTCTCAAATGATAAGTTTTGAGAGAGGATTTGCAGAATTCTGGAAGTTTCTATAGGCTGTCCTTCCGCATTCACTTGTATTTAGATCCACCCTGCTTATCCTTTCGTGAACATGCACAGCCTCTGTTGTTGTGCCATCCCTGTGAAGACTTTCTTTCTATTTTCTATTTTTACACTGCCTTTACACTGTGGCAACTCAACATGCAGGGGACTCTAAGCACTACCGTACCAAGTTTCGCTATAAGTCGAGAATTAGGGCGCAGCGGTAGAGTTGCTGCCTTACAGCGCCAGGGACGCAGGTTCGATCCTGACTACGGGCGCTTGTCTGTACTGAGTTTGTATGCTCTCTCCATGACCTGCTTGGGTTTTCTCCAGGATGTCCGGTTTCCTCCCACACACCAAAGACATCCAGGTTTGTAGCTTAATTGGCTTGGTATGATTGTAAATTGTCCCTGCATACTGGGATGGTGTTAATGTGCGGGGATCGCTGGTGTGCGTGGACTAAGTGGGCCGAAGGGCCTGTTTCCACGCTGTATCTGCAAACTAGACTAAACTACAATATTGTGCAAATATTGGATTCCATATGTTGGAAGGCACTTCAGAACAAAGATTGCTTCAGAATGCTGAGGTGCAATTTAGCAATGCAGAGTTTTCCCATTGTAGCAGCTGTAAAAATGGGTTAATTAAAAGAATGTAGAATTTAAAACTGTGGTTAATGCCCAAGTGATTCCCCATTGTTCTGGAGAGAAGGAAATCTGTTGTATTTGCATGTTCTAGCCCGTATGTGATTCTAGATCTGCTGCAATTTATGATGGTCTGAATGTCCTCTGACACCGTGCTCTATACCTATTCCAGGTTAGCTAGTGGTTGGCAATAAATGTTGGTCTTTCCACTGATGGCCACGTCCTGTGAATAAGCAACCGAAGAAGTATGAATCCAACTTTAAGTGTTTTGGGATTTTTTTTGGTAAATGTAATACATTTCTTTAGAAAGCCAACAACAATAAAGTGACGTCGGGTTCCTGTTCCCACATTAAACAGCTACCCTCGTAACCTCTCTCAAGAGGAGAGAAATCCTGGCATTCCTTACAACCATCCAGTGGGCAAGAGCAGACACAGTTATGTCACATGCAGGGACCAGAACTCCACAGACACACTATTCAAGTCGCAAACTTTGGCTGACTTTCCCTTTCCCTTTTTTTTTGCAAAACCAGAACGGCTTTTGCCAAAATTAAAAGCAGATTGGGAGTCCTTTTCTGCGATCAACCCCAAATGTATCCAAGGTTCTGGAATTTAGAATAGAACAAGTTCTATTCTCTGGAATTCTCTGCCACAGAAGGTAGTTGAGGCCAGTTCATTGGCTATATTTAAGAGGGCGTTAGATGTGGCACTTGTGGCTAAAGGGATCAGGGGGTATGGAGAGAAGGCAGGTACGGGATACTGAGTTGGATGATCAGCCATGATCACATTGAATGGCGGTGCAGGCTCGAAGGGCCGAATGGCCTACTCCTGCACCTATTTTCTATGTTTCTATGAATTTAGAAGGATGAGAGGGGATCTTATTGAAACACAAAAGATTATTAAGGGTTTGGACATGCTAGAGGCAGGAAACTTGTTCCCGATTTTAGGGGAGTCCAGAACCTGGGGTCACAGTTTAATAACAAAAGGGTAAGCCATTTAGAACGGAGATGAGGAAACACTTTTTCACACAGAGAGTTGTGAGTCTGTGGAATTCTAAGCCTCAGAGGGTGGTGGAAGCCGGTTCTCTGGATATATTCAAGAGAGAGCTAGATAGGTCTCTTAAAGATAGCAGAGTCAGGGGATATGGGGAGAAGGCAGGAACGGGGTACTGATTGTTGATCAGCCATGATCACATTGAATGGCGGTGCTGGCTCAAGGGGCTGAATGGCCTACTCCTGCACCTATGGTCTATTGTTCAATGACCAAACCTGATGCACTATCGCTGCCTTGCATCTTCTAATTTAATTTGAAAGACAGTATTCAGTGTCCAGGTATCTCACTCTTACAATCGGATACTGGAAGCAGTCCTAAATTTACCCTATCAAAGATACGTCATTAATTCAACAGATTACAGAGCAAATTGCCACCTTATACTTGGTTCATATAAAACAGCCTCCTTATGATGTTGGTTTCACCAAATTCTGTTGCAAAAGCAGACCACAGCCAGTGACAGAAAACAATCCTTAAAGGTACAGTTATTTTCCAATATTATATATGAGGTATATGTCACATTATGATAATTCATTTTTAGCGATCCAGCATGGAAACAAGCCCTTCTAGCCCACGCCGACCATTGCTCACCCTTCACACTAGTTCTATGTTATCTCACTTTCTCATCCACTCTGTACACATTAGGGGAAATTTGTGTTAGGGGAAGCCAATTAACCTGCAAGCCTGCGTATCTTTGGGATGTGGGAGGAAATCGGAGCACCCGAAGGAACCCCACATGGTCACAGGGAGAACGTGCAAAATCCACACACAGAGCATCCGAGGTCAGGGTTGAACCCGGGTCTCTGGCGCTCTGAGGCAGCTGCTCTACCAGCTGTGCCACTGTTGCCGAATGGATTCCTGATACTTTTACAAGACACTTGGGAGTAAAACAGGAAAATTGTGTGCAGAGATATGAAGATGGGATCATACACAATAGGAGTAGGAGTAGGTCAGGTGTTTGTGCAAGTCTGTTGGCCATCAGTGAACCTACAGCTGATATGATCACAGGTTAGAAAGTGAAGCACAGCAGTCTGATAGTCATAACCTCTGACACCCAAATTTTGATCATTTAAATATGCTGAATGCCTTAATTGATCTATGGCACAGAGAATCCTAAAGGTACACAAACTTCAGAAGAAATCTCTCCTCATTTCATCAACATCCTTCCTCCAGGAGAGATTCTGCTCAGAATCTGAGAGTATTGCTTCGAGGAGAGGATTGAAATCACGTTTTTCATTAAATGAGTGCCTTACTTGACATCGGAACGGCAGTGATATATTGAAACTGATAACATCTCCAAGGGCACCTTGGTAACAGGTTCAACCAGGTCGGGAATTAAATATTCTGCTTACTGCCATGTGTTCCCGAGCTTACTCAGGAAAAGGTAGTCAAGTGGAATGAAATTATTCTTAAGAGCAATTCATAATGTAGGATCAATTTAAAATATAAAATTTATTCTGAACTACTTAAATATTTGTGTGCTCTGGGGAATAAATAAGGGCTTTGCATTTTCTCCAAATTCAGTCGAAATGAGCCACAAGGCTTTAGCTTTGAGATATTTTCAATAAGGCTTCAGTACTCCGTTCATTAACTATTAATATTTGGTTTTGAGATTGATGCAAATGACCTAGTTTTGTTACACTGCATATTTATAAGCTGCGTAACTGCTTCAACTTTACTATCATTTCAATTTCTTCTCCTTAAAACACCCGGCATCACAGCATCGTATCCAAGCCTCGAAAACCGGCGCTTCAGCAAGAGTGAAAGACGCAAGCCAGCATTTCACTCAGATTGCTGGCCAGTGATCAGCGGACAGACCAGCGATCGCTTCACTTTCCTCAGTCAGGAGTTGCGGCAGGGTGTAATAGCCACGACTTCGGTGCAGTGTAAGGACTGAACGTTAGATCATAAGATCAGAAGAGTCTGAAGAAGGGTCTCAACCCAAAACGTCACCCATTCCTTCTATCCAGAGATGCTGCCTGTCCTGTTGAGCATTTTGCGTCTACCATAAGATCATAAGACATACGGCTATTCTATTTTTCCTTCTCATCCCATTCTCCTGCCTTCTTCCCATAACATTTAACACCCTTGGGGTTCACATTTCATCACCAGGTACCCAATAAACCTGCTGGGCAACTGGAGAAAACAATTTGTGATCTTGAAGCCTTAAATAAAAAGTGTCACATTACTGCACCTTTAGTTTAGTTTAGTTTAGGGATACAGCGTGGAAACAGGCCCTTCGGCCCACCGATTCTGTGTTGACCAGCGATCCCCATACACTAGTTCTATCCTTCAGGCTAGGGACAATTTACAAAAGCCAATTAATCAATAAACCTGCATGTCTTTGGAATGTGGGAGGAAACTGGAGCACCCAGAGAAAACCCACGCAGTCACAGGGAGAACGTGTAAACTCCGTACAGACAAGCACCCAACGTCAGGATCGAACCCTGGTCTCTGGTGCCGTAAGGCATCAACTCAACTGCTGCATCACTGTACCTCCCAGTTATTACTTCTGGAGATTATGCCCTATGTATTTCTAGTTGATATGAAAGTTCAGTGGAGTTGGTTGTACAACAGAAGGAAATGTAAAACTCGACACACTTACATTAGGAGTGGCACAGCTGGTCGAGCTACTCCTCACAACACCAGAGACCCGGGTTTGATTGTAACCTCTGGTGCTGTCCATGTGGAGTTTGCATGTTCTTCCTGTGGCCACGTCGGTTTCCTCCGGTTTCCTCCAACATTCCAGGTTTGTAGGTTAATTGGCTTCTGTAAATTGCCCCTTGTGTGTATGGAGGAGATGTGAAAGTGGGATAACATGGAACTAATGTGAACAGGTGATCGATGGCCAGTTGGCCAAAGGGCCTGTTTCCATGCTAGAGTAGTCTAATCTAAACTTACATTGTCTGAAGCATCAAACAGGTGTCTTATTTAATTTTTTTAAAAATAAATATTTTTATTAGAAGCATGTGAACAAATAATAATAAGCGACAATTTAATTACAAATTTCTTACATAGCTTCAGTTTTTTTTTAAAGAATAAAGATAAAGGGAGAAAAAGATGAGAGAAAGTAATAGAGAGAGAAGAAGAAGAGAGAAGAAGGGAGACTATTCATCCAGTCCCAAACTCAGGTTTCAGCCCTGATTCCGTGTTAAGCCAATTTACCTTTTAAAATATTTAATAAATGTAGACCATATTCTAACAAAAAGTTCTGGTTTGTCAATTAAGACAAGTCTTATTTTTTCCAAATGCAAGGTCTCAGTCATTTCCGTAACCCACATTTTAATTGTGGGGGCTTATTTTATTTCAAAAACAGATTTTATCAGAAAAAAATCGTCACGTTGGGCAGCCTCAATGGAGAGAGAAACAGTCATTGCTTCACACCAACGACTCTTTATCAGAAAGCATTTTCGGTTTCAGCATCTGTTATTTTTTGCTCCAGGCTGTGTCTGTACATTATGGTTATTTTCCGCTCATTTTCTCGGACAAACACTTGCAGGGCCTTGGGGAGTGGAAGTGACTGGATGGTTAACTTTGAAAAGTGAAAATGGATTATAGAGCCTCACTCTGTGCCTGATGATCGATGCTCTAGACAGCGAAAACGAAACGGATCACTGGCCTGTGTGAAGTCACGTCACACTCTGTCTGGATTAGTAGAAGAAGAGACCTGGTTTACTGGGGTTGGTATTTCTGTTCCATTATTATTGCTGTTTCTTCCAGAGGTGAGTTTAACCAACTCCAGTAAACGCAATTAACATTGACCCATATTTGGCCGCTGGCCTGAATAGATGTGTGGGCAGTAAGGTTGAACGTTTTGGGTGGAGATAGCTGACCTTCTTCCCAGAAGGAACAGAGTGAACCTGATGGATGTTTGCAATAAATTGGTAATTTCATCATTCCTACGACTGGCTTCTTATTTCAGATTTAATTAATTGATTTAAATCAAAATATTAAACTGCATACAATGAAAATCTTAAAGCACAAAATGCAGTAATAGCTAAGCAGATCAGGCATTTTCTGTTTAGATTTATTTTAAATTCTTCAGCTATATGGTGGATTGTATGTGTCCAGACCTCTGGATATTGATCTGAAGAGGAAGATACTCTGATGTTGGAAATTTGAAATGCTAATTCTGCTTCTCTTTCCATAGATGCCACCTCACTTGTAAGTGTTTCCAGCATTTTTTGTTTTTCAGTATTGACTTGGAGATTAGTCCAGAAATGTAAGCACCATGTTGCAGGACCTCCAGGATAAGCCACGATTAGCTAGCACCTTGTGCCACTTCACTCAATCAGCAGCACTTTCACCCAACTCAGAGAGTTGTAGGTTCAAGCCTTACCCCAGATTTTGGCCCATAATGCCGGGAATTTCAATGTCGCAGTAAGATAATCTTGTGGTGTTGAGGATTCGAATGATGCATGTTATCAAGACCCTGCAGATGCTAAACCTTCTATGAAACTTCTTGATGAGTAACAGAGCTTAATGTCCTAATTGAGCTCAGGAATCTGCTCCAGCGTGATAGCCATTTGCAGCAACAATAAGGATATGGCCCGTGGCAATAATGGGAAATGTCAATTTTAGTTTCCAAAAAGCCAAGCCTCTCTTGATGTAAAAACAAAAGCAAAACCTCCAGTCAACAAGAAACACAAACTTCTTATAACTGGTGGGACATACTTAAAATAGAACGACTACTAAATGAAAATGCAACTTGTGATTACTGTCAACGAATAGCAGTTATTTTGCCAATGTTTGGTTCCTATTCTATTTGCCTAATTACTTTAAGATAATTGGCGTAAAATCAACATGATGAATATTAGCCCCAGGAACTGTAAGACACATCAGTTTTCATTTTAGTCCTATACTCTATTTCTTGCAACACCTCTTCTCAAAGATCTTAAGATATTGAAGCAGAGAATGAAGGTGCAGTGATATAATCAACAAACTATAAAGAAGCAACTTCCTCACAGGCCTGCATTCTCAAATGCAAGCTCTGAGATGTGTTATATTTTGATCATGTCCCTTGTTTCAAAGTACAATTTTGCTGTAAAAAAAAATCCCAGAACAATCTCTGTTTTAAAACAGGATTTGCTAGAAATACTCAGCAGGTCAGGCAGCATCTGTTGAAGGAGACCTGAGTTCACATTTGAGGCACGGCTTGCATAGTGCGAGTGGCATGGTAGCGCAGCGGTAGAGTTACTGCATTACAGTGCCGGAAACCCGGGTTAGATCCTGTCTATGGGTGCTGTCTGTACCGATTTTGTACGTTCACTCCGTGATCACGTGGGTATCCCCCAGGTGCCCTGGTTTCCTCCCACACTCCAAAAACATACAGGATTGCAGGCTAGTTTGGCTTCGGTAATTGTAAATTGTTCCTAGTCGGTAGGATAGTGCTACGGTGTTTGGTCGGCGCAGACTCAGTGGGCCGAAGGGCCTGTTTCCGCACTGTATCTCTGAACTAAACTGTGTGGAAAATGCTGCCTGATCTGCTGCATGCTGCCAACATTTTCTGTTTTTATTACAGTTTTCCAGCATCTATAAGCTTTTGCTCTTTGATTGTGGCAGATGGTTAATCTGATCAAAACGTGTAAAATCTCCGTGGCATCAAGGAACCAGGGGAGTTGCAGACATCCAAAGTTGTTTCAAGGAATCAATTTGCAATGATGGGTGTTAAGTGATATGCTGAGACTGTACTGACTCAAATACAACAATGAATAAAACTTCAAATTTCCGTCCAATGGACACTTAGGAAGAAACGGAATGGTGGCCGAATATATGTGAGCTGGGATTGTAACGCAGGATTAGCGTGCACCAGTTTAACTGCGTGCAGGACGCGCAGGAAATGCAAACCTCACCTCCAGTCAGGGACGTACAATCAGACACACAAAGTGCTAGACAAGTGGTTCGCAAGAGATCACTTGTTGCCTGCTGTTGTCCTGGCATCACCTCTCTTCCAGGTTTCTCCCCCCCCCCCCTACTACAATCAGACTGAAGATTAGTCTGACTTCTTTCGGCAGAGGGTGATGAATCAATGGAATTCATTGCCACAGAAGGCCATGGCCAAGTCAATGAATACTTTTACGGCAGAGATAGATAGATAGATTCTTGATTAGTACGGGTGTCAGGAGACTGGGGTTAGGAGGGAGAAATAGATCAAATAGATTGGCAGAATAGACTTGATGGGCCAAATGGCCTAATTCTGCTCCTATCACTCAGGAATTTATGAACTTATAAAGAAGGGTCCCAACCCAAAATGTCACCCATTAGTGACTTCCACAGATGTTGCCTGACCCGCTCAGTTACTTCAACACTTAGTGTCTTTTTCTTGTCAGCCAGCATCTGCAGTCCCTTGTGAAGTCAGGCCCTTTGGCCCAACTAGTCCATGCTGACCAAGACGCCCATTTATAGCAATTGTATTTGGCTCATATCCCTCTAAGCCTTTCCTTAATTAGATCCTATCCTATCCTAGCCCCTCAGGGAGGCTCAGCTTCAAATCCCTGTGATGTTTCATTTGTCAAAGACATAAAAGATCCAAATAAAGATTGAACAAAATAATTGAGTTAGAAATGAAATGTCTAATTAGTTGGTTTGAAAAGTGGTGAAAGGAAGTATTGTATCAACTGATGCCTCTTGCTTCCCGCATGTTCTACATGTTTGACAGGGACAGCTGTGCGGAGTATTTTCCCACAGGGACACCATTCAGTTCTGCTCCACTCACACCGTGAAATCCGAGTGCTGCCGCAGTCACTTATTCCGAATTATGTCACTCGAGTGGCATTTTGTGGTCTATTCCTAGGCTTCTCTGACCAACACTTCACACTTTGCCAACTAAACCTTGCTTCACTGGTAGCAACAAGTCAGACCAAGTGAAACCCGACCCTTGCTGTCTGGTTCTGATCAGTGCTCGTCCTTGGGGATGGATGGATGCCAGTCTGTGCCCCTGTGGTGCTACAGAATAACTGGCGGATTCACCATCTACATCCAGCTCAGTCCCCCTGGGATCGCTTTTGTTGTTTAAAAAACAAAAAATCTCAATTGATGCGGCTTGCATAGACTTCATGCACACGCGCACTCAAGCGCACACACCCACATGCACACAAGGGCACATGCACCACAAGTACTGCAGGCACGCACAAGCACACAGACGCACACATGCTCTCAGACACACACACACACACGCACCTCATGCACACACAAGTGCACATTTACCCCTATACTTTATGCTGGTGTATTGTAGCCAGCTGAGCAGGGACAGTTGTCAGACCAATGGAGTGAACAAGCAGAAGAGAGGCAAAGATGACATTTTCCTAATTCCCACCCTGCAATCCCTTATCAATCCAACATATGTCTGGCTGGGACGATCCAAACTGCCTGAAGACTATGAGTGCAGCTGATGATGTGTCTCAACCCAAAATATAATTCCAGTAGAATAAACCACAGAACCGCAAGCTTTTACAATGACTCATAGCTGTTGTGAGGGAAAGGAATTGTGCCATGCTGCATCACTTGGAAATTAAGAGCCAAGCCAGTTCACTGCATGAAAGAGGGAAATGCATTACATTTCTTTGCTAAGCACACAAAGACATTCCATGTTCTGCAACATCTGGTATAATGTCTGTCCACGGATGCTTCTTGGGGTCTTTGACCCTGCTGGCCAAAGACGTTAATAATATTCAGCAATCTAAACAAACATGTGTTGTGTAAATGTGTAATGAAATGGCATACTAATCTCATTGTTCCTCATTTTGAAAAAAAAGATAGTTCTGTACCGAGGACTAAATTGTAAATTGAGCTATATAATATTAGTTAAATAAAATTGTAGCCTTTATTATGTAACCTATTGTTCAACAAGGAACTGGAGATGCTGGAGAATCAAAGGTAGACAGAAGGTAGGTCTGAAGAAGGGTTTCGGCCTGAAACATTGCTTATTTCCTTCGCTCCCTAGATGCTGCCACACCCGCTGAGTTTCTCCAGCATTTTTGTCTACCTTATGAAACCTATGGCCAGGACAACTACTCTAAATGTAAAACTTTTTTAATTCATTGAGCAGAACATTTGCCGATATTAATTTAACCAACGGAGCATCTGAATTTACAAGAGCAACGCAAATCATGTGCTGCCTTGTGAACATTACTAATCAGTATGTACAAAATCACCCTCTCTATCTACTTGCCCTTAGTCATAGAGTGATACAGTGTGGAAACAGGCCCTTCAGCCCAACTTGGCCACACTGCTCAACATGACCCAGCTACACAAGTCCCACCTGCCTGGGTTTGGCTCATATCCATCCACACCTGTCCTATCCATGTACCTGGCTAACTGTTTCTTAAACGTAGGGATAGTCCCTGCCTCAACTACCTCCTCTGGCAGCTTGTTCCATACACCCACCACCCTTTGTTCCTCATGCCGTAGGTCACATTAGCTCATATTACGCCGGGACAGATTCTCATTCTTGGGCAAATCACACGGCATCCATCAGCAACAACTGAGACCAAGCATCACAGAACTATTCCCTTTCACCCAGTGTTCAGCTGCTCGCTCCCACCCTGTCGAGAACTCAGCGAGCAATACACTCATATGACAGAGATGGTGACACTCACCAGCCTTTTGAGCCTGCATTATCTTCACGTAGACCGCATCAGCAGATTCAATTAGCATCTTGCTCGTCTGAATCATCTGGAAAACAATAACAACATGAAGAAAAAAGATCAAAAATTCCTTTCATATTTATATCTCTTTACCTCCTCAAGCTGAAGTCTCTCTTTAGTGCCTCATTCATTGCCCTGTCGCACATCCGCCTGGAATGAGCTGCCTGAGGAAACTATTGAAGCGGATGCAATTACCACTTTTAAAAGACATTTTGACAGGTAGATGGATAAGAAGGGTTTTGAGAGCCAAGGGCCAAATGCAGGAAGATGGGATGAGCCCAGTTTGCCAACATGGCTGACATGGGTTAGGTGGGCTGACAAGTCTGTTTTCATGCTGTATAGTTCTATGACTCTATTTAAATACAAATAGGCAATTTAACTTGGGGGTATAATGTACTAAAACTCTGTCCATGACTACACATGCTCTTCCTGCAGGAGTCACTAAATAGCAATCAGATTCCCTGCCAGACTATTTCTCCCTATGTCAGAGGCACTGGAAAAATTACACAGACCCTCCTCAGACCATGGTTTGAAGTCTGAGTATCTCTGACAAACTCAACATATATTAGGCATCTCTCATTGCCCCTGATTACTCTAACTGACCAAGTTAGGCCTAAGAGGGCAGTAAAACAACCAGATTGCTTTGAGTCAGAGTCACAGGTAGGGAAGAGAAATATAGAGTTAAAATGCCAAATTATCTTCCCAAACAGTGGTAAATACGATGATTTATGTTAACAATATCTGGAGGTTTCAAGATGCCAGATGATTAATTACAGGTTTATTTAATTGAATTCAAAGTCTGCAGCTGTCCCGGTGGAATTTGAAATCTGATTATACATGCCCCCCGGATAACAACTGGTCGGGGTTATGGGGTTAAGAGGGAAAGATAGATCAGCCGTTATTGAATGGTGGAGTAGACTTGATGGACCGAATGGCCAAATTCTGCTCCTATCACTTATGAACCACTAGCAACATAATCAATTTGTGATTGTCCCCTTATTACGAATAGAAAAGTTAGCTCATCCGACCCTGCGAGACTCACACATTTACCGCTGTGACCAGGAGAGCTGTTGTGGAAAGCTAGCGTTATCCCCTCAATGTAAAATGTCGGGGAAATTATGTGACAGATATATTAGCAGGTTGACATCTTAGACCTAATAGGTTTAACAGTTTTGATAATATACCCCATGCTGTGATTCAATTTAAATAATCTACAAATTGTATGTTTTGCATTAGTATTTTTGTCTGCACATTACACTGAAAGATTTCAAAATCATTAACACATTTCATGGTCTTAGAATAAACACTTTTTAGTGCTAGTAATGCGAGGGAAAGGTAGACTCACACGTTCAAAGTAAAAAATCCCATTATATTACAGAATTGTTACAGAACAATATTATAGAATAGTTATGGTTATGGGGAGAAGGCAGGAGAATGGGGTAAGGAGGGACAGATAGATCAGCCATGATTGAATGGCAGAACAGACTTGATGGGTCAAAAGGCCTAATTCTGCTCCTATCACATGACCTTTAGAGAATTAATGATGAGATGACTTTGGTTATTTCTGCTGTTATTGTAATGTACACAAAACAAAATGACTAAATGACAAAGTGGGTGGTAGAGCCACTGCCTTACAGTGCCTGCAGGGCCGGAGACCCGGGTTCGATCCCGACTACGGGTGCTGTCGGTACGGAGTTTATACGTTCTCCCCGTGACCGCGTGGCTTTTCACTGAGATCATTGGTTCCCTCCAACACTCCAAACACGTACAGGTTTGTAGGTTAATTGGCTTGGTGTATGTGTAAATTGTCCCTGGTGTGTCTAGGATCGCTGGTCGGTGCGGAATCAGTAGGCCGAAGGGCCTGTTTCCATGCTGTATCGCTAAATGAACTAAGACTTGAGTTATCATTTTGTGAAGTGCTGAGAAGGAATTTTAAAATCACTGCGGACTATTTGTCCAACTTCTAAATTACAAGCCCGTGAATCTAACCATAGATCCATACAGTCATAATTTGTAGAATACAATACAGGCTGTCGTTAGCCCACCCTGCCCATAATAACTCAGTAAGAGTAATTCCCTTCCCAGCTCCTGGCCTAGAGATCACAACACATCATTTGATGATTCAGTTACTTTCTAAATATATTTATGGCCTCAGCCTTACCAATTCGTTCAGGCAACGAGTTCCTGACGTTTTGTGTAACAAATCTTGTCCTTAACTGCCCTCTAATCCTATGTCAATAACTGTAAATACAGTCTTGTCTTCCCTCCAACACCCCGCCTCCCTCTTATTTTGCCCTCTGTTATTTATCTCTGTACTAAGAGAATACTTGCTTCCTGATATATTGACCAATCTCACAACATTCACAGCAGTCAACAAGCACCAGTCAGTGCACCATGAAGCCTTTACCACCATAGCTGGGGACTTCAACAAAGCCAACCTGAAAAAATCACTCCCAAACTATCACCAACATGTCGCCTGCAGCACCAGAGGATTAAACACCCTTGACCAGTGCTATACGACCATCAAGGATGCCTATCGCTCTATCCCACACCATGGAAATCTGACCATTCAGCAGTGTTGCTTCTTCCTGCATACAGGCAGCAACTGACGAGCGCACCCCCAGAGGTGAGGACTGCACAGAGCTGGTCTGGGCAGGCAGAGGAACAACTACGCAATTGCTTGGAGTCAGTAGACTGAGCAATGTTCAAGGACTCTGCGATGGACCTGAATGGATAGGCCCCAGTCGTTACAGACCAGAAGGAAATGTGTGGAGGACTGTGTTCCTACAAAAACCATCTGACTGTTTCCTAACCAGTAGCCTTGGATGAACCAGGAGATCTGTATTCACCTGAAGACCAGATCCCGGGCATTCAGGCCTGGAGACGCAGAGGTCTATAAGAGGTCCAGACACGACCTTGACAAGGCCATCAAAAAGGCCAAAAGGGACTTGCGCTCAAAGCTGGAGGATGGGGCGGATGTTCGGCAACTGTGGCAGGGCTTGAATGCCATCACCTCCTACAAGGCGAAATCAGGAGGCAGCTCAAGCGACAGCGAAGCATCACTCCCTGACGAGCTCAATGCCCTCTACGCACGCTTTGATAGGGAGAACACTGATGTGCCTTCCCGAGCCCCCATGCGCCCTGATGTGCCTTCCCGAGCCCCCATGCGTCAGAAGATCCTTCAGGGGGGTGAACCCTCGGAAAGCGCCTGGACCTAATGGTATACCCGGTCGAGTTCTCAAAACCTGTGCAGACCAACTGGCTGGAGTTTTGCAGACATTTTCAAACTCTCATTATTGAGGTCTGAGGTTCCCACCTGCTTTAAGAGGGCATCAATAATACCGGTGCCCAAGAAGAGTAAGGTGACGTGCCTCAACATTAATATTTTGCTCAAGATGTCAGCATCTGCAGTTCCAAGTGTCTCAATAAAATAATTATCTTATTGTTTGCACCCCAAAACTCAGTGGGTGAGGCAGCATCCCTGGAGAAAAAGTATGGGTGGCTTTTCATTTTGGGGACCCTTCTTCAGACTAAAGGTTATGGGTAGGTGTGTGTGTGTGTGTGTGTGTGTGTGTGGGGGGGGGGGGGGGGGGGGGAGTGGAGAGATGAAGTGCTGGAGGCGAGAAAAGACCAGGACCTAAACTTCTTTACTCATCTGAGATAGGCCAACCTCCTTATCACTGGAATTAGCCTCATGAAACTTTTCTGGACCCCCCCCCCCCCAATGCCTTTACAGCCTTAAATATGCAGGGTTATATAGCCCTATAGTCTTAAATAACCACACCAATATGCCTTGCTATTTCTAAACTGTCCCACTGTACGAGTTCATTCACGAGTTCTCCCGAGTTTTACCCTGATTCGAACTCAGAGATTTACGGTAATGGCCGCTCGTAGGTACTCGGGGCTCTCGTGGACATTTTTCAACATTGAAAAATCCTCACGAGTCTTCCGGGGCTTATCGCATTTCCCGAGTACCTGCCGTTAGCGTTATGAGCCACTATGACGTACCCGCTACATTCATTCTACGTGCTTACCACGAGTTTGATTTATTTTAAACTCGGGAGAGCTCTTGAATGAACTCATACAGTGGGGCTTTAAGGATAACGTCTTCCTAAAAGAGCTCTCCCGAGTTTTAAAAAATCAAACTCGTGGAAGCAGGTAGAATGTACGTAGCGGGTACGTCGGAACTCGGGACGTCTCTTAGCGGCTCGTAACGCTAACGGCATGTACTCGGGAAATGCGGTAAGCTCGGGAAGCCTCGTGAAGATTTTTCAACATGTTGAAAAATGTCCACAAGAGCCCCGAGTACCTACGAGCGGCCATTACCGTAAATCTCTGAGTTCGAATCAGGGCAAACTCAGGAGCTATTAATCAACTCTTAAAATAGATGATTTGGTCATTATTGCATTGTTGCTTCTGCACAAACTGACTGGCACATTTCCTACATTACAACAATGACCACACCCTAAAATGTACTACACATTATTGGAGTATCCTGAAGGGAGTGCTAAAGGTGCTTTAGAAATAGCATATTTTGTATTTTAAATGCAGTGCAACGAATCCCCCTACACCAGATACTGAGTATTATACAATATGGCCCAAAGGAAGCAGCATTGCAAATGTTGCCAGGCTACAGGATGCAGGGAGTCCACAGCGGTTTTGTTCTTGCAGAGTAAACATAAATCAACATCTGCATGATCCTGTTTCATTGCAAACCAGGATATTGTTGCAATCTATAGCTAGATTGAGGTTTTATGTTACAAAAAAAGCACTTCATCAATTATATTTACAGAGGACTAATCAGATTGCTGAGAACTGCTGCTTTACGCAGCTAAAAGTAATCGATGATCATAGATGTGCAAGCTAACATAGTGCCAATCTACGTCCCTTTAAAATAAATATTAGAAGTTTTTACCATTTTACATTAAACAGTCAAACATATTTCAAATCGGAGCACCGCGGTTTGTATTCTCATCTCATCTGACCTGGAAGCATCATCAATCTGTGAACTTCCTTCAGCCACTTGTCAATTTGTACCAGGATATTGTTATGTACAGCAATTAGCTTGTGTGGGCTTGGTGGGTAAGTGCAAGCGAAACACAGCTGTGTCTTGAAATGGCTGTGAAAATGCTCTGTGCTTTAATGTTCCCACACTTCTAAAATGAGTTCAGATGCTGCTGTCAAACAACGGTTGACGTTAATGGCTGTCCATTATTAATGCAGAAACGGCAGAGCAACTTCAGGCAGAGTGCAGACAGTTGCTAAGTTAAGATTATCCACAAGTTGCAATTTGAGTTGCACTCTTTCACTGCCGGCTTCTCGAAGAAAGCAGCTCAATGTTCGTCTCACTATTGAAGTGCACTGATGCTAAAGTATTTTCATGGGAGATATAATCTGATCTGACCTCAGAATGTTGTGTTAAGTGTACTTCTAACAAAACACTAAAAGTTAACAACACCCTATCGATTTCCCTGCAAATGAACTGCTACCAACTGTGATTTTTTAAGTGATTTTACAAATGTAAAATCTTAAAGTGATTAATCGTGACCCTTCTTCAGACTCAAACTACAGTCTGAAGAAGGGTCTCGACCCGAAACGTCGCCTATCTCCTTCGCCCCTTAGATGCTGCTGCACCCGCTGAGTTTCTCCAGCTTTTTGTGTAACCCTCAAACTACAGACCCTTCAGTGTGAAGAAGGGTCTCGACCTGAAACGTCACGCATTCCTTCTCTCCAGAGATGCTGCGTGTCCCACTGAGTTACTCCAGTATTTTGTGTCGACCAAAGATTCATGTTTGCTGGTTCTGTAAACCCTCCATTTTGGTGGAAACAGACAGGTCAATAACATGATAACATTTGTTCCTCCAGCACACTACTATTCTTTTTACAATCCTTTTTTTTTACAAATGTTGATTGCCCCAACTCCAATAAAATATCCTGAATGACTTTATAGGGAAATGGAAACAAATTTGTCACCAATCCACATGAAAGGATAGTGGAACAAAGCATGATTAAAGAGGTGGATTTGAAGAATGTGTTACAGAAGAGTTCGAGAAGTTAATGCTTTTTAAGTTGCTATTTTATAAGGTGGAGGTTAGAGTAAGTAAATGGGCTGAATATTCACAAAATATTTGCAGAATTATCTGTTCAACGGCACAGCAGGTCCGGGCTGCTGTCTCATGGTGCCAGATACCCTGGTCTCAGGTTCGATCCTGATCTCAGGTGCTGTCTGTGTGGAGTTTGCACATTTCCCCTGTGACTGTGGGTTTCCTCCGGGTGCTCCGTTTTCCACCCACATCCGAAGACACTTGGGTTTGCAAGTTACTTGGCCTCTATAAATTGCCCCTAATGTGCAGGGAGTGGATGTGAAAGTGGGATAACATAGAACTAGTGTTATGGGTAAACGATGGTCGGCGTGGACATGATGGGCCGAAGAGCCTGTTTCCATGCGATATCTCTAGACCAGCAGGGTTAGAGTCTTCCAGCAGCACCTGGAGCTGACATTCCAAAATATAACAAGCTAAAAACACCATGCACACAATTGTCAGTTGGTTGTTTATTTAAGAAAGGGAATGAAAATAACTTGAAGGAAATGATTCATGTCTGGCCATTTGTTAACGTGATCTCCTGTAGATCAAATGTGCATCTATCATCTGCTCTGCCTTTGGTACAGAGGATAGATACAAGTATATCTGTGTCCAGGAAATTAAAGGGATTATAAACTCTATGATATCTGAGTAAGTTTGCCCACATCGCCCCTGGCTGTATCTCTCTCACTTGCATTTCAATTACACCTCATTCTACTCTAATAAGATGTTCACCCACCAACGAGACTAATCTTCAGACCCACGGTCATTTAACACCACACTCACACTGCGTCCTTCATATGTTGGATCACTGCCAACCTACACATATCACTGTACCCACCAAAGTTGGTGGATAATTGGAAATCAAGCTAATCGCTTATACTCTTAATTTAGGAGGCTAACCCAAGACTATCACCTGAATTGGAGGGGTGCACTAGGTTTTGACTAGTTAGCAGTTCTTTTATCACACACCTCCATCAAATACAAAGGCAGACAAAATTGCTGGAGAAACTCAGCGGCTGAGGCAGCATCCATGGAGCGAAGGAATAGGTGATGGTCCGGGTCAGTCTGAAGAAGGGTCTCGAGCCAAAACGTCACCTATTCCTTCGCTCCATAGATGCTGCCTCACCCGCTGAGTTTCTCCAGCATTTTTTTCTACCTTTGATTTTTCCAGCATCTGCAGTTCTTTCTTAAACAATCCATCAAATACAGATTAATTTGTCATTTAATCCATTAAATATTCAGCATTTCAGGCAGCATTCATGGAGATAACAGTGTCGTGAAATACTATTTTTCAATACTACATGACTCCCTGAGCATTTTCTGTTTTTTTTAGATTTTTATCATCAGATTGACTTAATTTATCAGTTTGTCGCCTGAACATGTTATCTTACATGTTTGTCGACACAACACTCTTATCTCACTAGCTGTGCCACCGTGCAGTTGTAAGAGATTCAGTACAAGAACACTCCCTTCCTTTCCTTTCCACCTTTAATGATTAACCAATGTTTCCTATGAACTTTGTTATCTTCATAATATTTGCTGTTCATCGCCCAAATTGGCATCATCTAATTCCATAACCTCTAAGGCAATAATAAAGAGCATTAATGAAAGAAGCTAGGGAGAGGTTCTTTTTTTTATGTCTCACCCATAGCTTATAAAAATTTTAAATTATACAATGACCAATGATGGTTCACATCTTCTGAGAAATATTGTTTCCTTTGTAGCTATTTTCAACCTCATTATGATTTTTTTGTTTTATTTAGTTTAGAGATGCAGTGTGGAAACAGGGCCTTGGGCCCATCGAGTCCGCACCAACCAACTATCCCCACACGCTAACACTATCCTACGCACACAAGGGACAATTTACAATTTTGCCAAGTAAATTAACCTACAAACCTGTATGTCTCTGGAGTGTGGGAGGAAACCGGAGATTCCGGAGAAAACCCATGCAGGTCTCGGGGAGAACGTACAAACTCTGTACAAACAGCACCCGTAGTCAGGTTCGCACACCCATAGTCAGTTTCGAACCCGGATTTCAAGTCAAGTCACTTTATTTATATAGCACATTTAAAAAACAACTCTCGATGGCCAAAGTGCTTTGCATTGGTATAAGAATAGTATAACAAGCAACAGTGGTTCATAGATTACAAACGAACATCACTACATACATATAGCCCTCGCTCAGAGGACGTCAAGAAAGGCTTGGGAGTAAAGATGAGTTTTTAGTCTCGACTTAAAGGAGTCGATGGAGGGGGCAGTTCTGATGGGAAGGGCGATGCTGTTCCACAGTCTCGGGGCTGCAACCGCAAAGGCACGGTCGCCCCTGAGCTTGTGCCTCGACCGTAAGGCAGCAACTCTACCTCTATGCCACCGTGCTGCCCTGTGTGAAAACAGTTTCCAATTTTATGTTGGTTTGTCTTCATTAGGAATGCCAGTGATTGCAAGGAACTCTGCTGGTAAGGTCATATTTTTCCATGTGGGTGGCATCACCCTTTGCTTCTCTACATCATTTCGCTGGCTAACATGCCACTGGTCACATCAGCCCCAAGCCACTCTTGTCTGTAGAAACTGTTAAAAAGTCTCCTTAAATATCAAACTTGAGTTACTTTGTGGGAGCTCTCATCCACAGGCCAACCACCTGTCCAAACAATTCCCAAAGGGAACATTGAGGGATGAGCTGGGATGACTCTAGAGCGCAGGTGCCTTGCTTCCGCAGGAGGTGATGCAAGGTGATGTACGATATATGATCACTGATATACAAGGACAAAACAAAATGAGATTTTTACAGGTGAATAAAGTCTAGTAGTTGTGAATAACGTGCAGCAGCTGCTTTGTAATGTTAAAGCTGAATAAGCTTTTAGTGATAGATAAATTTTTGATTAATACAGGTGCCAGGGGTTATGGGGAGAAGGCAGGATAATGCGGTTAGGAGGGAGAGATAGCTCAGCCATGATTGAATGGTGGAGTAGACTTGATGGGCCGAATGGCCTAATTCGACTCCTATCACAAGACCTTATGAATAGACGCATAAATAAACAACATGCAGAGAAAAAGTCATCATTTTCTTTGTAACATTTGAAATCTCTGTCTGTTATAATGATCTTTAATTACCATCTTTACTCTTTTAATACTGTGCTACAAAATATAACATATTATAAATTAAAATGAAATACATAGTATGAATAAAAATATATCAAGAAAAATGACGGATCAGATCCGATGGGTCGAATGACCTAATTCTGTTCCTAGGTCTTGTGATCTGAAATTCATGTGAGATGGGAATTGCTTCGACAATGTTTTCACCTAAAACACAACTTTTAGTCTTCTTATTACTTTTAAGATTGCATTTTAAGAAGTAATTTTCCTTGCATGTTTGGTATATTCATTTTACACTAGAGTCTTGGTGTTTCATTTGGATTCATAGGCTAAGCAGTACAGCCAACATGATGCACTCAATGTCAGGGGGTCAAGACTATAGCTACAGGGGCAGCAACACCAGATATACTCTCATTCTGCACCATCCTTCTGCTCAGGCAAACTAACTTCCTACAACACTCCAGGAGGCCCAGAACAGCACAGGAACAATTAGATTGCCAAAGATTCCTTGCATTTCCTGTGTGTTGTGCATGAAAGGGATTTATATTTCACTGACACAAGAGTTGATCTTTCAACTGAAGCTGTTGGATAAATATCCAACCAAAGATGACATGGATCTAATGCAATGAATCTTTTCACAATGATGGACACAAAGTGCTGGAGTAACTCTGCGGGTCAGGCAGCATCTCTAGAAGCTCTGGGGCAGCATTCATTACACAGTACTTTCCACACTGTTCTTCTATATTACTGTGTTACTAGATTTATTTTTTTAAGAAGGAACTGCAGATGCTGGAAGGTAGACAAAAGTACTGGAGAAACTCAGCAGGTTTCTATGGAGCATAGATGCTGCCTTACTCGATTAGATTCTCCAGCATTTTTGTCTACTAGATATATTTACTCATGTCCTATTGAATCAAATTTTATTTTTCAGTGAGATCATTCTTTAGTCCTTTAAGACCATAGGAAGTGGGACAGGAGGAGGTCAGTCAGCCCTCGAGTCTGCTCCACCATCAAGACAAATAATGACTAATTCAACATTCCTCGTCCACTTCCTGGCTTCTGCCATAACCCCGGATTCCCTTCCTGATTAAAAGTCTATTTTAGACTTGCGTGCACAAGGACCCTGTCTCCATCACTCGCTGCGGCAAGGAAATAAGGGTCAACATTTCATTAGCTTCCCCTTGCGTTCCACAGGCATGCTAGCTTTCTGTCCTTTGAGGTCAAAGACCCTGAATCCCTTTGTTCTGCCACTTCCCGCAGTTTCTCTCTATGTCAATAATTTTGTTCTTTTATTCTCACTACAAAAACAAACATTGCCACACATTCCCCATTACACTCCATTGGCCAATATTTTTCATTCACTTAACTTGTCAATATCTTTCCATAGACACAAAATGCTGGGGTAGTTTAGCGGGCAGGCAGCATCTCTGGAGAGAAGGAACGGGTGGGGTTTCGGGTCTTTCGACATATATATCTTTCCATAAACTGCTTGTATCCAGCTTGCAATTCACCTTTTTGCCTTGTCCATGAATTGGCCTGCCAGACATTTGCTTCCTCCCTCCTGGCCATGAACATATATTGTAGTCGATGGTGGCCCCAGCACTGATTCCTGTGGTACCACTGGTCATAGACTGCCAAGCTGCAACCCCTAACCCTGGCTGCAGCCTTCTGCCTGTTAGCTATCTCTATCCGTGACTGGGACTACCTCCAATACCAATGCACACATCACTGCACTGAATGATTTTGAGAGCTACAAATCTTCCAGTTTTCCATTCACTAAATTTAAGTTTCTGGTCCAGTCACATGTGAGTTTAGTTTATTGTCATGTGTACCGAGGTACAGTGAAAATCGTATGTTAAATGCTAACCAGTCAGCGGAAAGACAATACATGATTACAATTGAGCCACCCACAGTGTACAAATACTTGATAACGGGAATAATGTGAAGAAAGTTTAGTGCACGATAAAGTACAGTAAATTATGATCAAAGATAGTCCGAGCGTCTCCAATGAGGTATATATTAGCTCAGGACTCTCTTTAAGGGCCTGTCCCACTTTCCCGAGTCCTCTGCTGAGTTGAAAGGACCTTAAAAAAATAAATCAAGATTTTCGTGATCTACGAACTCCTCCTCCCGACTATCATTTTACTCGTGGACTTTTTTGTCAAGCTGAAAAAAACGTCCCGACTTACCTGATGCCCCGAGTACCTACGGCTGGCATAACAAGCCACTACGATATATCTACGGACTCACTACAGACTCCTACGGACTCGCTACGGGCATTCTCCGATTTTGAATCAAGGGGAAATCTCGGGAGAATTCGTGAGTAACTCGAGAAAGTGGGACAGGCCCTTTAGTTGTGGGTCGGATGGTCCAGTTGCCTGATAACAGGTGGGAAGAAACTGTCCCTGAAACCGGACATGTGCACTTTCACCCTTCTGTACCTTTGCCTGATGGGAGAGGGGAGGAGAGTGGCCGGGGTGCTACTTGCCCTTGATTATGCCGAGTCAGCTTGAGGTGTAAATGGAGTCAATGGAAGGGAGGTTGGTTTGTGTGAATAGAATCTCAATGATTGCTCACGGGACTCTCTCACCAATTACTCGGGCTTTATCTGACAATAACTTTTAATTACATCTTACAGTCTGGAAACAAATTGCAGCCTCTTCATATTAATAGGTCAGCTTATGAATTCAAGTATGATTAATGCTGCATAGTTTGGTTACTATAGCAACTGCTCTCTGATCCAAGTAGCCCTGCATCCACTTTAGCTTTTTGTTTGTTTTCCCGTTTACTGCTCCTCAGTATACAGATTGACGTTTTGAGTCTTGTGTCAACTCGTGTAGGCTCGAGTTAGCTAAAGGTGCCGAGATACAAGGGAGTCATAATCACGTTTCACCTTGACTATGGAAAAGGATTGGCTGCAACAGCAAACATTGTTTTCTTTCACTTCCTTTGACCTGACAGGAGCTCAACAAATTCAGAGCTCAGATTTGTGCAGTGTGGACTTATGCCCTTTAGAAAACTGAAGCATGTCACCCATGCACACTTCAAATAGCGAGAGGATTGAATGAATGGACTCACTGTCTCGTAGGCTGCTAGAACCTTCCTGAGGTGGTCTGGAACTGGACCCTGGGCCTCCATGGAAGGATATTGTTCGCTGAGGTTCAGTGTCACCGACACTGTGTTGTCACTGTTCAGTAGCCATGACGATAGAGTTAGAATGCATTGCTTCATGTTCGCTGCTGGAGTCAGACCACACAACTCCTTAAATGAGACCATGGCGTTCTGTGTAAAATACAAATCCATTGTCACTATATACAGTCGACACAAGCAATTGCAGATGCTAGTGTACAAAACAGACACAAAGTGCTGGAGTAACTCAACGGGTCAGGCAGTATTTCCAGGAGACATACATAGGCAGTGTTTTGGGTCAGACTGAGGACCAAAACGTTGCCTGTTCATGGCCTCCAAGATGCAGTCTGACCCGCTGAGCGACTCCAGCATTTAGTGTCTTTATTTGTTAAAATATTCTACACACATCTGATCTACATCGTTCACCTCAGGATCTTTACAATTGATGAATAGTTGAAGACTAATTTTCAAGAGGACATAAAACCTCATTCTACAATGAATAAATATTTTTAAAAATCTGAATTTTGCCAGTAAATTTTACCTACTGCAAACCTGCAGAAATTTTCACTCATAAAAGTTGACCATGTAATTATTAGGGAATCCAACACTCATGAAGGAATGGCCTATATTGTGGTGGAGTATTGAAGGTCAGTACTGCTACAAAAAAGTTCCTCCATCACATCCAGTACCACTGGCACTGACTGGTATGATTCAGTGGAGAGTGATATTCTCCATTCAAATTTGTTTCTGCACAAGATTTTTTTAAATGCTGTTTCCGAACCTTTGTGATATGACTGGCAATTTTGATCTTGGATGTATTCGCCTATTTGAGAAACTCATTCAAAAACGTGTCACATTGCATGTGAAGACAGTCTACTCTGACTTACTCTTGACATGCCCAGGTTACAACTGGTCACGCTGCATATCCCAAATCCAAAACTAGCTGCGCACACATCTCTGCTATCATCTTTGCTGCCAACACAAATTCACCCCTACACTAAACGCTGCTCCCAATCAACACAAACCCGTTCCTTTAAAGTGCTTTGAACCAACCCTGATGTCACAGTGGACCATAGACAAATATCTGATCTACTCCAACATTAAGACCACCTTCCCCCACTTCCAGAATACCAGCAAATTCCAACCCTAGCTCAGTTTACCCTCTGAAACTCCCAATCTTGCCTGTGTTAAACCTAGATCCAGTTATTTCATTGATCACTCATTTCCAGTCTAAGAGTCACGCAACGTGGAAACAAGCCCTTTTGCCCTCACCAACTAACATGCCCCATCTCCACTAGTCCCACCTGTCTGCGTTTGGCCCATTTCCTGCTAAACCTATCCTATCCATGCCCCTGTCCAAATGTTTTAAAACATCATGATTGCACCTGCCTCAGCTACCTCCTCCGCCAGCTGCGCGGGTCCATATATCTACCACCCTTCATGCAAAAAGGTTTCCCCTCAGGTTCCTATTAAAGCTTTCTCCCCTCACCTTAAATCTATGTGCACCTCTTTGTGAAGCTGAGCACATCCATAGATAGCACTGCTGCCCAATCCAAATCACACAGAGACCCATTTACCTATATTGAGTCTCAGTTTGGCAATAATTCCCAATTGGCAAAAAAGATTTGCATCCTTGATTTCAAATCCCTCTATGCTGCACCTTGTCACCTCCAACCTCTCCCAGCCCAACCATCACAAGCCTGTGGTGACGGAAATGGAGGTGAGGACCAGGAGTGCCAAATAAAAGCTGCTCATAATACAAAGGCCATACCTGTACGTTTTCGCGAAGGTCCATTGCTTCACGTAAGGGCTGGGTGGCCGCTCGAAACACCTCATCAATAACTTTGATCCCCACGGTTTTGGTTGAAGTATATTCTCTCGCTTTTTTGCCCTTGCGAACAGAGAGCCCCCTTTTCTGCGACTTCCCCCCACCTCGTCGATTGCTGACAGCCACGTGTATAAATAGGCTTGAGTGTGGGAGAAACTCTCCTGTCAAGGACTGAAGGGGCACATGTCTGTATCCTGCCTGCAGGCATTCAAAGGGGATGGTGTACTGCGCAATGAACTCGTCACCAATGTAGTCATCATCTAGGACTACGAAACGCAAGAGGGCAAGTTCGGGCAGATTAATTTGGAACTCAAAGCTCTCATCAAAGATGGGATTGTCGTCATGTTGAGTTACCGTCTTAGTCCTTTGTTCCGAGCAGTCAGCTGGAATCCCATGGATCTCCACGTACACGTAAGGTTCCACAACGTCTCCCTTGGCTGCCGAGCCTTTGGGCTTGGGCAGGTTTTGACCACTAATGATCTTAATGTGAAGCAACTGGGCTGAGACTCCTGGCAAAGAATCCTTTGCATTAGCACTGAAGTAGGACACCTCTTCCCTCATGATGGCAGGACGGAGTACATACCCGCAGTTTCCATTCTGTCGAAACCAGCCAATGTTGAGGTCCATCATCAGTCCATGAGTCTGATAGTTCATAGCCACCATTTGGCATCCGCACTTCCAGAAGTCCTGTGGATTCATATTGCTGGCATCTATTCTCATGGAACTCGGGTATATCCTGGACAAGAACTTTTTATTATAAATCACAAAGTCCTCTGGATATTCATTGGCGATCCTGCTCGCCACCACCTCATTAAATGAGCAAATCTCCCAGTATTTCTGATTTCGCCTGGAAACATCAAAGTCCCGAAACTGCACGGACTTACAGTAACTCACCAGGTCAGAGAGTTCTTTTGAAAGCCTCAGCTTTCTTTCCAGGGGTACGTTCAATTGATCAGCACCATCTTCAGCCAAGCCTTGGCACATTTCAATGCCTTCATCCTCATCACTAACATCCGCTTCGGAATCAGAGCAGTTCCCAGGCAACTTCTTGCCCTTAAGGAGAATCTTCCCCTTGAGTTGGTCTGGAGACGGGAGGTAATTGGCCTCGGGGTTCGGAGGGTCCACGTGTAACCTGTCGCCCAGAATCTTCTTCATGTGCTGAGCCATCACTCTCTGCTGTTTGACTGAACACCGCGTCACCAAGCACAGAATCAATGGGTGCTGCGAGGCTACAAAAGCGTACTGATTTATCACGTCAAGAATCGTCCGAAAGGGTATCTGCACTGTCATCAAATTGCCAGCATAAATCAAAGGCTCATTATCTGGGCCTTCCCAAACCACGAGTTCAATGCTACGGCATCCCATTTTCAGAGCTCGAATGTACCCATTAATGTCTGAGGAACCCCAGAAATGGTCCTCCAGCAGACAAGCGTTATGGGATGAATTAATGTAGTAATGAGACAGAGGTTGTGTCATGTCCTGACACACGTTTTCATGTTGCAGATCAAAGAGATGGCACTCGAGTGATAGAAGGTAGTTGGTAAAGCCGTCTATCGATAGGAAACCTTTCTCCTGGCCTTCTTGCGATGGCTCATACTTGCGAATAGTTTCCAGACACGTCTCTTCCGTCAGCCCCTCCATCCCTTGCTCTGCATCCAGAAACTGCATAAGGTCCTTGGAGTCAAGAAATTCTTTATTGCTGGAGAACTGCACGAGCAGGAAATATATCTCCGACCGTGTGCAGAGTTCACAGTAAGCCTCGGTGAAGATCTCCAGGGTGACCTCTGTTCCCAGTTTGTCCTTTGCCTTCTGCAGTTCTTTAAATTTCTGCTCAACTTTTGTCGTCTTCATTCCAGGACTCAACCCTTTGATAAGTTGGACGGCCCGGGTCAGTGGAATGTGGGCGTGAGTGCCAACGTCCGCAGCGTGGAACATCGATTCCAACCAGGATGACCGCAAGCTGTTCTGGCTTGACTCTATCACGGGAAGTGCATGCTTTTCGTATGAAACCAGGTACCTCAGTCCCATAACCCAAGTGTTCACAATATCCGCAGAGCTCGCCACCAAATCCAACGATTCATAGTTCTCTCCATAGATAATTGAGAAAGCACATTCATTGGAAAATTGGTCAGAAACCCCATTGTTGCGAAGCATGGGAGTCTTTTTTCCCAACCTCACCTCTTTGATGGACTTTATGTCAATTTTTGCCTTGTCTGAGTCCTTTTTAGAGGGCTCCCATCTCAGCGACCTCATGTCAGTATCAAGAATAAAGTAACGGTTGTACACTCTGGAGTTGGAGCGAACCTTCTTCATCTCACATCCCTCCAGCATGAAGGAGATGCAGGCTGCCGTGCTGCTAATTTTGCGGTCGCTGGGCATGCTGCTGAAAGAGACCGTCTTCTTCCTGTCCCGCCTTTGTCGTGATCCATCCTGAAAGAAACAAACAAATGTACATAAAGCGATCATTACAGCCAGCATGCTCAGTTTAGTTTATTGTCACGTGTACCGAGGTACAGTGAAAAGCTTCTGTTGCCTGCTAACCGGTCAGCAGAAAGGCAATACATGACTACAATCGATCCATTTAGAGTGTATAGATACATGATGATGGTGCTGTGATCAATTCATTTATTGAAACTGAAAACCCTGATATTCTTATTGGGTCTGAATCTTGGCCAGACCCATCAATCAAATCTGCTGAGATTTTCCCTCCTCACCTCCAAATTTTTAGAAAGGACAGAAACAAGCATGGAGGCGGTGTCTTCATCGGAGTTAACAATACCATTCCCTGCTTTGAAAGAACAGACTTGGTCAGCGACCCTGAGCAAATTTGGTGTCAGGCTACGCTTGGGGGTCAGTCGTTACAGATCGGAAGCTTTTACCGACCTCCTGACACGAAAACGGAGCCTCTTTTAGATCTTGGATCGAACATCTCCAAAATTAATGCCTCTTCACGCTCACCACTTATCATCTTAGGGGGCGATTTCAATGTCCCGGGTGTAGATTAGTCAGATGGCATACAAAGCGAACCAAAAGGGGCTCTCCCGGAAGCGCTAGCTGACTTTACTCTGGAAAATCACCTGTCCCAAAAAGTCTCTTTCCCTACCAGGCGTGATGAGACAAGTGGCACCGAAAATACTTTAGATTTACTGTTCACTTCACACCCAGATTTAATCTCGGAAGTTTCATCGTGTGCAGGATTTAGTGATCATTATATTATCCAAGCAAAATTGCGCTTAAAGCTTAAAGTCCCTTCAAAACCACTGCGAAAAATTTCCCTCTGGAAAAAAGTGAACAGCGAGGAATTTAAAGGCTTAGCTAAAAAACTGGCAAAAGATTTCTTCAACCTGCAACCAGATAAAAGATCTGTAGAAGACAACTGGGTGTGGCTGAAAAACTCTTTAAATAACATTGACACAAACCATGTTCCTCAAAAACTAATCAAGGGCCGTATGCGTCCTCCATGGTTTTCGGCAAAACGGAACCGTCTCTGCAGTAAGAAAGAGAAGTTTTATATCCGTGCCAAAAAAGGGGGTACAAAATTGGACTGGGACAATTTTACTAGTGTGTGAAAGCAAGACGATCGTGCAATTAGGAGTGCTCATAGACAACATGTTTCTTCTATTCTTGGGGGAGAACAACCCAAGGCTTTTTGGAGATATGTGAAATCCAGACGGACAGACAACACTGGTGTCCAGATGCTAAAAGTGAACAACTGCCTGATCACTGAGGACCAGGCGAAAGCAGAAGCTCTTGCGAACCAATTCCAACACGTTTTCACCCGGGAAGATGTGGAGCCTTCATCATTTCCAGTCCTTCCGCCCAGCCCATATGCTGATATGCCTGCTATTAAAATTGAGGTTGAAGGTGTCAAGAAGTTATTGCTCAACATTAATACCACAAAAGCAATTGGACCAGATCAGATACAAAATCAAGCCCTCAAAATCGCAGCCGAAGAACTGGCTCCAGTTTTACAGTTCATTTTTCAACAATCGCTTGACTCGGGCGATGTACCGCTGGATTGGAGGAAGGTCAACATTACTCCTCTCTTTAAGAAGGGTTCAACCACCAACCCAGCGAATTATGGTCCTGTTTCACTAACAAGTACTTGCTGTAAATTGCTGGAGCATATCATTGATAGTAATCTGATGCGTCACGTGAGCAAACATAATATTCTTGCCGACAACCAACATGCATTTAGGAGGCATAGATCATGCGAGTCTCAGCTTATCCTGACAACAAATGACCTGGCCAAGCACCTTGACAGTAACGTCATCATGGATTTAGTTGTACTGGACGTTTCTAAAGCATTTGATGTCATCCCACACCAGAGACTGCTCCGGAAGCTTGACTTCTACGGTATTCGTTCCAACACGAAACGATGGATTTACAGTTTCCTGACAAAACATCTTCAGCGCGTGTGTGTGAACGGAAAGAGCCCCAATTGCCACCCAGTGTTGAGTGGTACACCCCAGGGCACAGTACATGGCCCACACCTATTTTTGCTTTACATCAATGACATCCATGAAAAAGTCACAAGTACGACCAGACTATTCGCTGATGATTGTTTGCTGTACCATCCAATTAAGTCAGCTGATGATGAAGATGCTCTCCAAAAGGATCTCGATACTATGGTTGAGTGGTCACAACAATGGGGCATGCAGTTCAACCCTTCCAAATGTGAAACCATGCATGTCACCAGAAAGAGGAATTCAGGCATCACATCTTACAACATACTTGGTG
Organism: Raja brachyura; assembly: GCA_963514005.1. The sequence goes on from OY740812.1 coordinate 14,263,245, forward strand.
TCACCCTTGAAGAATTCAAACAAACCAAGTATCTTGGCATCAAATTGCAGAATGATCTACGTTGGAATGGTCAGACTCATCATGCAACAGTGAAAGCAACAGGTGTCCTAAACTTCCTGAGGCGCAACTTCCATCATTGTTCAGCTTCTGTCAAGGAGAAGCTGTATTTCACCCTCGTTAGACCTCATCTGGACTACGCAGTTGCAGCTTGGGACCCATACACAGATAAAACCATTTCATCCATCGAACGTGTCCAAAGACAGGCTGCTCGATTTGTTACTAACACCTACGAGAGAGAACCGAGTGTCACCATACTTCTGAATTCTCTGGGGTGGAACCCTCTCCAAGACAGACGTGAAGCTCACCGTTTGACCTGTTTTTACAAAATGTTAAATGGTCAGCTAGACATAGATCACAAGACCTACACCAACCCCAAACCAATTAGGAGCAGACGAGGGTATTCGATCCAATTTGTGGTCCCAGCCTCAAAGACAGATGTGTACAGCAATTTGTTCTTCCCACGCACTATTAAAGCATGGAATAATCTCCACCAAGCCACGGTTGCCCAGCCAGATGCAACTAAATTTAAAGTGGCACTTTCTTCCCAATAACCCTCTCTGGCTAAACCCCTCCCTTCACCACCTCCAGTTTAAATTCCAGTTGGAATATTTTGGAGGACCAAGTAACCAAGAACCAAGAGGGAATAACATTTAGACAATAGACAATAGGTGCAGGAGTAGGCCATTCGGCCCTTCCAGCCAGCACCGCCATTCAATGTGATCATGGCTGATCATCCCCAATCAGTACCCTGTTCCTGCCTTCTCCCCATATCCCCTGAATCCACTCTTTTTAAGAGCCCCATCTAGCTCTCTCTTGAAAGCATCCAGAGAACCTGCCTCCACCGCCCTCTGAGGCAGAGAATTCCACAGACTCACCACTCTCTGTGAGAAAAAGTGTTTCCTCGTCTCCGTTCAAAATGGCTTACTCCTTATTCTTAAACTGTGGCCCCTGGTTCTGGACTCCCCCAACATCGGGAACATGTTTCCAGCTTTAGATAAGGGAGTCACGTCTAGCAATTAGTTGTCAGCAGCTTTCATAAGAAGGCTACGGTGAATTAGGCAAATGCATATTAGAAATTAAATAAATTCATTTGCCATCATTAAAGTAATTCATTTGCCGTCCTTTGCTGTCACCATTTGTTATCCTTAAGCAGTTCTCCTTTTTTAAGGGGAAGATGGAATTATATTCATGGCTGAACTCTAAAGATACATTTTTGTGTAATGTTGTGCCTTGTGGAATAAACATATGATTGGCTCATTCTCAAATATAATGACTTTCCAGCTACCCTTCCTCAAATGCTATTTGTCATTGACATGACATTCACAACCTATCCAAACAGATTTCCCACAGAAAATTGAAAGTCATTTATAATCATTATTTTACAAAAACGAGCTCTAAAAGGAGTCGGTGAAGCCCAGTACATTATCCCAATCCATTACTCACTCAAACTGCATCAGCAATATTGCATGTGCGGCAGTCAGCCAAGGAAATAAATTTGTGTTTTTCCTGCGAAATGCCCTGACCTGAAATATCTTTTGCGGTATTAAAACATATATCAACCGCCCAAGCAGCGGCTGGGCTTTAAATTGCTTTCAGCTGAATGCAGAAATAAACCCTCACAAAAAAAACGGGAGAGGATTAGGATAATCCTGAGAATGAGAGGATTCATTCATCATCCTTTTACATACCCAAGAAGATCTCTTGACAAAACAACCCATTCTCAGTCAAATTTACCCTTCTGCAGATCTCTGCCTATTTCCGTAAGCCTATGATCTCCGACAAGCCTGCTGATGAGCAGATGGTGCAAAGATAACTTCTCGTAAATTATCAACATCTTCTGATCTGGTTCGAATTAAATGCATCGAGTCAGCCCTGGGAGAAGCCAATCGGACTGCTGTACGGTGGTGGGATAAGCTCTTCCATATCTGCAGCTAAAATTAGAGCTTGCTGCAATAACGATTATCTTTTAGTTTTAATATTATAACTTATCTCCTTAATATGAGTGACTGAGCAATTCATCTATAAAAGAATGCATTTAGAACAAAAAACTGCATCTTTTATAAATTGGTTTTCATTATGTCACTACATCCTGAAAAGGCTTCAGGACCAATGCCCCAGGGATAAAATGGTGAGCCAGTGTAGATTCTGAAGAAGGGTCTCGTCCCGAAACATCACCTATCCATGTTCTCCACAAATGTTGCCTGATCCGCTGAGTTATTCCAGCACCTTCCCTGTTTTCAGTAGCCTGACCGATGAAGGCAAACGTGCCAAATGCTTTCTTCACCACCCTCACTAACTGTGTCACCACTTTCTTGGAGTTATTCACCTGCACCACTTTGTGGTTCTGTTCCATAATCCTAGCATCAGTATCCTACCATTTACTGCAAAACCTATATAAACATTATATTTGTACAGAAGAGGAATTGGGTGGGGCATGGAACAGAAATAAAGAATGCACAATGACATTGCGGGAAATAATAGAAGATCAATTATTTCAGCTATGTAAATATGAATGTATTCAGGGACAAAATTGCATTAAATCTCTCTTGAGTAACCTGGCTGTGCTTTTCCCCATTGTCCATTGTCTCCGCCCATGTGCCTATTTTTGGTTACTATTGTGAACTAACAGATGTTTTCCTGTGATCCTCCCAAGTCTGCTATCTACACCAACAGAGCCCTGCTCAATTTGCACCAACTTCCTGGTTTCATGCCTGTGACGTGCAGGTGCTTGAAGGCCCCAATGCTGTTCCTCTCCACCGAGCTGGTTCCAGCCAGACGCCACCAACGATAACCTTTGTTTAACAGCTTGAGGTGAGAGGTGAGGCGTGTAAGGCAATAGCACTTGAAAGATGACAAGATTACATTTTACTCGTTCGTTCGTCGAACATTTCTTAGTGCAATCTTGAAATGATCCGTACGTCAGATAAAAAGCAGTCAGGAAAGTGACAACAAAGTTTGAATTAAAGGCTGTGGGCATTTCATCGAGCAGACCTACAGATAGCACTGCACTATATGGTTCAGTATTGTTGTTCAGATATCAGGAATCTTATTCATTGACATGTCAAACTCGTCATTCACCGCAACCAGTGGGAGATCATTAAATACACATGTTTTTTTGTTTCATCAGTCCCAATTGGCGCTGAGAAAGAATTTTATTGCAAAGGTTTTGTCCAATACTATGGCTCCTATGAACTGAAAAGTGACATTATTAATGAAGTGTATTGTTAGCACATCACAGGATTAGCAATTCCCTTTTGGTAACTCGGGTACTCTGTAGACATCTCTGGTCCCTTAATTAGTTTCAGATGCTTCAATTTAATCCCTGTCAAAATTCTGACGGTTCTTTTCAATTGAGTAAAAGTTCTCACATATCTAAATCAATACACAATATGAAAAGTGCATATGATTTATTGCTGGACTTCAAAACAATTAATTTTCGCTGAACCTCAGAGACACTTTAACTATTCTTATATTGTTTATACATGGTTCAGTCCCCAAGGAGTTCTGCTTCACTGGCATGGCACGGAGTCATTATAGATCTGAATACACATCCCAGAGTTTCTTAGGCGTACCCCTCCGACATCCCAAACAAATTTAACAGATTTATTATGCTCAAACATTAAGTGGTGAGTAACAATCAGGATAGGAAATGGAATAGTCAACTATGCTCGGAACAATGAAGTACAAGCTCCAGGAAGACACGATCAAACTAAATAGTTCTCATCAAGACACATCGTGAACTTTGCATCCAGTTACAGTCACCGAGACACAGGGGAAACAATTAGGCACTTCAGAGGGGAGCCTCAAGTGGCGGGAACTTGGAGCTATTTCGTTTGCTAGAATGGTGAAGCTTGCCTGTGTTCTGAAAGGAACTGGGTGGTGATATTATCACGCTATCCACATTAAAAAAAAAAGGATTTAGGAGATTATTTCAAAATAAACTATCAAAGGTAACAGGATGGGGGGGGGGGTGTTCACACTGGCTGAATTTATGACACTTGGATGGAAGCAAGTGCTCAAAGAGAATGTTCGGCCCTTAGATTAGCCTTGATCGTGAGCAGTTGGGGCTCCTCTCTCCTGCCAAACATTACACTGAAGGAATACTGATCCTCCCAGTTTGTGTAAAAACACCTTTGACACTATTCGAAGAAATGCTAGGGAACGCTCCCAAAGCAGTGGCCTGTCCTGATCCAGAAATCTGAGCACTTCCAATCTCCCGTCTACACATTAATACAAATGCATGTATGCAAAGTACATGAACACACAGGGAATATCATGATTCAGCCTCGTCCCTGCATCATTAAACAAACTTGTCATCAGACACCCCGCTAACTTTAACAAGCTAAACATAGCCCAGAAGCTCAGTCAGGGAGGATTCCGACATGCCTTAGATAATCGAGGAAAAAGGTCAGAAGAATCACTTGTGGCACTTACTAACCGCACATCCAAAAATAATTCAATATACTATTACATTCACTATTATATTTCAGCGATGTACTCTGGCCTTATATTTTACAGAAATAAACTGTCCCCAATCTTGTTAATGATTCAACCCATATTTTCTGGAGTTTACATTCAGAGAATTGGACTGAAAGCTTTAGAAGATATACCTGGAATCTGGCAGTATTTTTTACCTGCCTTGCAGATGTGAACTGTGAATTCTGACCTGGTTTAGTTTAGTTTAGTTTAGTTTAGAGATACAGCGCAGAAACAGGTCCTTCTGCCCTCCAAGTCCACACCGACCAGCAATCGCCCCGTATATTAATACTATCCTACACACACTAGGGACAATTTTACGTTTATACCAAGCCAATTAGCCTACAAACCTGTATGTCTTTGGAGTGTGGGAGGAAATCGGAGCATCACGGGGAGAATGTACAAACTCCGTACAGACAGGGCCCGAAGTCAGGATCGAACCCGGGTCTCTGGCGCTGTAAGGCAGAAACTCTACTGTTGCGCCATCGTGCCGCCCATGCATGATTGATCTCTGCGCTCATGAACAAATGCACCTGTTACCTGTATATTGCCGTCCCTGCCTCAACCAGAAGGAAGGAGAGGGTAGGAGTAGCACAGGGGAGCTCAAGTCAAGTCGAGTTGAGTTTATTACCAACTGCACAATCCGGGTACGATGAAAATCTTGACTCAAAACACACAGACACATAAATTACATGTAAAAAGTACTGCAACACAGTAAAAAAGACTGCACAAAAAAAAGCAAGACATTAGTGAAACATACAAAGTGCTGAAGTAGGGCTACACAAAAAGCTGGAGAAACTCAGCGGGTGCAGCAGCATCTAAGGAGCGAAGGAGATCTCCTTCGCTCCTTAGATGCTGCTGCACCCGCTGAGTTTCTCCAGCTTTTTGTGTAACCCTCGATTCTCCAGCATCTGCAGTTCCTTCTTTAACAACAAAATGCTGAAGTACCTCACTGTGCCAAACAGCATTCCTGAAGAATATGGATAGGTGACGTTTTGGATTGGGAGGAAGGGTCCTGATCAGAAACGTCACCTATCCATGTTCTCTAGAGATGCTGCCTGACCTGCTGAATTACTCAGCACTATGTGTCTTTTTCTGTGCACCGATGTCAGCAGTTCCTTGTTGCTATGTTCACACATTAGTAAGACTGAAAGATGGTGTTTGAGAGAGAGCCGCCTTTAGCTGCAGACGCAGGCAGATTGTTGCTGCAAGGAATTTAAGGATTTTTTTTGGAAACTATTTACAAATTTTACAAATTTTTTCAGTCGGCACCTAGTTGCTGCAGACCTTCGAAAGGACACTGAGGTAATTTATAAGCCTGCTTCCTGCAGGTGTGGGCATGCCAGAGGTCAAGCGGGCAGCAATGTTACTCCAACGTAACTGCCTGGTTGTCCATCCAATAGGTTGCGGGTACAAAACAAGTGGGAAAAGCTTTGCGGAATCCAGTGCCATCAAAATCCTAACGATTTACTTAATTTTGTCGTAAAACTTCCAGTCTCTCTGAAAGAAATAACTCTGCTATGAGATGCCACTGTATTTGAAATCCATTTCCATTCTCCATGCTTGTCCCATTCCGACTGCCAAATATTCTCATTAAAGTGTAATTAAATTCTCTTGCAAATAGAAAGAGACTCTTAAAGGGCACAGAAGTTGTAAAAGTATAAGAGAAGCAAGTATGAGGCAAAAATTAACCCAATCCACTGGAATGTTTGCCTCGAATGAAAGGTACAGAGAAATCAGTTCACAGGAAAAGGTATCAAATCAAACCTTCTCACAGGAAGCTGAGAGTTTACTTATTTCTTCTGCAACTTAGAAGTTTAACTGGGAGCATGTTGGTCTGGAAATGCTACAGGGAAATCCTAATAAAAGTTTAATTTTATCTGTTTCAAAACCTGCAGAAAGCAGAGGAATATTAATTCAGGCAGAGTGCAAAACAGCCTGTCCTTTATTCCCCTGAGCCTGATGTCAAAGCAGGCACAGATTCCAATTGCAACCTCTCTGCTCTTGCTATAATCGATCTGCAATCACCACGAATGAACAAAAAAACAACTTCTGCACATCATGCTGAGGCCTAAGTACATTTCTTAATCTGGTTCCTTCCATTCATGAACACGAGCCCTTAGGACCTTTCATGCTAAATAATTTAAAATAAATCTACTGTTTGGATCCAAGAGTCACAAGTATCTCCTTTAACTCCAGTGTCCAATCAATTCATACTCCTCCCCAATTACCGCACCTTAGCTCTCACACATTGAGCCACACTATTTCACGATCCTCTCCTTGAATTTGTCCAAAGTTGGTTAGAGGAGCCTCCCCCCCCCCCAATCTCAATGGGCACCCCATCCTCTAATACATGAAATTCTCACCTTCAATTTTTCCATGGCTTATCATCACACTTTATTGTGAGTTCCTTCATCCTCCAAGTACCTGACACACTGGCCCACCTTTCAAACTCCAACCTTCCATTGTTTCATTTTTTCCTCTTCTGGTTTTACACATTACCTCCTACTCCCATCTCCTCTTTATTACCAGTCTTTGACCCGAATCACCAGCTCTGTTTCTCCTTCCGCAAATGCTGCCTCGCTTGCTAAATATTTGCAAAAGGTCCTGTTTTTATTTCAGATTTCCAGCATTGGTTGTATTTTGCTTATGGAGTTCAAATTCAGTTTTCTTCTACAACACGGCAAGGTGCCGCTGTGGTAGAGTTGCTGCCTTACAGCACCAGCGGGAGTTGCCCCTCCCGTTGTTCTTGTCACTAGGCAAACAGAGACGGGAAGTGCTCTCAATTAATGTGTAGGAAGAACCTGCAGATGCTGGTTCACACTGAAGGTGGACAGAAAATGCTGGAGTAACTCAGCAGGTCAGGCAGCATCTCTGGAGAAAAGGAATAGGTGACATTTCAGGTCGAGACCTTTCTTCAGACTGAGAGTCGGGGAGAGGGAAACTGGAAGTATGAAAAGGTACAGAACAAATTGGGCCGGCACTGATGGCCAAAGGTGGAGCCCACAATGGTCCATTGTTTGCTGTGGAGGAGGTGATATCGAAGGGCTACAAACAGTGAAACTAGAAAGACAACTAGGGTGGGGGAGGCACGGAGAGAGAAGGAATGTAAGGGTTATCTGAAATTAGTGAAATCAATATTCATACTGCTGGGTTGTAAGCTACCCATGCAAAATACGAGGTGCTGTTCCTCCAGCTTGCGTGGCCTCACTCTGACAGTGGAGGAGGCCCAGGTTAAAAAGGTCAGTATGGGAATGGGAAGGGGAGTTAAAGTGTTTGGTAATGCATGAGGTTGGCGCAGCACATCTTGTAAATCATAAATATTGTCATGACAACGTGCAGGTCAAGAGTGCAATTAAAATGAACCAAATTAGTCATCTTGCTCACGAGCCATATAAACAGCAGTACTGTGATTGTTATGCAGCATTTGGACTGATAGTCAAAATAGCCTTTCAAATTTGGCACAGTTCTATTAAATAAGAAATCAATTAAATGTCTGTTTTAGAGATCACCTCGGCATCATTTCTCAATAGGCAAGAGAGTCAAGAGTGCTTAATTGTCATATGGTCAATAGGAGTAGAATTAGGCCATTCTGCCCATCAAGTCTACTCTGCCAGTCAATCACGGCTGATCTATCTCTCCCTCCTAACCCCATTCTCCTGCCTTCACACCATAACTTCCGACACCTGTACTAATCAAGAATCTATCTATTTCTGCCTTAAAAATATCCACTGACGGCCTCCACAGCCTTCTGTGTCAAAGAATTCCACAGATTCACCGCCCTCTGACTAAAGAGATTTATCCTCATCTCCTTCCTATAAGAATGTCCTTTAATTCTGAGGCTATGACCTCTAGTCCTAGACTCTCCAAATAGTGGAACCATCCTCTCCACATCCATTCTATCTACGCCTTTCACTATTTTGTATGTTTCAATGTGGTCCCCCCTTCATCCTTTTAAACTCCAGTGAGTACAGGCCCAGTGCTGACAAACGCTCATCATCGGTTAACCTACTGATACATCTGTACCGACAACGGAACAATGAAATTCGTGCATGTAGCAGCATAAACACAATACCCGCCTGTAAACACAATACTCATAGACAATATAAAATAAACAAAAGAGAATCAATAAATTAAAAGCCCCAACTCCAGCGATACTGACTGGTCACCTTTGGCATCGACCCTGCTAAGCAGCAGAAGCCGGTGCTAAAATCGCAAATAACCTGAGGCTCAGCCGCCATTGACTGTCAGTGGTGAAATTTATGAATCATATTGGACAGACTAAATAGAAACACGTGGAGCTGAGGAGCAGGGTTTACTTTTAAAAGAGCAGATTACAAAAAATATATAGCATAACTTGAAACTTATAAAAGCACGATGAGTGTGAACACTTTGTGAGAACGACTGTGGGCAGTCTGTCTGCTACTGCTGACCCCAGGCTTCGTAGCCCAGGTCAAGCGGTGGAAGTGGTTAGACTGAGAACCAATTGAAGCAAATGAGTCATTTGTCACCACTGCCCTCCTCCCGCACTCACCGAGCCTGGCTTGCACTGGGCACGTTGCTATGATTCACCGACTGATTAGCGAGAAATGCAATGGCACAATGCAAGCACAAAATGGGCAAAACGAACAGTTCTGTGGGCAATCTGTGAGATCCTGGCAGACGGAAAGGAATGTTCTTTCCTCTCCTGTGTGCTGAATAAATGCTGAATTCATGCTTCTCTAATTTATGCCTTGGAGCTAATTTCTCAAGTAAGAATTCCCTCTTTGTAATTGATTAAATTATTCTGCCGAGGACAAGGGAAGTACTGTGAGCAATTCCCAGGGATTTTAGTCTTTGCAAGACAGTGACAGGAGCGATGAGATAGGTCGGGAAACCAGGGCTGGTTATTATCAAGTTGCCTGGGAAAAAAAACCATATTTCGATACTATTATCACTTGGCCTCTTGTCAGATATCAGTGAAGCATGATCGTTTCTCGAGCTATCAAACCCAATATCCAGCAATACATTCCACATCATTTACCCATGATCTATTTTTTTCTGTTTGGAGAACGTATTAGAATTTCCAACAATTGATTGGGCAGACAAAAGCAAAATCCTTCAGATGTGAATCTGAATTTAAAATAATACTCTGAGAATATTACAATGAGCCCTGTTGAGGAGCAATCGAGCCAAAGCATGAAGGGTTTTTTCTCACAAAAAGTTTTATCTATCATAAAGGCTGACTCCATGAGTTTCTGATTTTATTTGTTATCGGTATTTATTTGTTATTGCCAGTGTACCGAGATACAGTGGAGAACATTGTTTTGAGTGCTAATCCAGGCAAATTACACCATACAGGAGTACCTCAAGTATGGCAGCTCAGGCTTCCTCCCTTAAGGCACTCAGTGCACCGTGCCAACATGTGAATCCTTCTTTTAACTTTATAAATGTTAATCAGACGTGATGCAATGCTGACAACAGTACAATGAAGACTTTAGTACAATTTAGCTGGAAGCAATCAGAAGGTCAGGCAGCATGCGTATTTCTGTTTTCCTTCATCTGCATTGGTTTTGGTACAATGAAGTTCATCTATGGACACCAGATTCAGGCACCCTTACATGTATCATCCATCGTCTGCTCCCTGCTCTGCTAATTCAGTCCCTGCCAACAACAAAACGCACAATGGCAAACCATCCAGCAACTCTCAAACCGCACCATCTACCACAGAGCAAGAGCAAAAGGCGTGTGGGTGCACCATTAACTGCAAGTTCTCCTCCACCTTATAGGTCTTCCTCCATTGTCACTGAGTCACTAACCTGGGGGCTCCAAACCAACCATAGCTTTAAGGTGAGAGGGTTTTTTTTGGTTTTGTTTTACATTCGAGGGTGGCAAGTGTCTGGAACGTGCTGCTAAGGGTGGTGGTGGAGGCAGATATGGTAGTGGCATTTAAGGGACTTTTGGATAGGCACATGAATATTTAGGGAATGGATGGATATAGAATATGTGCAGGCAGATAAGAATTGGTCTTAGTATTATGTTTGACACAGACATTGTGGCCTGAACGGTCTGTTCCTGTGCTGGAGTGTTCTATGTTCTAAAACCCGGTGGAATGGGAAGGATTGGTTCAAGCTACACCTAAGTGGATTTGGAGGGTCAGATCAAACATCCCACTGGAGCCAAACCAGGTAAGTAGAGGCTGGGACAGTGGGCTCTAGGCTTGATGTCTGACTCAATCACCAAACTGCTGCTGCAAAGTCTCTCATGTGGAGAATGTGAGCACTGACTGTGGACATTCGAACAACTAACTAGATATGCCCACACACCGTGATTGGAGATAAAGTGAAATCTGGTCTGATGCTGGAACGAGGAAGTTTGTCCACTCCATGTCAAACTGCCTGCAGCCAGTCAAAGTGAAACTACACACCAACACCGTCCTTATTCAATATTAAACCATTTAAAACCATATGCGGATAATGCCAGATGATTTAACCTATCCGTTTCAGCCACAATTAATAGTATTATCTTCACTGATAATAATTTAGGATGTTAACAGTTATTTTTATAAGCCAGTATCCAATTTAATTATATAAATGATTTCAATAAAATTAATTGTTCTCCCAGAACGTCTGTTTGTCATAGCAGGACGTATGACACACAGCGTCAGTGCAGGTACACACTCCAAAGCACAGTCCCTGTCACCATGGTTAAGAAGGTTTTCACATTTACTCTTTAGAGTTTAGAAATACAGCGCGGAAACATGCCCTTCGGCCCATCGAGCTCACGCCAACCAACAATCACCCGATACACTAGGGACAATTGACAGAAGCCAATTAGTCTACAAGCTGCACATCTTTGGAATGTGTGACAAAACCGGAGCACTGGGAGAAAGCCCGCGTGGCCACAGGGAGAACTCATGGACTCGCTGGATAGAAGGGCCTGTTTCTATGCGTTATCTCTAAACTAAAAGGATTTTCTGTTTATAATTCTATCCTAGCATCTGTGCTTGCAGCTATGCACAACCCACAGACGGTGTATTCTGATGGTGGAATGAATGCTCTGCTTGTAGCTTGGATCCAGTTATTATTTTAGGTCTACCTCGGGCGTTAGTGCGCGGATCGTCTCTCACTTCCTTCTTGATAAATGATGTTCGCACTCACAATCTCAGTCACTAAGTGAAATTAAAGTAAAACTGGAACTCTAATACCCAAGCTGTGATTTTATTACTGCTAATTGGAAAACATCTATTTTTTATTTTCATTCCTTCCACGTAGATTGAGCACCCAGTTATTAAAGTGGTGCAGTCAGAGCAGACATCTCCCAGTCACCAGACAGATGGCCAGCTCCCCATTCCCACGACCAAGCAGAAACCTCAGCTTCAAGATATGAATTCTGCTCCATCGAGCTGCTGTCAGAACAAGTCACTGTAGATAGAATCACCCCTTTGTTCTGAACTTTATCTGAACTCTGCCCTAATTATTCTGTGATAAACCTCAGGAAAAGTCACTATTAGTTTCATTATACTTATTTCTAACTGATCAATACTAAATATACAATATATCATTTTATTTACAATGTGATGATTTTTATGGTCAATTTTAGCACATGGCGCTGTCACCAAATGGAAAGTATGCACCTATTTAGGGTGGCACAGGGCACAGGGGTAGAGTTGCTGCCTTATAGCGCCAGAGATCCAGGTTCAATCCTGCCCTTGGGCACAATTACCCGTTCAATGTACTAAAGTGCTGATTCAAATGCATGACTTATCACACCCCTGAAGATCTGAAAAAAAAAAGCTGCTAATGCTGGAAATCTGAACCAACAGTGAGAAATAACATTACGTAGGAGATACTAGAAGGACATAGGTTTAAGGTGAGTGGGGAAAGAGAGGTAACCTGTTATACACAAAGGGTGGTGGGTATATGGAATGAGCTGCCGGAGGAGATAGTTGAAACCGGTACGATCACAATGTTGAATAAACATTTAGACAGATACATGAATAGGACAGGTTTAGAGGGATATGGGCCAAACACAGGCGGGTGGGACTAGTGTAGGTGGGACATGTTGGTCAGTATGGGCAAGTTGCACCGATGGATCTGTTTCCACGCTGTATGACTCTGTATTTATTATTTATATCACTACTTGTTCTGATCTGAACTGCACTTGAAAGTTCAATGCAAATAAACTAAGGTGTAAGGATCGTGAGTGAACTGTACATACAATTAAAACATTTGTGGGAGAATGAGGAAAGAGCAGGGGGATGGGGCTAATTGGGAGGTCATTTAGCCAAGATACTTCAGACAAGATGGGCCCGTTTTCTATGCTGCATGATTCCATGATTGTAACTCCTTAAATAGGGTGTCCTCATGCATCCTGGCAAACCCGAGGGTGACATGAGCCAGGCAACATAAGGCATACGGTCCATGTAACATTGCTGTCAGCGGTGGCTGCACAATTACGCAAGTGGATTGAAGGCATTGGACAGAATGAGGACAGTAAGTAAGGTGCAGATTCAGGAAACAGTGTTAATGTTATTTGCGTAGGCAGATAGTGCTGCAACACTTTCATAAGCCTTTGTTAAAAAAAACATTAACCTCCCTGAATGACCCACGAGATCCAAGATGCTGCATTTTACCTGCAAGAACCACTTCAGGTTGGTTTAATAGATTTATGCAAATATTCTGCCCAAACCAAGCTGCTGAAGCTGGAACAATCCTGCCACAGTGGTTACGATGACTTACGACTCAATCACTCCCTGCCTCATGATCCACAGCCTGGTTATTTTTATGACATTATTGATCTGCACAGAGTGTGCTAAGGAGACAGATAAGAGACAGCTGAGCAAAGATCACAATAATTAAACAGGGGGGAAAAATGTGAGTCATTTATTTTGAGGCACGACTCTGCCACTGAGCTTGGTTCTTCATTAGAATCATTTGCTGAGTAGTCAGGAGAAAATCCTGAGCAAACAAAAGCAGAGTTTTATTTCTATTCGATTTCCTTAAACCTTCAAACGTACCAAAGGACTTATCGTCACAGCCTTGTGACGCGTGACATCCTAGTGACTGCAAAAGGATGCAATTAAGACGGATCTGCAGAACTTATTTTAATAAATCTTACTGAGGTGCACATTCTCATTAATAGCTATCAGGCCACCCAGACATCATAAACATGCCAGAATGCAATGAAAGGCTGTCATATATTAATCACTGTTCACATAGTTCCTTGCCCTTTATGATCCCATTGCCAGATTATGGAATATAAATCTTCAGTTTATATGCAGTTTTATCAGATTATTTAAAACCAATATCGTACACTTTGGAGTTATGATGAAATCATCATATTCCTCTAATATCTATGCCAAAATGTTCACACATTTCACTGCTCCCCAGAGTCATTTTTCAGAATATATTATACCATTTAAATAATTGAAACTCTTGGCCCAAGTTTACAGAAAGAGTAAATTGATGAGTAATACGGTGGAATTGCATCTTAAAAATATTCACATAATAGCAGGTTTTCAGTCTTCCTTAGAGTCATGCAGAGTGGAAGCAGGTCCTTGGGCCCAAGTCGCCCATGCCAACCAACAAGCCCCAACTACAGTGGTCCGACCTGCCTGCATTTGGCACCTATCCCATTAAACCAATCCTATCCATGTACTGATCCAAATGTTTTTTAAAAGTTGCAGTAGCACCTGCCTCAACTACCTACTCTGGCAGCTTGATCCATATACCCAACACTACTAGTGTACATAAGTTGCCCCGAAGGTTCCTATTAAATCTTTCCCCTCTCACCTTAAACCTATGTCCTTGCAAGAGCTACCCCACTCTGAGGGTGTCCTTAAAGGGTTGGAACATCTCATCTTCATGACCCCGCACAGCTGGAAAATGCTGGAAAATCTTCATGAGGGGAAAATAGGATAACGTATCGTTTGAACTCTTCACAGATAAGTATTGCACACATACAATATTAGTGTTATACGCTGTACAGGGTGGCACGGCGGCGCAGTGGTAGAGTTGCTGCCTTACAGCGCCAGAGACTCGGGTTCAATCCTGTCTACGGGTGCTGTCTGTATGGAGTTTGCATGTTCTTCCTTGGTGTCTTCCCACATTCCAATGACGCACAGGTTTGTAGGCTAATCAGCTTCGGTAAAGATTGTAAATAGTCCCCAGAGTGCGTAAAATAGTATTAGTGTACGACGATCGCTGGTTGACGTGGATTTGGCGGGCTGGCAGCCTACTTTCCGCACTGTATCTCTAAACTAAACTAAACTATAGTCAATTCCACAGTAAAAATTCAATGAGGTGGTATTCAAAATAAACTTTGCATTGGATATTGTGAAGCTTCTCTTGGTGACCCATGCTGTCATTGTTTTCCTGGCTACCAGGCAATCAGGAAAAGCTGGGAAAAGTATACGACAACATGTTGAGACCAGGCCTTTGAATCAAAGGAATACATGGATTTGTTGTGCTTCAACCAAACAGAATTATTGGCTTGTGCACGAAATAAGTTGCTCAGCTTTCAACTTTTGAACGTAACTTTGTATTCATTCAGGTGTATCGTTAATGTTACCTCATGAAATATTGATTAATTGTAATAGGAGCAATAGATGATAAGAACCTTGGAGGCACAAGGAACTGCGGGTGCTGGTGTATGAAAAAAAACAAAGTGCTGGAGTAACTCAGGGGGGGTCAGGCAGCATCTCTAGTGAACATGGAGAGCTGATGTTTTGGATCATTATCCTTTTTCAGACTTATTATGGGGGAGGGGGGTTTGGAGGAGAAAGCTGGAAGAGAGGTGGGGGCAGGACAAAACCTGCAAGTGGTGGATGGAAGCAGGTGAGTGGGGTTTCCATAGGCAGATGGTTGGACAAAGTCTGGAAATGAAAAGACAAAAAGTATAAGATAAGGATAGAAGTGTTCTAATTGCAAAGTCAGAGTGAGGAACATAGGTGGAAGGGGATGGGGAGAAATGGGTGTGAATCCTGGGTGGGGAACAGGGAAGAGAGGGGGGGGGGTTAGAGGGGGGGGGGGGGGGGATAAGAGGGGGGGGGGAGCGAGAAGGGATGGGGATCTTTGTAGGTTAGTTAACCAAAATTGGAGAATTCAATGTTTAACAAGAACTTTAACAGCTTCAAAGTTGGAATAACAGAACTTGTGAATCAACTGCGGAATGTGTGCAGGTTCTTCATTTCATTCTCAATTAAAAACAAGTTAAAAATCTAGCACAATATTTCTAAAAGTCTACAGGAGCAAAATACTGCAAATGCTCAAAATCCAAAACAAAAACAGGAAATACTCAGCAGGCAAGCAGGATCTATGGATGGAGAAACAAAGTTAATGTTTCAGAAATTTCACATGGATGGTTGCTGTCCCAGGTCTGAAAATACTTGAACTTCTTTGTTGGAGCTGTGCATCGTTTTCTTAAGGTCAATGTCAAATTCTGGTCACTGAGACCGAAGGAAAATACTTGTGGCCTGGAGTGAGTTCAGGAAAGTGCCAAATCCATCGCCAAGGGACATTGAGGAAAGACTGGGAAAATCTTGGCGTGGAAACATTCAAAAGAAGTGACATCATAAGCATATAACAGTTCCAACATCATGAAAGCACCATGCATTCCAAGTTGCTCCCAAAGTCTCACACCATCTTCTCATACAGCAGGCTCAGAGCCCCAAATCCTTCCTTGACACTATCGAGATTGTAATGTTTTCAGAAAAAGGCTCAACCAAGTTGCCTCAGTTGTGCAACGGTGATGAGCAAGGAATGTGCATTTCTTCATAGCACCCACCTTTCGGCAATTGGAAATCGCCAGCATCTGTGCCCTTTACCAGCCTGTCATTGTGTACAGCTGGAACTCCAGAATGGAGGAATACTGATCACAATGAGAATGTCGTGATTTTCAGATGATAAACATTTAGCTTGGAGCCAGGGAATTTTAATAGAAGCTAAATTGAAATCTAATTGACATAATTTGAGGTTTCAACCACAACTGTGAGATGTTACTGTTAACCAGGTCAATCATATTTTTAGCCGCGGTTCACACTCTCAGCATTGACAAGTGATCTAAACTGGTCTGGAGGTCAACAAAAGGTCAGTTTGGTAGCTGTCTCCCTGGCATATATCAAGCTTAAGATAACAGTAGGAAACTGTGTTTCTTGTCATTTTTCTCTTTGTTATGCTGTTGTGACTTGCTGTTTTCCACAAAGCGTGACCTCTAAGTTATGATGTAAATTCACATTTTTTTTTAACATAATCAGATTGGTAAAACTTTCAAGACGAAGGGAACTTCTGCTTGTGAGGGATAAAGTGATTAAACCCCACTATTGTAAGGATTCAGGAGAGGATTCTAACTTGTAAACAGGATTCTAACCGATAGAGGCCAGGGAGAGGATGCTGACATAGCTGTGGATGAAGTTACCAGAACTGTCCTTGAGTGAGGATGGATGGCATAGTATAGCGGTAGAAGGAGGGTGATGGATGGGACCCTTGTCAGTAGGGACTAGGGATGAATGGGACCCTTGTCAGTAGAGACTAGCTTTAGTTCAGATGTAAAAAAACTGAGACAGGTCAGTTGGAGGTGAGAAAACTAGGCCAGGTCAATTGCAACTGGGCATGCTTAATGAAATAAATGAATATTACTTACACACCCCTAGTTGAGAAATTGCTCATTATCATGAACATGCTATGTATGATGTGGGAGGTACTGGGGGATGTACCTATAGACTGTGCACCTCAGTGCTCTGATTGGGAAGAGCCAGAAGGGGAGGTTATGCCAGCAGAATTGTGTGTATAAAGGGGCTTTACTTTTCTGACCGGTGTGTCTCAATTTGGAGAGGCACCCGATTCTGCAGATTCGCAAATAAAAAGCATCTCTTGTTTCCACGCTTTAGTATCTGAGTAGTGATTGTGAGCACAAACTATATCTCACATGCTTAAACAGTCATCCAGAAATTTTGCGGGCAAAATTCCCATAGAAACAGCATGTCGCCTTCTGTGGAAAGGAGGTGCCATTACTAAACCATTATGCTGACCAGGCTATTAAATGCTGTCAATAACATGGAAAAACATTGAGATATATAATGCAGCAAGCTTGGAACAGCTCACAAACATGAATACAATCATTTCTATTAACCAAAGCAGGTTGACCAGAACATTCCTGGTACATAAATAACATTATCCTGTTCAGATACAACCAAATCTATAAGACATAAAATGGGCTCACTCAAGCAAGCCTAGTCTTGGGGAAGAGCGGATTGGGGAGGAGTGTCCCTTCAACCAGCAGGCAACATTAAGTGAAAGAATAGCATACTGCACTCTACATCCAAGGACGTTTGATTCTTTTCCTCTGGGCACCAGATACTTATCCACTGGTCAGCTACTATGCATCATTCATAGATTCAGTGTGGCATGGTGATGGATTTGCTGCCTTACAGTGCCAGAGACCTGGGTTCAATCCTGACTATGGGTACTGTCTGTATGGAGTTTTTACATTCTCCCTTTGACCTTGTGGGTCTTCTCCGGGTGCTCCGGTTTTGTCCCACAGTCCAAAGACGTACAGGTTTATAAATTAATTGGCTTCTGTAAATTGCAAATAATCCCATGTGTGTAAAATAGTGTTAGCGTACGGGGTGATCACTGGTCAGCATGGACTTGGTGGTCCGAAGGGCTTGTTTCCAGAGCATAGCAGGTTAAAAACAGAAAGGCAGTCCCTTCAATCAGCGAGTTTAACATTTTCAAACTACCATCAAAAACCTAACAACTATTAGGCAAAGTAGACCAATTCTTAAAGATTTGGTCTCCTTTCATCGACTTCTTACAAGCATATGGTGCAACATAACCTTAGAAAGTAAATGGTTCAGAACCGGGTGAAGGGTGGATAAAGATATTGAATAGGTATATCTCTCCTAATTTCTTTTCCGTCTTACTTTTTAAAAAAAAGTCTCTTTAGCTTCTTCTTTCTTCTTTCTGTCTCCTTCGCTATTCATTTAGACTCTCTTGTCCATCTATCTATTTTTCGGGCTTTTCTTATTATATCATGAATTAGCACCATCACCTTTGCCTACGACACTCTCTATTTTCATCTTTCTGTCACTGTTCTTTTATTATTAAATTAAAAATAAGAAGTTGTCCAAGAACTGTAATATGTCTGCATGCATCAGGTACTTAGGTACCACATTACTGTATTTACTTCTTACAAAAATTAATAAAAAAATAAAATAAAAAAAATAAAAAAAACCTAACAACACAACTTATGGAAACCAACCATCTTTTGGTCCCCATTTCAGGAAGGTGGATGCATTCGTGATGCCCTGCTTACAGTGTGATGCTCGATGTGATCGGATGGTGACAGTGCATTCCTGGCCGCCTGCCTACAGGCTACGAGCCGGCAGATTGGGCTGTGCCTTACAAGCCTGTTGATCTTCAATGATACCCACTGATAACTCAGTGAGCCTAAAACCCACAGCAGCTTTTGATGCAAAATCAAAACAAAAAATACTCCAAACACTAATCAGATAAACCCATGTTCAGCTGAAAAGGCATTAAAGAAATAACTGTGCTTCCTTCTCTCTAAATAAACTCGGCTCTGCTAAATCTCCCCACCATCTTCGCTTTTCATTTTATTTATATCTTCTATTTCCGGCTTGAGTCGGGTTTTTTTTTGTACCCTCTGACATGGCCTTGTTGAACTACCTTCTCCTGAGTTCTCACCTCTGAATCATACTTCCAGCTGTGGCAGGTAGCAATCATAAGTGCCTGAAAAGGAAGATTAAACTTAGAAAATGAGCTAGGCTTGAACTGTTGCAGGTACTTCTATAAGTCCAGACCATGTAGGAATAGATTATGCTGGGAGCACACTGTCCAATTCATTCAATAAACCAATATCTCCAGACCAATACCCATCTTTAAACTTTAAAGATACAGTGTGGAAACAAGCCCTTCAGCCCACGCAGACCAGTGATCACCTTGTACACTAGCACTATCCTACACACCAGGGACAATTTACAGACGGCAATTAATCTATAAACCTATACGTCTTTGGAGTGTGGGAGGAAACCAGAGCACCGGGAGAAAACCCACGCGGACACAGGGAGAACGTATAAACTCCGTACAGCCAGTACCTGTAGTCAGGATCGAACCCAGATCTCCGGCGCTGTATGGCAGCAACTCTACTGCTGTGCCACTATGCTGCCCTGAATCTATGAATGTTGTGCAGTAGCTGAACAGTGGATAACGTGTCTGGTGCACGGAGGTAAAGAACCAAACTACCCTGGAAGCAGAGATTGTAGTATGCTAATCTTTCCCTGCTGCTGCTTGAAAGGAGTCTCCTCCCCAACTCTGTTCTTCCCCAACACAGTAGCTCATCCAAGGCCGCAGTTTGATGGACTTATCCCACGATCCAGCATTTAAACCAAGATTTCCCTTCTTTGCGCCCAGTCACAGGGTACTGGATAGGCTGTTAATAGAGTGCCCAATACAGATAGCTCCTCCCGTGTTCTCAAACTGCAACGCTACATGTACATTTCCAGCAAGAAACTCCTGTCACCAATGGGGAGTAAATAACAACGAGAACTCCGTCTCCTCTTCCTTACCCATTGCTGCTGAGGTTCAAAACAGCATAGCATCACATGTCAGCTCATCACCAACTAAGAATAAAAACTGAAGATAGATACAAAAAGCTGGAGTGATTCAGCGGTACAGGCAGCATCTCTGGAGAGCAGGAATGGGTGATGTTTCGGCTCGAGACCTTTTTCTGACCCTCTATTCAAAAGAATAAAGACTATTCGCCACTATCACAAAAGCATCCGACATGACTGTCTTGAAAATCTTTCTCCTAACATTTTTTTCAGCATGTACAATCCAAACTCACTCTTTTTCCAGCATACTCATCAGGTAGCCAAGATAAGAGTAAAGGGGCTGTCCCACTTGGGCGACCTAATCCGCGAGTTCTGGCGAGTTTGCCCTCGACTCATACTCGCAGCATGGTCGACACGAGGTCGTAGGAGGTCTTTGTAACTCTCCTTCAAGCTCGAGAGTATTCCCCATGTACTCGAGGCCTCAGCTAGGTCGCGGCGTATTTTTCAACATGTTGAAAAATGTCCGCGAGTAGAAATAAAGGTCGCCATGGAAAAAAATTGATACTTTTTTTGCTCGTAGGTTTCGGCATGCTAGTCATAGGTAATCGAGGGTAGTCAAAGGTAGTCGTAGATAGTCTTCATCATAGTCGAAGTGAGGTCGAAGGAGATTGTCTTCACTCTCCAGTATCCGGTGTCTAATTTTCCCGAAGTTAGTCGTAGCTAGACGAAACTAATCTTCAACATTGTCAAAGGAGGTCGAAGGAGGTCTTCAACATGACTTTTTTTCAAACTCGGCAATTAGGTCGCCCAAGTGGGACAGCCCCTTTAAGATAGTTTTACTGTCTGATCCCCTTGCCCTTGTGGCTAAGGGGATCAGAGGGTATGGAGAGAAGGCAGGTACAGGATACTGAGTTGGATGATCAGCCATGATCATATTGAATGGCGGTGCCGAATGGCTTACTCCTGCACCTATTGTCTATGTTTCTATTTGTGCCAAAGACAGAACAATGAAATTCTTACTTGCAGCAGCACGGCAGCTTTGTAAACACAGTACTCAATAGACCATATTGTAAACAAGCATTAAAAATGTTCAATAAATAAAATAAATTCAAAAAATGAATAGTGCAAAAATAAAACAAAGGCCAAAGTCCCCGGTGCAAACAAGGCCGTTTGTAGTTTAGTTGGAGCTTGTAATATTCAATAGCCTGTGGGGAAGCAGCTGCTCCTGAACTTGGAAGTTACACTTTTCAGGTCCCTATACCTTCTTCCCGATGGCAGGAGGGAAGTGAGAGCATGCAAGGTGTGGGTACTTGATGATGCTGACTGGCTTTTTGAGGAAGCACCATCTAAAGGTCCCACCCTATGGTGGGGAGATCTGTATTCATGATGGCCTGTCCGGTGTTTTTCCCCATTTTGTTTTGTAACCCCTTTCATTCCTGGACATTTGAAATGCCGAACTATGCCATGATACAATCAGTCAATATGCTCTCTACCGTCCACCTGAGGAAGCCCAGGAGAGTATTCATTGACGTACTGAATCTCCTTAATCTTCAAAGAAAGTAAGGGCAGTGATGGGCTTTCTTTGTGATTGCATCAATATGCTGCGCTCAGGACAGATCGCCAGCGATATAGACGTAGAACCATAGAACATAGAAAATAGGTGCAGGAGTAGGCCATTCGGCCCTTCGAGCCTGCACCGCCATTCAATATGATCATGGTTGATCATCCAAATCAGTATCCCGTACCTGCCTTCTCTCCATACCCCCTGATCCCCTTAGCCGCAAGGGCCACATCTAACTCCCTCTTAAATATAGCCAATGAACTGGCCTCAACTACCTTCGGTGGCAGAGAATTCCAGAGAGTCACCACTCTCTGTGTGAAAAATGTTTTTTTTCATCTCGGTCCTAAAAGACTTCCCCCTTATCCTTAGACTGTGACCCCTTGTTCTGGACTTCCCCAACATCGGGAATATTCTTCCTGCATCTAGCCTATCCAACCCCTTAAGAATTTTGTAAGTTTCTATAAGATCCCCCCTCAATCTTCTAAATTCTAGCGAGTACAAGCTGAGTCTATCCAGTCTTTCTTCATATGAAAGTCCTGACATCCCAGGAATCAGTCTGGTGAACCTTCTCTGTACTCCCTCTATGGCAAGAATGTCTTTCCTCAGATTAGGAGCCCAAAACTGTACGCAATACTCCAGGTGTGGCCTCACCAAGACCCTGTACATCTGCAGTGGAACCTCCCTGCTCCTATACTCAAATCCTTTTGCTATGTATACACACCCAGGAATCTCAAGTGGTTGACTCTCTCCACATCCCAGGTTGGTGACCTGTTTTTCTGGAGCTCCCGCAACAACAGCTTCGTCCGCTGGACTGGAGGGCGGCAGCTTCGGCAGCTTCGACCGCCCCGGGCCGCGGAGTTTGAATCGGCCCGTTCGCGGAGCTGGATTCAACCGCGGGACTGACTTACTTACCATCAAGGTCACAACATCGGAGGCCTGGATCGCCTCAGCGCAGAGGGAGAACAAGGAGGGAAGAGACAAAGACTTTAAGACTTTTGCCTTCCATCACAGTGAGGAGGTGCCTGGAGAACTCACTGTGGTGGATGTTAAATTTGTGTTTTTGTCATTTTTATTATATGTATGACTGCAGGCACAAAATTTCGTTCAGACCAAAAGGTCTGAATGACAACAAAGGTAGCATTTCATTTTCATTTCATCCGACCCATTGATGAAGACAGGTTTATGGTTCCCCAGTCTTCCTCTTCTAAAGTCAACAATCAGTTCCTATTTTTTTACTTTGAGTGCAATGTTGTTGTTCTGGCATGATTTAATTAGACGCTAATTCTCCCCCTGATACACTGTTTCATCATTATCTATATTTCGTCCAACAACTGTTGTGTCATCGGTGAATCGAGTTGGGACTGTGTTTCGCTAAATAGTCATCCTACCCGCTACAGTATCGGGTTTCATTTTGAGTGTTTATGCGGGAAGCAACACATTTGAGAATGAAATGTAAAGTTTGAATTATTTGCATTTTTCTGAATTTCAATAATTTGTCTCCTCTCTCCTCAGTAAACAATTCCTCGTTTCAAAACCCAAAACTCTTCTGGCTCCAATATATGTTGGCTCGAGTTAGTATTTGCTTTAACCTAATACTGAGTCATGCAATGTCAACTGCCGGAATATTTTTTTTCTAAGTATGTTTAGATTAGGTTTACCATGCTTTAGTGGAAAATTAATTTGGTACGTTTTCAATAAACTGACCTTGAAACCTTGATAATGTCACTGGCAAACATGCTCCTTTCAGTACATGTTCATTATGACAAGACTCTGTCTTTTAATGGAACCTCTTGTCTATGTCTAGCTTAAATATTCCGGCCATTAAAAGATTGTCAGAAGACAACCAGGTGAATATTAGGTGACTTCATCAGATGTAACGCTCTCCCAAGGTATCGTTTTCTGGTCCAAGCCTGGGTTGTGGAGCAACTGTGTGGGAATAGGTGACAGGAGGATCTGAGCGAGAGTTTAGCAGAGCACATGCAAGAGCAATGGAAAAGTACAGAAGGATAAACATTGTTAAAAAAGGCCGCTGCTAAGAATGGAGAACTCCCTTTGCAGGGTTAGAGGTGGACACATTTCTGGACGTACATTTGGATGTAAAAAATGACAGAGCTGGTCCTTGGACATTATTAAAGATTCAACAACAACATTCAAAAAGGTATTGCAAATATACTTGTAATGGGTGCGACGAAAGGCGGGAACTGTAGACATGATCAGTCTGCTCTGTCAAAGAACCCACACTTGCATAATGAACTGTGAATGACCCACTGGGCGACAGGATAGCAAGTGTCTCCTTGATCCAGCAGCGAGGACTGGAAAGGAAAAGAGAGTAAGGGCCTGTCCCACCAGCATGCAACTCTATGCGATTAGCGCGACCTAACGTGGTCGCTTGAGCCGTCCGGCGTCGCGGGGCCGGTCCCACTTCGATTGCCGGAGCCGTGCGGAATTGTGCGGAGTTCGTCCCGAGTTCGTCCCGACACCGCGCGGGGCTCCGAAAAACTGACTATGTCCAAAAATTCCGCGCGGCAACGGCTTGTCGGCTCGCAGTTGCCTCGACGTTTACACACCGCCCCGACATTGTGCCTCCGTGAACCCATTTGTAAGTGCCTCCGTGAACCTATCTGTAGGTGCCTCCGTGACCCTCTATGTGTGTGGCTCTGTGGCCCTCTGTGTGTGTGTGCCTCTGTGCCCCTCTCTGTGTGCCCCTCTCTGTCCTGGAGAACTTACCTTAGACTTCGCTCCAAGTTCGCCTCACTTTGCGCCGCGTTGCGCCACTCACCCGACCTCCGCGCGGCCGCTGCTGCCGGTTTGGTTGCACTTGCCGCATGCAGGCGCATGCTGGTGGGAACGGCCCTGTACAGGGGATCACCCGACCTCTGCGCGGCCCCCCGCTTCTAGTTTGATCGCGTTCATCGCATACAGTTGCATGCTGGCGGGACAGGCCCTTAATGTTTTAGGTCAAACACCCTTCAATCATTTTCATTCCACGGATGCTGCCTGACCTGCCAAGTCTTTCCAGAATTGTTTGCTCTTATTTCAGATTTTTGGCGTCTGCAATTTTATTTAACTTCAATTCCATTCTTTATGCTGCTCCCTCTCTACATTGGTGGTTTTCCAATGAAATTACATCAAGAACTGATACATTATTCCACCGTTCATTAATAATGGAGAAACATACGTTTTTTAGCTAAATCATTTAATTCAGTATGCCATTGCCACACTGTAAATACTCTGAGGGACTCATGATTCATTCCCTTACATAACAGCTAATAAAATATGAGCACTGCTTCCGAAAGAGTCCATTCTGATGTAAGCTACAAACATCAACGTCTGAATAAAACATTGCTGAGACTAACTCTAGAGCCCATTACCAGTGACCAACCACAGTAGAGAAGTCTTCACTGTTACAAGATAGGAAGCTACATACAGGGAAAATAACCTTGCTGCTGGTAAATATATCCTTCAGAACTCTGGAACTCCCAGCTCTAATTCACACCCAATATTTTACTTATAAGTTTGAACATGGCCATTTGCTTTCACTTGTCTAATGGGAGTTGGTTGTGTCTGACTGAACACAAGCAATTCCGATCTACGCCTTTCAAATTCTCTGCCATCCTTTGAGTGCAGCCTTTAACAAAAGGAAACATCATTCTTCCATTTTGTTGCTGTGGAAACGAACAGGAGTTGTCCTATTCTCTACTCACTACTTACACCACTCTTTGAACCCCACATCCCTGGTCCTCTCGGTAAGTGACTATATTTAACACAAAACTGTACATGAAAAGTGAGAGATTATTTGTGGTGCTTCAAAGTACCTCAGAGAGTTGTGTGCAATGTGGTAACTGTGGGTTACGTAGACTACGGTCATTCCAATCACTATCCAGAGTATCGTTCAAACAAGAGATCTGACTGCCTCTGGCAAAGGGATGATGATGAACTTGACGACATAACAGAAGTTAAAAAAAATGAGAGGTTTACTAATGGCCAAAGTTAAGGACAAAATTAATACAGTTTCAGAGCTGAGTGGCTTCATTTAGTGATGTTGGGGGAAATGGCAGCTCATCTTAATCATGCAGCAGCTACCACTTAGGAAATGTCTGTTGCACAAACAGCCAGATACAAATCCTTAAAGATTTGCGGTTAGTCGATGGCACTTCAAATCAAAATAATTTTGCACTTAAATAGTACTTTATCATATCTTTCAGAAAGCACATCCCTCAAAGCACTTTATCACAGGTGCACTGACTGTAAACTAGTTAAGAGTGGTAACAATTTGTAAAAACAGCAAGATTCAATGTAGATTTGGTTAGCATCTCGTTCACCAAAATCCATGAGTATCGACACCCACACTGGGTTTCTGTTGAATCTCATCTTTTTCAGGAAACTTTTACATGGCTAGTATTAAGTTTGAACTCAATACTATCTACTACAGAGGTAAGATTGCCAGTACCTATCCCAGTCCTATAGTGTACTAAGTGTCAGGTCCTCCTTACATTACAACAGAACCGGAGGCTGCTTTGGTAAACCTTGTGTTTATACTAACAATTGTAACCATTTGTTTCCTACATATCTAGAAGAACAAAACAGCCAAGAAGTTTGACATCCAAAAGAGAGGGTGGGTTCAGAGGGAAAACTGATAGGTGAAACATAGGGTGGCACGATACGGTGAAACAGTTAAACATGCTCTTTCTATCAAAATCGAGAAAGAAGGTAGTTTAATAAATCAATTACTGTACAAACAATTGCAAGGTTAACAATCCAGGGACATCAATCAATTCCTACCAGGGCTCCTGGTTGATTAATTAAAAATTCTGGAATTGCATAACTAAAAACTCTGTAACGGTGATCAAAAAACCTCTGGATTGTTTATAAAACTCAGGCACTTCACATATGTCCATGAGGTAAGAAATTTGTCCAATCTAGTTCCATATAGACTGGAAGCTAGGTGACTCTTCATTGTTCAGTTTTATACTGTTCATTCCAAGAGACACCATGGAAGGGCAACTGGGTTTATCAGTCAAATTCAGCCCGGCAAAGAATTGAAAAAATATGATATCAATAGCATAGCTCTGTATTGTGGGCCTGTGTTGATATTTATTCAGTAAACTAAGATAAACGTGCCAGGATGAAATAAAGCTACTTGTACTGTTTAAACACGCATGCCCTCCTCCCAAGTATAGCCTTGATACAAGGCAGCTGCTCAGCAGGACCGCCAGATAAAAAAACATAAACGTTATGTGATAGCCAGCAACTAATACATAGACAAGCCCTTGAACAAGACGGGGGCAGGATTTTTTACAACTGCAACATTTTCCAAGGATATCAAATTGTTCAAAGCTGAGAACTAGCACGAAAATGCTGCAAAAATTGACTCCAGTGCACATTCCAAATTCTGTAACTCTACCACAGTTCACACGATCATTTTCCCATCCAATGTAGCTCAGACTGTTAAACCTAATTTCCTGTCAAGCGCAGAAGGATTACGTACCGTTTGCCATCGGACTAGCTTAGATGTGGCACGTTGGTCGGCATGGACGAGTTGGGCCAAAGGGCATGTTTCCATGCTGTATGATTCCATGGTACTATTTACATGTTGCTGGGGGTTTTTTTGTGCCAATTTCCTAAACCATGGGCTAAAATCTGGCCGTTTTGGGAGAAACCATTTTGAGGAGAAACTAATGTCAAGATTTCTGAAGACAGACACAAAATGCTGGAGTAACGCAGCGGGTCAGGCAGCATCTCTGGAGAAAAGGAATCGGTCTAGATTTCTGGACTGTATTTCAATCGTCAGAAATGAATTGATCTCCAGTCCGGCGAGAAATGTCATAGGAACATTCAAGTTATGCCGTCAAACTGAGTTTATTGTCATATGCACAAGTTCAGTGAAGTTCAAGAACAAGAAAATCGTGCTTGCAGCGGGATCACAGACACATAGACTCAGACAACAACAAAAAACACAAATTGCACAAGATAGTGAAAAAACAAATCTTCAAAAACATGACATTAGTGTAAAAACACAATTGGAAAACAAGTCCATGGTAGTGTGCGAAATAGTCCGCAGTGTTCCATTGCCGCGGTAGTATTAAGGTTGTGCAGGTTGGTTCAAGAACTTGAATGTTGTAGGAAAGTATCTTTCCTGAATCTGGTGGTGTGGGACTTCAAGCTTCTGCACCTCCTGCCCAATGGCAGCAGCAAGAAGAGGGCATAGCTTGGATGGTGAGGATTCTTGATGATAGGTGCCACCAGTTTGAGGCAGCGCCTCACATAGCTGCTTTCAGTGGTGGGGAGGGCTGAGTCCACATTGTCTGTCTGAAGCCTTGTATTCCTGTGCTTTGGAATTGCTGTTCCAGACCATGATGCAACCAGTTGGGATACATTCATTTATTTTCTTATTTTGTTTGACCACTTCATTATAAATATACTATATATTTGCCAAGCAATACAGTCTGGCTGTGAAGAATGTGTGCCAGGGTAATAGAGTTAAGCCCCTGTCCCACTTTCACAACCTAATTGGCGACCTCTGCCGAGTTTGCCCTTGACTCATACTCGCAGCATGGTCGCCATGAGGTCGTAGGAGGTCTTCGTAACTTTCTCATGCTCGTGAGTTGTCTCCGCGTACTCGTGGCCTCAAGTAGGTCGCGACGTTTTTTCCCGCCTGATAAAAAATGTCCATGAGTAAAAAAAAGGTTGGCATGGAAAAAAATGATACTTTTAACTCGTAGGTAGGTCGTAGTAAGTCGTGGTGGTAGTCGTAGGTGATCGTAGGTCGGTAACTGACACGAGAAAAAAAATGCAAACATGACATCATTTTATCATGTGATCATTTTCCAATCGTAGCTAGTCGTAGTTGGTTTTAGGTGTGGAAGACTGAGGTCGAGGGGGATCGTAGGAGGTCGTTGACATAGTCGTTGGAGGTCGTAGACACAGTCGTAGGAGGTCATTGACATAGTCGTTGGAGGTCGTAGACACAGTCGTAGGTCTTAGACATAGTCGTAGGAGGTTGTAGACACAGTCGTAGACACAGTCGTAGGAGGTCATAGACATAGTCGTAGGAGGTTGTAGACACAGTCGTAGGAGGTTTAGACACAGTCGTAGGAGGTTGTAGACACAGTCGTAGGAGGTTGTAGACACAGTCGTAGGAGGTCGTAGACATAGTCGTAGGAGGTTGTAGACACAGTCGTAGGAGGTTGTAGACACAGTCGTAGGAGGTTGTAGACACAGTCGTAGGAGGTTGTAGACACAGTCGTAGGAGGTCGTAGACATAGTCGTAGGAGGTTGTAGACATAGTCGTAGGAGGTCGTAGACATAGTCGTAGGAGGTTGTAGACACAGTCATAGACACAGTCGTAGGAGGTCGTAGACACAGTCGTAGGAGGTCGTAGACATAGTCGTAGGAGGTTGTAGACACAGTCGTAGGAGGTTTAGACACAGTCGTAGGAGGTTGTAGACACAGTCGTAGGAGGTTGTAGACACAGTCGTAGGAGGTTGTAGACACAGTCGTAGGAGGTTGTAGACACAGTCGTAGGAGGTTTAGACACAGTCGTAGGAGGTCGTAGACACAGTCATAGGAGGTTGTAGACACAGTCGTAGGAGGTTGTAGACACAGTCGTAGGAGGTTGTAGACACAGTCGTAGGGGGTCGTAGACACAGTCGTAGGAGGTTGTAGACACAGTCGTAGGAGGTTGTAGACACAGTCGTAGGAGGTTGTAGACACAGTCGTAGGAGGTTGTAGACACAGTCGTAGGA
The DNA here is from genome assembly GCA_963514005.1 of Raja brachyura. The sequence goes on from OY740812.1 coordinate 14,292,640, forward strand.
GGTCGTAGACACAGTCGTAGGAGGTCGTAGACACAGTCGTAGGAGGTCGTAGACACAGTCGTAGGAGGTCGTAGACACAGTCGTAGGAGGTCGTAGACACAGTCGTAGGAGGTCGTCGACACAGTCGTAGGAGGTCGTAGACACAGTCGTAGGAGGTCGTAGACACAGTCGTAGGAGGTCGTAGACACAGTCGTAGGAGGTCGTAGACAGTCGTAGGAGGTCGTAGACATAGTCGTAGGAGGTTGTAGACACAGTCGTAGGAGGTTGTAGACATAGTCGTAGGTCGTAGACACAGTCGTAGAAGGTTGTAGACACAGTCGTAGGAGGTTGTAGACACAGTCGTAGGAGGTTGTAGACACAGTCATAGGAGGTTGTAGACATAGTCGTAGGGGGTCGTAGACACAGTCGTAGGAGGTCGTAGACACAGTCGTAGGAGGTCGTAGACATAGTTGTAGGAGGTCATAGACACAGCGTTGCAACACAAAAAGTCGGCAATATGGGCAGCACGGTGGCGCAGTGGTAGAGTTGCTGCCTTACAGCGCCAGAGACCCGGGTTCAATTCTGACTACGAGTGCTGTCTGTATGGAGTTTGCACGTCCTCCTTGTGACCACATTGGTTTTCTCTGGGCTCTCCAGTTTTCTCCCACACTCCAAGAAACATATAGGTCTCTAGGTTTAGTAAAAATTGTAAATTGTCCCTCATGTGTAGGGTAGTGTTATAGTGTGCGGGGCCAGTCACCGCGGACTCGAGGTGCTGAAGGGCCTGTTTCCATGTTGTATAGTCTAAAGTCTAATTCCTTTCCCCCACAGATTCTGTTCAACCCATTGAGTTTCTCCAGAAGATTGTTTTGTTGTTCAGAATGTCGATGATTTGTCTACTACACGGCTTTCCATTTCATTTTATAAATTCCCTGTATTGCAATTTTCTCGCACCTTTAGATGAGATTAGATGAGTCACAGGGCAATTGACGTAAAGCTGCTATTCTACATGAGACATAGGCGCACACAAGTTATTCTTAGTCTGCAATACAGTTTGCACCTTTGTTCTGAGGTCTCCTGGAGATTATGGCGAATAGTCATTAACAGCATTACAAAACGTCTCACAAAGCATCAAAACACATTTCAAATTGGACATTGATTTCTAAAGCAGTAAGTGTGGCTCGGTAGTGACATATAGTCTCACAACATTATGGCTTGTATTGCCTCCTGAGGCTTTGATTATGGAAATCTATGCTGATAGAGACATACAGCGCAGAAACAGGCCCTTCGGCCCAACTTGCCCACACCAGCCAACATGTCCCATCTACACTAGTCTCACCGGCCTGCATTTGGCTCATATCCCTCTAAATTTGTTCTATTCATGCACTGTCTAAATGTTTCTTAAACGTTGCGACAGTGCCTGCCTAAACTACCTCCTCCGGCAGCTCATTCCTTACACCAACTACTCTTTGTGTAAAAAAGTTACCCGTCAGGTTCCTATTACATCTTTCCTCCCTCACCTTAAACCTATGGTTCTTGATAACCCTACTCTGTGTGTCTTCCCGATCTATTCCTCTCATGATTTTGTACGCCTTTCAAGATCACCCCTCATCCGCCTGCGCTCCAAGGAATAGTGTCCTAGCCTGTTCAACCCGTCTCTAGAGCTCAGGCCCTCGGGTCCTGGCAACAACCTTGTAAATGTTTTGGTACATTATGGGGGTGACAGGGACAATCTTTCAGATAAGTAAGTAAGTATTCACATACAAGGAATTTGCCTTGGTGCTCCGCCCACAAGTAACAACATGACATAGAGTGACAGCTACGAATGACTCAGAAAACACTAAACATTAATAATAATAAAACATTAATGATAAAACACCATTGATCAAGCGTGTGAACCAACAAAATACTAGATCAAACGGAGGCTACAGATTTTTGGCTGTTGAATAGAGCAACTATTCATGGATAAAAACTGTTTTTATGTCTGGCTGTGGCAGCTATGACAATCCAGAGTCATCTTCCAGAGCGAAGAAATTCAAAGAGTTTGTGGCCAGGGTGAGAGGGATCAGAGATGATCTTGCCCGCTCGCTTCCTGGCCCTTGCAGTGTACAGTTCATCAATGGAGGTAAGGTTACAGCCAATAACCTTCTCTGCTGATCAGACGATTCGCTGCAGCCTCCAGGTGTCGTGCTTGGTGGCTGAGCACCAAGTCTTGAGGAGTCAAAGTAATTACATTATAGGAGGCCATTTAGCCCATCTAATCCATGTCGATTCTCTGCAGACCAAACCAGTCCATGGTCAATCCTGCTCTATCCTTGTATTATTGACGGTTTACCTCCCTCATCCAATTTTGTTTTGGAATACCACCCCTTCAGAACATCTCAAACTTGATTCCCTGGTCACCTACTGCTGTTTAATCTGGCTATATTACTGCAGGGAATTGATCTAAAGAGCCTTGATGGCTGTAAAGCACTTTGCTGGGATGGTCTGATGCGGTGAGAAATCCTGCATTAATTCACTATTTACCTCCTGTACATAAAGATGGAATAATTGCTTTAAGCAAATAGATCTCCATCCACTGACAAGCATGAGCCATTTCCACAGCTAATAGCACAGTTATGCAGTGGAGATTGGTAAAGAAATTAAAGTTTTTTTTTCTCTAAGTAATGGAAAGTTTACATTTGGGTAGACTGGCGTTGTTGTTAAGTAACATCCACAATAAAGCCTAGGCCACATTAGCAGCTTTAGTGCAGGAGTGTGCACTCTACTGCAGACTTAAAAGCAAAGGCAGTGAGTGCCTGTGTTCATGATTCAGCTTCTCGCTGTTACTCCATAGCTGTGTAGTCTTCTGTGGAAACAGTCACTACCACAGCTCTGAGGTAGATGGATTATTGGGGAAAAAAAACTCTCAGCCTTAACTAATTGATAGGGAAACTTATAGTTTAAATTCTAGGACATAAATACATGGAGTCATTTCAAGACGATAAAGTCACAGCGGGGAGTGATTCCAGCCTGTTATTGCGCGCTTCTCACAACTCAGACGGTGAGCTTGGAGATGCAGAATCCCGCAGAGAACACTGTTGCTCAAAGGCAGGCTCGCGGCTGGAAGCTGGCAGTGTTCTGATTCTTGTGCACAGTTGAATCAGCAGGCTCATCGCTCTACTAGTCAAGGAAGCTGCCAGCAGTACTCCCACAGGCACAGAGCCCAGGCTCTGCTGCAAGCAAACTGTGTGCGGATCAGAGAGATCTGCTTCACCTCAGTGCTGGGAACTTTTTACCCCCATCAGCGTCTTGGACCTTGATGAGGCCAAACAAAAGGCAACAGAGGAAGAAAAGTCTTTTTGTCAAATGTGAAATCAGGCTGCAGTAAAACGTACAAAGCAGAAGAAACAGGAGAAGTAAAGAAACAGGGTTAACATGTGCCATTATAACCCTTCCTCAGATGGTCTGAAATCCTGAGTTCATTCATTCGACATGTCACTGGAAAAATGTAATCAAGCATACATTAAAAAACGGACTTAGATTTCTATTCACCCATGTCTTAACCTTGCCCCAAACCTTCAAGTTCCTATAGTCATTGCATGATGATTTATTTACCTCAAGGATTATTGTGGACACTGCAATTATGACGAATGGTTGACCTCTTAATAATAATGCTGAGATATGTGGAGGGAAAATGTGAAGGAAAGAACTGCAGATGCTGGTTCAGATAGACACAAAATGCAGGAATAGCTCAGCAGGTCAGGTAGCATCTCTGAAGAAAAGGAATAGGTGAAGTTATGGGTCGAGATCCTTCTTCAGACTAAACTATGCTTTGGCCAGATATAATTTCAACTGAAGAAGGGTCCCGACGTGAAACATTCCCTGTCCATCCCCTCCACAGATGCTGTTTGACCCACTGAGTTTCTCCAGCACTTTGTTTTTTACTCAGTGGGGCAACGTGAATCGGCCGACATCAAACTTGCATCAAGACAACTTCAGTGAAGCTATTTGCACCGTTGTGACAGAGTTAAAAGAAGCTTCCAAAGTCAGGGGATTATTTTGTCACTTAATGTGTCAAACATGGTTACAGGTATATTTGTTCTGTCAGTCAACAATTGGAGTATTGTGTACCAAGTGAGTCAACTTTCACAACACCAATTCTGGGCTTTCTGTCATCAGGAGCTTTTAGACGATTAATATGAACTACTTTGCCTCAACAAGGTATCTGATGGACTCAACCGTTAATATGTTCCTTTTGTAAATATGTAATTCAATGGAACCATTTGACTGCACTCAAAATATTGAAGAAAACTGTACAACTGTAATTATTGAAATTGTATTAAATCGCTTGCTGTTAGCTTTGTTCTTAAGAATATAAACACTCGATGTACTTTGATTCCAGGGAGACTTGGTGGAAAGATTTGCTTTCAAAGTTACAACAGAACATATTGAAATTGAGAGAAATACTGCAATAGGAGCTATATCGCATATCCCATCCCCACTGTGCCAAGTGTGAGGTGTTGCACTTTGGGAGGTCAAATGCGAGGGGTAAGTACACAATCAATGACAGGGCCATGAACAGCATCGTTATGAAGAGGGGTTTTAGGTTCCAAGTCCATTGCTCTCTGAAAGTGGCAACACAAGCAGAATGATCATGAAAGTGTATGGTATTTTTAACCTTCGTCAGTCAGGGATTTGAGTAATAAATCAGGAAGTCATGTTGAGCTTTATAGAACTTTGGTTAGGCTGAATTTGGAGCATCACGTGCAATTCTGGTCACCCCGTTACAGGAAGGATTGGAGGTTTTGGAAGGGGTGGAGAGGTTTACTGCAACGCTGCCAGGATTAACGAGCATTAGCTTCTATGAGAGGAGGCCAAACTTGGATTGTTTTCCCTGGACCGTTGGAGGTTGAGGAGAAACCTGATAGAAGAATAATACATTTATAAGAGGCATAGATACTGTAGTGACAGATTATTATATCGTTCAAGGATTTTTTACTCGAGCCACTATGTTTGAAGGCAGGGGTAAAGAGGTAGTTTTGTTACGCATGCGAGCTCTCCACGAGGCATTCAACTCCATCCAAGGATAAATCTTCAAAACATAGTCTCTTGATTAATAGTTCCTTTATTGTCGTAGTAAAAACAGTGAGATATTCATCCAAACTTTGTCTTGTTTAAGTACATTTTGATCTTACTCGTAGTCAAACTCGTGCATGGTCGAACGCTGTGCCTTCCCCATGCTTCTTCAACAAAACTAAAAACTACTTGCGCGCCTGCGTGAAAATCCCACTACAGATACGGTAGACAGTCTTTTCCAGGTGAAAATGACAAAAATAAAAGGGCGTAGATTTAAAATCAGAGGGAAAAGTATAAGGATGATGTGTGGGGCACATTTTATTTTTACACAGAGTGGTGGGAGCCTGGAACGTCTGCCAGGGGTGATGGTGGAGGCAGATATAATAGTGGCATTTAAGAGGCTTTTAGACAGTCACTTGGATATACAAGGAATGGAGGGACAGAGGTCACACTCAAGCAGAGGAGATTAATTTAACCTGACATCATGTTCAGCACAGATATTGTGAGCTGAGGGGGTCTGTTTCTGTCCTGAACTGTCCCATGTTCTATGTTGTGTGATCCAGGGAGGGATCACTGAAATGAGGGGGAAAACAAAGTGCAGAACACTTGCAATTCTCTTTCAGGACTTCCCAAAAATCTTCGAATACAGTAAGTACTTTCTCAACAGATTAAGCCAGGATTTCTCAAATTGGTTCTGATTCAGAAGATAAACTACACAAGAAGTCTACCGATGTGACGCACTGTTTCAATCAACTGGACTTAAACGAAACACAATCGTTGAAAATGTGTACTTCTTATATGAAAATACTCCAGACAAAATCCTGTTGATCCTGACAGAAATAAAAGCCGACAACTGCAAAGTGCTTTGGAATAGCCCTGCATTCAGCTCGAACAGTACTAAACTGATGAATTGTAAAGGAATCGCAATAATACAGCGTGCAGCCAATATTGATTGTCCATCAGTCTGCACCAAGGCATTAAATAATTGTGAAGATTTATTGCCACACAGGCCAGGATAAAAATAATCAATGTCTGAATACAATTTACGGGTTTCTCAGCAAATCTGCCGCTGATTTTAGGAGATTGTTAAACTCATTTAATTCTTCAGCATCGTGTGGGAGAAAATTGAGGTAGTGGGGACTGGGCAGAGATGAGCGAGCATGGAGATCTTAGTCCTGGGCTTGGCAGCAATAAAATTATAGCAATTATAACAATTATTATTATTATTATTATTTATAACAATAATAATCAAGAGTTTAGACAGTGAAACAAAATATATATATACAGGGCCATGGAAATACAGATGTTAATTGGACTGATCAAAGAGATGACATCAGCACAATGGCTAATGGCTCCCTCTGTGCCACTCGATTCAATGAAACGTCTCTGGAATCGAGAACCATAGGACATCGGTTTAAGGTGAGGGGGTGGGGGGGGGAAGATTCAATTGGAACTTGAGGGGAAACTTTTTCATACAGACGGTGGTGGGTGTATGGAATGTGCTGCCAGAGGCAGTAGTTAAGGTAGGCATTATTACAATGTTTAAGAAACATTTGGACAGATACGTGGACAGCACAGGTTTATGGGGATACGGGCCAAACGCAGGCAGCTGGGACTAATATGGATGGGACATGTTGGTCGGTGTTGGCAAGTTCAGCCCCAGGGCCTGTTTCCACACTATGACTCCTCACTTTGCAAGTAACAATTTTGCAGGCAACACATGGCAGCATGACGTGAACCCAAATGAAATGAAGCACCAGTTTTCTGTTTAAACAGTTTCTGTTGCAGCAGGAACAACTGTGGTCTCAGCTCCATGAGAAATCTGTTCTCCTCTTTACTCAGTCTCACATTAGTTAACAGGACACTGTGTCAGCTTATGAATCGTCAATGGTTGCCTCTAATGATGTAGCACTTCCTTAAAGTGGCACGAGGACACTGTACCCTCTCCCCTCCCCACCCCCACCCAGAATAACAAGCATATGCCAGCACACCAACAATACGCTTTCTCAAAGCAAGACGAGGGGAGGTTTTACGTTGCCCCGAGAGGGCAGATGGCACCCTGGATCGAAATCCATCATGCCAAATGAGAACAGAACTGACAGTGTAGCACTTCCCTAACCTTGCATGAGATCAACGGGCCAGCTGATCTGTGCACAACACCATGCATTGAGTCTTGAAACCACAACTTTCAGACATCAGAAGTGAGGATGTTATCAAGTGAGCTGCAGGAGACAGACTCCATATACCTGATCAAAATGCAGTGTTGGGGAAGTGTAGTGAGAGGGCTTGAAGACGGTGTTTGGTGAGGGGCACAGTCTATTAACCCAGTGATTTCTTGTTGGATTCTCCTCTTGTTCTTGGGCGTGAGACCAATCCAGTTGTTTAACGGAGAAGGGAGGGGAGGGAGGAAGTGGGCATAACAGTGGAGCACAACCACAGCCACAGACCATGCTCGGTAACTGTGTCAATCACTGCTCTTGCTGATTAGGCAGTTGTAACTGCAACGAGCTGAACACTGAAAACTGCAGATGCTGACACCGAAAAAAAAATCCCCGCACTCAGTGGTTCTGACATAGTTGGTGCTTCAGGTCAGTGACCTGCCATCAGAAGCTTTCATTAGAAAGTTGTCAAATTGTGACCTTCATCAAAAAACTGTGGATGCCAGAAATCAATGGATTGGCAAACCAATAGATGGGCATTGAAATGATCAGCTCTCCATAGGCCCCAGTTCTCACCATGTTCCATGCAAGGACGGCTATGTTAGCCAGAGTGCTCAGTAAATGATGTAACCTCGGCTGTTAGAAAACTGTTATCACGTGTTTACTAAGACTGACATTCGCAAAGATCGGAACACAAACCAACCACAATTACCCTGAGGATAGACACAAAATACTGGAGTAACTCAGTGGGTCAGGCAGCATCTCTGGAGAAGGAGAAGAGGTGGCCTTTGATGTCAAAACTTTCTTCAGACGTGGAGTCAGGGAGGAGGGAAACTAAAGGTATGAAAAGGTTCAGAACCTCTACCTCTTGGTTCATATTGCAAGTTCTCTCCCCCCATCCCCCACCCCCCACCGATTCTCAGTCTGAAGAAGGGTTTTGACCTGAAACCAGTTCCTTTTCTCCAGAGATGCTACCTGTCATGCTGAGTTACTCCAGTATTTTGTCTCTATCTTTGGTGTAAACCAGCATCTGCAGTTCCTTCCTATATAGTCAGCCCATGCAGGAGAATGCAAGCAGTTTGATCAGATGACATGAGCCCAGACAAATGCACCCAAACCATCGCTATAACTGTCGCCATAAATCTACTAAACCGGCGACAACCAGCAACTTCCCACTGAGGGCTGGCCCAGATTATCGCAGCATCTGACTCATCCCAAAAGCAGCGTGCCAGATGGTAGATATCTGAAATAAAAGCAGAAGAAATGGAAATGCTCGACAAGTCAGGCAGCATCGCTGGAAACAGAAACAGTATTGATGTTTCAGGTCAATGATATTTCAAAAGTTATTGTCAAGAAAGTGTAATTCATTGATGCTGCCTGACGTATATCTGTATACAACATTCCCTCTTTGGACATTGAACTGCACAGCACTGGAACAGGCCCTTCAGCCCACCATATCTGCACCAATCATGATGCCAATCTAAACTAATCCCATCCCTCTCTTCCTTTCCTGACATTTCTACCCTGGGAAAAAGATTGCTCAGCCACCCCTCTCATCATTTATATATTTCTATCATGTCACCCCTCTGCCTCTGACTTCCTAGAGAAACTATTTCAAGTTCTCCCAAGGTAGACAAAAATGCTGGAGAAACTCAGCGGGTGAGGCAGCATCTATGGAGCGAAGGAAATAGGCAAAGTTTCGGGCCAAAACCCTTCTTCACATTGAATGAGGGTGGGGGGGCGGGAAAAAGAAAGGAAGAGGAGGAGCCAGAGGGCTAGAGGGAGAGCTGAGAAGGGGAGGAGACAGTAAAGGGCCTGTCCTACAAGCATACAACTCTATGCGATGAACGCGATCAAACTAGAAGCGGGGGCCGCGCGGAGGTTGGGTGACCCCTGGTCAGGCACCTACAGATAGGTTCACGGAGGCACGATGTGGAGGCGGTGTGTAATGCGTCGAAGCGACTGCGAGCCGACAAGCCATTGCCGCGCGGAATTTTTGAACATAGTCAGTTTTTCGGAGCCCCGCGCGATGTCGGGACGAACTCTACACAATTCCGCACGGCTCCGGCGATCGAAGTGGGACCGGCCCCGCGACGCCGGACGGCTCAAGCGACCACATTAGGTCGCGCTAATCGCATAGAGTTGCATGCTTGTAGGACAACCCTTAAGGACTACCTGAAATTAGAGAAGTCAATGTTCATACCGCTGGGATACAAACTGCCCAAGCGAAATATGAGGTGCTCCTCCTCCAATTTACGGTGGTCCTCACTCTGACTATGGAGGAGGCCCAGGACAGAAAGGCCGGATTTGGAATGGGATGGGGAGTTGAAGTGCTGAGCCACCAGGAGATCAGGTTGGTTATTGCGAACCGAGTGGAGGTGTTGGGCGAAGCGATCGCCAAGCCTACGCTTGGTCTCACCGATGTAGATCAGCTGACATCTAGAGCAGTGGATGCAATAGATGAGTTTGGAGGAGGTGCAGGTGAACTGGAACTGTCGCAACTGGAAGGACTGCTTGGGTCCTTGAATGGAGTCAAGGGGTGAGGTAAAGCAAGAAGTGTAGCATTTCTTGTGGTTGCAAGGGAAAGTGCCCGGCGAGGGGGTGGTGCGGGTGGGAAGGGACAAATGGACCAGGGAGTTTTCCCAACATGTTTTTGTAGCTAATACACTCTGATCCAGGCAGGCGACACCTTGGTGAACCTCTACTTACCCTGTCTAAAGCTTCCATCTCCTTCCTATAGAGTGGCAATAAGAACTGCGTACAATACTCCAAAATAGGGCCCAACAGGAGTTTTATGATGGACTGCAAGTGGATTTCAGGAGATTATTTTAAGGTTTCAAGGTCAGTTTATTGTCACATGTACCAATTACGGTACAGTGAAATTCGAATTAATGAGAATGACTGGAGGATTTACAACTTGTTATGCTCTTGTTATCATATTTCATTTTCTTGATAAATTAATTTTACATCACAATTGAGCCATAGAGTCATGCAGCACAAATATAGACACTGTGAACCATATCCATGATGACCATCATGTATCTGTCTGTAATACCTATCCCCTTCCGAGCCAGTGGCCTTTATCCAGCAGCAGCACCATTCCTTTTTCCCAGCACTGCCATTCCTTCTTTGGCTGTGCAAACACATAACTGGACAACTTCACTCCACCCACATGTGGTCACCCTCACCACTGGCAACTATCATCAAAGGCAATACGTTCCATCTTTGGCCTTAATTTAATTTTATTCACAAGTTTGCACTATGATATCTCACACTATACTGTCACTTTCACTCAAAATGACATGGCTCCTGAGAACAGGTGACACAGGTGGATAGGGAAGTGAAGAAAGATATTTGGTATGTTTGCCTTCGTAAGCTGAGACATTGAGTGAACGATTTGGGATATCATATTTCAGCTGTACAACACGTTGGCGAGACCACGCCTGTTGTATTGTGTACATTCCTGGTCGCCACACTAAGGAAGTATGTACTGGCAAGAAAGAGAGAGAGAGAGAGAGAGAGCCGAAACTATTCACCAGGATGTGGTCTGGAATGAAGAACTGCGGTTTTAAGGAGGGATTAGTTTGGTTGGGTTTATTCTCACTGAATAGGAGTGTGAGGGGTGAGCTTGTCGAAGTTTATACAATTATGAGAGCCATAGATAGATATGTCGACCTTAGATAGATAACAAGATCGATTAACTAGGACAATCAGAGTATTTCTCCTCGGGGTTGGGAAGTCTAGAGCGGGTGCAGAAAGGTTTCAAGTCAGTCAAGTCAAACAAACTTCATTGTCATTTAGAAATACATTGATATATGCAATTCCAAACGAAATTCCGTTGCATTTGGCTCCCTGTGCAACACGATAATTAACAGAAGGATAAAATGGAAAAAAATGGATAAAAGGATAAAAGGATAAATAGACAATGGTGGCAGCCCATTACATGGCATTCAGGAGTCTGATGGCTCGTGGGAAGAAGCTGTTGCAGAACCTTGACGTTCTGCTCCTTATGCTGCGATATCTTTTTCCCGAGGGCAGCAGAGTGAACAGTCCGTGATGGAGATGTGTGGGGTCTTTTATAATACTGCTGGCCTTAGACACGCAATGTTTGGTCGCAATATCCCCGATTGAGGGGAGAGAAGTCCCGATGGTTTTTTCCGCTGTCCTCACCACTCTCTGCACGGACTTCCAGTCGGAGGCTTTACAGTCCCCAAACCAGACAGAGATACAGCTGGTCAAAATACTCTCTATGGTGCCCCTGTAGAAAGTGGTGAGGATGGGATAGGGGAGGTGAGCTCTTCTTAACTGTTGATGAGATGTTATTTGACCAGGTCAGACTGTTAGTGATCTGCGCCCCCAGGAACTTAGTGCTACTGACCACCTCCACATCGCTGTCATTGATGTGAAGTGGTGTGGTTTAAGGTAAGAGGGGAGAAACTTAACGTACATCCGAGGGACAGGTTTTTCCCACAGAGGGTGGAGGTTATTTGGAACGAGGCGGTGTGGAAGCAGATACAACTCCTAAAGTTTGAAAGGCTTTTGGGAAGCTACTTGGATAGAAAAGTAGAAGGATATTGGCCTAATGAGGGTAAATGGGACTAGGAGTGGATAGGTACCACAGCAGTACAGACAAGGTGGGCAGCAAGGGGCTGCTTAGTGTCGCACGGTTTGATGATTCCATCACCTCCAATGGGAAAGATCATTATGAATGGCACAAAGGAGTCCTCTCGTTTTCAATCCTGAATTTTGTACCAAAGCTAACTGTACAAGTTCTTAAAGACTCATACATCTGCCAAAGGAATGCTGTGTTCCCATGTGTTGTTCTACCGGGTGTCAGCTGAAGAACTTTCGGAAATATCAATGAGTTTTCTAATCCATGCATGCAATATTAATATTAGAGTTGATGCAAGTACTTGGAAAATAAAGCCGAGTACACCCACTGTACCAATGTCACTTTGGGGAGATATATAAAACAACAGAGAGGAGCCTGACCACGTTACAAGGATTTCAATGTGTTGTCGGAACCAGGTTACTTTTCTATCCTGGGAACCATCGTCTCCAAGGACCTTAAGTTGGGGGCTACCATCGACTCCACAGTCAAAAAGGCACAACAGAGGATGTACAGAGGAAAGAACTGCAGACGCTGGTTCAAAGCGAACATAGACCCAAAATACTGGAGTAACTCCGCGGGACAGGCAGCATCTCTGGAGAGAAGGAATGGGCGACGTTTCAGGTCGAGACCCTCCTTCTGAAGAAGGGCCTCGATCTGAATCGTCACCCATTCTTTCTCTCCAGTGATGCTGCCTGTCCTGCTGAGTTACTCCAACTTTTTGTGTCTATCTAATCTGCAATTTGTTGTGTTGGTGGAGATCCCAGGAGAATACAATCCTTTCCAAAAACACACATGCTCGGCTACGTCGAACCAGGAATTTGTAACTTCAAAACACACAGAATAAAGAGAGGATTGACAGACACAAGAGAACAGCTCCACTTAAACTCAAGTGCCAATTGAATATTCCACATCTAAAAAATATGCCTTGAAGCTATGTGGATAGTTTCAACATTGGCAACTGTTTAGCAACATCCTCCCACCAGAGGCTGCTGGGTGTGACCAATGTTTTAGCTCCCCCACCAATTTCATTTTGGAGTCACGTGAGTGACTTCGTGAAGAATCCGCCAGCACGCATGCGCGAGTTTGAGAGGCCGAAAGACGTCCGTCCGGAGTCGCCGGCCACCGGTCCCGGAGCCCTCATTATCGGCTGCACCTGTGAAACAGGCCGGAAGGAAAGCGGGGAGCCCTGTTGCTGCAGGACCGGACCCGCTGATACACCGCAGCTCCGGGGAGGATTTCGAGGAGCAGGACTGCGGTGTGCCGCCGGAGCAGGTAGACCCTGCCTCGGCATTCAGGTCGCCAACGGGCCCGTTGGCGGCTGTGGGCAAGGGCTCGCGTGCGGCTGCACGGCCCTTCTCCCTCAGCCCTCCGAGTAGGGGGAGGGAGGCAGCCCGAAAGCCTAACCCTTCAGGGGCCAAGGCATCACCTGCCGCCAAGTTGCGGACTGGTACAAAGGCGGGACCCAGGTCCACTGTGAGGTCCAGTGTCGACTCCCCAACCACCGACGCCGGGACGGGTCATTTGGGTGGGGTCCCGCCACGGTCGCCGAGTCCCCCATGGATGGGAGGACGAGACCATGCGTCGGCAAGGTCCACGACGTGGGCAGCCGGCAAGCCCGCGCGGGCGTCGGGTCTCCATGCTAAGGCTGGTGCCGACTCCCCGCCGCATTTGCCCTCCGTGGCAGCGGCATCAGGTCCCGCCAAACGAAGGCGGTTGAACACACCTCCCGCGCGGGAATCGCTCAGCTTCGCTGCGGCGGCTGGCAGCGACATATTCCGGCACCGGGTTCACCTCGACGAGGTGCGGACCGATGATAGGAGCCTCGGTAGTATTTCAGAGCCTGAGGACTCCGACCGCCCGAGTGTTCAGGGCAAAGGGCGTATTGACCGTATGGAGCGGCTACTGGAGCTCCTGTTGCATAACCAACGGCAGGAGGCATGCAGCATCAAACGGCACAGGGAGGTGTCACCGGTCTCTATAGCCAGCCTGGCGCAGCCAGAAGAGGAAGACTTCGCAGACCCTACACCGGTTCCCTCGGAAGTGCCGCCAGAAGAACTTCTGGATGTGGCGGCAAAATTTGCTGCCCCAGAGACTGCAGGGCTTCCCCTCAACCCGAAACTGGCTGCCACCGTGGACTTCCTCACCAACCACCAGCTCCAGGAGGAAGTTCTCTCTCAGGCCATCAATCGACATAAGGCCCCTTCCAACTGCAACTCCCTCAACGTGCCTGTGGTCAATACGCCAATATGGGGCAACATCGGTTCGGCCATCAGAACCCAGGAGTTAAAGCTCCAACGAATTCTGAGGCTGCTCACGGCCGGAATTACCGCGTTTGTGCGGTCGGTAGATGGTGAAGACCTCAATCTGGAGCAGGAGGATGCCCTGGCGCTGCTTTGTGCCACGCAGCATGAAATCAATGCTTTCAGAAAAAGCAGCATCTGCCCCACGCTCAACCCAAAATTTGCTGGGTTGTGCAAGGCGTCGCCTCCGCCGCCACCCAGACAGCTCTTCGGGGAAGACTTCCCGAAGAGGGTCAAAGAGCTCGATGAACATGCCAAAACGGTGGGACTCATGCGGTCTCAGATCGCCCCCAGACCGCCGGCCCCGAAAGCTCCATTTGTTCGGCCACGAGGCCCTGTGTCCAGATCAACAAGGACCTACGCTCCAGCTCCGCCTCGCTACCAGCAGCCGCGGCCTTTTTTAGGGCAAGGCCCGCAGCGGCCCCAGTGGAAGATGCGGACACCGCAGCACCAGCCCAACCCAGCACCTCCACGACCACCCAAACATGTCAGGGACCGCCGGTAACCAGGGAGGTAAGGCGGTCTGGTTTTCACTTATCTGGGCATTTAACTTCACATGTTGGTGGGCGCCTTCGGTTCTTTTTGGGGGCATGGGAAACTATCACTTCCGATGAGTTTGTTTTGCAAAGTATTCAAGGTCGTGAGATTGAGTTTATTAACGGCGACATTCCTCCATCCCAGCATATGCCCAATCGGACGTTTACGCTGTCTGCCGTTGAACAGGCAGCAGGCTATGCTGAGATCTTAAGGTTAGAAGAAAAAGGCGTGATAGAAAAAGCTATGCACGAACCAATTGAATTTGTATCAAATATATTTACTAGACCTAAGAAAGATGGAGGCTGTCGAGTGATTATTGATCTGACCCATTTGAATACTTTTGTAACATATACCCATTTTAAAATGGACACTTTTGAGACAGCCAAGTCATTGATTTCTCATGGCTGCTTTATGGCATGCATTGATTTAAAAGATGCATACTATTCTGTATCCATTCGGAAACACCACAGGAAGTTCTTAAAATTTGTCTGGATGGGTCAGCTCTGGCAATACAGGGCTTTGCCAAATGGGCTTACTACAGCCCCTAGATTGTTTACTAAATTACTGAAACCCATCATGGCCCAGTTACGGAAGCAGCATCATATCGTGATGGCCTATTTGGATGATATATTGATTGTTGGCAATACCCTGGAGTCGGCTGAACGGGCAGTCTCAGCCACTGTGGCAATTTTTCAGCGGCTGGGGTTTATTGTCCATCCAGACAAGTCGAAGTTCTGCCCTTCCCAGGTTATGGACTATCTGGGGCTCACGGTGGATTCCAATCGCATGAGGGCCACCATACCGACTAATAAGGTTGGGGATGTCACCCAAGCATGTCAAGATTTAGCCTGCGCCAGTACACCATCAATTAGACAAACAGCTAAGGTGATTGGCAAGATCGTAGCATTGTTTCCAGCAGCTCAATACGGGCCTTTGCATTATCAAAACTTGCAAAGAGCCAAGATCTCCGCGTTAAAGCAGAACGCCGGTCATTTCGACAGACCAATGCAGCTGCCTCCTAAAGCTAAGATTGAGTTACAATGGTGGGTGCGCCATATTAGTAGCTAATTTAAACCCATTATTGTGCCCAATCCGATGGTATACTTGCAAACCGATGCAAGCTCCTATGGCTGGGGAGCTACGGACAACTATTATAGTTGTGGGGGCAGATGGGACACCCTTGAATCTACTATGTTGTTGTCACAAGGGATAAACTATTTGGAGATGCTTGCAGCATTTCACGGACTTCGAGCTTATTGTTCCAATCTTATTGACGCTCATGTCCGTATCCAAATAGACAATACCACGGCGGTGGCATATTTAAACCATATGGGCGGTACCAGGTCAATTTCATGTGATGAATTGGCTAATACAATTTGGCTCTGGTGTATTGAAAGGAATATTTGGATTTCAGCTACCTATTTACCAGGTGAGCTCAATACTGTGGCGGACACCAGGTCAAGTTCAAGTTCAATGACAACATCAAATGGATGTTGCATCCTCAAATTTTTGCTAAAGTTGCAGCCAAATTTGGTAAACCGGATATCGACCTCTTTGCGTCACGGTTGAACCATCAGGTACCAACATACGTTTCGTGGGAACCAGATCCTGGGGCAATGGCGATGGATGCATTCTCGCTGGACTGGGGGAAGTGGTTTTTCTATGCATTCCCCCCCGTTTTGCCTCATCAGTCGGGTATTGCGAAAAATCCAGATGGATGCTGCTAAGGGCATTCTTATTATACCCGACTGGCCTACGCAGCCATGGTATCCGGTGGTCTTTGACATGATCAGTCAGCCTTGGGTCCTCTTAGAGGGTTGCCCACAATTGGTCACCAACCCCGTATCGGGGGAGCCACATCCCTGCCATAGTTATCTGAATTTGTTGGCTTGCAGATTCTAAACCGGCCATTACTGCAGTATGGCCTATCCCTCAGAACTATGGATACCATTGGAGCGTCGTGCCGAGAGTCCACCAGACGGCGATACCTCTCCCACATCCGAAAATGGGAAGCCTACTGCCGCCGCTCTCAAATCACGTATGACGATGCCTCCATAGCCGACGTATTGGAATTCCTCGCGGGGTTGCACCATGATGAACACTTGAGCTACAGTGCCATCAACAGCGCCAGGAGCGCACTGTCATTCTACCTCAATATTGAGGTAGGATCCAACAGGCTAGTGTCCAGACTCATGCGGGGTATATTCAACTCGAATCCGCCTAGACCACGCTATAATATCACCTGGGATGTCAGGAACGTACTAACCCTGCTCAGGACGTGGTCGCCCATGGAGGGGCTAGAGCTGGACAAACTCACCATGAAGCTGGTGATGTTACTAGCACTGACTTCAACGCAGAGGGTAGACACTGCATAAAATCCGCATCGACAGAATGATCTCTACCCCTGCAGAAGTAGTCTTCTTTATCGATGAGCTACTAAAGCAGCATAGACCTGGGTGCACAGGGCTGCAGCTGAAGTTCCCGGCATACCCCGCAGATGCAAGGCTATGTTTAGCCACCCATATCCGTCACTATATCAAGGTGACGAGGCACATAAGGGGAATGGAGAGATACCTGCTTGTCACTCACAAGAAACCTCACCATCGAGTGACAGTCCAGACGATATCCAGGTGGCTCAGGATCGTCTTGGGTAAGTCAGGTATCGACACTAATGTGTTCAAATCCCATTCCACCAGGGCTGCATCTACGTCGGCGGCGAGGGTCATGGAGGTGCCCATGGACCATATTCTGGCTACAGCAGGATGGGCGAATGAAGCTGTGTTTCAGCGATTTTACAATAAGCCTGTTGCTGCTCCTCTACAGTTCGCGGAGGCCGTGCTGAATGCAGGTCAAGAACGTGGAGGTGTCCCCGAATGAGGGGTTTTTTGCTTTGTTTACTAATAAATATTCTTATTGTTTTTCAGTATAACCAGTTTGACAGAATTGATTACTCCCATCCATCCTTGCTGGTGGTGTGTCAGCATGGACGTGGTCCAGGGCGTGTAATCACAGAAGCTTTGAAGTCTTCACGAAGTCACTCACGTGACTCCGAAATGAAATAGTAAGATTGAACGAGAACTTACCAGTTCGAAGGTTGATCTTTATTTCATGAGGAGTTGCGGTGAGGGATTTCGTGCCCTCCGCACCCAACCCTCGATCATACTCAACTGGTAATTAGAGTCTCTTCAATCTTACTATGCCAAGTCATTTCTATTGTTGGTTTCTGTGATTCCACACCGGTACTTTGAAGAATGTCGCGCATGCGTGCTGGCGGGTTCTTCACGAAATCCCTCACCGCAACTCCTCATGAAATAAAGATCAACCTTCGAACTGGTAAGTTCTCGTTCAATCTTACTATTCCCATTCTGACCTGTTTGTCTTGGCCTCCTCCACTGCCAGAGTTAGGCCACATGCAAACTGGAAGAACAGCTTCCTCATGTTGCTCTTGTGGGTAGCTTATATCTCAATGGTATGAATATTGATTTCTCAAGGTTCCAGTAACGAGCCTCCCCCTATATTTATTATCTACCCAGTATCATCCTCCCCTCCTGCACACATTTTCCTTCCCACCCCCACCTTGCTCCCTGTCACCCAGTTGCTTCCCCCTCATTCCACCCCTAGCAGTCCTTAATTTTCCCCTTTTCCTTCCTATGCAGTTTGGAATTTTGCTCAGGATTCCTGCATATGCAGTCTCATGTCTCCAATTTACCTGTTGCTCAGTTTCGTGATTTTCTACTTAAGAACCTCTCAGTAATTGTCTACTTAATTTCTACATGATTTTCTACTTAAGAACCTTGGCTTTGCAGTTTTAACGTTAAAACGGTAAACATGCAATGGTCTTTAAATGATTTGGGTGTCCTTTGTTTCTCAGTTAAAGAAGGCTGAGTGTCAACAACCCCAGTGCTCAGAATTAATCAAGGACAGATGAATTCACTTCATCTCAGGCACACATTAACATAAGGTTCAGATTCAGAACTCTTCTGCCAGCTCCCTTAAAGAGGAAATATACATGGGGAGAACACACACACACACACACACACACACAGATTAAATATACAAGCCAGCACAAAAACAAAGCTCTGGCCTCTTCTGTGATTCTCTCACAGCCTGGGCTAATTCAGTGGGACACATCATCGTTCCACGAGTAAATTTAGCCGCTGAAAATTGCAAGAGGAAGAGAGAGATCTGAACAGATAATCAAAAAAATATGTGGGCCAATTGCAGGGTTGAGTGGAGCTCCAATTGACGTTTATAAACGTAGTGCAGTAGTTGTAGAGATACTACTTCTGCTTTGAGTGAGATGGGGAGGAGGGGGTTTAGAAGAAGAAACCAGAAGAAAGACCATTTTCTTAAAATTAAGTTCTGACTGACTGTGAATGGATTCAGGAAGCACTTTTTCCATGCAAAGCATAATTGAAATCTGATCATCTCAGTGTAAAGCCTGGGGGGTTCATTGAAATTGTTATAGATGCTAAAATAATGTTGCTAAACAATTACTTAAAGAGAGAAAAATGGAGGAAGCACAGAGCACCCAAGTTAGTATCAGATTGGATTTGAGGGTTACACGGCCTCCTCCTATTGAACGTTTTTTTTTTAAGTTTAACAATCAAAAAACTCTAATTGGAGTGCATTTAGCAAAAAAACAAAAGGCTGCAAATGGTGAAAATCTGACATAAAGTCTGAGACTGCTGGAAGTGCCCAGTAGGTCAGTTACCATCTGTGGAGAGGGAAACAAGGATAATCTTTCAGCAGAACAGGGATAAGGTAGAGATAAAACAAGTTCAAGGTTAAACCGGCACAAGTTCAGTAACAAAATTAACTTCACTGGAGTTGAACAATCAGAGGGTGTTTGGAAAGTTCCATTAGTTGAGTTAGAGTAATTTTAATTATTATTAGTTTATTTTTAAATGGTTTACATTCTACTTTTTAAACGTTGTAGAAGTGTACATGTTAATAGTTTTTGTTGAACAATTTCAAGCCTTGGACAGCCACTGAAATGCCATAGGTTTCCCTCATATCCACATGTTTGGAGGCTGCATGTATCCACTGTGCCTTGTACACAGAGCAGAGTTGTTCCCTTAGTTCAGCCGTGATTTTATGTACCATGTGGTTATGATTTCTCTGCCCAGGCTTTTGATAAAAGGCCTGTGCACGGGCCAATAAATGTGTGCAACGGAGCTATGAGCCTGGATGGCTGAGTTCACTGAAACATGCTGGACTCCGTCACCCATCACTCTCGACCTGTGCAGACGTAGTAAAGAAACAAGGAGCTGGTCTCCAAAACAAAAAGATGCAAAGTGCTGAAGCAACTCAGGGGGTCAGACAGCATTCATGGAGAACATGGCTAGGTGACGTTTCAGGTTGGGACCTTTCTTCAGAAGAAGTTGGTTGCGTTGCATAATTTAGTCCCCACTGACTTCAATGGAATCAGTTTTGGTGCTAGAGTGTGATGCTCTGTTCCTACCCACTTAGGATGAACTTCTAAGAATTAAACGTCTTACAAACTTGCTTGAAAGGGAAAGCTGACAACAGCTCACTGCAATTGGTTACAGAGTCAACAATCAGGTACAGAGCTATAACGTTTCCTGACATATAAAGTTCTCAACTCTTGACATCAATTGCAATCAGATACGGTGTGATATCTTTTCCTTTGGAACCACTACAATAAATAAATGTCTTGACTATTGTTGCAAATTAATCAACCCTTTGCTTCAATTGATTATTCATTATGGCAATACCAATATAGATTGGTTGGGCCGAGCAGCAGTTTCTGCAGTACAATTCCTTTGTAACACCAAGGTAAGGTTGTAAACCCTATGGGTCACAGTACTGGTTCAAAATAATCACCATTCACACATTGATTGGGATCGTACCATTTTCTCCAGTACGTTAAATATCAATGACGATCCCTAACACCCTGAGCAGCCTAGTTGGAAATGAACCAACCACTAAAAGTCGAGATTTACAATGATGTTTAGTTTAATTTAGAGATACAGCATGGAAATAAGCCTTTCGGCCCATCGAATCCATGCCGACCATCGATCCCCCTTTCGAACTAGTTCAATGTTATCCCATTTTCGCATCCACTCCCATGCCCACTGGCGACTATTTGCAGAGGCCAATTAACCTAGAAACCCCGACATCTTTGGGATGTGAGAGGAAACCAGAGCGCTAGAGGAAACTCACACGGTCACAAGGAGAACACACACACTCCACACAGACAGCACCAGAGATCAGAATCGAACCACAGAACACAGGTTTAGGATGAGATGGGCAAGATTTAATAGGAACCTGAGGGGCTACTTTTTCACTCAGAGGGTGGTGGGTATATGGAATGAGTTGCCAAAGTAGTTGAGGCAGGAATTATAGCAACATGTAAAAGACATTTGGACAGGTCCATGGATAGGAAGGATTTGGAGGGATACAAGCCAAACGTGGGTAAATGGGGCTAGCTCAGATTGAGCATCTTGGTCAGCATGGACAAGCTGGGCCGAAGGGCCTGTTTCCATGCTGCGTGTCTCTACGCACCTTGCCTCCAGGAACCATGCACCATTTGGAGCAGGCGGAGAATGTTATTATTACTCTGCTTCACTCATCAGTACATCAGTACACATGGAGACAAAAAGTGAAGCACGATTCCTCTCTTTCTGCTGAGGCTCTCCACAGAAGAAGGTAAACATGAAATAAATGGACCGCTGTGAAGTAACGTAATGTTCAAAACTATGAATGTTTTGTTCAAAGTATGAAAGTAATGTTCAAAACTATGTTTTTCTGCAAATTACCCCAAGCTTACAGTAGTTGGTAAGCAGGAGGCATTATCCACAGTTCGGTGATAAAGCATTTGGTTAAGAGACCAGGGTAACAGGAGGCTGAGAGGTAATAGACAATAGACAATAGACATTAGACAATAGGTGCAGGAGTAGGCCATTTGGCCCTTCGAGCCAGCACCGCCTTTTATCTTTTATCTATAATCTTTTATAGAAGTGTGGAAAGTCACAAGGGGAGTAGATAGGCTGAATGCACAGTCTTTTTCCCTCAGGTAGGGGAAACAGCAACTAAAGGGCATAGGTTTAAGATAAGAGGGGAAGGATTTAGGAACACAAAACGTAGAAAAGTACAGCACAGGAACAGGCCCTTCAGCCCACAATGTGCTAAACATGATGCCAAGCTAAACTAATCTCATCTGTCTGTGCACGATCCACACCCCTCACTTCTCTGCATATCCATGTGCCCATCTTAAAGCCTCTTAAAGATTAGTTTATCTTGGCATCAAGCATTGTGGGCCACAGGGCCTGTTCCTGGGCTGTAGTATTCTATGTTCTATATTAAACAGCCAGCTCATGTTGGAGTGAGACATCTCGTGATGCACACCTAGTCATTTTCCTACACCACCCAGCTTTAATATATAACGGCTATGTGTTGCTGGGGAAATATGTTGACAGCATAAAAATCAGAAAGAGCGCATAAAAAGAGGTGCAATTGGGTCCAGTTTTCCATCTGAGTTGTTAGATTTCAACACCACGAGAGGAATGTTACATGTTGCACCACTGTCGACATAGAGGGGAACTTATGCAGGAGAAAGGATGCCAGACTAAATGCAAATCCAGCTGAAGAAAGCAGAAACACATTAGGGGGCAGCACAGTGGCGCAGCGGTAGAGTTGCTGCCTACCACCGTTTGCAGCGTCAGAGACCCGGGTTCGATCCCGACTACGGGTACTGTCTGTACGGAGTTTTGTACGTTATCCCCGTGACTGCGTGGGTTATCATCTGAGATGTTCAGTTTCGTCCCACATGCCAAAGACGTACAGGTTTGTAGGTTAAGTGTAAATTGTCCCTAGTGAGTGTGTTAATGTGCGAGGATCGCTTGTCGGTGCGCTCGATGGGCCGAAGGGCCTGTATCTCTAATTTAAACTAAATTTCCTGATGTGCCCCAAGGTCCCGGGAAAGCGAGGACAATTGTCCCACTCCAGGTTGAACCAACTTAATAGCAGAGCATTGGTTTGCTCTTGATTATTGTAGATTAATTTCAAAGTAAAATTACAAATTAATGAATCATGTTACTTGTATCTTTACTAAAAATAAAAATCAAGAAGTTTCCATTTAAATCCCTCATGCATACGAAAGATGCCTTGGATACATCTTACAATTGAATGTGGCAGGAAAATGTGCACAACATTACAATTTGGTCTTTTCTTAGCAAATCTCCTGCAATGCTAATCACAGTGAGCTAAGTCAGACAGTGCTGTGATTCAATCTATTAATCATGTGTCAAAATATGTCCTTCATTGGGGATAGGGATTAATTGTTGCATGAAGAACATTGGATAAGTTCACACTGTCATTAATTAAGTTGAACAAGTTAGTACAACTTTAGATAGAGGCTGTGGATGTGGCTTTGGTATTTTCTGTCTCAAAGTTTTATTGCTTATCTTTAAATATGGTACAAATGTTGAACACTGATGTTTATATAGGATTATAAATAACAGTCTAAAGAAGCACTAGAATTACTTAGCCATTTTAAACCATAAGACACGGAAGCAGAATTAGGCCATTTGGCCCATCAAGTCTACTCTGCCATTCAATCATGGCTGATCTATTTTTCCCTCAACCCCATTCTCCTGCCTTCGTTCCATAACCTTTGACGCCCTTACTAACCATGAAACCTATCATCGTCAGCTTTCAAAATACTGGATGACTTAGCCTCCACTGCCATCAGTGCAATGAATTCCACAGATTCACCACTCTCTGGCTAAAGAAAGTCCTCACTTCCATTCTAAAGGTACCTTTTATTCTGAGGCTGTGCTCTCTGGTCCTAGACACTCCCACTGTTGGAAACATCCTCTCCACATCCACTCTATCTCGGCCTTTCATTATTCGGTAAAAGAAGGAAAGCAGCAGGAGGTGGAGGATTGAGAAGCGTCAACCTCTTTGCAGTACCTCTTTGCGGTGATCGATGGTCGGTGTGGACTCGGTGGGCCAAAGAGCCTGTTTCCATGCTGTATCGCTAAACTAAACTGAAGTGGTAAAGAATAAGGTGGAGTTATAGGAAGTCTTAGCAATCAAAAAAAATATTATCCATCAAGCATAAATAAATTCTGAGAATTTTAAATCATTTTTCAATATCTGAATAGATATTAGACACTTCATCACAGCCTTAAAGAGTATATAAATGTGAGTCTGTATAAATTCAATCTCTTGCATTGATTCATTTACTTTATCATTATAACTCTGCATCAGGAACTCATTTATTGTATTGATCCCCAACACTTGCACTTTCAGTTCATTGCCTCAAATTACTCATTAATGATGGACTTGTAACTCTGATATATCAAGCACGTTAGACACAAAATGCTGGAGTACCTCAGCGGGTCAGGCAGCATCTCTGGAGAAAAGGAATAGGTGACGTTTCAGGTCGAGACCCTTCTTCAGACTGAGAGCAGGGGGAAAGGGAAACGACAGATATAGAGAGATATAGAACAAATTAATTAAAAATATTTCAAAAAGTAACGATGATCAAGGACAGGTGGAGCCCACAATGGTCCATTGTTGGTTGTGCTCCAGATGGTAATGAGTTGTACAGACAGTGAAACTCAACAGGACGTCAGTGAACTAGTATGACGACAAGGGTGGGAAGGGATGGAGAGCGAGATGATGCAACTTACTTGAAGTTAGAGAGATCAATATTTATACCGCTGGGTTGTAAGCTGCCCAAGTGTTAACCATCTAAGTGTTATATATTCAAAGAATCTTCACCAAACGCCATCCACTTTGAAACATTGGCATTTTGCCAAGATTCAAGTGCACACAATTTGATGTGCACTGAAGATTTTGTTGTATTGCAGTGATAATGACACGATCAATACCACAGGGCAGTGACATTGTCCAAGTAGGTGGGTCTTGCCTCATTCAGGAATGTGCTGAGTATATTGACGGTTAGAGTCGGAAAGAGTTGGTGCACCAAGCATAGTGCACTAAACATCCTTTCTCCAATATCCTTTCTATTCTTCCCATCAACATAAATGACCTCACACTTCCTCTTATCTTTAAAAGACACAAAGTGCTGGAGTAACTCAGCGGGTCAGGCAGAACATCGCTAAGTGTTGTGTCGGATCGAGACCCTTCTACAACCTATCTTTGTTCCTTTGCAGATTCTTCGGCCCTCCTCATAACCTACTTTCTTACCAAGCTTTGAGTCATCATCAATTAGCTTCATTTAGTTCATCAAAATATAAAATGCAATTAACTGAGGCCTCAGTTTGGTGCAGGCACAGTTTGTCAAATGAACAATGGCCCACTTATCCTCTGCTGGTTAGTCCCTTGTTAATAAGTTTACTTTAGCTTCGAGATATAGTGTGGAAACAGGCCCTTCGGTCCACCGAGTCCGCGCTGACCAGCGATCCCTGTACACTAGTTCTACCCTACACACCAGGGGCAAATTACAGAAGCCAATTAACCTACAAACTGGCACGTCTTTGAGATATGGGAGTAATTTAGGAGCGCCCGGAGATAACCCGCGCGGCCACAGGGAGAATGCTGGGTTCTTGGTCAGCGCGGACTTGGTGGGCCGAAGGGCCTGCTTCCATGCCATTGTCAGGATCGAACCCGGGTCTCTGACTCTGTAAGGCAGAAACTCCACCGCTGCGCCACCGTGCCACCCCCGGCAACAACGCCAAGAGCCGTGGTTTTAAAACAACCTTTTTACGTGGCACCAATTGAGAATTTTAACTCAATTAACTAAAGTTATTTGCTGATCAGAGGCAGAGAATATCCAAGCAAGAAGAGGCATGGTGGCAAAAATAAGGATGGGGTATTACAGAGGTCAGTGCGGTTAGAGTGTGGCATTGACAGAAACCTGGGATAAAGGCACCAGCACAGCCATGTGTCCAGGGATTAGATTGGAAGAATGATAGGACACTTGGAAGCAGCTAAAAAATGTTCACTCTTAGTTTTATCTTGTTGATTGATAAAGCTAGGAATAGCCCCAGTGTTAGCCACTATTGTACCTGCAAAATAAGTATTCAGAGAGTGAAAGATTTATCAGTAGGAATGGGCTTCAGGGAAAAATAAGGCACCTTTTGGATCAGAGATTGAAGACAATAAGCCTCAGCACAAATTAAACTGCTAACAACACTCTATCCCAGACTGAAATCGATGATGCATCATGGTGGATCAATAACTCAGTGCTGTATCCATGGCCAAAACTATAGCAATTGTATTACAACCTTTTACAGACAACTGAATCAGTTCAAGAGTAGTTTACTGTCTGCTGAAGTCATAGACACTGAATATTTGGACTTAGTGCTTAAAGACATGACCAATGTTTGAAGGGATACAAGGATTCATATAGCCGCATGGCTCTGCTGAAGAATAGAGGCAGGCGCTATGTTTTGTCTCTTGACTTTCAACGTGTAGTGTTCAATTTTGCCCCTGTTCTCTGACCCGTTCCCCAGAGTTCATTGTGTGCCTGCATGTCCAATCTCACCCCTCCAGACATCCAAAGGTATGCGACTCCCGATAAGGGATGTGTTAGAAGGAACAGCAGTTGCTGCTTCGCTCAGCCCGCATGAACCAACCTAATCTCCCGGTTGCTGGGCACTTCAATTCTCTTTCCCATTCCTAAACGGACCTTAGATAGACACAAAAAGCTGGAGTAACTCAGCGGGACAGGCAGCATCTCTGGAGAGAAGGAATGGGTCGAGACCCTTCTTCAGACTGGTTAGGGATAATGGAAATGAGAGATATAGGCGGTGATGTGGAGAGATAAAGAACAATGAATGAAAGATATGCAAAAAAGTAACGATGATAAAGGAAACAGGCAATCATCAGTTCTAATATAAAGTCAACCGTCTGTAGCATTTAGCAGAGGCTGCATTTGTGGAGGTGATGGATAAGTGCCGTTTCGGGTACCGACCAGAAATATCCCTTTTGCATTCATTCCACAGATGCTCCTTCCACAGTTACTCCAGCACTTTGTGTTTTGCTCAAGATTCCAGCATCTGCGGTTCCTCATGTCTCCTTTTGCGACAATGATTCCATTATTCATTCTCCACAGTTGCAGCCGGACCTGCTGAGCATCTCCAAAGTTCACTTTCATTTCAGATTTCCTGTCATTTCTATGTTCTCCACCTCACTGATCCAGAATGTCGTTTTTCTCTCTCGAACTGCCCTCGACTATCTCACCCTTCCATTTTTCCAGGCAGAACCACAACGATTAATTGGACAGCTCCAAAATCAAATATATATCACCTGAACAACTTCAGTGTTTAACCCGACAAGACCATCCGCTCTGCTCTCTTCACCCCCCCCCCCACCTCCCATGCTTGCTTTGTTATTTTTCCTACCTCATAATCCCAATCCAGTATTCATAATCCTACTTTACACTAATCAAGTTCCTGCTTTCCTTGAAGGATAAAAGAAATGTATGGTGAAGCTGCGTCTATCCAGGGCCAAACCTAAACTGGACTCATGAATCATCGCCATAGACATGAATGCCATGGTTTCCCACTGCTGCCCTTTGGTGGTGGGCAGGGCAGGATTAGTTGACTCTGCTACCTGCTTATCTCTTGTACATGCAAGCAGCACGAGTTCCCACCAACACTTCAGGGTTGTTACCCTTTGCTACAAGTCACAGTCAGGAAAATTCACTCTCCGCAGGAACTTGAACCCCATTCACACGGTGGCTGTGTCTTCAAGGGGCTAAAAGCCGGGAACCTACTCCCCGACAGCAGTGCACCACACAGAATGGAGCAGTTCAATAATGAAGCTTACCGACACCAACACAGGGTGGCACAGTGGTAGAGTTGCCACCTCACAGCGCCAGAGACCCGGGTTCGATCCTGACTACGGTTGAATGTGGTACATTCCCTGTGGCCACATGGGTTTTCTTTGGATGCTCCGGTTTCCTCCCACACTCCAAAGACATTCAGGTCTGCAGGTTAATTGGCTTCGATAAAATGTGTAAATTGTCCCTAGTGTGTGGGATAGTGTTAGTGTACGGGATGATCGCTGGTTCGGCAAAGTGGGCCCAAGAGCCTGTATCTAAAGCATTTCACACGGGGCAATCAGGGATGGGAAATCAATAAGGCCTTCCCCACATCCCGTGCAGGAATAAAATAGAACAGAGTCGAGCACAATTCCACAGAGTCAAGAATCAAGAGTGTTTAATTGTCGCATGTCCTGAAACAAAACAATGAAATTCTTACTTGCTGCAGCACAACAACAGCTTGTAAACACCTGAATAAGCAAACCCAAAAAAAAGTTCAATACATGTTAAAAACAATATGGTGCAAACTGCAAACCAAAGCTCCAAGTCCCTTGTGCAACCCAGGCAGTTTGTAGTTCACGGCTTAGTTGAGTTTGTCGTTTTCTATCGCATGATGGTTGATGGTTATTAGTCTGGTCACTAAGCTGATAATAAAATATTCCTTTTGTCACGTGCAGCGTGTTTTACTGAGCTAGTACTTCAGCGGGTTAAAGCTGACCACACTCCGCTACGTTTTTTGATGTGTCAACTACATCACCAAAATCCTGAGCTGAAAGCAGCGTTTTGCCCTTGGCTCCAGACCAGAGCAGGTGTGAGGTTAGCACCATCAACAAATGTGCTGAAATCTTCCATTCACAAAATATTATTCCCTAATCTGACATGGGCACTGCTTTTTTCAAATCACGAAGAATGCAGTGTAATTGCTGTTTACATAACCCTAAAAGGTTTCCTTCCATGCAATTCGTGCCAAGTGTCTTGCTGCCTCTTGATTCCATTGAGGAAGATGAACGAGGTGCTCATCAGAGAACTGCGACTATAATTAAATATGAACTAAAGCAGAGGCTGAGCTGGAGCAGGCTGGCAGCTCTGAGCCTTGGCATTCACCGCAGTTCAAACTGCTTCCCCCGAGATCTGACTCGGAGCCACGTGATCCCTGGCAACACCATCAATCAGCCGGAGAAATGCCCAGCAATGCCTGCGTTGGCTGCTTTGCCCCCAATGCTGGAAGCACACCCTGACCTCCGATATATCCATCCTGTAACAGCTCTCCCTGTACAAAAGAGGCCCAGCTTTCACTGCACATGAAGTACTGGAGTGACTTGGCAGGACAGGCAACACCTCTGGAGGGCAGGGATAGATGACGTTTTGGGTCGGGACCCTTCTTCAGACTGATTTCAGTGGAGGAGAGATAGCTGGAAAAGATGTAGGCACAGGACAAAGTGAGTGATGGCTGGAATGTGTAGGAAGGAACTGCAGATGCTGGTTTACACCAAAGATAGACACAAAATACTGGAGCAACTGAGTGGGTCAGGCGGCAGATAGGAGGATGCTGTGTAGGAGGAATGGGTGACGTTTCAGGTCGAGACTGTTTTTCAGACTCTGAAGAAGGGCATCGATCCAAAACGTCACCCGTTCCTGCTATCCAGAGATGTTGCCTGTCCCGCTGAGTTACTCCATCATTTTGTGTCTATCTTGAGTGAGAGGTGGAAACAGGTGACGGGGAGGGGGGGGGGGGGAGAGGGGTTGATTGGCAGATGGTTGGGTGTCAGGCTTTCTGCCAGCTTTGGTGACAGGGCATAGCTTAACGCAACACAGAATGAGATGAACCCAGAACAAGTTTTCAATATCTATTTGTTTGTGAATTCATGGGACGTCTGTATCGTAGGTAATCAATTGGTCAAAAAGGGAGGGGGTGACACAATGGTGCAGCCAGCAGAGCCGCTGCCTCACAGCTCCAGCGGACCAGGTTTAATCCTGACCTCCGGCGCTGTCTGTGTGGAGTTTGCCCATTCACCCTATGACCTTGTGGTCTTCCACCGGATGCTCCAGATTCCTCTCACATCCCAAACACCTGCAGGTTGGTAGGTTAAATGCCCACCGAAAATGAACGATAATGTGCAGGTGAGCAAGTGGGGTGGGAATGTGGAGAGAATAAGATGGGTTAAGGTAGCGTTGCTGCGATAATGGGTGCAGGATCCATGCGCAATCAGATCTGCGGAGTTCTTTGATGGCACGCTGAGACAAAGTCTGCCTTGAACATGTAGGCACTCTGTCACCCCACCCCGTAATCCAGCTTTCCATTCTGCAATGAGATGGGGGGCTGAGCAGTCCCGGTGGAAACAAAACCGAGTCACACTGTTGACAACAACTTTGCTGATGATTGAGCCTCAGCCGAAGGGATTGTCGTCGGGGCCAGGTTTGTTCTCACAGAACAGATGGCTGGTCCACAATTCATCATTTACAGGTATTTACAGGATTCATGTACACGGTGCCAGAGGTTCCTCTGATAACTAATGAACGGGGCTAGCGAGTGCCGTCACTTCACGGACTGCTGTCTGTATTTAACCATTCACCTCCATCCCGCCCCTCTCTCCTTCAGGATGTGTAGGCACAATTGCAGCTCACTCTTCTCCTCAACACCAGCTGGCGCTCCTTCACTCACAAGCATCACTCTACATCGCAAGATATAGTCTGTGGTCAGTGGAGCTCTGCAGAGAGCATTTAGCCAGCAAGTCATTCTCACCCTACAAACAGCTCACAATGGCCTGTTTCCTTTATCATCATTACTCTTTTGCATATTTTTCATTCATTGGTCTTTATCTCTCCACATCACCGTCTATATCTCTCGTTTCTCTTATCCCTAGCCAGTCTGAAGTGGGGTCTCGACCCGAAACGTCGCCCATTCCTTCTCTCCAGACTTGCTGCCTGTCCCGCTGAGTTACTCCAGCTTTTTGTGTCTATCATCGGTTTAAACCAGCATCTGCAGTTCCTTCTTACACATTTAGCCAGCAAGTGTTTAGTTCAGTTTGGCGATTCAGCACGGAAACAGGCCCTTCAGCCCACTGATTCCGTGCCGACCAGTGATCCCAGTACACTCGCTCTATCCCACACATTAAGGACAATTTACAATTTTAACAGAAGCCAATTATACGTATTCAAACTATACGTCCTTGGAGTGTGGGAAGAAACTAGAGCACCCGGTGAAAACCCACACAGTCACGGGGAGAACAAACAAACTCCATACAGACAGCACCCGTAGTCAGGATCGAACCTGCATCTCTGGCACTGTGGGGCAGCAGCTCTACCAGTGCGCCACCGTGTCACCCTAAATGTTAATCCAAGTGCTAACTCCTTGGTCCTTGGAGTGTGAAGATGAGTTTGGATGGATTTAAGGTATTGAAGGCAGAGCTACAGTCTGAATAGGAGTCTGACATAGGTGTAATTGTTGTCTAGGTGCTCCAGAGATGAGTTTAGGGCTGGGGAAAGGGTGCCTGCTGTGGTCCGGTAGGTAAATTGCAGTGCGTCAAGGCTGGCTGGAAGGCTGGAGTCAATGTGGCCCATAACCAACCTCTCAAAGCACTTCATGATGGTGAGTGTCAGAGCCACTGGGCAGTAGTCATTAAGGCACCAGGATGATTGTGGTCATCTTGAAGCAGGTGGGGATCTCAGAATGGGGGAATAAGAGTTTAAAGATGTCCATGAGTATCTCAGGTAGATAGAGTGATGGATGCAGTGTTGGTGACCACACCTCCATTGTGATGTGTCTGGGTGAGCACTTGAATTGCTGGGCATTAGAAGGTTGGATTAATTACAGACGGGTCTCCACTGGTCAGCAAGGGGTTGGTGGACCAAATAGCCTGTTACCATGCTCCATGACTCTGTGATGATAGAAGAAGGGGGAGATCACCATAAACCATTGGAATGCTGAAGATTGATGCCCAGATAGGAGCCTTTTGCCATTTCTGCTGGAGAGAGGAAAGATGAGACTACAAGAGAACTGGAGTGTGAGCAGTCTGTTCAGCACTTCAAGCCTGTCGTTTCATTCATTCCATTCATCACTTTCACTTCTTCAAACATATAGCTTTCACTTACTTTCTTGTAAACAGACCATTCAATCACGTTAAACCTTCTACCTCATGGAAGGACGGATGGATTCTGAAAGGTTGAATAACCCAACTTCCTAGATTGCTGCTCGAACTGAGAAGGGGGGGGGGGGATTCTTCATTTTATGAAAGGTTACTGTTAAATGCCAAATCCACGCATGTCCCAACCACCCACGACATCTAATCCTTTCTATATTTAGATCTTTTTTACATTTCAAGAGTAGTTACATTTTTGTTTTAACACGGTATTTCAATCGTAAATCACCAGTTGATTGAAATGCCAACATGTCAGACAGATCTGTGAGCAAGTTGGTTATTCCAGGCAGGGTGTGGTAAATTTCCAACATGTCAGACAGATCTGTGAGCAAGTTGGTTATTCCAGGCAGGGTGTGGTAAATTGTTGTGCCACGATTAACATCAAGACTGTTTGAACCTCCACAATCGTAATATTGTCAAGTTGTAAATAACAACTGAAGTGGAACATTTCAACCTATTATTTGCCTATGAAGGCATATACACAGGTGGCTTTCAGTGAGTATTGAACAGATGCACACCACAACAACATATCTATGTTATTTTTATCTCTTGGCCAAGATGAAGTGTTCCTTGTGAGCCTATTATTTCCTCCCAGGGGCACATTTCTTCTGTTGATCTCACATACCTGCTTGTTTTCACCAGTCTCATGACAGCAAAGAATCATGCAATTGTTATAGTACAGACGGGGCCAATCAACCCATGAAATCCATACCTGCCCTTTAAGTTCATGAGTTCATAAGTGATGGGAGCAGAATTAGGCCATTTGGCCCATCAAGTCTACTCTGCCATTCAATCATGGCTGATCAATCTTTCCCTCCTCACCCCATTCTCCCCATAACCCTTGGCACCCATACTAATCAAGAATCTGTCTATCTCTGCCTTAAAAATATCCATTGACTTGGCCTCCACAGCCTTCTGTGACAATGAATTCCACAGATTCAACAACCTCTGTCCAAAGAAATTCCTCCTCATCTCCTTTATAAAGGAAAGTCCTTTCATTCTGAGGCTATGACCTCTGGTCCTTGACTCTTCCATTAGTGGAAACATCCTCTCCACATCCACTCCATCCAGGCTTATCGCTATTCGCTTTGAGAAATCCTGTCACTCCGATTCACACCCTATCTCCACAACACCGCAAATATTAGTCATTATTGTCAGCTCTTGGAGATCACTGAAATTGCATTATAAATGATTTCTAGACATTGAATGGGTTCAGAAATAGAAAATCGGACGATGCCACAACTCTCCCTGGCTCGCTCCTATTGTATAAAAGAGGAGAGAAGGATTCAATCAGAATACTCAACACAAGGGCAACATTCAGCGTTCCCTCATTTTTAAGCTGGTTTGAACATTACACCACCACATCCCTCCTAATGCCACAGAAACTAGACGAGTTAATGTTCAGATAAGGGCCTTTTGTCATATCTGCAGGAGACAGGAAAGATGAGCGGGAGCAGTCCATTCGGCCCCTCAATCCTGACCTTTCATGCATTACATTCATGGCCCATCTGCTCCAGGCCTCATCTCCTCTTCTGTGCCAGATTCCCCAATTGCCTGACTTTTCAACAAAAAAAAACCCTTATTAAATATGTGAAGTGATCCAGTCTCCACAACATTCTGTGGAAGAGAATTGCAGAGATGCATCGCCCTCTGTGAGAAGTTCATCTGCACCAGAGTTTTAAATGACTGGCCCCTTTGTGCCTGCAACTGCACAACTGAAATGCTACCTCCTCTCACCTGGAATGCTGACTGACCTGCTGTGTACTCCCGGAAATGTCTGGTTTCATTTTCAGTTACTGACAGATTTTGCTCTTTGGCCTTCAACTATTCTTGAGCTACCAGGATGACACGTTGAACCTTCATCATATTCCACTAAACGTACAACTTGGGAGCTGTGAGCTGAAATACACGTCAAAGCACAAGTTCACCCATGAGGTGGCCAACAGAGGGACACGGAAAGGAAGCTACCCATTTTGCAGCCACATACTATTGGGATGTCTCCTGTGATGCTATCAGCATTGGCCCTTGGTTATCTTTAGATTACTGTAGACACAGCATGGAAATGTGCTGCTTGTATTTAAATCAACAACAAACAAAAAACAAGATGAAAAAGATTGGTCTGAAGCATAAACATGCATACAAAGTAGATTTAATGCATAAACAGGTTAAACTGAATGCCACATTTGAGACACACCCGTGACAGAATAGCCTTTCTGCCTCAGCACTCAATGACACATTGCAAAAACCACAGGGGATCAGTTACCTGTTGGGCCACTCATGACGTTCCATGCACTCAGTTCCTGAGTACCCTTGATGGAATCACGCCACTGATCACTTTCTGCGCTCTCACTGTGGCTGCTGCGAGCAATATTTACAACTTGACAGTGGGGTCGCAGGTGGATAGAGTGGTCAAGGAGGCTTTCAGCACGTTGGCCTTCATCAGTCAGAGTACTGAGTTTTATTCTTTCTACTTTTCATTCCTCTAACCTCCCTCTCCCCTGACTCTCAGTCTGAAGAATGGTCTCACCTCAAAACATCCCCTATTCCTTTTCTGTAGCATTGCTTCCTGACCCACTGAGTTACTCCGGCATTTTGTGTCTATCTATTGAGTATAGAGGTTGGGAGGTCATGTTACAGTTATATAAGACGTTGGTGAGGCCACATTTCGAGTATTCTGTTCAGTTTTGGTGACCATGTTATCGGAAGGATGTTGCCAAGCTTGAAAGAGTTCAGAGAAGATTTACCATATAACAATTACAGCACGGAAACAGGCCTTCTCGGCCCTTCCAGTCCGTGCCGACCATTTATTTTCCCCTAGTCCCATCTACCTGCACTCAGACCATACCCCTCCATTCCCTTCCCGTCCATATACCTATCCACTTTACTTTTAAATGTTAAAATTGATCCTGCCTCCACCACTTCTGCAGGAAGATCATTCCACACAGCCACCACTCTCTGAGTAAAGAAGTTCCCCCTCATGTTACCCTTAAACTTCTGTCCCTTAATTCTCATGTCATGCCCTCTTGTTTGAATCTTTCCTACCCTCAATAGGAAAAGCTTATCCACATCAACTCTGTCTATCCCTTTCATCATTTTAAAGACCTCAATCAAGTCCCCCCTTAACCTTCTGCGCTCCAAGGAATAAAGACCTAACTTGTTCAACCTTTCTCTGTAACTTAGTTGCTGGAACCCAGGCAACATTCTAGTAAATCTCCTCTATACTCTCTCTATTTTGTTGACATCCTTCCTATAATTAGGCGACCAAAATTGTACACCATACTCCAGAATTGGTCTTACCAATGCCTTGTACAATTTTAACATTACTTCCCTACTCCTATATTCAATGCTCTGATTTATAAAGGCCAGCACACCAAAAGCTTTCT
This sequence comes from Raja brachyura, assembly GCA_963514005.1. Next base: position 14,327,570 of record OY740812.1, read on the forward strand.
TTACCACCCTATCTACATGCGATTCCACCTTCAGGGAACTATGCACAGTTATTCCTAGATCCCTCAGTTCCACAGCGTTCCTCAATTCCCTACCATTTACCATGTACGTCCTATTTTGATTTGTCCTGCTAAGATGTAGCACCTCACACTTATCAGCATTAAACACCATCTGCCATCTTTCAGCCCACTCTTCCAAATGGCCCAAATCTCTCTGTAGACTTTGAAAATCTACTTCATTATCCACAGCACCCCTTATCTTAGTATCATCTGCATACTTACTTATCCAATTTTCCACCCCATCATCTAGATCATTGATGTACATGACAAACAACAGTGGACCCAACACAGATCCCTGAGGCACCCCACTGGTCACCGGCTTCCAACGTGACAAACAGCCATCCACCATTACTCTCTGGCATCTCCCATTCAGCCACTGTTGAATTCATCTTGCTACTCCACCATTAACACCCAAAGATTGAACCTTCTTAACCAGCCTTCCATGGGGAACCTTGTCAAAGGCCTTACTGAAATCCATATAGACAACATCCACTGCTTTACCCTCATCAATTTCCCTAGTAACCTCTTCAAAAAATTCAAGAAGGTTTGTCAAACATGACCTTCCAGGCACAAATCCATGTTGACTGTTCTTGATCAGACCCTGTTTATCCAGATGCTTATATATATTATCTCTAAGTATCCTTTCCATTAATTTGCCCACCACTGACGTCAAACTAACAGGTCTATAATTGCTAGGTTTATTCTTTGAACCCTTTTTAAACAATGGAACAACATGCACAGTACGCCAATCCTCCGGCACTATTCCCGTTTCTAATGACATCTGAAATATTTCTGCCATAGCTCCTGCTATTTCTACACTAAATTCCCTCAATGTCTTGGGGAATATCTTGTCAGGACCTGGAGACTTATCCACTTTTATATTTTTCAAAAGTGTCAGTACTTCCTCCTCTTTGAATCTCATAGTTTCCATAGCTGCTCTACTTTTTTCCCTTACCTCACAGAGTTCAATATCCTTCTCCTTGGTGAATACCGAAGAAAATAAATTGTTCAATTTACTAGGATATTGCCTGGACGGGATAGGACTGAGCTGTAAGGAGAGGTTGAATGGCCTAGGGCTTTATTCCTTGGAGCACAGGAGAATGAGAGATGATCTTATAGAGGTGTACAAAATCATGACCGGAATAGATTGGGTAAATGTGCAGTGTCTTTTGCCCAGAGCAGGGGAATCGAGAAGCAGAGGACACAGGTTTAAGGTGAGAAGGGAAATATTAAATGGGAAACTGAGGGGTAACTTTTTTTCACAAAGGCTGGTGGGTGTATGGAACGAGCTGCCGGAGCAGGTAGTTGAGGCAGGTACTATCGCAACGTTTAAGAAACATTTGGATAGGTACATGAATAGGATAGGTTTAAAGGGATATGGGCCAAAAGCAGGCAGGTTGCACCAGTGTAGATGGGCAATAGTTGGCATTGGCAAGTTGGGCTGAAGGGCTGTATGACTCTATAACAAAACACCACAGTTACTACCCAAAACACCTCCCAAACCCAAGAAACTACAAACAAGAACAAGGCAGTGGGTAGATAGGAACACAACCTGCAGATTCCCCTCCAAGTCACATGCCATTCTGAAGTCTAAATGTCTCTCTATCACCAGGTCTACATTCTGGAAACCCATGCACAATAACTCTGCAAGGACATCTTTACCAAACCTCTGTAAAGTTGCCCACCACCATTTTAAGGGCAATAACATTGACAAATAATGCTGGACTTGACAGCAATGCCCACATTGATAAATGAATAAACAAATTGGCACTGGTGTGTAGCATGAAGAGGCTTAGACATATGCCATACCAACCCATGCTTGGCCCTAATGGTTAGGACAATAATTAGGCATAGATAGAGTGGATGTGGAAAGGACGTTTCCACGAGTGGGAGAGTCCAGGACCAGATGGCACACTCAGAATAAAAGGGCATACCTTTAGAGTGGAGATAACGAGGAATTTCATTAGCCGGAGGGTGGTGAATGTGGAATTAATTGCACAGACAGCTGCGGAGGCCAAGTCAATGGATATTTTTAGTGGAGATTTTTAGATTCTTGATTAGTAGGGGTGCCAAATGTTATGGGGAGAAGGCATGAGAGTAGGGTTGAGAGGGAAAAATAGATGAACTGGGATCGAATAGCACAGCACAGTCAATGGGCTGATTGGGCTGATTTCCATGTTATAGGAAAGATATTGTCAATCTTGAAAGGGTTCAGAAAAGATTCACAAGGATGTTGCCAGGGTGTGAGCTGTAGGGAGAGGTTGAGTAGGCTGGGTCTCTATTCCATGGAGAGGAGGAGGATGAGGGGTGATCTTATAGAGGTGTACAAAATCATGAGAGGAATAGATCGGGTAAATGCACAGACTCTTGCCCAGAGTAGGGGAATCGAGGACCAGAGGACATAGGTTCAAGGTGAAGGAGAAAAGATTGAATAGGAATCCGAGGGGAATCCTCTTCATACAAAGGGTGGTGGGTGTATGGAACAAGCTGCCAGATTAGGTAGTTGAGGCTGGGACTATCCCATAGTTTAAGAGACAGTTAGACAGGTACATGGATCGGTCAGGTTTGGAGGGATATGGACCAAGCGCAGGCAAGCGCGATTAGTGTAGCTGGGACATTGTTGGCCGGTGTAGGAAAGTTGGGCCGAAGGGCTGTTTCCACACTGTATCACTCTATGACTCTATGCTCTTATGTCTTATGGACAATACCCCAGAGGATGCCCATGAGGAAGTATTCAGTGTCCTTGCCTGTTGTTATGTGGACACGATTTAAACTCTAGCCATGGCAACTAGGAAACAAGGTCAGGTGACAAAATAAATCTGGAATAAAAATCTGATATCATTGATGGTAAACATGAAACTAGTTAGCTGTCACAGTTAGTGAGCATCAGCAGAAGTATCATCATTTATTAGCCTAGATTAGTTTAGTTTAATGATATAGCACAGATTCAGGCTCTTCAGCCCACCAGGTCCACACCAACCAACGATCACACATACACTACATCTATACCACACACTCGGGGAAATTTATAGAAACCAATTAACCTATAAACCTGCACCTCTTCGGAATGCGAGAGGAAACTGGAGCACCCAGAGAAAGTCCACGCGGTCACAGGAAGAACATACAAACTCCCTACAGACAGCACCCGTAGTCAGGATCGAACCTGGATCTCTGGCGCTGTGAGGCAGCGACTCTACCGCCACGCCACTGTTCGCTCTAAGCCATAATTTATTATTTGCCGCAATCATTGAGATCCTTTCGTGAAGGAAGTCTGCCACTCTTATTGGCGGTTCCGTAACCCTAGACGCAGCAGAGCGGTAAATTACAAATTGCCTCTTCAATTCCGTGGCAATTGGAGCTAATAATAAACGGTGATATTACTGCTGATGGTCATTAACTGCGACCTTAGTTAGTTAAAAAAAAAAATTGAGATAGATCCAGTTCCTGCAGAAACCAAGTTTACCAAATGCCAATAGTCTAGAAAAACAACAGAAGATAAATAGTTTCTTAGCAACAAAGCTATCGGCAGAGGGCCAGGGACATATCTTTTTAACAAAAACATCAATGCAGCATTAATTCTCATACACAAACTACAGTATATCGAGTGCACATTTGTAAGCCCTGATTTCATTTAAAATAAAATGTGAAGAACAGCAAACTGCTCAGATTATAAAATGTTCACGGCAAACAATGGCAAGAGCAATAAACACAACGTGCAAGTGTGGGGCAATTTGTAATCCATTTTTTATGATGTTTGCAAGGCAGTGAAGTGGATTGAGTTCAACAGCTTTATGCCACCTGTTAGTAAATGTATATACTGTACCTTCAGCATTCATACAAGTTGTTCTTAATGTAGGAACATACTGTGAGCATAAAGTTAAGCTCCGTAATGTTTGTTTTATGGCATGAGTTGCATTTAGAAAAGAACATCCAATTCGAGGATGTCCCAAGGCACATCGCAGGAGTATTATCCAACAAAATAAAATTCACAAAGAGCAATATTACCATCTTCTCTTACAACACAAAGGGACAGCATTTGAGCCCATTGGGTCTGCACCAGTAACTAAATAATCTTATTGCTCAACCAATTGTACCTGTTCCTTTCCACTTGTATCCACTAACCTCAGATTCTACCACTCACCCACACAATAGAGGGAAATGGGCCAAACACAGGCAAGTGGGAGTAGTGTAGATGGTACATGTTGGTTGGTGCGGGCAAGTTTGGGCCGAAGGCTTGTTTCTGCACTGTATGACACTATGACTCTTATGAATTAACCCACCCACATATCTTTGGGATGTGGGAGGAAACAGGAGCACCTGGAGGAAACCCACGTGGTCCCAGGGAGAATGTGCAAATTGTATACGGACTGTATCTGAAGTCTGGATTGAACCTGTGGGACAGCAGCACTACCAGCGGCAACAGTAAGGCAGATGGCCTTAAGCTGGGTCAAAGAAATAAGATTTAAAGACCTTCTTAAAGGAAGGGAGTCGTCTGAGTAGGTATGTTACAAAACTTACCTTTAGCGGCGCTGCAGTTCTGCCACTGCCTGTGTGCGCGACTTTGGCTCTTTTGAGAGAGGGACGGGTTTAAAATGCCATTTACTCCAGACCATTGAAATCGATTAATCTCAGGGGGTTTAGATGCTGAAGAGAAAGCATCCAACATTTGTTTTATGGAGTTATTTTTAAACTACGCTGGATAATGTATTAGCATGAGTAATTTAAAAATCATCTTCTAAAGCCGTGAATGCCGACAACGGGACGGATCTCACGTAGGGGACAAAACAAGGTACACGGTTTATTTTTACATAAAAACGTGCTTCTCAGGAAGCCTTTAATCAAAATTTCATGTTGCGGAAAGGTGACTTAAAAAATATACGAACCGGCAGTATTTTTCCTGCCGACTGGGGGTTAAATTCACCGCAAACCGCAACGTTCCAAACGATCGTGTTCCACAAAAACCCACTTGCAAGATTATTTAAATGGCCATTAATTTATGGAAATTAAACACTAAATTCCTTCAATTTGGCCAATAAATTCATGACAATGAGATTTAAAAGTCATGTTATATTGTGAATTCTTGTGTGAATGTAATTTGGAGACTTAGGCTTTTTAAAAATGTTAACCTTTTCTTAAGAAATGGATAGATGTTTAGATCTAGTAATTGAATTTTGTAATTAGCTACAATTAGATAACTAACTAATTATATGCTTTAATTTCAGGTCTTCCAAGTAAGATTGTTTCATATTTGCTTCAAACTATAATAACTGAAAATGTCATTCAGTTCTCTTAATTTTTAAGAAGGTTATGGGCTTTTGACTGTCCTTGATCACAGCTTTTGTGTTAAGTCAATGGAAAAGCAAAACAAGATGCTAATTTCTGAGTATGAAAATGCCCATAACGTTTTTAATACAGAAGATATGAAAGTGAATTAGGTGTCAAATTAAACTGCTTTATCTGATGGGATAAATTGCAGACTTGATTTTTAAAATCTCAAAATTCTGTAACATTGCTAGTCTGAGGTGGAGACGTTTACAGAAAGAATTCCAGAGAATTAGGTCCATGATAGCTGACCCCACACACATAAGTTGGGCTCATTTACACGCAACAAACATTTTAACAGATGTATGTAGTAGAGCAAATGGTCATTATCCTGTTTAAAACACCTATTGGTTTAGATTGAAATCAATGTACCAAATCTTTAAACACCCATCTGGGGAAATTTTGATCAAAAGGTTACAACTGACTTAATTTGGATACTGCAGGATGATTCAATTACAATCTGCACCAACCCCAGTGAAAACTGCAATGATTCTAGTTTTTCCAAGGATCAATGTGACCTCCTCTCTACATTGAAATATGACGAAAATCAACTAAAGGGCTGAGGAATCTGCTTGAAATCTTCAGGGGACTGAGCGACAGGGCTGGGTATGGCCCATATTTTAGGATTATTGTTGATTGGTAACGTATTTCAGAACATCTGCTCAGCAGAGCATTTACACTTAAAAATCAGAGTGTTCACTACAGTCTGATCCTCTCCCTGTACACACAACTGTATGGACCACCAAATCCATGCCAACCAGCAATCCCCATACACTAACATTATCCTGCACACTAGGGACACTTTACAAATATACCCAGCTAATTAACCTACAAACCTGCATGTCATTGGAGTGTAGGTGAAAACCCCCGCAGGCCACTGGGAGAACATACAAACTCCATACAGACAAGCACCCGTAGTCAGGATCGAACCCAACACAGTCTCTGGTGCTGTAAGGCAGCAACTCTACCGCTGCGCCATCACACTGCCCAGTGTAGTGGCCGCCACTCCCACTGGGCATTTGCGGCAAGGGAGGTATAACATTGCAGTGAGAAAGACCGGCAGAGGATGGGGACAATAACATAGGGTTTGGCGTGGATTTGGTGGGCTGAAGGGCATCTCCAAACTAAACTGTTTGGGCCCTGTTTGACACCAATCCTCACCAAGATTGATTCAATATTTTTCACCTTCCTATCTATTACCAACACCCTACTAAACTTTGTGTTCAGTGGAGTAGCTCACAATACGACCATGTTTACTACAAGTCACAAACTTATTATGCATAACGTATCTTTCCCATCCCCTGTGTATCATTCACAAGTGCTATTACAGTAATAATAATGGGTATAGCAATAGAGACGGATTGAAATGGAAATTTAACTTTCACTCTTTCCATAACATCCATTATCTAATTTGATTCATTTATATCTTCTCTCATTGCCTTTCATTACAGCAGGTGATTTACAAGCAATGATCAAATGTCAAGGTCAGAAGTTGAGATTTTCCAATGGACAAAACAGGGGCAAATCTCAGCCCGGACTAACAAGGAATCTACACACTTTCCTATTACATCAATTCAGGTCATGACTTGGCTCTGTTGTAAGAAGTATCGAATGAATTTATCACCTAAAGGAAGGCGTCATGTTGTTTGATTAAATTAGATTCATTATAAGTTAATTTCAAATAAATTGAATCACGACTGGAGGAATATGTACAATTCTGCAGTGATAGTAGACACATTGGTTGAAAGATTTAATAAATTGCTAAATTCTAGGAAGGTATCAGATGATTGGAAAACAGTCAATATCACTCGTGTGTTCAAAAAGGGAACTGTTGATTCATTGTTTAACATCTATTGTTGGCAAGATGCTCGTGTCAATGCTCGAGGTGAAAACCGATGAAAAACATTTTTCATAAATGGAATATAATCGGACCAAGTCAGCATGGTTTTATGAAAGGTAAATCATGTTTGATAGATTTCTTCAAATTCTTTGAGGATTTGATTGGAAAGTTGTTCGTGGGGAACCTGTAGATGTAGTACATGCTGACCTGTTCACATTAGTTCTATGTTATCCACTATTGCATCCACTTCCTACATATTACCGGCATTTTCTTTTTACAGCATCCAATCGTCCGACAAACTTGCACATCTCTGCGATGAGGGAGGCACCTGAGGAAACCCACGTGGCCACAGGGAGAACATGCAAACTCCACACAAACAACGCCCAAGAGTGTCTGGCATTGTGAGCAGCGGCTCTACCACTTGCACCACCCTGCTGACCTAACGTATTGGTAGAAAGATGAAGTGTTGAAGAAACATTTCTTCCTAAGAGGTGGCGAGATCTGGAATTCATGGGCTGAATGAGTGATGTAGGCTCATTGAAAAATATGAATGAGCACTTCACCAGACTGATTCCTGGGATGTCAGGACTTTCATATGAGGAAAGATTGGATAGACTCGGCTTGTACTCGCTGGAATTTAGAAGATTGAGGGGGGATCTTATGGAAACTTACAAAATTCTTAAGGGGTTGGACAAGCTAGATGCTGGAAGATTGTTCCCGATGTTGTGGGAGTCCAGAACAAGGGGTCACAGTCTAAGGATAAGGGGGAATTCCTTTAGGACCGGAATGAGGAAAACATTCTTTACACAGAGAGTGGTGAGTCTCTGGAATTCTCTGCCACAGAAGGTAGTTGAGGCCAGTTCATTGGCTACATTTAAGAGGGCGTTAGATGTGGCACTTGTGGCTAAAGGGATCAGGGGGTATGGAGAGAAGGCAGGTACGGGATACTGAGTTGGATGATCAGCCATGATCACATTGAATGGCGGTGCAGGCTCGAAGGGCCGAATGGCCTACTCCTGCACCTATTTTCTATGTTTCTATGTTCATGTAATGAGCTTGAACTGCCATGGGCACATGATGGGCTAAGATCTCTTCCTCTACCATGCAATCCCATGACATCACACTAGTTACCCACCACCATGCTCCATATTGACATGAAAACCCTTCTATCAACGTGACACTTGCAGAAACAATCATCCGGTGTGAAGAAGGGTCTCGACCCGAAACATCAGACCGAAGGAGGGTCTCGACTTGAAACGTCACCTATTCCTTTTCTCCAGAGGTGCTGCCTGACCTGCTGAGTTGCTCCAGTATTTTGTTCCCATCTCCGGTGTAAACCAGCATTTGCAGTTCTTTCCTACACATCAAGTAATACTGGGTTTGCTGAACTAAACCCAGCGTGAGCTTCGAGCAGTTTGCCCAGCTCTGTCATCACATCTGATCCACTCTGCATGATCGCTGCCTTGTAATCACATCCACTAACTCAATAAACCCTAAATAATTCACTGAGATGTCAAATTTGCAGTTTCAAACTTTTGGAGACTTGTACGAGTTTCTTTTCTCGCCACTAATGTATGAACATGTAGCATTCGATGTCTAGGATTCACATCAGCAGATATTATAAAGCCTCACAAATCAGAACATTTAATGTAATGCCCAATCCAAACTACATCTCAGTGCATGAATTCTGAAGATTAGATCCTCAGCACCTGCATTTTTAAATAGAATTCTGCCAACTTATCATTGTATAAAAAATGTGCAATGGATTCAATCCATTTTTCTAGTAAGATATGCTTGTTCGTGGGAAATTATCTAACCACACACACACTCAAACATAATATTGAAAATTCTATTACAACTTAGCATTGCATCAAAGGGATACAGCTTTCTGGAGGAGGAAAGGAGGAGGCTGGAGGAATGAACAAGGCTAATATAGAACTTGAAAAAAACATGAATGCATCTTGAAAGCACAGCCAATGTAGTGCAGCCCCAGATCATATCAACGATAACAGAGTCACAAATGTGGGCCACAGAATCGAATTCAAATATATTTTTATACCTGGACATATTTTTCATTAAAGTGCATTGATAGTTTTCTTGCATTTGCTCTCTGAATAAATACTTTTGTAAGGAAGAACAGTATGCAATATTTATGGAGGCAGATTTTTTTACTCTGGAACATGAAAGCTTCACTCTTGACTGAGACTACCAGTAGCACACTTAACCCTTGGCATTGAGCCAGATATCAATTAAACTGTATGTGCAGAGGTTAACTGTGGTTACTTTGCACACATTTTGAGTTAATAACTAATTCCTCCTGCAAGGTATCTTCTCACTCACTCCGTGCAACACCTGAGATAGACCATAGAACAGTACAGCACAAGAAATGTGTCGGAAGGAAGAGCAGATGTTGGTTTAAACTAAAGATAGACACAAAATGCCGGAGTAACTCTGCGGGACAGGCAGCATCTCTGGAGACCAGAAACGTCACCCATTCCTTCTCTCCAGAGATACGGCCTTTCCCGCTGAGTTGCTCCAGCATTTTGTGTCTATCTACAGTACAGCACAAGAACAGGCCCTTTAGTTCATAAGACATAGGAGCAGAATTAGGCCATTCAGTCCATCGAGTCTGCTCCGTACTGTTGTTCAGAGTAAAGTTTGGTTATATTTTCATCTTTCACTATTTTACTGAAGCTAATCTAATGATTATTCTTCTGAACCAGTCTGACACTCAATTGTACCATTTAGCTTTACAATCTGGCCCCTTGGTCAGGTTAGGTGTGCCCTCAGTATAACATTCTGGTGAAAGCTGCCAATCCAGCCTAGCACGTTATCCAAGTCAGCATGACTTGCTTGGCACGGTCTGCTGACTTGTTCTTTAACAGTTAGCACGATAGCATACTGACTGGCTGCATCACCGCCTGATTCAGTAACTCGAACGACCAAGAGCGAAGGAGACTGCATGGAGTGGTGGATACTGCCCGGTCCAACATGGGTACTGACCTCCCCACCACTCTATGCTTTTCTGCAAATGCCTCTGGGATGAGTTGGGGCAGCACAGTGCAGTGGTAGAGTTGCTGCCTTGTAGCACCAGAGACCCAGGTACGATGCTGACTACTGGTGCTGTCTGGAGTTTGTACATTCTGTGACTCCGGGAGTATTCTCTGCGTGCTCCAGTTTCCTCCCACATTCCAAAGATAAGCAGGTTTGTAGGTCAATTGGCTTCTGTTAATTGTCTCAAGTGTGTAAGTTAGAACTAGTGTACGGGTGATCACTGGTCGATGTGGACTCAGTGCTGATTCTGTGCAATTCATTGCCGCAGAAGTCTGTGGAGGCCAAGTCAATGCAAGAATTGATAGATTTTTGATTAGTACAGATGTCAGGGGTTATGGGGAGAAGGTAGGATAATGGGGTTGAGAGGGAAAGAAAGATAGAATGGCAGAGTAGACTGGATGGGCCGAATGGCCTAATTCTGCTCCTATCACTTATGAACATGACTGAAGAGCATGCTGTATATCGAAAGTAAACTAAAAGTTGAATGTAGACAAAAAAGAATAAAAACATCCATCTCGAGGCACTACCACAGGGATGCCATCTGAGCAAAGGTGTTGCCTTTCCAACGCAACAATCATGGTGCCTCATCTGATAAGTGGGCATAAAATATCCAATGACACTTCTATGAACTTTCTTCCCTGGTGTTCTGCTAATATCTATCCTCCAGGCAGTTCTTAGTGACCAGTTATCATATTGATATCGCATTGATAGGCTTGATGTGTGAATGCGGGCAGCCAGATTTCTTGCATTACTGGTGAAACATTCTGAGAAGTAACAACGTGGAAATTGCGGTGGGAGAATCAAACATTTCTGCTTATTCTCTCATGTTCCTTAGGTGCAAATATGCTATTCAACAACATGCTAGCGCCCACGTTTAACTCACTACAAGGAGAGATGGGGAAGTAGGGGAAGTAGGGGAAAATGGAAAATTGAAATAAGTTGGGAGCAGAACTGTTTGCTGACCATCGGCACAAAACTTTCTCCAAACCTGTGTTTGGTCCCTGTTGCGCAATATGGGCACGTTTTTAGCCCTTGGTTTTTTCTCCTCCAGCCACCAACTGTAAAACTTTGGCTCGGTGACATTTGACCGTTATTTCTCCTCGTTGCCACGTGCTTTGTGTCTACTCTAGCGAAATCCTTGCTTCTACATTGCGTAAGAATGAACAAAGAGATCCTCAGTGTTTACCGAGGTGAAAGGGGGGGATGCCTTGCAGACAAACTCAGGGAAATCGGGCCCGGCCAAATGTCAAACTCAATACGCGATTTTTGAAGGTTAAAACAAAAAGAGATTTTTTAAATGCAAGAGAGCCAAATTCCAAATGGTGTTTGAAATATAGTCTTGCAAAAGTGGGGTATCGTTCATAAGGGCCAAGCAACAATTTTGGTTTGAGGAAATATGGGTGCATTTGGGAATATATGGCTGGTTAAGTTGGGTGTTGAAGGCTGTCTCTGTATTTTATCAATGGCAGCACAGATGATTTGAAGTCAAATTAACATGGGTTCAAATCTCATTCCAAAACTTTAGTGCTCAATCTCGAAACAAAATGAATCAGAACACACATCAGGGCTGCAAGCCTTTCAGAAGAGGGGTTAAGTTACAGCTCTTTCTGCTCGTTCAACTCAATGATGAAAAATCATTACCACTATCGAAAGAAGAGTGAATTCCCAGACATGGGTTTACCCTGCAATCAACTTGTTTCCCATTTATTTGAAAAGGTATTTAGCTAGCTGCAGCATTTGCTTCTATAAGAGGATTTCCTGGAAGCACTGGAATATATTCTAGCTTATCCACTCGTCATAAACGGCACAATGTAAACATTTCTTCCTGGACCTTGTCCACATCCCACTCAAGGGGCCCAGATCCCCTATTGTAACGTCACAGTAACCGGCTGCCTCCCACAAAGAGGCCACAAGGGCAAATGTTTCATCTTCAGCGCTGGAGACCCAGGCACAAGGAAGTTACTGTCCTCTGCGAAAAAATCCCGACCGCTAGATTTATACTTTCAACGGAAAAGCAATCTATAAATAAACTGCCATGAGCCGGATCCGACAAACTGATGCACGTCTCCAGTGGTGGGAGAGGAGATGTCATAGTGGGAGCATAAGGTTAAAACTATACAAAGCTCTGAGGGGCACAGATACGATAGGAAACACTTAGCCAAAGCAGGGGTGTCTATTATTAGAGGATGAAAGGTATGTTTAGCTTAGTTTGGAGATACAGCGCAGAAACAGGCCCTTTGGCCCATTGAGTCCACACTGACCAGTTATCCCTGTACACTAGCACCATCCTACACACCAAGGACAAATTACAATTCTTACCAGAGCCAATTAACCTACAATCCTATGAAATGTGGGAGGAAACCGGAGCTCCCGGAAAAAAACCCTGGGGTACACGCAGAGAACGTACAAACTCCGTACAGACAGCACCTGTAGTCAGGATCAAACCCGGGTCTCTGGAGGAGTGGGCAGCAACTCTAACACTGCGCAATTGTGCCACCCCCCGAGGTTTAATGTCAGGGTCATAAAAACCAGGAACAAGCATACCATGTCCATGCTGCCCATTGGTTTACATGCACCACTCACCGGACTTGTGACAATGAGTCTCCAACACAGAAACCAGTGGGAGCGTCCACCTTGAATCTCGTTCCAGAGGAGTGAGAATTGAGCCATGCAAAGAGGAACATTGCGTCAGACAATCCTAGCACACTGCACAGATCAATCAACCAATCAAATAAATATTTTGTAAAGATCTATACACCGCCAATCGATATATTAAGCAGAGCGAAAGGTAAGTATAGAAGACATAGTGTGCTCAGTGAGTCAGGCAACACCTCAGGAAAACATGGATAGATGACGCTTTGGAGGGAGGGTGGAGGTGGGGGGGAATGGGGGGGAATGGGGGGGGCGAGTTCCCAACCCAAAACATGACCTATCCATGTTCTCCTGAGATGCTGCCTGACCCGCTGAGTTACTCCAGCACTGTGTCTTCTTCTTCAGAATCTGCAGTTCCCTGTTTCTGAGAGCTGAGTAAAGATGGAAGGGCCATTTGTTAGACGACAACTTGTACACCTTGCTCTCTCGGTTCATTAACATTCTTTGGTTCCCTTCCAAGTTACTATATGCATCCCACCGTTATTGGACTTTACAAAAATGCATCATCTTGTTCCTGTCCGGATTAAATTCCGTCCATCCAACTCTCCATCTGATCCATATTCTGCTGTAGCCTTAGACAACCCTGCTTGCTATTAACAACATAGTCATTCTTCGTGCTGGTGTATAAAGAGAGCCCCTTTTTGAAAATGACTTGTTGTTGGTACACTAGGATTTACTGGCAACCCCCACTGCAACTCGATAACATTTTAGCTTGTGAACTTTAGCTGAGCACCTGCATTTAAAGTCAGTCTAGTCACACACACAAAACCATGTGCTCTAAACAGCTAAAACTCTAAAACTTTGCTCCAGATGCCAGCTGATCTACATCGGTGAGACCAAGCGGAGGCTGGGCGATCGTTTCGCCAAACACCTCCGCTCGGTCCGCAATAACCAACCCGACCTCCCGGTGGCTCAGCACTTCAACTGCCCCTCCCATTCCGTATCCGACCTCTCGGTCCCGGGCCTCCTCCACGGCCAGAGTGAGCAACACCGCAAGTTGGAGGAACAGCACCTCATATTCCGCTTGGGGAGTCTGCATCCTCTGGGCTTAAACATTGAATTTTCTCAATTCTGTTAACCCAGACTGCCCCCTCCCCCCCCACCTCTCCCTCAGCCCTCGGGCCCTGACATTCCTTCTCCATCTCCCCCCCCCCCCCCCACCCAAGTCGCACTAGCTTCTCATTTTCACACTACAAACAGCTTACAATGGCCTGTTTCCTTTATCATCAATACTTTTTTGCATATCTTTCATTCATTGTTCTTTATCTCTCCACATCACCGTCTATATCTCTCGTTTCCCTGATCCCTGACCAGTCTGAAGAAGGGTCTCGACCCGAAACGTCGCCTATCTCCTTCGCTCCTTAAATGCTGCTGCACCCGCTGAGTTTCTCCTGCTTTTTGTGTAACCCTAAAACTCTGATAACTGGGTACCTCAATACATGACACTCTGTAAATGATCATTAACAAAATAATGAAGTCTCAGGTAACGGATTAATCTGTGAAGCTCTGGTCTTGTAGTCATGTCAGTGACACTCTGTGGCTGGGTTTACACACCTGATCAGCACCAACGGCCACTAATTCCATTCTGAGCGTCTGCTTCCATTGTGCATTGCTCTGCGCATTAACTGGCCACAGGATTTACTGTCAAAGCATCCTTGAGGTGGTTTACCGTAATTGTCTTAATCCTGTCCCTCCCATCAGGTTCCAACCAACCAATTATCAGCAGGAAATAATGGACAATTAATGAGCAAAGCAACCACACACCAAACAAAGAGATTAAGAAACAAAAAGAAACTCGACAATAAATACCTGGGCCAGAATGTCTCTGAAACAGCATTTCTATGAATCTGCCCAACATCTATCGGTGGTGCAGCGTTAGAGTTGCTGCCTTTACAGCGCCAGAGACCCGGGTTCCATCCGGACTACGGGTGCTGTCTGTACGGTGTTTGTACATTCTCCCCGTGACCTGCGTAGTTTTTCTCCGGCTCCCTCCCGCACTCCAAACACGTACAGGCTTGTAGGTTACTTGGCTTGGCATAATTGTAAATTGTCCCTAGTGTGTGTGGGTGGCATTAATGTGCGGGGATCGCTGGTCGTTGTGGACTCGGCGGGCCGAAGGGCCTATTTCGGCGTTGTATCTCTAAAACTTAAATTGGTTAAAGGTTAAATTGCAAAACGCAAACCTGAAGGGGAAACTAAACCTGCCTCATCTGTATTAATGGAGATGGGACACTGCCAGAGTTGTGGCCATGCTGGAACAGCTTGAGTGTTGTGTGACCTACACTCAAGGTCTTCACTACTACAGCTTTGATGTTATCGCCCCATAGCTTTTGCTATTTTCAGTGCTTGCAGCTGTGTTTTGATATCATGTGGAGTGAACTAAACTGACTGAAGACTGTCTTCCAGGAGGGTGGAGATGATGGGAGATGAATCGTGCATTAAGGTGATGACCCACACACGGGTCATTCAGGCCAACAAGCAACAGTTCAAGCCACCATTTCCATGAACCATCTGTACTCCTGCCACATCCGCCATTACGTACCCACATGTAAGTGTCAACACCCTAACCCAGTGTGCATGCCATCGTGGCTGGAACCCAATCTACAATTGAACTCAGCAAATGTCCCCCTCACGCACTTCTGCAAACCAGGGAAGGCCCCGCTCAGTTAGCAATACGCTCCCTGTACCTCCATAACTTGGAGATAGGAGCCCAAATGCTGGGGTGTGAACCACTCCCCCACACTCTCCAGGCTCACTTTTGGTGTACCATTGGAACGCCTACTTAGAGCTCGATGTGAAAGATGCCCTTGGAGAAGGAGATGATTCTGAAACCAAGATTTCCAACAACCACCATCGCCTGCCACCACCCTCCACATTGCCCTCACTTCTGCTTCACAAAAAATACACATCCAGGCTCAAATCCAGGCCAGAGTGCAGCGTGTAAAATTATACGGTCATATGGCACTGAAATGGTCCTTCAGCCCATCAAGTCCATGCCAACCATCACACAATTCTTTGCTCCAATCATAGACCAGTTCTGTTTTATCGTTCCCACATTCCCATCACCTCTCTCTTGGTTTAATCATTCACCTACACACCAGGTACTATTTATTTTGACCAAATAATCTACTAAATTTGCATGTGCTTGGGATGGGGAGGAAACCAGAGCAGTCAGAAGAAAACCATGTGGTCAAATATTCAAAGTTTCTGCAAGTGGAAACAAGAACAGTAAATGTTTAAAACTTTCAGCTTGGAAGTCGGCATCTGTGAAGAGAGGAAACTAAAGTTTCTCTTTGCTATACAGCTTCTTACAAACAAAATATTCATCTGTTTCCCAACAGACACTGAATGTTACCAGCTTATTTCACTTACAGCATCATGTTCCTTTATGTTAATGGCAGAACATTAGCAACATGGGAGATCATTACTGACATTTGAGTGGGAAAATCATTAAAATAAATCTCTATCTATCTCTCCTCCCCGGCATCTATGACTTCAGCCTGGGTCTTTGTCCAAGAGATTAAACCAGGCCAGCTCAGTTACAAATGGTACACGTTGATTTCTAACAGCAGATTAAACGTTTCTTATTTAATTTCCACCAAGAATGTATTGAGCAATACTTAAATTCAGGCAGTTCACCAGTCTCTGCACACACTGCCAGTATATAAGGTAAGCATGTGCAAGGTTGTCTTCTGCACACTACAGTGTCTGTATGCACTGTAGTGGTATACATATATTAACGTGTGCATATGCATGTGTGTGCCCATTGTGTTGGCATGTGTGCCTCTGGGCGCACATGCATGTCATATATTTGTGTGCATATGTGCTGCCTCTATGTCAGCAGTGCTGGGAGAAGAAATGATGAAAGATAAAAAAACAAATGATGAAACAAATGTCGAGGGAAGTACATCATTTTACCAAATGATCACATTCACTTAACATCTAATGCAGTTACCTTATTACAGGTACATTCCATACACTCCCTAATGCTCTCTTTAATAAGTGTTGGAGTTCCTCAAAACTTCATCTGTATACAGTCTTGTGGAGCATTCCACAGCAATTCACTGAGCTGGTTACCAGGGCCCTTGTTGCTGAATCTACCCCGGTAACTGATGATAGAGGAAACTAGGTACCATAAACGATAAATTGGCCATGACCATTTCTGACATTAAAAATGAAAACTTTATGGACAGGGATTAGTGATGCTCTGCGATTGTATTGGTGTTATCCCACCTTTTCCTCACCTTCATTAAAGGAGAGACAAAGGGAAGAAAGCCATTTATTCTGAACAGTTTGCTCTGATAGTTTTTAAACCATCGTTAGGAAGTTTTAGATTAAACGGCCTCATCCATTTCACTCGCTGTGAGCAAGTTACCTTACAAAGAACAGAAATTCTGCAAGCAATCAACTTTGACTTCTTTTGCACGATTTTCACTTTTTATTCTCAACAGTGCATGATCTCTGTTCCTTCAACTCGTCTTAACTGCAAAAATCTCACTCCAAAGATCTGAGATTACATTTCCTCCTCTTCTGTGAGGCTCAGCAGGATTGGCAACAGCTCTGAGATCTGCTGCTTATTTGACACATCCCTGTTTCATATATAACTTTCCTCAACAAATATTTTGGCATGTGTGCGCAATTTGTTGACATATCAACATGGTGTTTCTTGTGGGTTGAAGTTGTGTAATTTATCTGATTAAAAAACTTGGAATTTTTTACCTCAGTCTGAGAGAACAATGTTATGGAAAGAACAGGGATATTCAGAAAGAGAGTCTTGACACCTTTTTTTGAGAAATAAGCAACTGTGAAATGATTTTCCACTCACGTTCGTTCATCTTGTTCTTTAATATTATGGCAATAAGATTGCTTTGCAAAATATTCCTCTACACACCATTCAGAAAGAATGTAATATCTAGACATATATTATTCATCTTTTCCAATGTTGGCAGCACTGGCAAAGCCCATGTCCATTGACCACCCACCAATTATCGTTCTGTATTGCATTTGTCCTTATGGTGAAAGTGTTCTTGCAATGAAATTGAGAAGGGAGCTCCAGTCTCAGATCCATGGATGATGAAGGAACAGAGAAATATTTCCAAGTCAAAGAGGTGTGTGACTTGTGGAAGAATGTGCGGGTCTCAGTCATGTTCTCCAAATCCCACCAAACTCAATAAACATGAAGGATGTTAACAGTTCCTTTAATTGGGTAAAAGGGAAATTAACTCTGAATATTCACAGTGGGCATCACAATAGAAAGGAAGGTAACATTCATCACACAATCCACTTTATTTCCATTATTCTGAACACGCTAAGGTAAAGATGTCATTAATGTAGTCTCATCATGAACACACACCAGCTACAATTGGTTAATACAAATCTCACTAACATAGAATTCTGTTAAATATAGCAACCATGTGTCTGACGGCTTTCCCCACTTGACAAACAGAGCAAATTAACTAATCGGACAAAGCACTCCCCTGAATGGTAACCGTGGCAACCTGAATCCAATGGGAATCTAAAGTAATATGTATTTTGGCCAAAAGACCACACATATGACAGTCATGATCGTTAATGCAGTCTGTGTGATGCAAGGTAGTTGGACCCTGACAAAAACTCAAGATAAGGCAAGTGTAGATGTCACTTGTCATCTGTTGTCACCAATTGCCACGTTCTTTTAGTAAGATGAGGAGAAATTTATTTTGTCAGAGGGTGGTGAATCTGTGGAATTATTTGCCATAGAAGGCTGTAGAGGCCAAGTCAGTGGATATTTTAAAGGCAGAGATAGATAGATTCTTGATTAGTACAGGTGTCAGAGGTTATGGGGAGATGGCAGGTGACTGGGCTTCGGAGGGAGAGATAGATCAGCCATGATTGAACGGCAGAGTAGACTTGATGGGCTGAATGGCCTAATTCTACTCCTGTTCCTTATAATCTCATGACCTATAGTTGAAAATCAGCCACATGTTTTCATCAGACAGGATACCAGTTTTTCGACAGGCCAGTTTGGCAGCAGCAAACCTCCCTATTCTCAGAGATGAATGACGAAAGGCAGCAGGGGGAGAAATTGAGCAGGGATCTAAAATTAGAAAGGCTTTACCAAAAAGTTTTCCATAACCTCAGGGAACATGCAGTGAATCTAAAGTCCTTTGATCTGCATTCCGCAGGAAGTGCGTTGAAAAGAAATGTACCCTAGTACTCAAGAACATGGTATTGGGATTCAAGATGAGTTCCGCTTGAAATTTGTGGTCCTGAGGGTTGGGGTTAGGATTAATGATCTAATCTGAGATCAACAGATCCTAGTAAGCAAATCTCGGCGAGAATGACAGCTGAATAGTTTGGGGGGCATGGCGTTCCTTCACCATTTAGAATGGTCTTCCTCTTGCTCCTGGTAATCGATCTTGGTGCCATCCTCATTTCATCTTCTCTATTTTGAACGTCGTGGGCAAGAGATTCACAAGAATCAGTGAGGACATTAGACTTCCTCAAGTAGGTTTTGAGAAAATCCTTCGATCATTCCTAATGCCGTGATAGATTTTGGAACAGAGTACCTGTGCCAAGTGTCTGGTGTTGAGATGTGAACCTCATGGCTTGCCATCAGAACCAAATGTAACCACAGCCTCAATAATGCAGATGGAGAGGATGCTGATGTTTTCTTGCTTGTCTAATTATTAAAGAGGATTATGGTGGGTGTTAAGGGTCATAGGAGAAGGCAGGAGATTGGGGTTAGAAGGGAGAGATGCATCAGCCAGATTGATGGACCGAATGGCCTAATTCTGCTCCTATCACTTATGATTTTCAGGAGGCAATGCTGGTCATTCCCATTCTATGCTTTAAGGTGCTTGCTCCAGGTGGCCCCAATCTCAGAGGCAGCCAAGACAACAGCAATCACTGCTTCCCAGTGCTCTGTGAGGTGGCAAACACGTTTTATGCTTTGACTTTCAAATGCTCTTTTCCTCAGAAGGTGCACTGAAGCCGACGGTGAACTTCATCAGGGCGGTCTGCTCCTGCTTAGGTGGTTCCCAGATATAAGAAGTGGTCCATATTTTCTGGAATCTCACAATGGACCTTTAATGTCAGAGGATGATATGGCACTGTGGCAGCAGGCTGGTAACGGATGCTCAAGTTTCAGATGTTACATGGAAGACCCATGATTATGCTTCAGTAAACAAGTTGGCAATGATTAAGAACACATTCTCTGAATGCGTGCATTGGCAAGTGACATCTTCATTCTGTAGCTTGGGGACTGAGGTTGGAATGACCTTAGTTCTGGAGTGCAGGCGATTGTAGCTTGAGCAATTTCCAGTTTATCCCGCGGATTAGCTCCATTCCCACGAGATGCTTACTCGAAGCTGGTGCCGTGGTTAAGTTACTGGACCAACACTCTAGAGACCTACACTGATGATCTGTAAGAGATGAGTTCAAATACTACCCTAGCAGTTGATATACAGCTCAGTTAACCAAATGAATTCCCGTTAAAAAACTTCCAACTATAAAGGTGTCCAAAGATGCCATTGGATCATTGCACAAATCTATTTGTTCCACTAATGTTTTTATATGTATAATGTTTGCCATTACTTGTATGATGCAATGGGAAATTAGTGACAGGCATGCCTTGCCATTTCCATGCTCCCTATTTAGAGAATAAGTATTAATGAAGTTGGGACTCATTTGACTGCACGAGAAAATTAGGCCCATGCTCTCAACTATTTTTTCATTTGAGGTGCCAACTAAATCAGAGGCATCTTAAAAATGAACTCAAGGCAGAACTGCCGACAATAGCAAGAGACAGCGTTCAGTGGGCACTGATTGGGGCCCAGTGAGTCAGCAGAATGGTGTAGATCATTTAACTGTTTCTTAATCACATGCAAACCATAGGCGCCCTTTGGACTCTCCCAGGCAAAATGATCCACTTAATTGGCGATCAGCCCATCATCCTACGCATTCCCCCCTCCAACATTTGCCTTTGCAAATAGAACACAGAGCAACAATAGGAGTGAAAAACTCAGTTCTCCCCACAATTGCAAGATGGTGATTGAAGTACCAGCCTCCGCCACCCCTGGTACCCCGTCCCTCTTTCAAGACCTACGCTGGCACATTGCAGCTTTAACAGCCTGACTTAAGTACCTTTACCTGCAGTACTGAAGGCTGGGTATGGACTTTAGGATTATAAAAGGGGATGAAACGGCAGGAATAGGAGCAGAACGAGGATGTTTACAAGATGATGGATCACCACCGATAGATCCAATACAGAATTCCCCAGAGAAGCTTCTTTATCCAGAAATAGTGGAGAAAAAGTGGGGCTTCCTCCCACAGCCCACAGAGAGCATGAATGTCTCACAGGGAAGCTGGGTACAAACACAAAGAAGATAGGAAGAGAATCAGACGATGCAGCAGTGAGATGACGGGAGGAAACTCCCACCAAAGGGGATGAAGAAAAATGGTGTAATATCCTGAAGTTTGTCTGGGAATCTGGACAACCCCTCAGAGATGGGTGCAGGCAAAACTAATTGTTGCAATGAGCATCACTTCAGGACAGCACCAAGACCGAAGAAGGATTCTGATCCGAAACGTCGCAGTCCATTCCCTCCATCGATGTGGCCTGACCCGCTGAGTTACTCTCACACTTGGTGTTTTGCCAAAGACCCCAACATCTGCAGTTCATTGCATGTCTGAGAAACTAGTCATAAGGAATAGGAGCAGAATGAGGCCATTCGGCCCATAAAGTTCACTCCGCCATTCATTCATGGCTGATCTAGCTCTCCCTCCTGCCTTCTCCCTATAACCTCTGACACCCGTACTAGTCAAACAAGTTGCTGCAGTTGTGTTGCTGTGGAAAGGTACAGAGCTGAGGCAGGGCAGGGAGATGAACAGCCAGACAGCAGGTTTATCTGCCTCCTTACTGGCAGCCATTCAGCGACCACTCTCTCAGATGAATATCTATGTGCGGCGCATAAGACAGAGAATTAACATTGCATAACGCATTTGCCCATCTCTTTCTAGTCAAAAGTTTATGATTTCAAAACACATTTTAAATCTTAAGCTCACAACCTATACAACACTCCGGTGCAGAAATAATGGAGGGCATCTGTTTATAAGATGCTATGCTTCATATGAGTGTTATATCATAAGGTCATAAGTGATAGGAGCAGAATTAGGTCATTCAGCCCATCAAGTCTACTCTACCATTCAATCTTGGCTGATCTATCTCTCAATCCTACCCATTTTCCTGCCTTCTCCCCATCACCCCTGACACCCGTACTAATCAAGAATCTATCTATCTTTGCCTTAAAAGTATTAATTGAATTGGCTTCCCCAGCCTTCTGTGACAAAGAATTCCACAAATTCACCACCCTCTGACTAAAGAGATTCCTCTTCATCTCCTTCCTAAAGGAACATCCTTTAATTCTGAGGTTATGACATCTAGTCCTAGGCTCTCCCATTAGTGGAAACATCCTCTCCACACCCACTCTATCAAAACCTTTCACTATTCGGTACGTTGCAATGAGGTTTTCCCTCATTCTTACAAATTCCAGCGAGTACAGGCCCCGTGCTGTCGAACGCTCATTATATGTTAACCCACTCATTCCTGGGATCATTCTTGTAAACCTCCTCTGGACCCTCTCCAGAGTCATCACATCCTTCTTCAGATATGGTGCCCAAAATTGCTCACAATACTCCAAATGGAGCCTTACCAGCACCTTATAGAGCCTCAGTATTACATCCTTAATCTGCCCGCATGCATTCAGATAGATGTTTTAAAACTCTTTCAAACTACATGCATTCAAGAGATTTTGTCCACTCTTGTCGATAACGTTGTTCCCTTAACCAATTTTACCAAAAATAGGTTAAATCCTCATCAGCTTCATTACAGCTGATGGGATGCACAGATGTCAATGTAAAGATAATCTTCCAAGAAATCCACTGCATCCTGAAGCAATGTAATATGTTTCTTTGTAGCAAGATTGAATATTCTTTATAATTACAAACAGAGCCAAGATATTCTCATTAAACACAAATGGGCCTTAGGTTGCAGAATAACAGGCTTTTAATAGTGAATTAATTCCAACTGGGTTATCGGTGCAAGGGAAAGAGCATTCCTTCCAACAGTAGCTGGTGTTGAAGAGCAGTGCAAAAGGATGAAGTAAAATATCACTTTTTATAACAGAGGTCTCAGAAGAAACCGTCTGAAGATGCACATCAAGCTGATCAGCTGCTGGTGGGGAAATACAACCGAATGCTTCACCTGTAACTCACTTTTGGTAGATGGCCTCATTCAAAGTGTCAATCCAACATTCCCCTTCAGACACTACGAGCCTCCAGCACCGCAGTTGAAGCAGTCTCAACACAAGGGTTGCTGACTTTGGTTGTGTATCTCATTTCATTCTGTGGCTTAAATGAAGCATTTCTGCCCCAGCTTGGCTGAGTGGACATTCGCCCATCGAAAAGCTTTTAAAAATTGGGGGGGAAAAATGTACAAAGGACTTTGTGGACAGTAGGAATGATCTGGAATACACTGCCTGGAGTGTGGTAGAAATTGAATCAGTCTGGGGTTTTTTTTAAAGAAAATGAGACATTTGAGCAGAATAGTGTAAAGAAAAATGGCGGGAGATTAGACAGTCGGCATAGCTGATAGAACAGCTGCCTCGCAGCAACAGAGACCTCGAGTGCTGTCTGTGTGGAGTATACTCGTTCTCCCCGTGACCGGTGGGTTTCCTCCAGATGCTCAGGTTTCCCTCCACATGCACACACTATTAACTGGTTAAAGTGAATTGCGCAGAACTTCCCAATGAATAAAAACACTCTCCCAATTCACTCTCTTTTAAGGGAGATGTAAGCTTTTCCAATGTCCGTGATAATCGCAGTGCATGAAAGCAAAATAAAATGGGAAAACCATGGATTTTGAACTTATTTTTGTAAAGCTGATCTCTTTATGTCTTTTTGTGTGCAACAAGTATTCACTACACTGTAAGGCCGGGGATGCCATGGCTTCTGATTTCAATCATGCTTGCAGTTTGCGAATGTTTAAATCATTCACATGTCATCTGCTTAACCTCAGAGTCTGAAAACTCTGTTGTGAACATTCTGAGGCCATAACTCCCGGGCCAGCAGGGTATACTGGTGACTGAATGAATCAGAAGATATCCAGACCAGAGGAAGGTACCCTGCTGATGGTGATTCTTTTACTGTTATTTATATTGGGGGGGATGAACATCACTGGCAGATCCAGCATCTGTCGCCCACCTAAGTGCTGCTGGATAGTGGCTGACCAGACCATTTCAGAGGACAAATAGGACTCAATCACATTTGGATTCACATAGCTACAGCAACACAGGTTCACCTCCCTCCTTTGGTGCTGCCTTTATGGAGTTCTTCCTGCGGCCCCTCGCGAATCCTCCAGGTGCTCTGCTTTCCTCCCACACCCCAAAGAGCCATGTTTTTTTGTAGCTTGCTGCAACAAATTGTCCCTATTATGTAACTGGGTAATAGAATCTGGGAGTGTTGATGGGACTATGGGGCGAATAAAATGGGACCAGTGCTCAAACTTGATGGGCCAAAGGGCCTGTTTCTATGTTGTCCAATTCTATGGCATACAGTCCAGAATACACACGGTTGAAAACATTTCCTCTCCTAAAATGGTGCAGCTGGTGGAGCTGCTGCCTCACAGCACAAGAGGCCAGGGTTTGATCTTGACCTTGGGTGCTGTCTGTGCTGAGTTTGCACATTCTCCCCTTGTCCTCATGGGATCCTTCCGGATGCTCTGGTTTCCTACAAAGATGTGTGGGTTTGCAGGTTCATTGGCCACTGTAAATTGCCCCTAGTGTTTAGGCAGTCGATGCAACGGTCGGATAACATAAAACTGGTGTGAATAGGTGATTGATGTGAACTCAGTGGGCTGAAGAGCCTGTTCCCATGCTGTACCTTTCAATCAATTTAATTCAATAAAGAACATTAGTAAAGCAATTAGGTTTTTGGGCAATCCTGTAGTTTCACTACAAAGACTGTCTTGCTTTATATTCCATATTACGAACTGAACTTGAGTTCCACAGACATGGTGGTGGAATAGAAACGCTGAACCATTAGTTTACATCTGTGATACTAAGTGTTTAAGCTGAGAATGAAAGCCATGCAAATCATTGGGTGCGGTTGATGAGACGGGACACACACATCCCCTTTTCATTCCTTGAATGGATTTGGACATTTTGCACATGGCCTTGAGAAGGCAGTGATGAGATAACTACTTGAACTGCTTCAGTCTCTACGTTGGATGGATAAGCATGGGGTTTCAGTCATTTGACCCACTCATGAAGGGCCAGTATTATAATTCCACGTCAGCTTAAGATGTGGAGAACAAGAGCAAGAGCAAGAGGGTGGCACTCCTGTGCTTCTGCTGCCTACCCTTCAGAGCTCACAGGTTCGGGAGGCATTTTCGAAGAAGCCTGTGGTGAGTAACCACCGTGCATTGGTACAGGTACACATTGCAGTCACAGACCTCCAGCAACAGAGGGAGTGAGTGCCCAAAGGCAGGGCTGCGGGCCAGTTTAATGGACCATTTTGTCCTGGGTGGTGTCCTGCTTCTGGCTGGACCTTGTCTCATCGAACAAGTGTACAGCATCCTGCCTTGTGCCTTGTGGATGAGAGGAACAGCACGTGATATGAAGGTGGGCCACTCCCTGTAGGAAACCCAAGGGAGCCACTGAATCACTGCATTTATCCAGTTTATGCAAAAGACCATCAGAGCAGGATTAGGCCATTCGGCCCATCAAGTCTGCCATTTGATCGTAGTTGATCTATTGATCGATCTTTGATCTAAGTTTCTCTCTCACCCCTATTCTCTCTCCTCCTCCCCATAGCCTTTGATGCCCGTACTAATCAAGAACCTTTGCTGTACAAATACCCAATGACGACCTCCGCAACTGAATGTGGCAATAATTTCCACAGCTTCACGCACCCTCTGGCTGAAGAAATTCCTCCTCATCTCCATCCTAAAGATACTTCCTGGGCAGTCACGGTGGCACAGCGGTAGGGTTGCTGCCTTACAGCAAAACGCAGCGCCAGCGACCCGGGTTCGATCCCGACCACGGGTGCTGTCTGTATGGAGTTCGTACGTTCTCCCCGTGATCTGCGTGGGTTTTCTCCGCGATCTTCGGTTTCCTCCCACACTCCAAAGACGTCTAGGTTAATTGGCTTGATAAAAATGTAAAAAATGTGTCCAAGTTGGCGAGTGCTGCCCTGCCGAACTACAAAGTTCAGAAGGTTTTAATCCTGGATTCTCCCATTACTGGGTAATGTACTGGTTAATGCACTGGTCCATGGGGTGAGCATCACTCCACTCCAAATCTCTGCTTCCTCCAGCCCAGAGTGTGGGCGGTGCTGGATACAGGATGCAATGCTGTCGAATATCACAGCTGTGCTGTGCTCTGTTCTAGAGATGGTCTTTGAACGGCACTTAAATGACGTGCAAGCGACACAACCCATGCCCGAGTTTGATCGTCGCTGATTTTTCAACAGAGGAAATGCGAGTCTGGCACATTAAACGCGTGTCTCTGCACCGTGCCGTAACCCACACTCCACACCACAGCAACGGCGAACGACGAGCCAGAAATCCGCCGAGGATATTTAGTCCATTGGGCTTCCATCATCACGGGGACCTCCAGTCCCCGTTTGTAATCCAAGTTTGATCAGTTCCCAGGCAGTGTACAAGCAGAGATCGCTATACTTTCTTGACACACGCGGTCGGTGCATTGCATTCGACCGGCTCCAACACAAGGCGGGGAGCGATTACTTTCATTAAACCCCTCTTTAACCATGGGTCTGGATTTTTGGTTCAAAACCAGATGTGCTTTAATTGCCTCCAACTTCTGTGTGCAGCCTGTACAATAAAGAGTATTAACAGAGCTACTCCGCGAAGGGGGTGAATTCGGTTTTGTAACACAGGAAAAAACAACTAATTTGGTAACGAACCAGAAAGAAATACTGACACTCCCTCAGATCCGTGCAGAGGGCGAGGAGAAATAACCCTCCCCTCCTCCCCAAACTGCCAGAGTCGTGCTCCCTGTCCTGTCCTGGCCGACTACATGTGTGTGTGTGTGTAGAGGCGGCGCTGGCACCGGCCGCTGCCCGCTCACACTCACATGTCCGCGGCGCACAGAGCGGCTGCTGGCCGGTCGTGTTGTGGACAACGTTGAACGCGGAACACACCGATAATAACACACGCGTTGGTTGCAAAAACCCGGGAAATCTGAGGCGGCGCCGGTATTTGAGGCTAGAGTGCCATCTGTAATGGCTGGGGATGGGGCTGTTGTGAGTGGGGCGAGTGTGCCTACCTTGATAATGCTGCTGAGCGGCGGAGGCGGGCTGGGTTTGCCGGCTGCTCCCTTGCCCAGCTCCGGGCGGCTCCCGTTCCACACGGGCTGAGGGTCGGCTGAGAAGGCGCTGGTGTCCGGGGTGGGACCGGCGGGTGTCCGGGGATCGGACAGCCCGGCTCCAGTGGTGTCCGTCTGTCCCTCGGCCATGGTTAGCGGGGCATGGTGTCCCGGGACCCCGGCTGCCAGTGGCGGGGACTCAGGGCAGCCGCTCTCCTCCACTCCGGTGGGATTAGCGGGTGTTTGCTTCACGCCAGCCCGGGCCGGTGCGACCGCCTCGTCTCCGGCTCCGGCTCGTGTTGTGCGGCGCAGGACGGCTCCCCCCACCTCCCTCCGAGTAAAACCATTCGCATCCTCCAAGCCCGCCAGCTGAGCCGCCGCCGCCGCCGCCTTCCGCCGTGTCAGGGCAGGAGGCGCCAAGGTGCGGGGTTGGCTGGGGACGTGCCCGGCGCTGCTGGACAAGGCAGAGCCCGCAGCCCCTCGCTCACCCTCTGGGTCCCGGCTCACTCAGAATCACATCCACGTTATTGGCTCGGAGCAGCCCTCCGCCAACACCACTCCGGCAACATCACTGCGGGATGTGACACCAACTGCCCCCACATGATCCATCGTTGCGGACGGGGATCCCGCCTGCGGCTGTCGGAGGGCAGAGAATCTTGTCCTGCCCACTCCCCTCTCCCCCCTCCCCTCCCCTCTCTCTCTCTCCCCCTCCCCTCCCTCCCCCCCTCCCCTCTCTCTCTCCCCTCCCCTCTCTCTCTCCCCCCCTCCCCTCTCTCTCTCCCCCCCTCCCCTCTCTCTCTCCCCCCCTCCCCTCTCTCTCTCCCCCCCTCCCCTCTCCCCCCTCCCCTCTCTCCCCCCTCCCCTCCCTCCCCTCTCTCCCCCCTCCCCTCCCTCCCCCCCCCTCCCCTCCCTCCCTCCCCCTCCCCTCCCTCCCTCCCCCTCCCCTCCCTCTCTCCCCCTCCCCTCTCTCTCTCCCTCCCCTCTCTCTCCCCCTCCCCTCTCTCTCTCCCCCTCCCCTCTCTCTCTCCCCCTCCCCTCTCTCTCCCCCCCCTCCCCTCTCTCTCTCCCCCTCTCTCTCCCCTCCCCTCCTTCTCTCCCCTCTCCCCTCCCCTCCCCTCTCCCCCCTCCCCTCTCTCCCCCTCCCCTCCCCTCTCTCCCCCTCCCCCTCCCCCTCTCTCTCCCCCTCTCTCTCTCCCCCTCCCCTTCTCCCTTCTCCCCCCTCTCCCCCCCCTGACCCCCAGACAGTGTCTCTTCACCCCCTCCCCCAGGCTCATTCTCCTTCCCCGCCACCCCAGTCAGCTCTGAAGCCAGGCGGTCGCAGCCCAACAGGTCGCCCCTGATATCAAAAGTAACCATTTACTTCATATCATCATTGTGAAAACTAAACGTGTGAGACCTCATTCACCCCTCCCGGTGTTTGGAAACACCGCACATCCATTCAGAATAGTCAGAACACTTGATGCAGATACACTAAGGGGATAAGGAATGTTGTTATTTCTGAAATGTGGAGAGAATGGCATCAATTTGCGTGTCCCCCTCATTCAGAGCCGGTTCCTGTGGCACAGCCACATCAGGGCGGGAGATTCAAATTTCCCAATGAAAAGGCATAGGCCTCCAATGTCTGACATCCATGTTAGAGTCAGTGTGGAAACCGACCCCTCGGCCCGCATCGGACAACATGTCCCAGCTACATGTCCCACCTGCCTGCGCTTGGTCCATATCCCTCCATATCCCCAAACTTGTCCTCTCCATGTACCTGTTTCTTAAATGTTGGGATAGTCCCTCCCTACCTCAACTACCTCCTCTGGTAGCTTTTTCCACTACCCTTTGCATGAAAAGGTTCATATTAAATCTTTTAACCTTAAACCTATGTCCTCTGGTCCTTTATTCATCTACTCTGGGCAAGAGACTCAGTGCATCTACCTGATCTATTCCTCTGATGATCTTATATACCCCTCATCCTCCTGCGCTCCAAGGAATAGAGTCCCAGCCTACTCAACCTCTCCCTATAGCTCACACCTAGTCCTGGCTACATTCTCATAAATCTTCTCTAAACCCTTTCAAGTCTGACAATATATTTCCTATAACATGGTGCCCAAAACTGAACACAATATTCTAAATGCTGTCTCACCAACGTCTTATACAACTGCAACATGACCTCCCAACTTCTAAACTCTATACTCTGACTGATGAAGCCAATGTGCCAAAAGCCTTTTTGACCACCTTATCTACCTGCGACTCGATCTTTAAGGAACCATGCACCTGCACCCCTAGATCCCTCTGCTCTACAACACTCCCCAGAGGCCTACCATTCACTGTGTAGGTCCTGCCTTTGTTAGACGTCCCAAAATGCAATACCTCACACTTCTCCGTATTAAATTCCATTAACGTTTCCTCTGGCCAATCGATCCAGATCCTGCTGCACTTTTTCATAACCATCTTTACAACCAAGAATAGTTTGGTGACTACTGGGGAGACAGTTGACGGCTCGGAAGGACGGCACCCGGGAAAGGCTGGGTTAGCACCCAAGTCTGTGTCACACCCAACAAAGCTAAGGAAAGGCCTAATGAACCACCATGGCCTAAACATCCATTCTGGCGAGAATGAAATGCTCGGAGAAGGAGAACGAGGTGCAGCGCACAGGTCTTGAATCTGGTGAGACGCAGGAGGAGCCCAGCCGGGACTCACCCCACAGAGCCCAGTCCCTCCATGCACTAGTGTCTCCCAACCCTTGCAGAGTAGTTATTAAGATGGCTGATCCGTGGGCGGTTGCTGCTGGGACGCAAGTCGGGGCCTGATCAACCCCGGCTGGGTCGCCTGGGTGAGGTTGTGTGATGTTGTGAGACCCGAAACACCCCATGACTCCAGGTCACATCACTGAGGATGTGTCCCAGCGCATCTAGAAGATGTATATTTTTCACACTATCTGCAAAACCACCCACTTTTGTATCATCAGCAAACTTGCTAATCTTGCCCTGTATGTTCTCATGCAAATCATTGATGCAGATGACAAACAGTAACGGGCCCAGCACCGAACCCTGAGGCACACCACTAGTCACAGGCCTCCAATCCGAGAAGCAACCTTCCACCACCACCCTCTGCTTCCTTCCATGGAGCCAATTTGCAATCCATTCAGCTATCCCTCCTTGGATCCCATACAAGGTTAATTCCCAGGATGGCGGGGCTGTCATATGTGGTCAAATGATCGGAGCGGCTGGGCTTGTATACTCTGGAATTTAGAAGGATGAGAAGGCATCTTATTGAAACATATAAGATTATTAAGGGTTTGTACACGCTAGAGGCAGGAAACGTGTTCCCGTTGTTGGGGGAGTCCAGAAGCAGGGGCCACAGTTTAAGAATAAGGGGTAAGCCAGTTAGAACAGAGATGAGGAAAAACTTTTTCACACAAAGGGTTGTGAATCTGTGGAATTCTCTGCCTCAGGAGGCCAATTTTCTGGATGCTTTCAAGAGAGAGTTAGATAGAACTCTTAAAGATAGCGGAGTCAGGGGATATGGGGAGAAGGCAGGAAGGGGTACTGATTGTGGACGATCAGCCATGATCACAGTGAATGGCGGTGCTGGCTCGAAGGGCCGAATGGCCTACTCCTGCACCTATTGTCTATTAATCTAACCTTCCAGAGCAGCCTACCATGTGGAACCTTGTCCATTACACAGATCAGACTCCCGACCATTGACCCATCTACACCTCATGTTAGAATTCTATTTATCAACAAGAGCTCCACATTCAACATCATAACTCGTCTACAAACCCCTGGGCCTCGGACTCAGCGCCCCCATCTGCTAATGAATCCTCTACTTTCTGACCCAGACTACAATCAGCAAGGATAGGTAACAACACCTCCTCCATAATAATCCTCAACATTGGTGACCTGCAGGGATGTGGTCTCAAACCCCTACCATGCTCCTTATACTCTCACAACAATGCAGCCAAATACAGCTCTAACTCACTTTATAAGTTTGCAGATGACACCCCTGTGGTGGGCTGGATTATGAATAATTATGAGATGAGGTACAAGAAGGACCCACAACCTCTCCCTCATTATCAACAAGATGAAGCTAGTTATCAACTTGAGGAAACATGTCCCTATCAGCATCAATGGTGCTGAACTGTAAATGATTGAGACCTTCAAGTTATTTGGCATTAACATTACCAATGATCTGTCGTGGACAAACCCCACTGAAGTGACAGGCAAGAAGGCACACCTCTATTTCCTCAGAAGACTTGGAAATTCAGCATGGCTCTAATGACTCTTACAAACTTCTGCAGATGCACCATAGAAAATATACTGTCAGGTTGTATTACATCTTGGTTTGGGAACAATTCTGCCCAAGACTGCAGGAAATTGCAGAGTTGTATATGTAGCCTGTCCAGTAAACCCGCAACTGGTGCGCATTAACGTGCATGGTGCGCATTACGCGGTCATGGTGTAGGTGATGTAGGCAGGGTCTCCCCAGGATTTTGGGGTGTACAAAATCTTTGCGCAACACCTGCGTGACGCACAAATGACGCCCAAGTGAAACAGGCCCTTTACACAGACCAGACTCCCGACCAGTGACCCCATCCACACTTCATGTTGCCTCAGAAAAGCAGTCAACATAACCATAGACCTCTCCACCCTGGTCATTCCTTGCTCCTGTCCAGAAGGTACAGAAGATTAGAAGCGTGCACCACCAGACTCAAGAACAGGTTCTTCCCCTCTTATCAGGCTTCTGAATGGTCCTTCCATAACCCAAGCGACTTTCCAATTCACCTCTACCCCATAGTGGACATTGAACTTTGTCTTTCAAACTAGGGCACTGCCATGCTGAGAACTATATTCGGCACTCCGGACCTTCCCCTTTGCTCTACCTATTGTATGAGTTTGATTTGATTGCACTTATGTATAGTATCATCTGACCTGATTGGATAACCTGCAAAACAATGCTTTTCACTGTACCAAGGTACAAGTGATAATATTAAACCTAAACTTAGCGAAGGGAGACTCTGCAATGCCGGTGAACAGCCTGAACACCAGAACATGACTGTGCCCTCTTCTTGCTGCTACTGACTTTATTCAGTCGGTGGGTACGTTCAAGACTACATCTGGTAGATATTTTGAACACCATGTCAGAGTGCAGGGAACTGGGTAGTGAGATGGTCACGGTCAGGATGACACTGGGTCAGATGTGAAATGATTGAATGTCTGAGAAAGCTCAAGGATTAATATTCTTGCTCCAATGTCTTGCATCCTGACCACCAGCGAGAAGTCATTCAATGAACAACTGCTGTTTCTCAACATCTCTTCAGCTGAAACAGACCCGAATCTGAGAATTAAAATCAAAAATCTGCAGATGCTGGAAATCTGCAGTAACAATGCTGGACGCACTCAGGCAGGCCAGGGTGAATCTGTGGAAAAAGAAACAAAGTCAATGTTTCAGGTCCCAGTCCCTGTATCAGCGCTGGGAAAGAGAACACAGCAAGTTAATTCTCTAAAGATAGACACAAAATGCTGGTGTAACTCAGTGGGACAGGGTAGCATCTCTGGAGAGAAGGATGGGTGACGTTTCAGGTTCAAAAGGTTCTCGACCCGAAACGTCACCCATTCCTTCTCACCAGAGATGTTGCCTGTCCCGCTGTGTTACTCCAGCATTTTGTGTCTAACTTTGGTTTAAACCAGCATCTGCAGTTCCTTCCTACACAAGTTCATACTCTATAAGAGAGAAGGTGGAAGAGGAATGGGTAGAACAGAGGGACTGATATTGTGAGTCCAAATGGATTAAAAGGGGCAGCTACTGTATATCCACATTATGCATCCTTGTCAGTGTGGTATCGTTAATAACTAGACTGGGGGGCATGATGCCAAGCTAGTCTGCACAAAGTCTGAATGAGGAGACAGTCAAAATGATGACAGGCATCGTTTTATTCAACTATGGATTAACGCAATCTGCAGGTATGGTTCTCTGAAGATTGTTAATTTACTAAAAGTTGCACTTTGCATCATGCTATCACTGTGCACGGCTTGTGAAGTGTTTGGCTGATAGGACAGCTAAAGCAAGCAGTCGAGTCTCCAATACCAATATCAAAGATTTGATACAGCATTTTACAGCCAAATAATAACATTGTTATTTCTGTGAATGATTACAATCCGGATTTATCAAGCCAAACTGCAATGAATGGTGTAGTTCTTCCAGCAGCTTAATGAGTAAATGCGTCATGCAATATGCAATATGGTAACAATTACATGGGCTGCAAAAGGTCCAAGTTTAGTGCAGAACTATGTTATGATAACTGGAGCACTATTTGGCCTCAATCCCTTGGGTGAAGGAACATGAGAGGAAGAGTTGAATCACGATGAAATGACCCTTACTGGAATGTGCATTGTTGTTGATTTCGGTTGGAACTGAATTGGGCTCAAATGTGGCGCCTTCCTCTTGATCAAGGCCATATGGATCCGATCTGGGCAAGCAAGCAGCATTGATGGAAATATTCTCACTCTCAGGAAAGTAGTGGAGGAATTTGAATGAAAGAGACCTATTAATTTATTACGAATGATGAGAAGTTTAATTTACATAGCTGTTACTAGTGAGGCTGACAAGAGTTTTCAAGATGTGTCTCGGTTTACAATAGGAAAAACAACAAAAATTGAGCATGAGGCAGGGTGCACAAAAGGATGGAGAAACTCAGCAGGTGCAGCAGCATCTAAGGAGCGAAGGATATAGGCGACGTTTTGGGTCGAAACCCTTCTTCAGACCGTGAGCATAAGACAGGGTCTGTTCAATATCTGTGCCTTGCTATACGTCCATTTTGTACTTCGTATCTCCTGAATGGAACCAGAAAATTATCGAAAATGTTAGAATTGGCCCATCACATTCATACCAATCAAAGAAAGAGTTTGATCTAATCCCACCTCCCAGTGCCAGCTCCTTAGCTCTGCAGTCTTCTGTAATGCTGTGAAGGGTGCACAGTGCTCATGCTATGGCTTAATTAGTGTTGTATACTGTGCTGGAATTATGCTTATTCTTGCATTCTCCACCTCAGCTGATAAATTGGAACATTTTGGTTTGTCTTTTTAACCACCTTATTAACACGTCCTGGTACTTTTAGGGATCTGTGCAAATACTTCAAGATTCATCTATTCTCTACACCTTAAAATACCCTTCTATTCACAAGTTATTCCCTTTAGGCTCATTGGACATCCTCAAATACAATACGTTTCTAGTTTATATTTTAGAAAATATTTAAGCCAAGAATATATTGGACAAATTATAGATTATTTACTGTTAACAAGAATGCATCAGTGCAAAGCCATGTCACTATCTCCAAGCACAATGCAGACAGCTCCTCTCAATAAGGTTTACAGAAACCAAAAGCTCATGTTTACATTGTTACTGACAGCCACAAACTCCCTCATTTGCTCTGTACTTTCTCCATTTGCATCCCACCATGTGAGCACATGGTTAGCCACTTTTTCTAATCACATTGTGTCTTCCACTGTTTTTGAAAAATTGTGAGCTAATTCAAAATCTCACTCAGAGAGACAACAGACAGGAATACAGTGCATTCGGAAAGTATTCAGACCCCTTCACTTTTTCCACATTTTGTTATGTTAAAGCCTCATTCTAAAATTGATTGAATTCATTTTTTTAATCATCAATCTACGCACAATACCCCACAATAAAAAAATGAAAACAGGTGTAGAAATGTTTGCAAAGTAATTAAAAAGAAATAACTGAAATATCACATTTACCTAAGTATTCAAACCCTTTGTTATGACACTCAAAATTGAGCTTAGGTTCATCCTGTTTCCATTGATTATCCTTGAAATTTCTATAACTAGCTTGGAGTCCACCAGTGGTAAATTAAATTGATTGGACATGATCTGGAAAGGCACACACCTGTATATACAAGGTCCCATAGTTGACAGTGCATGTCAGAGCAAAAACCAAGACGTAGACCTCGGAGACAGGATTGTGTCGAGACATAGATCTAGGGAAGGGTATAAAACAATTTCTGCAGCATTGCAGGTCCTGAAGAGCACAGTGGCCTCCGTCATTCTTAAATGGAAGAACTTTGGAACCACCAGGACTCTTCATAGAGCTGGCCGCCCGGCCAAACTGAGCAATCGGGGGAGAAGGACCTTGGTTAGGGAGGTGATCAAGAACCCGATGGTCACCCTGACAGAGCTCCAGTTCCTCTGTGGAGATGGGAGAACCTTCCAGAAGGACAACTATATCTGCAGCACTCCACCAATCAGGCTTTTATGGCAGAGTAGCCAGATGGATGCCACTCCTCAGTAAAAGGCACATGACAGCCCGCTTGGAATTTCCAAAAGGCACCAAAAGACACTCAGACCATGAGAAACAAGATTCTCTGGTCTGATGAAACCAAGATTGAACTCTTTGGCATGAATGCCAAGTGTCACGTCTGGAGGAAACCAGGCACCACTCATCACCTGGCCAATACCATACCTACGGTGAAGCATGGAGGTGGCAGCATCATGCTGTGGGGATGTTTTTCAGCGGCAGGAACTGGGAGACTAGTCAGGATCGAAGGAAAGATGAACGGAGCAATGTACAGAGAGATCCTTGATGAAAACCTGCTCCAGAGCGTGCTGGACCTCAGACTGGGGTGGACAGGACAATGACCCTAAGCGCACAGCCAAGACAACACAAGAGTGGCTTTGTGACAAGTCTGTGAATGTCCTTGAGTGGCCCAGCCAGAGCCCGGACTTGAACCCAATCGAACATCTCCGGAGGGACCTGAAAATAACAGTGCATCGAAGCTCCCCATCCAAGCTGACAGAAGGACCTGCAGAGATGAATGGGAGAAATTACATAATACAGGTGTGCCAAACTTGTAGCATCATACCCAAGAAGACTCGAGACTGTAATCGCTGCCAAAGGTGCCTCAACAGGGTCTGAATACTTATGTAAATGTGATATTTCAGTTATTTCTTTTTAATTACTTAGCAAAAATTTCTAAACACCTGTTTTTTATTATGGGATATTGTGTGTAATGAATTAATCCTTTAAAAAATATGGTTGTAACGGAACAAAATGTGGAAAAGGTGAGGGGTGTGAATACCTGTACATCACTTTGGTTTAGCAGAGAATGCCTTTATGGCAATCATATTAAACACTTAAGGATAACGATCCAAACTGGGCTTGGTTTGCAAAGTGTTGTACCAACACCGCACTCTACTGTCTGGTGAAGGGTCTCGACGCGAAACGTCACCCATTTCTTCTCTCCAGAGATGCTGCTTGTCCCGCTGAGTTATTCCATTATTTTGCGTCTATCTTCGGTTTAAACCAGCATTGCAGTTTCTTCCTACACACACCGGACTCCGAAATATATTCCCCAGAGTCAACATTCCCTAACCTGCCCAGAAAAACTATTTTAACAATTGCACCTAGCTTCCGAATGATCCATTTGGGTTTACTTTCTCTTACCGGGAGAAGAGCTTGCTTCAGTGAAAGTAAAAAAAAAGCCAGCAGATGCTGGAAATTTAAATAATATCAGAAAATGCTGGAAATAGTTAGGCACATTTGTGGGATGAGGAACAGGGCGAACATTCCAAATCATAAGAGTCTTTAACATGAAACATACACTCGGTTTGCCTTCCCACAGATGCAACCTGACCTGTTGAATGTTTCCAGCACTTGCTGTTTTCATGTCTTGATTCAGACTGGATAACCATGGGAGAGAAGTGGCAAATAATGCAGTGAGTCTTCCTCCATCTGTCAGCCAGACGAATATTTACTCTTGCTCACGACGTATTTTTCTTGTTAAAAGAAATGTTTTTTAACCTTGATGTACAACTGTTAGCTCATATGCTGGTTCTCTCCCACTGGTCTGCTAAATATTTCTATCCCCAACTGAAGCCAACCTCAGGGTCAACAATATTACTTGACATCTCTAAACCTGCTCTCTTCAAAATACATTTTCCACTGCAACGTTTGAAGATATTTCGGGATTATCTTTAAAGAATAGTCTGGACGATTAAACAAATGGGCCAACACACAAATGTCCTCTCCTATACTTGAAACAAACAAACAGTTATAAACAAGGTATCTTCAGGAAACAGCGCTGTCCTCAAAGGGCTGACAGACAGTGCAGTCATTGGTTCATGAGTCACCAACACCTCGCTCTGAGGCAGCAGCAAACCTTAAATCAGCCTCTAGTGGGTAATTAAATCACATCAGTGACTCCTGAGATGTTTAATCTTTCTCAACCATTAAATAGAAAGTAAATTACACAGCAATATAGACAATTCAATGAATCTTTTTCTAGAAATAGCCAGTTGTCAATCAGATTCCCTATTAAAAGAAAGTTGTATTGTCACATATCTGTCAGTCTCAGATCCCATGTTTCCACTGATATCTTCTTAACAGCGTGTTAAACCTTTATTTAATTGTTAATGAAAAGGGTAAATGGGTTTCAATGAGGAACTCAGTGAACCTTTGCACTGTGGTAACTTTATATTGGTCTTGTAGATGTTTTACTGCTTATGTGTCCTTGTCTCTTGCGGAAACACATTAAACGCAAGTGTTATGTTACAACATGCATCATAGGTTAACGCAGCTTGAAAAGCAGTTTCTTCCTGCAGCACCAACACATTGTGGGGCAGCACAGCCACTGGCATCTTTCTGCAAGAGCTTCAACGTGGAAGGGGTGGGAAGACACCGAGTGGAAGCCAGAGAGGGGAAGGGTCCAAGCATCACCGACTATCTATGAATATTGGATATAGCATAAGGAGTGAGAAAAAAAAACCAGGGATGGTTTGAGAATCTTTATATCTTACCATCAACATGGAAAATAGGGAATTTTTAGACATTTTTGCTCACATTTACCAAAATTGGCTAAGTTTCTTGATAAAGCAACTTTGCACCTTACAGTCTCTGCTGCTTAGAGTCGATAAATTATGTTTTTTTGCCAATGCATTTTAAATGTTATGGTCATCTGCATTTTATCTCAATTTCCTTTTTCATCGCGTAATGGTCATTTACTTTGCGAAGATGGATGGCATAGAGTGACTCTTTGAAAGCCAATAGGCTCCAGCAGGCTGATTGTACAACAAATTCTCATGTATCCAGTAATTACGCATTCAGAATTCTCATGCAATCGGCAAACATATTAAACCATTTTTTAATCCAATTTTTTTCAAAAACATTAATAACCATATAACCATTACAGCACGGAAACAGGCCTTCTCGGCGCCTCCAGTCCGTGCTGACCATTTATTTTCCCCTAGTCCCATCTACC
Organism: Raja brachyura; assembly: GCA_963514005.1. Next base: position 14,366,121 of record OY740812.1, read on the forward strand.
TGCACTCAGACCATACCCCTCCATTCCCTTCCCGTCCATATACCTATACCTATTAATCTGAGTTGTTATGCGGTCCTGTTCGAACGGTCTCCCAGCAGCCTGCATCTCAGCCCACCATCGGACCATTATGGGTAGTTATAGGTGGTGGTGGTGGGCCCATTTGTCTTTCATGAACTGTACTGCTCTTCTCCCATCCATCCACTCACTTTATAACACAGGAACGCAGCAAGTACAAAGCAGAAACTGGTTACTCTGACATTGGAACATGGTGCTTTCATCTGGTTTTATTCTGAGGATAAAGGAACATTAACAAAAATATCACGGCTGAAGACTGCTGGAAATTCCCACACTCTTGGTGGACAAACTTGTGAATGGAAATATTTTTGTTATTTTGCTCCCTGCCAAAGTGACAAGTTCTAATGTAGCCTACAAATCAGCGTGTGATACAGCAGGTAAAAATGAGCTGGCGTGATTCTACGAGAAGACTGATTTTCACAAACGAAAAAAATATTCAGTCAAATAATCCATCAAAGACTCAATTTTTAGTATTTATTACGCAAGGAAAAAGGTGATGTTGGTGAAAAGTATGGCCTTGTCATGTTCAGCAAGGGTCAATTCTTGAAGCTTTTGAAGGATTTTGTGTGCATAATGACAAGCAGATTGATAGAGAGGCGTACAGCGGGGGTGGTGAATGTGTAAAGAAATCATGGACTACGAGTGCTGAAACTCCTGTGAAAAATAACTCTCAAGACATGAACAGAAATTAAATATATTCTAACCATTAAACCCCGAAGGAAACCGTTCTCAGTGACAGGCAGATTAGAGGCAGTAATTGCCAGATAGCATGTGGTTAAACGGGTTCTTAAACATGAAATGACTTCTCGTGTCCTAGTTCTTATCCACAGTTCAAGCGAGGGACCTTCAAATGCGGCGTCAAACAGACAGCTTTGTTACATGGGCACTGATCACTGAGCAAAACCAAAATGCTGGAGGGAATCAGGGGGTCCAGGAAGCATCTGCAATGGGAGTAGACAGAGAAGGATTCGGACCGAGACCCTTATCCAGGCACTGGTCATTTATTGGATTTACTGCTCCTGTGCTGCTCTTAACGACTCCCTAATTTACTTTCATATAACCATTGCAACCATTCTCATTAAATAGGAACAAACCCCACCATTAATAAATCATCAGGTTTGGGGTGAACAGTTCCGTTTTACTCTTTTTCCCGATTATAATTTATTTCAGTTATTTTTGCTGATGCAGTGAAGAATCCTGAAGATGATAGTGTAAAGAATGATATGTAAAAATTAGTAGATCAGTGGTACAGATTGTGGAGATCTGTCACTAAAACATCTTTGATCTTTTTAGATTTTGAGGGTATGGAAACGGGCCATTCTGCCCATCGGGTCAATGCCGCCCATTGATCACCTGTTCATACTAGTTCTTTGTTATCCCACTTTCTCATCCACTCCCTGCATAGAAACATAGAAAATAGGTGGAGGAGGAGGCCATTCGGCCCTTCGAGTCAGCACCGCTATTCATTGTGATCATGGCTGATCGTCTCCGATCAATATCCCATGCCTGCCTGCCTTCTCCCCATATCCCTTGACTCCACTAGCTACTAGAGCTCTATCTAACTCTCTCTTAAATCCATCCAGTGACTTGGCCTCCACTGCGCCTCTGTGGCAGGGAATTCCATAAATTCACACCTCTCTGGGTGAAAACGTTTTTTTCTCACCTCATTCTTAAATGACCTCCCCTTTATTCTAAGACCGTGGCCCCTGGTTCTGGACTCGCCCAACATTGGGAACATTTTTTCCTGCATCTAGCTTGTCCAGTCCTTTTATAATTTTATATGTTTCTATAAGATCTCCCCCCTGTGGCAGATTACACACCTGTGGCAATGTTACAGAGTATAATTGACCCCGCTTTTGGGATGTGGGAGTAAACTCAGGGAGAATGTGCACAACCATACAGACAGCACCCGGAGTCAGGATCGAACCCGGGTCTCGGATACTGTGCGGCAGCAGGTCCACCAGCTGCGCCACTGTGCCGCCCCCCTGAGAACAACCCACCAGTTCAGATCATTATTCAGCCGTGTCAAACAAGCTGTTCACTTGAAAGATGCAGAACAGTTTATCTTAAAAAAGACAGCCAGACCTCTGCTCATTTCCAGGGGAGCATGTTATAATTGATCTCTATGGCCACACGACAGCGATCACAAATTCTCTGACCCTCTGCTGTGCGTTTGATGAATTGGGCACCCTCGGTCCAGTGGACATTAAATCAGCTAAACATGACAGAGCCTCTGGCATACACATGATAAACATCAGAATTATACAGAAATAGGAACAAGATCTGGATACTGATTAAGGACAGAGTTTGGGTGCCTCATAAATAGTTGTAATATTTCAGATCAATCAGACGTGTGCTCCCTGTAGCTGGTGATAATCAAACTAACACTGATTGAAGATTGGTGATGGTCAAACGTCACTGTATAGGTCACAGTCAGCAATACCCAGGGCTTTAAATGATCCTACATTTAGACAGTGTGCAACATCCTGCTTCATTCTACCCTCCTACAATAGGGCTCCTACAGCCTTCGCACATAGAACAGGGCAGCACAGTGCAGAAATCGGCCCTTTGGCCCACAACGTTTGCGATGAACATGATGCCAAGTTAAACTGATCCCATCTGCCAGTACATGATCCAAAGCCCTCTGTTCCTTCCACTTCCACATGCGTATCTAAAAGCTTCTGAAGTACCACTATTGTATCTGCCTGCCCCGCCAATACGTTTCATGCCCTCACAACTCTGGGAAAAAACCCTGCCCCGTTCATCTCCATTATACTTTCCCACTCTCACCATTGAGCTACGCCCTCTAGTTTTGGATATTTCCACCCTGGGAAAAAAGTTCTGACTGCCTCTCATGATTTTATAGACCGACTTTCCCTCCCCACCCCTCCACCCCAATATTTGCACACCCCCCAATCCTTTCCACTCGTCACTTTAATTTCATGTATTTTGTGTTTTATGACTGTTGGCAGATCATTTTCCCTCCTGGGATAAATCAAGTTCTATTGTATCGTATATACTTCTGTCAGTCTTCCCTTAGCTGCCAGCATTCCAGAGGGAAAAAGAGGCCTGTTTTTGTTCAGGTTTCAGAAGTTATGGGCAGAGTCAAACCAAGATTCCAGCAGAATATTTTCAACTAGTCTGAGGTTCGACACCGTTTGGCCCAGGCTTTGCTGAGCCCTGGAGCACACACGCTCATTCACTACTTCCTGCATTCATAGCGTGATCTCCACAGATGTGTTCACATTGACTGGAGCCCAGCTTGGAGGTAGATGCTGAGCTACATAACTAACGACTGCCAGACTTTCCTGCCAACTGGAGATGGTCTTCAGTGTGGGGAGTGATTGGGATGGGTTGGGGTAGAGGGAAGGTGGTGGGATACTTTGATGTTAGAGCGTTAGATAGAGCTCTTAAAGATGGCGGAGTCAAGGGATATGGGGAGAAGGCAGGAACGGGGGTACTGACTGTGGATGATCAGCCATGACCACATTGAATGGCGGTGCTTGCTCGAAGGGCCGAATGGCCTACTCCTGCACCTACTGTCTAAATGATTTCTGAATGTTTAATTCTGAAAATCTAAACCTATGGTCATAACATGTCTGAAGAAGGGTCTCAAACCGAAACGTCACCCATTCCTTCTCTCCAGAGATGTTCCCTGTCCCGCTGAGTTACTCCATCTTTTTGTGTCTATCTTTTGTTTACATTTATTGTCACATGATCGGAAGTACAGTGGAAAGCTTTGTTTTGCTTGCTATCCAAACAAATCAGATGTAGCAGACATAAATACAATCAGTTCAAACTCAAGTACAATTGATAAAGCAAAGGGGTGCCGACTATAGTTCTCCACATTACAGCACATCAGTTCCATAGACAAAGTCCAATGCCCTCAATGAGGTAGAGCAGAATCGAATGGTACTTTAGCTTATGGTTCAGAAGGGAAGAAGCTTTGCTGTTGTCAGGCGAGGGTCTTTTCATCTTCCACCACAGTATGAGGCCTTTTGGCGCACAGTGACTTTGATGGGGGGCAGCAAGCCCAGTCTCAGTCTCCTGGCTACAGTACAAACCAAGTCTACGCACTCACAATGAGAACATGTGCTGAAGGAATATGTAAATCCATGGGGATTTCATTAAGGGCCTGTCCCACCAGCATGCAACTCGATGCGATTAGCGCGACCTAACGTGGTCGCTTGAGCCGTCCGGCGTCGCGGGGCCGGTCCCACTTCGATCGCCGGAGCCGTGCGGAATTGTGCGGAGTTCGTCCCGACGCCGCGAGGGGCTCCGAAAAACCGACAATGTCCAAAAATCTCGCGCGGCAACGGTTGGTCGGCTCGCAGTCGCCGCGACATTTACACACTGCCCGGACATCGTGCCTCCGTGAAACTATTTGTAAGTGCCTCCGTGACCCTCTATGTGTATGGCTCCGTGGCCCTGTATGTGTGTGTGTCTCGGTGCCCCACTCTGTGTGCCCCTCTAAGTCCTGGCGAATTTACCTTGGACTTGCTTCAAGTTCGCCTCGCTTTGCGCCGCGTTGCGCCACTCACCCAACCTCCGCGCGGCCCCTACTGCCGGTTTAGTTGCGCTTGCCGCATGCAGGCGCATGCTGGTGGGACCGGCCCTGTACAGGGGATCACCCGACCTCCGCGCGGCCCCCGCTGCCGGTTTGATCGCGTTCATCGCCTAGAGTTGCGTGCTGGTGGGACAGGCCCTTAACTCCAGTGAGGCTCGTGAGTGATAAGTGTTTCCCCTTATCTTCTTTAGCTCAGATTGAATGTCCTGGTTCATTTGGTTCAGGGAATTAATGCATCAATGGCCTCAGTCACATTTGACGTTATATAGAAAATCAGTGTATATTTTGTTCTACTTCAGCTTAATTTACATACCAGTTGCATAATGCTAGTATTTCCCCCATTGCTTGGTACCAAGCACTAGTTACCAAATGACCCAATATCTCTCCCATCTTCTTTACTGGAACTCCTTTAAAAAAGGGAGTCAGTCAACCGAACATATTGACTCTATTGGCTTGAAAGCTGTGCTTTTCCAGGCTAATATCCTGCCACTTTTTATAGACAAAGGGAAAGCAATTCCAGATTTGAATCTTAGCACCAGAATCTTCTCAACCCACCCTCCTCTGTGCATTTATGTTTTCACAATTAATCAATACAGCGTGGAAGAGGAAAGTGGGAGGGGTGGGGAGAGATTGCTTAAAGCTGGCGGAAAGATTGCATTCAAAGCAGTGGAAAGAGGTACTGGGTGATGTGGGAACCAACCGGGAAAAGGGGTGACCCAGAGTCCACGCTGCTTGTTCCAACTTTCAGCCACAGCCCAAGACTTTGAAGCAAAGCAGAGGTCATGCTCCCCACCAAAAGGAAATGTGGACACCCCAGGATCCAGGGTACATGTCAAAGGTCAGGACCGTCACCAGAACTTCCTCTCAACATGCAGCACTGGGAAAAAACAGAAATAAACAAATGAATCGGATCCCTGCGGCAGGAGGGAGGAAGGAGACAAGAAACGTTCTCAAAAGAAATCCTGTGAAATAAAACAATCTCACAGATGGAGGGTCAGGAGGAAAATACAACAACCTTCAGTGGTCGAGCTAGTTGAGAATGGGATTTACTATTGAATATCCAAAACAAAATACTGGTTGGCGATTTGTTGAATCTGGCCTTTCAGTATTGAGATTTATGATATTTAGTTTTGTTTAGTGATACAGCATAGAAACAGGCCCCGTCTCCAAGTCCACACCGACCATCACATGAGTTCCATGTTATCCAACTTTCTCATCCATTCCCTACACACAAGGGGCATTTTTACAGTGGCCAATTAACCTACAAACCCATACACACCTTAGGATGTGGTCGGAAACCAGAGCACCTGGAGGAAACCCATGCGGTCACAGGGAGAGGGTGCAAACTCCACACGGACAGCACCTGAGGTCAGGATCGAACCCGGGTCTATAGCAGTGTGAGGCAGCAGCGCTAGCGCCACTGAGCCGCCCTCCTTGTAACATTTAATACAACAAGTTACGTGAAAATGTTTCCATGCATGGATTCCGCTCAGAAATCCGCGAGACCCAACTTCCATAATTAATTTCCAATTTCATGTTGATTAAACTTGTTAAAAATAATGAAAGAGACCAATGTGTTGGCCCATATGTTGATTTTAATGTAATGATTATGAACTGGTAGGACTTGGAAAGGAGGGAATCACAGCCAGGCTGTGAAAAGTTAGACATGCATAGGGAGCAAAGTCAGCAGGAGGGGCACTTCCAGGATAGTCAATTGGCATCTCAATATATTGTGGCATTCATCACCTAAGCTTTTAATATCAGATTTGTTTAACAGCGATACCTAACAATTTAACAAGATTAAAATAATGAGAGCATGTTGGGCATGTTCCAAGCTACCTTGATTGAACCTTTGTGACTGCAGTATTATTAGGTGACGTTCACCGGCTCCAACTAATGATCAATTAAAGATCCAGTTTGACAATCGGACTGACAGAAATTTGGGGATTATGAGTAGAGCAGGGAGTGAGAATGTTAGGTGGAATATAGCTATACACCTGTAAAATAGAATGAAATATGCTTCTAACCAGCTTGCAATAGAGCTTAAGGTATATTGAGGTACATTTTAATTTGGGCCTTGAGATAAATAGACACAGAATTTCCTGCTGCCGTTTTAACCAGGGGCTACCACTAGGCATCGCGGGCACCTGTTTACCACTGACGGCATCATTGAGTCACTAGTTTTGAAGGAAGTGGTCACCAATCACCCTCCCAAATAAGATATTCTTTATGATATTTCTCTGGTTAGGTTCATGCGAGTGCTGACAAATCACCGTGGCCACCACTTTGGTTCTTTGGTCTTGTTGTTTCTCATTCTGGGAGGGAAACTGCTTAACGTGTGAAAGGTGCAGAATTCAAACCCTGGACTAAGCCACTTGGCTGGCATAGCTGGTAGAGCTGCTGCCTCTCAGTGCCATACACCTGATTTGAATCCTGATCTCGGGTGTTGTCTGTGTGGAATTTCCATGTTCTCCTTGTGACCTTCTGGATTTCTTTTGGGTGATCCGGTTTCATAGAATCATAGAAAATAGGTGCAGGAGTAGGCCATTCGGCCCTTCGAGCCTGCACCACCATTCAATATGATCATCCAACTCAGTATCCTGTACCTGCCTTCTCTCCATACCCCCTGATCCCTTTAGCCACAAGGGCCACATCTAACTCCCTCTTAAATATAGCCAATGAACTGGCCTCAACTACCTTCTGTGGCAGAAAATTCCACAGACTCATCACGCTCTGTGTGAAAAATGATCTTCTCATCTCGGTCCTAAAAGGCTTCCCCCTTATCCTTAAACTGTGACCCCTTGTTCTGGAGTTCCCCAACATCAGGAACAACCTTCTTGCATCTAGCCTGTCCAACCCCTTAAGAATTTTGGGATGTTTCCTCCTACATCCCAAAAATGTGCAGGGTTGTAGGTTAATTGGCTTCTGTAAATTGCCCCTAGTGTGTACGTCATAGAATCCATGTACGGGTGGTTGGTGTGGACCCAGTGGGCTGAAGGGCATGTTTCCACACTGAATCCCCAAACCAAACTGAAGCTGCAGACTTAACAAAGCTGCACAAAGGTTAAATAGGAGTCATTCTGAGCATGGAGACAATTAAGGGAGGGCTGTTGTTTCAATCTTCTATCTCAAGCAAGTTGATCATTCCAATTCAACAGCCAGTTCACGTCTTAAACCCCTCTAACCAGCAGCAATGAAACTCGATATTACTGTCTGGTCAATTGTGCATGAAAACATCACAATTTCTCTTTAGGAGAGTTGCAAACTGAGCTGCATTGATAAACCCAACATCCCCAATTCTCCTGCAGAGCTGAGATTCATTCAATATATTAAATCCCAGTGCTAGCTTGAGATGTATTTCTCTGCAATACTTGTAAACTGTTGCAGATTTCTACCCGACATGGACATTAAATTTTGGTTCAGTTTCCAATCAATTCATTGCAACATCAGTGCCTACTCCATGGGGTGGTGAGATTTGCAGTGATTGATTAACACTGGTGTGTGGGGTGAAAGCCAACAACATTAGGCATAGCATCTTGCTGTGTCGTACGATACCAAAGAGGGAGCATTGAATTTTGTCCTATCCAGCAAGTCTGATGCAGATGGAACTATTTTGAATGACTTCGGGAGAGATGTGGCCAAGCTCTCTTTAAATGAAAAAGACAAAGATCTACACATAACTATGACCAACGCCACAAGTATAGGAAACGGTTGTCTCTGATTTGCGCTCGTATCTTTTGCTGCTGGCTATAAGCAACATATCTCGGTTATCTGCTGATGCAGAGTTGTGTAATCTGTGTAATGCCGTTGTGTAATACTGGTTGTGTAATCTACTTACAGTTTCTTTCTGCAAGTCATGTGAAAAGGGCAATAATTTTCCACTGGTGCATTATTATGGTTTGGGAGAGATTTCATCGTTTAAAAAACTACAATAATAATAAAAAGGGTCTCATCCCGAAACGATACCTATCCATGTTCCCGAAGGATGCTGCCTTTTATGTACTTTCATTTTAAGCCGCCTCCTTTTAATTAGTGAATATTTGGTTTGCAGGCTGATATTTCACTGAGTATTCAAAAAATTTGCGTTGTAGTTATTTAATGTAGGCAAGGAGCTTGAAAAAGAGCCAGAAAAAAGACAAACAGTGCTGAATATGATAGCAGATCATGTAGCATGCTCTGGAGAACAAGGATAGCTGATGCTTCTGATCGGGACCCTTCTTCAAGTGGGGGGGGGGGGGGGGGGGGGAGGGGGGAGCTGGAAGAGGGGAGTGGCAGGACAAAGCCGGGCAGGTAATAGGTTGATACAGTTGAGGGGGATGGGGGGGGGGGGGGGGGGGTAGATAGGCTAAATGGCAGAGATTAAAAGGTAGAAGGTGTGAGGTTAAAAGTATTGAAGAGTCGCAGACTGTGAAGCCAGAGGACGGAGGAGGGGGTCGGGATGGAGAAATAGGCGCGAGTCTCGGAGGGCACAGACAAGAAGAAGGGAGTGGGGGAGGCTTTTGAAACGCAGCATGCTTGTTTAAAGAAAAGAATTATTTTACTCATCAGCGAGCTGTATCGTCACTCGTATTCTCACTCAGGAGGGAATATTCAGCAGACGAAGCAGAGATATTGTGAAAATATTGCACTCTGGTGAACAGAAAGGAGAGCAGTTTGTATGCGGGGAGAAAACATCAGCTCGGCAGGGAACAGTGAGTGGTTTAAAATATTGTTTCACAAGTGTCTTTTGCTCAGAGCAGAGGAGGGGAGGGGGGCTTTAAGGAAAGCACCAGTTGAGAATAAATATGAACGAACACCACCATAATGTGGAATAGATCCCTTCCTACGCCCTCCTGTGAGAGTTGCCAACTGATTAGAAAAAAAACCCGTAGTTAGAGTACAGAAACCTTTGATGCTCCTTATCATAAAAATGTGTCACCATCAAAGTCTGTGCTGTTAACAACGAGATTACTGCTATTGGGAGACTAGTTCTCTCCTGGTCTCCTTGCGTTCCATATCCGGCATCGGTGATCTCTTCAACTCTGGGATATCCTGAGGATGTGAGAGACATTTTATGAAGCCAAGCTCTCCTTTCCTATTTAACATCAGCTTTTCACCTCGTTCTCTGTCAGGAGTTGGCCAGAAGCAAGTCTGGAGATTCTGGCAAGAGTTGACAGGACCCACGAGAGAGTCAGCCCGTGCTACTGCCTCTGGAGGGAACATTGTGTTGTTGACAGATCGAAGTACAGCCACCCGCAGAGAACTGAATCCTTGCCTTTGGAAGTCATTTCAGAAAGAGATTAACAACTCTTAAATATGTGGTTTAGGTTTTGTCCACCAGAGCCCCATCTACAATAGGCTGGACCAGTATTCACATACTTAACTCTTAGAGTTATACCAAACAGAAACAGGCCCTAAGGCCTGTCATACTATATAACCATATAACAACTACAGCACGGAAACAGGCCTTCTCGGCCCTTCCAGTCCGTGCCGACCATTTATTTTCCCCTAGTCCCATCTACCTGCACTGTATCCACGCCAATGTTTTGAGCCATCTACACTAATCCGATTTGCCTGAATTTGGCCTGTATCCTCCCATGCCCAGTTTATTTAAGTCCCCATCAAAAAGTCTCTTAAAGGTGGTGGCATCAGAACTCACCATGTCCTCTGGCAACGAGCTTTAGACATAAACCCCTCTGTATAAAAACAACTTCCCTTTAAAACTCCTTACTCTCACCTTAAAATTATTCCCTCTTGTTTTTAATCCTCCTACTAAGAATAAAAACGGTTCTGTCTATCTATTCTCTCTCTGCCACTTATAATTCTATATACCTCTATCAGGTCACCCATAGCTTTGTTCACTCTGAGAATTATGATCCCAGCTGACCATATCTTTCTCTTTGAACAAAGTCTTCCAATCCATGCAACATCCAAGTGAATTTCATCTGTACTCTCTCCAGCACAACCACATCCTTTCAGTAGAGTAATGGCGTAGTGTCCACAATTACAATGTTTAAAAAATTACTGCCTACTTTTCATTAGTTTTTCCAAGCCCATTAGAGTTATAGGGCCTGTCCTACCAGCATCCAACTCCATGCGATGAGCGCGATCAAACTAGAAGCGGGGGCTGCGCGGAGGTCGGGTGATCCCCTGTACAGGGCCGTTCCCACCAGCATGCGCCTGCATGTGGCAAGCGCGACCAAACCGGCAGCGAGGGCCGCGCAGAGGTCGGGTGAGTGGCACAACGCGGCGCAAAGTGAGGCAAACTTGGAGCGAAGTCTGAAGGTAAGTTCGTCAGGACAGAGAGGGACACAGAGGCACACACACACACAGAGGGCCACGGAGCCACACACATAGAGGGTCATGGAGGCACCTACAGATAGGTTCACGGAGGCACGATGTCGAGGCGGTGTGTAATGCGTCGAGGCGACTGCGAGCCGACAAGCCGTTGCCGCGCGGAATTTTTGAACAGTCAGTTTTCCAGAGCCCCGCGCGATGTCGGGACGAACTCCGTACAATTCCGCACGGCTCCGGCGATCGAAGTGGGACCGGCCCCGCGATGCCGGACGGCTCAAGCGACCACGTTAGGTCGCGCTCATCGCATTGAGTTGCATGCTTGTAGGACAGGCCCTTTAGCTTTTCAGCGCCCTTGGATGGCCTGTTCCTTGGGTCTTCACTGCAAGGTATGAGCAGCAAAATGAGTGCCCATCCCTTCAAAACTCATCACACTTTGCAAGCTCAGACACTAACATAAGGAATACGAGTAGAATTAGGCCATTCGGCCCATCAAGTCTACTTCCGCCATTCAATCATGGCTGATTTATCTCTCCCTCCAAACCCCATTCTCCTGCCTTCTCCCCGTAACCTCTGACACCTGTACTAATCAAGAACCCATCTATCTCTGCCTTAAAAATATCCACTGACTTGGCCTCCACAGCCTTTTGTGGCAAAGAATTCCGCAGATTCACCACTCTCTGACTAAAGACATTTCTCATCTCCTTCCTAAAAGAACGTCCTTGAATTCTGAGGCTATGACCTCTAGTTCTAGACTCCCCCACTAGTGGAAACATCACATCCCGTCCCTTGCCTCCCTGTTACAATCAGCTGCTTGGCAGGTGTGAAGACCAGTTGAACCAGAAGAAACCGAATGCAGAACATCTCAAGAGTTTGCATACATTTTTCAAACAGAAATTTGTTTTTAAGCAAACGGAGCAGTTAAACCTCACTGACTCTCAAAATGAGAGAAATTTTAAATGAGGTAGGATTTGCAAACTGAGGATATTCATGTAATTAAATATTTCAAACTCCCCAGTTTCTCTATTAAATCCTCTGCAGAAATTCCCTTCAAATAATTGCTTGCGTATGCTGTGTGGCATTCCTTCCCTCATTTGCTTATTTTTGGACAAGATTTGTGCTCAAGGTTTTGGCTGTCAGAGCTGGCTTTTGACATCTGGAGTCAGTCAAAAAACCCTGATTGCAGAGCCCCCCCCCCCTCCCCCTCTTCCCCAACTCCAAGCCTCGCAGGCTGATGAAAAGTTCACCCAATGGACCAGTGCAGAGTTCAGAAACCATTGACAAGTTGTACAGCAGAGCAAGTCTTCAGCTGTTTTTTCCCTCCAACACAAACTGATGGATGAAAAGCAACCTAACTTGCTTTCTTCGTTCGGCTTGTGCCAAGTGTGACACTAACTCATTCATGATCATAAATGATACAAGGGACTCGAGTAATACCTTTTATACTCCGGCATCTGTACAGCTTGACTGAAAACAGATGTCAGTACAATGGTAACACCATCAAAATGATATACACACATTTGGGATTGATGGGATTATACACACACTTCCATTCTCCTCAGGTGAGAAGTTAATTCAGTGATCCAATAAAATCTTAATTAGCAACGGCTGGGTTTGTGTCCACAGTCAATCATTAACATTTGCTAGACTGAGATTCCCAATCCAAATATTCTTCTATAATCTTGATAAATGCATATCTCATTCATACATCCATTGCAGGAGTACATCACATGACCCACAAACTTGTATGCCATTCATTAACGTACCTCATCCACTTTCCTGCAAAGTCCATTTATCTCCCTATATATGGTTTCAGAACTCTAATCTTGTCCGTGACAAACCTTCAGCAAGCTTCTATGGTGCAGAATTCCAGACACTTGAGCATAGAACATGTTCCTAATTTCACACTCCATGCAGAGTCTAATCTCTTTGCTCTGGGTTGATCAGCTGCAGGAAATAACTTCTTGACATCTACCTGAGCGATCTTTCTCACCAAAGTCATATCCTAGTAAACTCTCATCTTTACACATCGGTTTCACTCAGTCTTTCCATGAGATAGCAAAACATCCAACTTTTTGCACCGCCTATGGAAGACGACACACTGAAGTAGGGTCTCGATCCGAAACGTCACCTATTCCCTTTCTCCAGTGATGCTGCCTGACCTGCTGAGTTACTCCAGCCTTTCGTGCCTGTCTTTGGTTTAAACCTCCTCTCTACACACAGAATATCAAAACGATGAAAGCTGAAGAGCAAGAGGCAAATATTCAACCGAAGTGACTGGAATCGGCTGTCTCCATTCCTGTCAGCTTTTGTCCCTTCGCTCCTGAAGCTGCAAAACCTCTGGCATGGTCACAGTCCCATTGGTGAGATCCATCAATGGTGGGCAGATCAGTCATCGCTGTGTGAACATGTCAACGGTGGAGGAACAGATAGATAAGCAGAGCTTTTGTTGTTGAGCCTATTCATGTCCCCCCCCGATTTACACGTATACAAATAATGGCTTGTGCTCCACGAGGGAAACTCTGGTCATCTGGTCCAGACATCACCAACTTCGTGATCTGTACCGAGGCTGAATTCCCTCAACACTCCATCATTTGGGAGATGTTGATTATTGGGACTGACGTTCACTACAAACACTTTAAATGTGTGCACTGGACAGTTACAGCTGTGGAAAAATGACCACCAATCAATCTTTGCAAGTGTTCTAATATTTCTTTCAAAACTGCACAGTTTGTCGGATGATACGACCAAAGTTGTAACAAATGTGTAGAGTTAAAGTGAAGTGTGATTTCCAATATATATGTTTTTTAATCGCACCGGAAACATAATATCTGGTCTGCTTCCATCCAGCGCAGTGCAACTGCCATCACAACAGGATGAAATAGGAGAAATAGGTTCGATAAACTTGATGGTTGCAGGGAAAATAGGCTCAAAAGTAGGCAAGTTCCATAAAACTCAACTGGCTGCAGGAAAATCGTCCCGTCTGCTCCGGGTATCATTCTATTCCGATGCTGACGAACATTTACTTGTTAATAAAATTGCTTGGAAGCAGAGGAGATCAATGATTCTAGATGTAAGCTACAGCAAGATTATTCTCTCTCTCCCTCAGCTCCTAGCCAAGGTGCACACCCATGGATCTTGGCAGTCCTGAGGGAACCACATCCAAGCTATCTAGATGAAGTGGGTTGAATCATTAACATTTGTTTCTGATCTACTGACACATTCCGATTTCCAAGATTCATAAGGTTCATTTATTGTCACATATACCAATTGATGTAGTGAAATTTCACTGGCCAGGTCAGTCATACAATTTAAAAACCAACAGACTCAAAACACACATTTTAACGTCAACATCCATCACCATGACTCCTACACATTCCTCACTGTGATGGAAGGCGAAAATAAAGTTCAAGTCCCTCACTTTTTGTTCTTCCTTGGTCGGGGGCCGCGAGCCCTCCGTTGACGGGACGGTCTTGAGTCCCGTAGCCGGGGGCGTTCGGGCCCTCCGCGTCGATGTGTTTAGTTCCCGCATCGGGGGGATGTCAGCTCCCCCGCGCCGGGCGATCAAACCTGGCATCGGGGCTGGTTGAGCCGGCAGACTGCTGGCAGGGCTGCCATCTCCCACCTCTGGCGCCCCCTGTGTTATTGTTTTAGATTTCCATCATCTGCAGCCTGTGTCCAAGTTATTCTTCATGTTTAAGGCTAACAGCAAGAGCTGGCAGCTGCACAGAGACTTTGCACAATGGGCCCATGAAAATAATAGCTGAATCAAGCTGCACAATGCCCTGAAGCAGCGACAAGGAGCCCGGACACAAGGAACTGCAGATGCTGGATTACAACGACAAAATGCTGGAGTCATTCGGCCGATCAGGCAGCATCACTTGTCTGAGGTTTGCGTGATACAGGCATACCATCGCATTAAAGAAATTAATTTCCACATGGTGAAACCAAAATGTATAAAAATGGCCTTTATAAAATCTGACAATGTGCACTTTAACCACATGGGATGTTTTTTCTATTACAAATCTCAAATTGTGGAGTACAGAGGCAAATAAATAAATGATGGGTCTTTGTCCCAAACATTATGGAGGGCACTATATGTGCCCAAATGTCTTTTTTAAGTTTTTTAATAATCCATATAATGGCCCACACAGTACTTTTCCAGCTCCACTATATTCGTTTCTTTACTGACTACTTGGTAAATGCATGTGCACTGCAGCTCTCGTTCACATCGTCCCAAATTCCAGCAACAATATTTGCTACAACATCCAACAAACTGATTGTGAATTATTTTTATTATTATTTTTTTTGTTTAATTAGAAGCAAATGTACAAAAATAAAACCAACGGCCTGTAAAATAATAGCTATAGTACAGCTTCAATTTTAACTTTCAGCTATAGTCGGAAGAAAAGAACGGAGAAAAAGCAAGAAAGAGATAAAGTGAAATGTGCAAAGATAGGGCCCCTAGACTGCCGAAGCGGTGTCGCCAAAGAGTGAATAAATGAAAGAAAGAAGAGAGGAATAGAAAAAATAGGAGAAATAAAAGGACAAAAAGAGAAAGAAGGAAAAAAGTGGTGATATACCTGGCTCACATCCCTCCCCATCCTCCTCACCCACGCCGTATATAGATTTAATTCCAAACTTGTGTCGTACCATACTATCCTAGTAATAAATCGATGAATGGTGTCCATGTCTTCGAAAAATGATCTGTTTTTTTCTGCCAAGACAAGTCTAACATTTTCACAATGTAACGTCTCGGACATAGAAACATAGAAACATAGAAAATAGGTGCAGGAGTAGGCCATTCGGCCCTTCGAGCCTGCACCGCCATTCAATATGATCATGGCTGATCATCCAACTCAGTATCCCGTACCTGCCTTCTCTCCATACCCCCTGATCCCTTTAGCCACAAGTGCCACATCTAACGCCCTCTTAAATATAGCCAATGAACTGGCCTCAACTACCTTCTGTGGCAGAGAATTCCAGAGACTCACCACTCTCTGTGTAAAGAATGTTTTCCTCATTTCGGTCCTAAAGGAATTCCCCCTTATCCTTAGACTGTGACCCCTTAGACATGTTTATAACCCACATCTTAAAAGTAGGGACAGATGCATGTTTCCAAAATTTGAGTACTTTTCCAGCTCCACTATATTCGTTTCTTTACTGACTACTTGGTAAATGCGTGTGCACTGTAGCTCTGGTTCACTTCATCCCAAATTCCTGCAACAATATTTGCTTCATCCAACAAGCTGATTGCGAATTCTATTAATCATTTTCCAGATAGAATCCTGCAAAGTAACATGATGAACATACTGCTGCAAATCTTCACCCAGTGTCACCCCTGCCCAAATTTACCTGATCCTCGCCTGTCTTGTAGATCCCTTGCGCCTCAGAGCCCACCAGTTAGGGTGTGTTGAATCCCTGCCCCAAAAACACTGCTTAAAGCCGTGACAATTGGCAAAGCTCGCCGGCCCCTCAGCATCACTGGCTCTCAATCTCTTCTGCTGTTCAAGGAACATCAAAAAAGCATAAAAAACAACAATGATTTAAAATGCAATAATGCATCAAGTACACAACAGCACATCAAGGTCGTTAAATTGAAAGCCCACACAAGCCCAGCACCTGTGAGATGACACAGTTTGCAAAGCATCAGGTCAGAAACATTTTCAAACACTAGTATAAATACCAGTTAAAATTCTCAATATCATTTGACCTTTTGTCAATTAGTGTCCTGGCTAATGATTACACATTGAAAGGACCAGCTGATATTTGTGGTCATCCCACATCCTCGTGCCATGGCCCCGACACTACAATAAACAACTTTTCAAAAGAGAAAGTACTTCATTTGCTTTCAAGCTTCGAGACACTTTAGATTTTCAAGGGTGCAGAATAAATGGCTTTCATTTTTTAAATCAGGACCAGAGGCATGAGAAAATGTGCAATATCATTCAATATTACATTTATGCAAACACAAAAGCAAAGAATTCACAAAAGGGCAACCGTTCGTTCATCATTAGAACACACGAGTTATAAGATAGACACAAAAAGCTGGAGTAACTCAGCGGGACAGGCAGCATCTCTGGAGAGAAGGAATGGGTAACGTTTCGGGTCGAGACCCTTCTTCAGATAATAGCAGAACACTATGAACTTCAGCATACTTCTAACAATAAGCGATCATTGTATGCACGTGCTAATAGTCACACAGTCACATGCGGACTTCTAGGGTGTAGGGGAGTCCACAAGTCAGGCCTTTTTTAGTTTAGAGATATAGTGCAGAAACAGACCCAACGCAATCAGCAATCCCTATACACTAGCACTATCCGACACACTAGAGACAATTTACGATTTTTACTGAAGCCAAATTAATCTATAAACCGGTACATCTTTGGAGTATGGGAGGAAACCAGAGAACCCGGGGAAAACCTACGCAGTCATGGGGAGAACGTACAGCCATACATCTGTAGTCGGGATCGAACCCGGGTCTCTGGCTTTAAGGCAGCAACTCTACCAACGCGCAACAGTGCCGCATTAAGGCGTTTGTAAACCAGGGATGCTCAGCATCACATGACAAAGAATCAAGGGTGAGTTTGGTGACCAAATGACTGCGCTTGCATTACCGAGCTGTGGCATTCCCACTGCATTTGGATATATTGGAGCAGTAAAAATGAGGCTACAACACTACGTATGACAACCTTTACAGTTCTGGAATGGCCACATTCCCGTGCAAGCAGTTTGCAAGAGAAGAAATTATAAAATCACATTGTGCATTAATGTACGCAAATCTAATCACTGAATGTAAACGTTTACTGGCGTCAAAGCTGAAAATAAAAGCACTAATTATGCGGATGTGAGCCATGATTAGTTATAATAATAATAATGGATTTTGCTGGAAGGATTATATCTCTGCAGGTACCTGACCCTTCCAACCAGTGGCACCCCCACACAATGCACAAGGGCAGGAGACCCAATTCTATCCAATGGATCCATATCACTGCCAAGGCCTCTCTATGAAGCTTCAGATTAGAGTACACACACTGGCACAAGGACCACGACTCTCCATCAGGGCGCTCCTTGCTCCTGTGGGGCATATAGAGCCTCACCTTCCCCCGAAATGATTCTCTCAGAAGGGTAGAAAGAACATCAGTGAGTAAAGTCCAGTAAATGTCCTGTCTATCAGGGCCTGGTGATAGTCGAGATCAAAGCTACGTCACAGAGGGGAATGACATCAAACCAAGGCTCAAGGACGTCGAAGCAAATAAGCCACAGCTTCATGAAATTACTTTTCTTTGAATAAAATCCAAAAATTCTTTCTTCTTCAAGACACGAGGCATTTGGAACTGATTATGTGAAATGCCTGAATGTGCGACAATGAAGTCCGTTAGCTCCTTGAAGCTGCCCAGGGCCACAATGTGAACCCTCACTGGTCCAATGCTGCCTTTGCGTCGAAATGACTGATACACCGCTGAGTCTTCCTGAAGGCACTGGTCCAGCTGAAGGAGGTGGAAAAGAGAACCTCAGTAACTAGCAAGGTTGAAAAATCATTATAAGACACCTTTGTTTTTGATTAAAGCTGATGACAAAATAAATCTAAAATTAACTACAATGCTCACAAAAGGCGAATAGATACATCCACTGCCAGTCAGGACAGAAGTTGGACTGTTACTCGAGATTTTGGGTGTTCTATATGGCTTCTATGATGATAATTCATCTAATTACAGTCTGTCCAACCCAGCAACCCCACTCTGGGTAAACACAACTCTGATCCACAAGGAATAATGAGGAAGGAGTCTCACCCTGTAGCGCTGATCCTCTGACAAGTTTCGCACTCCTCCTATCTCCACAAAAACCTCATAATGAAGATCTGAGCCACCACAACATGATCCTGCAGGATGAGAAGGCAAATTATTTGTAAATAATTCAAAATTAACAGTGTTTCAGCAGTTCATTTTCCAACGAAATTAGAGTTTTGAGTTAAAGTCAGGCAATCACAGTTTCTGATCTCCCCACCATTGAAGGGATCTATAAGAGGCTCTGCATCAAGAAGGCAGCCAGCGCTATCAAGGACCCATACCAACCTGACCACACTTTCATTTCAATCCTGCAATCAGGAAGAAGGTATAGGAGTCTGAAAACTAATGTCCAGGTTCAGGAACAGCTTCTTCCAAAACAAGCATCAGGCTGTTGAACACTACGAGCGCCAACTAAACTATGAACTACGCGGGTTGAACGAGGGACTTTCAGCTGTTTTGTATTTGCACTATATTGTTTTGTGTTTGTTTATTATGTTATCTATTGAATACTGATGAAAGGTCAGCAATTGGAAGGTAGCACAGGCTTTGGACTACTGAATATTTGCAGAATTTTTTGGTTTGAGATATCCAACGTTGATATGATATGTGATATCTTTACAAGTAACGGTAGATGAAAGCACCCCTCTCCATGGAAAGTGTGAAACTTCCATCTGGCCCCCAGCTACGCTCAGCTTGGGTTGACCCTGACTTATATTTCCATCCTATCTCCACATTTTTGGAATCATTTTGGCTCCAATGTTGTTGTCGGGGATTGCTTAAATGTTATCATAGGTGTTCAAGTAAGATGTGATCATCTTGGATTTTGTTCAGGGTGGGTGGATTTATCTACACTTACAGTTTAGTCTATTGTCATGTGTACTGAGGTACAGTGAACAGCTTTTGTTACGTGCTATCCAGTCAGCAGAAAGACAAAACATGATTACAATCGAGACATTTACAATGTACAGATACCTGATAAGAGAATAACGTTTAGTGCAAGGTAAAGCCAGCAAAGTCCAATCAAGGATAGTCCGAGGGTCACCAAGGAGGTAGATAGTAGTTCAGGACCGCTATCTGGTTGTGGTAGGATGATTCAGTTGCCTGATAACAGCTGGGAAGAAACTGTTCTTGAATCTGGAGGTGTGCGTTTTCACACTTCTATGCCTCTTGCCTGATGGGAGAGGGGAGCAGAGGGAGGGGCCGGGGTGCGACTCGTCCTTGATTATGCTGCTGGCCTTGCCAAGGCAACGGGCCCAGCACGTGTTTTAAGGCAAAAGATCAGCTTAATCACCCACTCCATCAGCCATTTTTCTTTCCAGTTCCTCAAATATTTGCACAGACCATCACAAAATACAGAGTCAGTGAAATGTGCATGTTACAAACAAATGAAGCCTCAGGCATTTGTAGTCTGATAATGACATTCTTTTCACTTTCAAGATACCCAATGAGATTATTTTAAAGTGTGGTCAAAGATGCCAATTTGTATACAGCTATTCCCGTTAGTAGCAATGTGATAATGGAAAGATTATCCGTGGCAGTAATGTTGACTGAACACTTAGCATTTCTGCAGGACACCAGGGATAACTGTACTTCCCTGAAGTATTAACATGTTATCATTCAGATCCACCAAAGAATCCACCAAAGAGCCGTGACCCACCGCACCAGGGACCCGAGTTCAAACCTAACCTCGGGTGCTGTCAGTGTGGAGTTTGCAATGTTCTCCCTGCAATTGAGTGTGTTTCCTCTCGGTGTTCCAGTTTCCTCCCACATCCCACAGCTGTGCAGCTTGGTGGGTCCATTGTCCACTGTAAATTTCCACCAGGGCGTGGATGAGTGGTGGAATCAGGGGAAAATTGTTCAGAATGTGGAGAATAAAATGTAGGATTGGTGTTGGCTGACTGACTGCATGGACCGAAGGGCCTGGTTCTGTGACGTGCTTCTCTGAGACTCTGTGATAGGGCCTTGGTTTAACATGTCAGTTGACATGCAGTGCAGTTTTCCTGAAGAATCGTGCTGGAACACGGGCCTGGGTGTCTGGACACAAGGCTTTGGACACGGGGCTGTAGTCTAGGACCTTCTGCCATGAGTGCGATCAAGCCAATGCCATCATTACAGGTTAGACACGCGTTACCTTACAAAACCGGACGTGATATATTCTCTGTAATTCAAGCATGCAGTTGAAATCCCTTCAGCTTTAGCAAATAGTTTGACATCCACTTACCCAGAAGGCGACTCTCTACGCAACAGTAATCATGAAGTACTGTTCCGGGCCACAGCTTCACAGCGTGCAGTAATGTTCGAAGGAAGGCTGCCTCTGTGATTCTCTCTCCTCTAACGTTTAACGTCTGGCTTTGCCTGCAAAAGAAAAAAAGTGATGGCACGGTGGCGCAGCGGTAGAGTTGCTGCCCCAGAGACACGAGTGCAATCCTGACTACGGGTGCTTGTCTGTACGCTTTCCCCCGTGACCTGCTTGGGTTTTCTCCAGGATGTCCGGTTTCCTTCCACACTCCAAAGACGTACAGGTTTGTAGTTAATTGGCTTGGTATGTTAGTAAATTGTTCCTAGTGTTTGTAGGATGGTATTAATATAGAAACATAGAAATTAGGTGCAGGAATAGGCCATTCGGCCCTTCGAGCCTGCACCGCCATTCAATATGATCATGGCTGATCATCCAACTCAGTATCCCGTACCTGCCTTCTCTCCATACCCTCTAATCCCCTTAGCCACAAGGGCCACATCTAACTCCCTCTTAAATATATCCAATGAACTGGCCTCAACTACCCTCTGTGGCAGAGAGTTCCAGAGGGATGCGCAGGGATGTGCAGGGATCGCTGGTCGGCCCGGACTTGGTGGGCCGAAGGGCCCATTTCCACACTGTATCTTTGAACTAAACTAAATAACCAATTTTGAAGTTCAGCAAAACCTTTTACGGGAAAACATAAGGAATAAATAAAAGATGTTGAAAGTGAACGCACACACCTGTACTGGAATTCAATCACTGGGCACTGATTGTGGAATGTCACCACCTTCACAATATCGCCCATCCGGTACCTGGAAGAATCAACAACATCACATGCTGAGAAGTATTGAAGTTCAATACGAGCCCCCCACGATTCAATGTTGTGCACAGTACATCAGATGGAGCGGCACGGAGGTCGGCCGAAGGTTGTGCCTAGAATTTCCCAAATAACCAACTGCAATTCTCAGCTTCCAGAAACTTGGAAGCTGATCGTTAAAATTGGATTTGATCACCCAGTGAGACACATGGGAAACAGCAACTGAGCAGAACATAGAAGCTGGGAAGGACGTTCGTTTGCCAACTGATGTAGTTATCAGTGGAGGGTATTGGCAATACGCTAGGGACTGCAATTCTGCCACGTTTTACCTCACTGCCACCCCACTGCACAGCTTGCAATCTGATTCATCAATATTAACCAATTACTGCATCAAATCACCTCTCAATGTCTCCGCTCCAAGTAAAAACTCACAGCTTCCCCTGACTATTAATACCATTAAAATCACTAACTCACAGCACCAATACTGAAAGATGCTTGCACATCGCCATCGTGTTATGACGAGAAATGGACAACTAATATAATTGTAGCCAAACCAGTGTGTTCTAGAGACATTAGAAAAAGCAGATGCTGAAATCCTGAGTAAAACAACAAGTTGCTAGGGGATCTCAGCGGGTCAGGCCGCATCTGTGGTGGGAAAAATACCTTTGAGTCGGGACACTTCTTCAGACTGCCATAGAGTTCTGATATAACCTTGTTTCTATATTCTATGCCTCACCTATGAAGTCAGGGATCCCATCCTTAATCAGTCTAACCGCCCTGTCATCTTCAGACTAAATGTGTAGGAAGGAACATCAGATGCTGGTTTAAACCGAAGATAGACACAAAATGTTGGAGCATCTCAGCGGGACAGGCAGCATCTCTGGAGCAAAGAAATGGGTGACGTTTCGGAAAGAAGGGTCTCCACCAAAAACGTCACCCACTTCTTTTCTCCAGAGATGCTGCCTGTCCTGCTGAGATACTCCAACATTTTGTGTCTATCTTCTGTCAGTGCGTGCGTGTGTGCGTGCTTGCGTGTGTGTCCCCTATTGTGTCTTCTGTGTGGATTGTCACCTTGTCATGGTGGAGAAGCTTGTGTGGTCCCGAGATCCTGAGAGCGATGCCGTCTGGAGCTATGCTCCTGGTAGGGCCACCCATGGCGGTAAGGTCGAGGGGTAGGGCTCTGGCAAAGAGCTATCCAACCAAGACCTCAACGGTGGAACAGGTGGAGGATAATGGCACATTTTAGTGGAGCATCTCAGCGGCTGAGTAAGCGGATGATGGCTGCAGGAGAAAAGGTTCTCCGGTCATCTTGGACTCCATGCCACTGGATCCTGACCCAGATCTGTCAAGAACCGTGTGGTGACTGTCTGTGCACCAGTCTCCCCACGTTAAACAAAGTCACGCACAGACGTCCTATTCATGCATTCTGTTTCCAATTCTACTCTCTATATCATACTGATTTTGCTTGTTGTTCACACCAAAGCTTTGCTGGTTAGATGATAATATTCTGAAGTACATTATCAACATCACATTCACACGCGTTGGGCATGACTGTTCCTGGATTGAGAGGTGCCTACTCCTTACACTCATCAGTTAGTTCAGAGCTCCACTCTGTGGTGATGTGTGGTATTACAAGGACACGCAACAGGGAGTTGTCACAAGCAGCATCATTCACTTTTCTCACGATTCCAATCTACGAGCAAATGTGGATGTGCGCAAAGCTCAACACACGTGGCAGCCAATCTTTGAGGCTCGAGATAGCACAAAGTTATCTGGCATCGTACGTGGAAGAGACATGACCAAAAAAGTTACAGAAAAGCACAACTCTGAAGATGTGTGAAGATTGAAAGAAAAATAAGAAGTGTTAGAAATATTTTGATTGGGTAACATCTACAGGAGAGGGAAACAAGGTTAACATTTCAGGACAAAATCGCTTTCTGAATTGCATTATTGGTGGCTAATGGTTCCAAAGAGAATTGCCAGCAATAAGCTACTTGCAGGTGAGTGGGAAGCAGACTCACATTGGTGTTTAAGAAGGAACTGCAGATGCTGGAAAATCGAAGGTAGACAAAAGTGCTGGAGAAAGTCAGCGGGTGCAGCAGCATCTATGGAGCGAAGGAAATAGGCAACGTTTCGGGCCGAAACCACATTGGTCCGCTCTAAGCCCAGTACATGCCGAATGATAGATGCTATAAAAAGACAAAGTGCTGGAGTAACTCAGCGGGTCGCGGCTGGGTCATGCCTCCAGCACGGTGTTGTTTTTTACGTTAAAAAGCACGATGAATATGAGGTTTTTAAAAAGACATGTGCTTCTTGAAGTTTGTTGACCTATTGACCATCAACGTAACTGGGGTGCATTGCGAGGATGGGGAAAGATCAGAGGGTAGAGAAGAGGCAGCAGTGCCTGTCCCTTAGCCACAGCATTGCAATGCCATCTAACAATTCAACCAATGCAACATTTTCTGTATTCATAAACCAGAATGACAAGCAGTACATAATATTCAGGCTGTATATTTTAACCGTTGCCTCGGATACAATTTTTGCAATGTGTTAATATTTTAAGGCGTGATCCTGTGAGATATGTGAGGCACGCATATACGCAGAACATTGAACAGAGCAGGACAGGGACAGACCCTTTGGCCCACAATATCCTTACGGAACATAATGCCAAATTTAACTGATCTCCTCTGCCTGCATGTGATCCACCTCCCTCGACTGACACATTAGGCATATCCATGTGTCTACTGAAACGCTTCTCAAACACCACTTCCTATCTGCTCCCACCACCATTCTTGGCAGCGCGTTCCAGGCACCCATCACTTTCTCCGTTAAAAAAAAACTTGCCCCACACGTCTCCTTTAAACTTTGCCCCTCTCACCTTCAAGCTGTGCCCTCTAGTCTTTGACGTTTCCACACTGCAAAAAAGATTCTGACTGTCTACCCTATCCATGCCTCTCATAACTTTATAAACTTTCGAAACTTCAGAGAAAACAACCCAAGTTTGTCCAACCTCTGCTTATCACTAATTACCTCATATCTAGGCAGCATTCTGGTAAACATGTTTGCATTCTCTCTAAAGTGACAATGTGTAAGTTTGCTTTGAGATATCTGATAATTTATACCTGTACAAACCAGATGCATTTGTGACAACCAGTTCATATAACTCGTTCTCCTTCACTTCCTCCATAAACAGTGTTGGTGGTTGTTCTTCTTCACAGAGGTTAACAGGGATAAATTCGTAAAACATTGACTGTGGGCAGAGAAGGTAATATCGTTCACTCCGTTCTGGCCACAGATTCACTCCAATGAGACCTAAGAAAGAGGTTGAAGATGTTTCAACAAACACACTCACATTGGTTTTAAGTGCCCTAGAGCTGGATCAGGGAAAATAAAGGAGCCAGTGTTCCAATTTCACATTGCTATTCAATGTTGGAATGTATGTGTGCGGCCATGTGGGGCTGAGTATCAGGCTCCACTTGTGTAGTCTGTCAGCACTCACTAGCAACTTACCGCACCAGCAGCCAAATTCTCCAGTCAGTCCAGGAGACAATTGTAAATGGTCTGTCTCATGCCAAACCTCACCTCATCTAGTTTAGTTGCTAACTGCCTGTAATGCTCGTCGCTCATGAGCATAGGGCATGGGTTTGAGGTGAGAAGCGTAGAGTCGAGAGGAACACAAGGGGAATATTTTCACTCAGAAGGTGGTGGCTATCTGGAATGAACTGCTACTAGAGGTATGTGTAGGAAGGAAATGCAGATGCTAGTTTATAACAAAGATGGACACAAAATGCTGGAGTGCATCAGCGGGTCAGGCAGCATCTCTGGAGAAAACAAATAGGTGACGTTTCAAGTTGAGACCCTTCAATAACAACATTTTTAGACAGGTAATTGGATAGAAAACGTTTAGAGGGATATAGGCTAAATGGGACTGGTTTAGAAGGGTATCCTGGACACATTGGGCTGAGGGGCCTATTTCCATGTTGTACGACTCATTTTGAAATGTCATTTCAATTAAGACCATGGCCCATTGGTGAGGGTCTTACGTCACATGGTCCGAACAAGGTGACAAATTCCTTCCAGGAAGGACATTAGAGAAACAGGTGTATTTTGTAACAATTATGGCCTCTGTTACAAATGAGGTTATGCTTATTAAATTCCAGCTTTCTTCAGCATCATGAATACCTTGGGAGATTTGAATTCACGCCTCCCTATGAACTTTCTAGTCGTCTGAATAGTAATCTCACCATTGCTCACACAAGTTTCAGTTGATATTTTAAAAAAATGAAAACTTGCCTCTGGATTGTCAATGGCTGCACTAGAGGAAGATTTTTTGAAAAATGTAGTTTGATCTGGAAGTCTGAAGATTTCAAGACCAAATTTCCAAATAAAACTAGATGTTTTCAAAACTTAAACTAGGTTTGAACATCAGCCGCACATCACCACAGGGGCTCCTTTTATGAAGTGACACTAAAATCGCAGTGGGGATTCAGGCCGTGAGGGCCATAGAATCACTGCACCACTGGAAAAAGTCTTTTGACCCACTTAATGCCTGACGGCTACGCTGATATTCCCCTGGACAATAGCAACGTCAGCATCATCAATGTGTCTCTGCCTCATGATATTACACTGCGCTGCCGAGCTTCTCCTTCCGAAGGCCATTTTAGATTCGACCATGCGGTCTTTGCCAGGGGGAAACAGGGGATCAGCAGCACTGGGGTGATAATAGATCTCACTTAGTGCTATTAAGTCAGTAATTTAAACATTCCAGAGGTCAGCTTACCATGGTCTACACTCAGGCTAACCTGCAAGGTTGGAAAGGGACTAGTTGGAAATAACCACAAGTGGCCAGAACTTAGTAGGCCCAGACTGTGCAGAAAGGCCTTAACTGGAAGAATATTTAACTTCATCATATGTAATTGAACTTTTTTTGCATATTGTGAAGCCTTTACTTCTCCCTCACTTCCCTGATGTCCTTTATCAAAATAGTGGAGTATCGGTGCCCATGAGAAACTGCGGTGAGATCTCATGACCAAAGTCATGCCTCACGTCACACCAACAACTTTTAAAACTGGTTTATTAAA
Source organism: Raja brachyura (assembly GCA_963514005.1). The sequence goes on from OY740812.1 coordinate 14,392,963, forward strand.
CTAGTTATTACTTAATGATTTTGTTACTTAATAGCAGGAGTGTAATGACTGAAAATGACCCTGTGATCCTGGGACATGATCAACATAATCATCTGCACTACTCAGCTACATTTCCGATATTCAAGCACCAAGTGAGATGCCCGTGATGATATCCATGGGAGTTGACCAGGGCCAAGTTTATTAGCCTGGATCCTCATTCAAAATCAACCAAGTTTTGGGTCGCTATTCTGCACGTGTACTGTACGGAATTCCCACATTCTCCCAGTGACCAAGTGGGTTTTCTCCAGGTGCTCCGGTTTCCTCCCACACTCCAAAGACGTACAGGCTTAGGTTAATTGGCTTCTGTAATTTGTAAATTGTCTCTAGTGTGTAGAATGGCGCAAATATACAGGGTGATCACTGATCGGTGCGGACTCAGTGGGGTCGAAGGGCCTGTTTCCACGCTGTGTCTCTAAAATCTATTCCATATTAGACTTGGTATCTCTCTCTCCCCGTGATGTATTTCTGCTTGTGGTGTGTGCTCTGTGTCAGAGGTGCAATATAACTGCATATTCAGGATGGCCAAGTGTAGGCACATAGTGTTGAGCCCAGGAGCAATTTTCCTCTGGTACTTCGGTGGCTATCGGTAGAAATTGGGTTATAACACAAAGCCGCAAGAATGTCTATTACCTTCAGCAGCCGCATAGACAGGGGAGTAAGTCGGAACACCCTCACAGTAGAAGTGTTGCAGGTTACTGCCATACAGCTCATTTGCACCAGAGTCCACAACAAGAACCAAGTTGAGATGGGGCCACACTCTGCGAGCTATTCCACGAAATCCACTCGCAAACTCCGCAGCCAGTTCGGAGGCTCTTTGAGGATCAGGCTTCAACTGAGCATTTAACCTCAGGCGAAGATCGTCAGCAACAGTGAGCGAGGGGTTGAATCGCCCACAGCGAATGTCCTCAACCAGCTGCTCCCACTGATGTTGCATTAAAGCAAAGGCGTAATAAAGCACAGAGGCAAAGCTGGCCTCCAGTATTCCCAGTGAACGATCCTTGAGCGCAAAGAGGAGATGAACGTACTGTGCTTCAGCTTCCGATGTGATCTCATATCCAGCCGCTGGTGTTGAGTACGAACTCGACATATATTTGGAAGCCACCGGAGAGACAGAGTAGGGGCCGATTGGAATACCCGATTCAGATGTTCTCCAGACGGGAGGATAGAAAAACTTTGCTGTTCTCTGTAAATTTCTGGTCTGTGGGTAGGCATTAATCTTTGCATCAAAGCATGCGCCAAACCCCTGCAACATGGAGAAAAATCAATGTTAAAAGGCATTAACATGAAGCAGTGACACCAAATAGTTTCAATATGCCGGAGAAATTACAATAGTCATTTCTGTAAAATGTGCTCATTGTATTTAATCGAGGAACCAACTTGCCTTTAAGACATGGGTATAGTTGGCATGGATAAGCAGTGAGTAGAGTGATATGGATTATGTGCAGGCAGGTAAGGGTTGGCCTTAACAATATGTTCAGCACATACATTATGGGGCAAAATGCATGTTCTCATGCTGGACTGTTCTATGTTCTATGGAATGATGTACAAGGACCCCCAGATCCTGTTGTACTTCCCCTTTTCCCAACGTGACGCCATTTAGATAGTAATCTGCCTTCCTGTTTTTGCTACCAAAGTGGATAACCTCACATTTATCCACATTAAACTTCATCTGCCATGCATTTGCCCACTGCCCCAACCTGTCCAAGTCACCCAGCATTCTCATAGCATCCTCCTCGCGGTTCATACTGCCACCCAGCTTTGTGTCATCTGTAAATTTGCTAATGTTACTTTGAATCCCTTCATCCAAATCATTGATGTATGTTGTAAATAGCTGCGGTCCCAGCACCGAGCCTTGCAGTACCCAACTAGTCACTGCCTGCCATTCTGAAAGGGACCCGTTAATCCCTACTCTTTGTTTCCTCTCTGCCATGAACTTCTCTATCCATGTCAGCACTCTACCCCCAATACCATGTGCCCTAATTTTGCCCACTAATCTCCTATGTGGGACCTTATCAAATGCTTTCTGAAAGTCCAGGTATGCTACATCCACTGGCTCTCCCTTGTCCATTGTCCTAGTTACATCTTCAAAAAATTCCAGAAGATTAGTCAAGCATGATTTCCCCTTCGTAAATCCATGCTGACTCGGACCGATCCTGTTACTGTTATCTTCTGTTGTTCTTTAAATATTACCCAATCCTCTTGCTTCCCGCTCATCTTTGCTACGTTGTACTTCTTCGCTTTAATTTTTATACTGTCCTTGACGTCCCTTGTCAGCCATGGTCGTCCCTTTCTCCCCTTGGAATCTTTCTTCCTCCTAGGAATGAACTGACCCTGCACCTTCTGTATTATTCCTAGAAACACCTGCCATTTTTGTTCCACTGTCATCCCTGCTAGTGTATCTTTCCAGTCAACTTCGGCCAGCTCCTCCCTCATGGCCCCATAGTCCCTTTTATTCAACTGCAACACTGACACCTCCGATCTACTCTTCTCCCTCTCCAATTGTAGATTAAATCTGACCATGTTATGGTCACTACCTCCTAATGGCTCATTAACCTCGAGGTCCTTTATCAAATCCGGTTCATTACATAACACTAAATCCAGAATTGCCTTCTCCCTGTTAGGCTCCAGTACAAGCTGTTCAAAGAATCCATCACGAAGGCACTCTACAAAGTCCCTTTCTTGGGGTCCAGTACCAACCTGATTTTCCCCGTCTACCTGCATGTTGAAATCTCCCATAACAACCACAGCATTACTTATACTACATGCCAATTTTAACTCCTGATTTAACTTGCGCCCTATGTCCAGGCTACTGTTTGGGGGCCTGTAGATTAGTCCCATTAGGGTCTTTTTACCCTTACAATTCCTTAGTTCCATCCATACTGACTCCATGTCTCCTGTTCCAATGTCACCCCTTGCAAGGGACTGAATTTCATTCCTCACTAACAGGGCAACCTCACTCCCTCTGCCCACCTGTCTGTCTTTTCGATGGGAGGTATACCCTTGAATATTCAGTTCCCAGCCCTGGCCCTCTTGCAGCCATGTCTCAGTAATTGCCACAACATCATACTTGCCAGGTTCTAACTGAGCCTCAAGCTCGTCCATTTTATTCCTTATACTTTGCGCATTTATATACAGCACTTTGACCTCCGTATTCACTTCCCCCCTCGCACCGCTCGCAATTGGCCCTGACCTTACTCTGTTGTCCCTTCTCTTTTGGTGTGATTAATGTCCCCTAATTTGGAACCACACCTCAGTTGAAGGTTCAGCCATGGAGTAATAAATCACAGCACAATGCTCTCAATATATTCTCAATATTTCCAGTAAGATTTTAAATTATGAATATAATCAATACCTTCATATTGCAACAATCCTTCAAAAGATTTCCAATATTTCATTATTAAGTTTTGTTGAGAATCCGATTTCATTACTTTGTATGTTTATAATTATCCTAGTTGTTTACTGAGCAATCCTCAGACAGGTGATGCCCAAGTTATTCTATCAGGATGCAGAACAGACTTGGCTGAGTCTTACCCTGTGCATTAATGGCACCATGATTTACTGCATATGGAGCTGCCAAAAGTTTTGAAACGACTTGTTGCATTGTCCTTCCAGTGGCATGTTGGAAAGAGCAAGCAGAATAAAGACTCTTCAACCCAGGACAGAACCGTGGCTCTGCCCAAAACCAGGAAGACATAGAAACATAGAAAATAGGTGCAGGAGGAGGCCATTCAGCCCTTCGAGCCAGCACCGCCATTCATTGTGATCATGGCTGATCGTCCCCTATCAATAACCCGTGCCTGCCTTCTCCCCTTATTCCTTGACTCCACTAGCCCCTAGAGCTCCATCTAACTCTCTCTTAAATCCATCCAGTGACTTGGCCTCCACTGCCCTCTGTGGCAGGGAATTCCATAAATTCACAACTCTCTGGGTGAAAAGGTTTTTTCTCACCTCAGTCTTAAATGACCTCCCCCTTATTCTAAGACTGTGGCCCCTGGTATGTTGACTCGCCCAACATAGGGAACATTTTTCCTGCATCTAGCTTGTCCAGTCATTTTATAATTTTATATGTTTCTATAAGATCCCCCTCTCATCCTTCTAAACGCCAGTGAATACAAGCCTAGTCTTTTCAATCTTGGAATCATGTACAGAATGCTGAAAAGCGAGATAAATGTGGGCAGTAAAAACATTTTTTTAAAAACTCATTAAACATCAACTAAATTCTTAAGAGATTATACAATTCTAACATGGAAATGTCATGATCTGCGAGGTTGTGGGCAGTGAACTATGACATAACCCATTGAAAATGTCTTCAGTGCCGTAGGTGGCTGCTATTTATATACATTGTGTATGCAAGCAAAGACTCTCACTGTGCCTAGTCACATGTGACAATAAAGTTTTCCTATTCCGATTCCTACATAGGTCCCACCCATTACCAGATATGATGAGCAGATAATGACTGAGAAATTGTCGCGACCTCACGATCTAATTTGGATTGCAGTGACAAACACGTTGGTGAGATATCCTTACATCACACACACACAGGAGAGGATGTAGCTCCAAACTACCATTTCTAGAATCTATGATGATTCATCCCAGTGCAAACTGTGAGAATTACACAAAGGCATCACTGTTGTTATATATTATACCGTTTTAACGACTGTCCAAGTTAACAACATTGGTTTATATTTACTTTGTGAAAGGACATTCGCTTCTTTAAACCCCAACCTTTAAACTCTACAGAGGTATTGAGATAAATCTCCACCATGTGAAGAATGACTTGCAGCTACATACTTGTACCAAGTACAACTCACAAATGCGACAGGGCGCAGAGTCCCGTCACATGCAACTCACTTAGTTCATTTTCTCCAGTCTTCCCTTCACCTTCTATGTGCAAACTTCCATCTTTATTCTCCTTGTATCAGATTCACAAAATTGGTGCTGGAAGTCGAGGAAGGAAACATGGCTCCATTCCTTTCCCTACAGCCACTGTAAGCACTCTGAGGCTTTCTCCCTGCCCACCCTTAACACACATCCCCCTCTTCCAGCATTCGGCTAGTGCAAGAACACATTCCGGTTCCACAAGCCCACATCCTCAGTCTTTTTCTTTTTACTATCTTAAGGAATTTGTGAGAGATTTATGTATAATTTAGGTTTGTGTGTGTTGTCCAAGTCCATGTGCCTGTGAAGCTGCTGCAAGCAACACTTTCATTGTACCTGGCCCTCGCAGACTCATGCATCTGACAGTAAACTCAACTCAGCTTGGCCACATTCACTGCATTTAAACACCAAGTAGCTAGCTGAGCATGGGACCCAGAAATTAATGACTATCATGACAAGAATCCTCAAAAAGTATCATGGGAATCTGGGAAGAGACTGGAATGATGGATGACTCAGATAGAAATCTTGACTGGAAACATAGAAAAATAGGTGCAGGAGTAGGCCATTCGGCCCTTCGAGCCTGCACCACCATTCAATATGATCATGGCTGATCATCCAACTCAGTATCCCGTACCTGCCTTCTCTCCATACCCCCTGATCCCTTTAGCCACAAGAGCCACATCCAACTCCCTCTTGAATATAGCCAATGAAGTGGCCTCAACGACCCTCTGTGGCAGAGAATTCCAGAGACTCACGACTCTCTGTGTAAAGAATGTTTTCCTCATCCCGGTCCTAAAGGAATTCCCCCTTATCCTTAGACTGTGACCCCTTGTTCTGGACTCCCCCAACATCGGGAACAATATTCCTGCATCTAGCTTGTCCAACCCCTTAAGAATTTTGTAAGTTTCTATAAGATCCCCCCCCAATCTTCTAAATTCCAGTAAGTACAAGCCGAGTCTATCCAGTCTTTCTTCATATGAAAGTCCCGACAAACAATAGTTATGTTTGGAGCCAATCCGGCATCAAACACAAAGATAGTTCACATTCATTTCCACAGCTCACTAAAGATAGCAATGTAGCTAGATTGGGTAGTAAAGAAGACATATGGTATGCCTTCGTTCATTGTTAGGGGCATTGAATATAAGTCAGGAAGTAACATTGCAGCTCTATAGGATTTTGGTTAGGCAGCATTGAGTATTTATTCAGCTCCATTACAGGAAAGATGTGGGAACTTTTTAAGAGGGTGAAGAGGAGGTTTACCAGATTGCCTCCTGGTTTAGAAGGTTTCAGCTACAGGGAGAGGTTGGATAGACTTGGATTATTTTCTCTGGAACATCAGAGGTTGAGGGGAGACGTGATAGATGTATATAAGATGTATATATTTCAAGAGAGTTAGATCTAGCTCTTAGGGCTAAAGGAATCAAGGGATATGGGGGGAAAAGCAGGAACGGGTTACTGATTTTAGATGATCAGCCATGATCACATTGAATGGCAGTGCTGGGTCGAAGGTCCAAATGGCCTACTCCTGCACCTATTTTGCTATAAAATTATGAGAGGGATAAATAGGGTTAGACACCCGGAATGGAAATGTCCAACACTACTAGGCATGGCTATACGGTAAGAGTGGGAAGTATATTGGTGATGTGCTGGGCATGCTTTTTTTTTACACAGAGGCCATTGCCAGATGTGGTGGTGGGGGCAGATGCGATAGTGGTATTTAAGAGGCTTTTAAATAGGCACATGGAAGTGCAGGGAATAGAGGGCTAAGGATCATGTGCACGCAGATGAGATGAGTTCATCCCGGCATTATGTTCGGCACAGACATTGTGGGCCAAAGGGCCATTCCTGTGCTGTACTATATTCTATCACATGGAGTACCTGGTGTAAGTCATTCATCGCTGCCTGAACGCACAGCAAGAGAGCGGGAGCACCCGACGTTCCAGAGGTCACAGTGAGGGCACTTGGTCTCCCGGAGATCAATATATTTTCTTCTCCTTTGCCGATTCTCTGGATGTAATCTGTATAATGACCATACTGAGTCAGGGGGTGAACACTGCAGAATGACAAGCGGTCTGTAACTTCGGAGAATCTGTACAATTTTCCATACTCGGTGCTTCTATCCCTGTGGATCCTGTGCTGCAGAATCCTGTCCTGCAAGTGTTGAACATTCTTGGTGCTGTATTCCAGTCTCCTTCTTTGCCGAAGGCTCAGCAGGCTCACGTACCTCTGAAACATGTACTGGTGCAAAAGGCTGAAGAAAGACCTCTTCTGGCCCCGTGACTTTCTGCAGACATCACGCCAGAGCAACAGCAAGATCCACAGGGCCAGGGGTACGAAGGCAGCAATGAGCAGCATCTGTCAAGAGATCAGCACTGTAAATACATCAATCTGTAAAAGGAAAACATTTCTCCACCAGTATCAACTTATGCTGTCTTATCTTCCCAGATGTCCCAGTGGATGAAGATGATTGATCGATTTGATTGAACAAAAGATACGGCATGGAAACAGGCCCTTCGGCCCACCGAGTCCATGCTGACCAATGATCACCCGTTCACATTAGTTCTATCTTATCCTAACTTTCACATCTCTCCTTACATACTAGGTGCAACTTATACAGGCTAATTAACCCACGAACCTGCACGTATTTGGGATGTGGGAGGAAAGCTGAACACCCTAAAGAAACCTACGTGGTCACAGGGAGAACCTCACATCAAACTGGAATAGGTTTGGGCATTCCTGATCTCTAATTTGCGAGTTCAACCACAATGTTGGAAGGGTGTAGACCCAAGGTCCGTTCTGATGCCTTCCGTTGTTACATTCACCATGTGAGGGAATACCAAGCTTCGGGACTGCTCCAATTACACCCTAGGCTGCAGGGAAGGGGTGTGGGGAATTATATACGAGGTCAAGACACAGGAAATAGTCAATTCTTTCCCTGCTATCTCTTCCAATTAGAATTGGGTGATTATCTCTATGTTCAAATTCTTCTGATAGAAACTATAATTTAATTAGAATTTATTTGAAAAAAAAAAGCAACATGGCTACTTTAAATTTGCAAACCCTAAATCCTGACCTCCTTTAGGGGTATTTTCTGAACCAAAATATATTTTCTCCACTTTTTTGATGGCACCAAAATAAACATCCAGTCACTGTTAACCCCACTCTACCCGGACAAGCTTGTCCAAATCGCCCTGGACCTTATAAACAAATTGCATAGATATGCAGCAGCACGGATCAGTCAAAGTCGAAATATCACCGTCCCTTTTCTCCAGAAATGCTGCCTGACCTGCTGAGTTACTCCAGCACTTTGTGTCTACCTTCGAAATGTCAGCATGCGTTTGTTTACAATAAGCAACAAATGCTACTTGGCCACAGATCCCAGCATTGTCGAGATATGTACAGGAAGCCACCCCTCTCTCCTCGGACGCTGCTCAGGAGTTTCGGTTTCATTTGACAAGAGGGCGGGTTCTCTGCTGTGTGTGAGTGGGGGCTGCCTGGTGTGTTTGTAATTGGTGGGTCTGTGGCCAAAGACCGCAGGCGCAGGGAAATAACAGGACATCCAGTTTGTTTAGGATTGTTAATCACCAGAGCGTTTGGAAACGCGTTTCCGGCATCATGTTTCCGGCCCTCACATAAACATCACGTAGTTTTGTTTTGTTTTATTCTTTAAAACTTCACTCTATTTCGCGTAACGTCCCCTCTAGATTTCAGGGTTGGATAATTAATAAGCAGCTCTGCGGGTCCCTGCCTCGCACCAGACGGTGGAGAGTTCACACGGCGCTCACCCCCCACCCTAATCCCCACACCACCACCACCACATGCCCACCCCTCGCCCACCCCACCCCACCACCCCCTCGCCGCCGCTCAAGCCGAGCTCACTCTCACCTCGTTCCGCCCCCGGCAGCGTAGCCGGCGCCGACGTGGAGGCAAGAGGCGGATCAGTACAACAGCGGCTGAGCTGGAGCTGACCGCTGCCATCCACGGGTTGTTTCTCTTCTGGGGTTACACAAAAGGCTGGAGAAACTCAGCGGGTGCAGCAGCATCTAAGGAGCGAAGGAAATAGGCGACGTTTCGGGTCGAGACCCTTCTGGGTCCGTGCGCTCTCCTCAACATTATTTCCAAAGACAGCACACGATGTGTTGAAAACCTTACCCTTCGTTTTATTGGATCCATCGAGTCAGACAGCAGGGAAACAGGCCTTATGTCCAACTCTAACAGGCCTTCGGTCACATTACAGACAGCTTACAATGGCATGTTTCCTTTATCATCGATACTTTTTTGCATATCTTTCATTCATTGTTCTTTATCTCTCCACATCACTGTCTATATCTCTCGTTTCCCTGATCCCTGACCAGTCTGAAGAAGGGTCTCGACCCGAAACGTCGCCTATCTCCTTCGCTCCTTAGATGCTGCTGCACCCGCTGAGTTTCTCCAGCTTTTGTTCTCCAGCATCTGCAGTTGCTTCTTTAACACTTCGGTCCAACTCGTCCAGGCCGACGTTAGCATATTGGATTAAAGATAGACACAAAATGCTGGAGCAACGCAGCGGGACAGGCAGCATCTCTGGAGAGAATGGATGCCTTCCCCTCCAGAGATGCTGCCTGTCCCGCTGAGTTATTCCAGTATTTCGTGTCTATCTTTGGTTTAAACCAGCATCTGCAGTTCCTTCCTGCACACCTAGCATTTTGGACTAGTTCCATTTGCCTACATAGAAATTAGGTGCAGGAGTAGGCCATTCGGCCCTTTGAGCCTGCACCGCCATTCAATATGATCATGGCTGATCATCTGCCCCATCGTCCTCTAGGCCGTTCCTAATCAAGCACCTGTCAGAATGTGTTTTAATAATATTATAGAAATCATAATAACATTATAGAAATCATAATAATCACAATTCTAATAAATCATTCAAGCCCTCCAGCGGGGCAACATCCTTCTGTATGTCCAAAGAAGGGTTTCCATCCAAAACATCACCTATTCCTTTTCTCCAGAAATGCTGCTTGACCAGCTGAGTTACTCCAGCATTGTGTGTCTATCTTCTATGTAAACCAGCATTTGCAGTTCTTTCCAGCACACCCTTCCACATCTCCTCTGTAATCTCACCGGTGCGACCATATCTTTCCTATTTCCAGAATTGCACAAAATACTCCCAAGTGCAGTCACTCGAATGATTTGGGCAACTGACACATGAAGTCCCAACTCCTGTAGTCAATGTCACAGCAATGAAGGCAAGCATTCCATTCGCTGTACCACTCTGTCTACCTCAGTTGCCGCTTTTAGATAACTATATTCTTGTTCCACAAAACCAATCTCTTCAACAACAGAGCTCTGCGACTTATTGCGTATGTCATGGGCAGGTATATGACATCAAGATGTCAAAGTTTGCTGTTAACACCAAAATAGGGAGAAGGCAAATTGCAATGAGGAAATTTGGACTCTGCAATAGGATATAAGCAGGTTGTGAGGGGGTGAAAACTTGGCAAATTAGTTTAATGTTTGAGCACAAGGTTATGTACCAGGTAAGAGAAATCAAAGGACAGCCTATTATCTAATTTGTGTTCCTTTATGACTATGGATTCAAATGAGGAAACTTTAGTTGTTATTTCCGTTACCTACCTGCTCTCCCTCACTGATACATTGTTTGTGGCCACCTTACTGATACTCAGTGGTTACTCAATGGTTTTCTTATTCTCATGTGTACAAAGATACAATGAAATGCTTGTTCTGCATGTTATCCATCAAATTATACCTCTTCTGAAACAGCATGCAGAGCTGTTGCAGCACCTTCTTGCAGTTTCCAAATCTCTAAAGTCCAATCTAGGACAGTAATGTAACAGCAAGATTACAGGATGAATCAGTTTTGAAGCGAAAGCCGTGTACTGTAACATTTTTTCAAGGTAGAGTTATATGGCCTACCTGTTATTCTCTTCAGATGGAAAACGATAAAACGTGCCTCTGCTTGATAAATCGTTTCCGGACAATTCTCAGTTACAGAATCCTATGTAACGCAGGAATACAGTGCTATAGAAGCACTCTGTTACACTAATTTCTAGCACAAGGATGTAGTTACATGGAGTTTAGAAAATTTTATCCTAATATCATTGAAACATGGAAGATCCCAAGGGGGGGACATGCAAGGAGGTCTTGAAATGTTTGCAATAGTGTGAAATCTTCTTCTTTTGTGTGGCGTGCACAGCCTAAAGTTGTTGGACAACTTGTTCTATTTGATCTTCCGTTTGTGCACGTCGAGTTGATTGCATTAGTCGAAACAGGGCGGACCACGTGAAGGTTGCAATCTTCCACCCCGTGTAAATTCTCAAATGAGAAGACATGGTTAAAAGAAAGTTGCACTGGGATTTCTTGCTGTGGATCATGAACCCAGAGGGTATTGCAGGCTGGATCATAACAAAGTATTTAGAGGAGCGAGATATATTTCTTTAAATCAGAAGAGGGTTATGATTAAATTCAATGTCAGGACAGGCATGGATGCCATTTTGGATAATCAATAGCAGTATGTTTGCACACAAATGTCCACATGAGGCTGCTGGCAGGCCTAACAGAATGAACAGTTTGTTTGCCACTAAATACAAAACTGTTTTAGAATAAGCAGTGAACCGTTTATTTGCAAAATGTTATAAATCCAAACAGCCATGGAAATATCAGATTGTAGAAACGAAAATAACAGCACCTTGGTATTCAAAATCTACTGCAGGTAAATAGTTTCCTTATATTCTCGACTACCCCAGTACTTCGCTATTTACCTTCACTCATGTATTGTTTCAACAACTTGCATTTACTTTGCTCCACCACAGTGGAACATCCTTAAGTGAGATTATTAAAATATATGCCACAAAAAAAAAATCTAATTCCAGCCTGAATTTGGTCTCTGCTGCTCACTGCTAATGGTAGTCAAATTTCACAGATCAGCCCATCCTGCTCTGAAATGAAACCTAACCTTATGCTCAGTCAATTGGATATGGCAAATAAAAAATAGAAAAATGGGAGCAGGGGTTGGCTATTCCGCCATTCAAGCCAGCGCCGCCATTCAATATGATCATGGCTGATCATCTAACATACGGCTTTTCCCCATATCCCTTGATTCCTTTAGCCCTAAGAGCTAAATCTAACTCTCTCTTGAAAACATCCAGTGAATTGGTCTCCATTGCGTTCTGTGACCGAGAATTTCAGATTCACAACTCTCTGGGTTTCTTCATCTCGGTCCCGAATGGCCTACCGCTTATTCTTGAACTGTGACCCCCCTGGTTCTGGACTCCCCCAAAATCGGGAACATTTTTTTTGCATCTAGCCTGTCCAATCCTTTAGAAATGTTATGTTTCAATAAGATCCCCCCTCAACCTCCTAAATTCCAATGAATACAAGCTCAGTCGACAGGGCCGTAACAGCTGTATAGGCCCCCGGGCAAAGCAGTGCACTGGGGCCCTACACTTCCAGTTTCTTTATGCCGAATCAAATATGCCGTCATGCCCTTGCGATGTTCTTCTCCGTTTTCATGTTCTACAATAACATTCTACAATACATAGATTTGCATGGGGCCCCGGGCAACTGCCCAGCATGCCCATGCGTTAAGAAGGCCCTGCCAGTCGACCCATTCTTTCATCATATGACAGTCCCGCCATCCCTGGGAATTAACCTGGTGAACAAGAGGATTTGGAAAGAAAGATGAGGTTTTAAAATCACCCATCGATGGTAAGTGAGCACAAGGGTCCAGGTTGAAAAGAACTTGATGCAATTTAGGTTAGCAAGGGCAGGAAAGATAGCACCCTCAATAGCAATAATGTCCTTCCTCAAATTACGAGACCAAAATTGCACACAATACTCCAGCTGCAGTCTCACCAGGGTTCTGTACAACTGCAGAACCTCCTTGCTCCTAAACTCAAATTCTCTCGCAATGAAGGCCAACATGCCATTAGCTTTCGTCACTGCCTGCTGTACCTGCATGCTTACTTTTCAAATCTCAAGGACAGTCTGCTAGATCTCGCAGATCATTTGCCCCAGTTCTTCTTCCCCAGCTATCATCTGAGAATAAGCCAGAGAAAGCTGAAATATCACCCGATTGGGAAGCATCTTCGGCAGAGAAACAGAGCTGATGCTTTGAATACTGCCCGACCTGGACTGTTTTTATTATTCCATTTTTATTTCCAAATTCCTGCATGTGTTTTTCTTTTTGTAGATAGATTGTAAGGTGATCACCATACTTGACCCAAAGGCAAGCTTATAACCGCATTATATTTTTCATTATTTATCTAATCCATTCATTGTGACACCACCTTCCTCCATGCCTGCCTGAGCACATCGGCTGATGAAACGCTCACTGACTGAGCTCATCTATAGTGGTTTTCTGACTGTGCAGCATCTTTCCTGCCCTTGCTAACCTAAATTGCATCAAGTTCTTTTCAACCTGGACCCTTGTGCTCACTTACCATTGATGGGTGATTTTAAAACCTCATCTTTCTTTCCAAATCCTCTTGTGCATTTAGTCTATTCACCTCACCATTTGAATAACCTCCCATTTATCCACCATTGAGATTCTTGCATTTCCAGTGCAGCCACTTGCGATGCCCAGTTTTCAGCATTGCATCATTGGCAGATTTGTCTTCAGTTGCCTTGGCACCAAATTTTCCAGCTGATTCAATCTCTATCTCCTACATTAAGGCTCTCGTTGAAATGCAACATTTTATCCAAACTTTAGATCAATCATCCTGATATCTCCAAAAACTAATGATATTAAATTTTATTTGATACTACAAAAGCACCAATAAAGATTTTGGTGAATGGCACTATATTAGTGCATGTTGTTGTTATGCCGGAAACAGAAGTTGCACATACCCGATGTATTATGAAAATCTTGTATCTACCACTGTTCAAAAACAAATATGAATAAAATAGATGCCAATTTGAACTATTTTCCCAAGTCAAACCAAGTGGATCAAAATGTTAACGTCTCAGATGTGCTTTAAGTGCTGAAGAACTGGGGCAAATGACGAGTGTCGTTCAAACTATCTATTATAGATAAAACGTTTACACACTGGGAAAGACAAGGAATCAAAATGATTGGAGATTTGTACGAAATGGGAAATCTTTTATCATTTCAGAAATTACAATCCAAATACAATCTGAGAGGTAATCAATATTTTAGATATCTTCAAATTCGAGATATGAAAAAATATACACACGAATATCAAACTCTGATGCCAGATATATTAGATGAAGGTATGAATAGAAACGCAGTCAAATAATTTAATATCATACTTGTATAATGCCATTCTAAATATAGAAATTCCAACCTCAGATGCAATTAGAAGAGAGTGGGAACAGTGGGAACAGGAATTAAATTAAAAAATTCCCAAAGAAAGGTGAGATAAATATCTTCTATATGTACATAACTCTTCAATTAATGTAACGCATATTCTAATCCAATTTATAGTATTACATAGACTACATTACTCGAAAACTAAACTGAACAAGATTTTTCCAAATGTATCCCCCATCTGTGACAAATGTTTATCTCACGAAGCAACTATAACACACTCCTTCGCCTCCTGCATAAAACCTTAGAAAGAAATCTTTGAAATCTTCACAAAATTATTAATAACAAAACTGGACCCCCCCCCCCCATACAGAATTGATTATTTTGGAACAGCAGGTGCCTGCTCTGAGATATCAATATTTTAAAGATGTTTCCTTAACTACGGCCCGATAATGGCAAAAAAACATACTTGACTTTTGGAAAAATGTATCCACCCCAACGCTTAAAATGTGGATCACAAGCATGTCTGAGACGCTACATCTTGAAGATATGAGACTCGTCTTAGCAGGAAAATCAGAACAATTTTTAAAGACATGGTCTCCTTTTATTGACTCATTACAACTATAGCATGGTGCAACACAACCCTGGAAATAAACTGATTCACGAACTGGGTGGTGGGTGTGGTGAGATATGAAGCAGGTATATCCACACATAAGGGTCCTTTTTTTTCTTTCTTTTTTCATTATTTTATGGGTTTTTGTCTTTATTTTTCTATAGGCTATCACTCGTTCACCCCTGGACTGCACATCTGGTAGTCCAGGGGTTTACACATCACTACTTCCTTCACTCTTTCTTTTTCTCGTTCTTTCTCTCTTGTTCTACCTCTTTCTTGTTAAATTTAAAATAGAAGTTGTACACAAAATGTATGTTGTCACATGCCATGGTCTATACTACTGTACATTGCTTCAATAAAAATGTAAATTTAAAAATAAATTTTAAAAAAGATGTGCTTTCGTGAACACACAAAGGCTTACAGCCAGTATAATCAAACTTTCTTCCAAGGACTATAGCAAAATTACTTGGGCATAACACTGCTTGACGTTAGCTCATGAGTCATTGAGCTGTGTGTATCCTTGAATTATCAAGTACAAGGTGCAAAGCTTCCAACCGTTTACTTCAACAATGTCCATATATTGAAGACAAAGTGGCCCTAATCCCAACTAAATGGCTTGTAAAGAAAAGGCATCCATTTAATGAACCAAAGTCTTTTTATTAGAGTTTCGATTAAATTCATGAGTAACAGCCAGGATCAGATTAGACACTAAATCAGATTAGTAAATCTTGATTTAAGGTCTAGTAAATCTAATATCCGAATTACTATTAACACAAACTTGAGTGATGTTGTAAATATTTAGACGGTTCTAAATCATATTTTTATGTTGACAAACATAATTTCTTTGGCATCATTAATAACGTGAATTCTGCACAATTGCATTTGTATCTATGCATCAGTAATTGGGACGTTTTGTCGCACAGAAATATTTTAAATTATGTCTATAAAACAATATCAATGCTCATTCAAATAGAATAACCAGTTGGATGAAACAATTTGTGATATGTTAGTGATGACAAAAACAGTTGGGGATATATAATTTCATTCTTGACATTTTTATAATCACATTTTCTCAATGAAAGTTGATCGCAGCAAAGTTAGGTTAAGAACCAGGTAAAGGTGACAGAAGGTCAAAATAACTCTGATCTGATCTGACTGAGCATTTTGAAAGATAAAACGTTTTAAGATAAGATTGCAATTCTTCAAAATTCAAAGCAAGCCAAAATTACACAGAACATGATGCTGGTGTCTCAGTTAATAACTCCCTATTGAGCACAGGCCCTTCAGCCCATTGTCCGTGTCAAACATGATCCAAGTTAAACTGATCTCACCTGCCTCTACACAATCCATCACCTTCCACTCCCTGCACTTCCATGTGCCTATCTAAATGTTACTAGAAGCCACTGCAGTATCTGCCGCCCCCCCCCCCCCCCCCCCCCCCGGCAATGTGTTCCAGGCCCCTAAAATCTGCCCCGCGACTCTCCATTAAACTTTCCTCCTCTCGCCTTATGTCCTCTAGTGTTGTACATTTCCACCCTGGTTCTGACTGTCCACCATATCAACGCCTCTCATAATTTTATATACATTTATCAAGTCTCCCCACAATCTCTGACATTCCAGAGAAAACAATCCAAGTCTGTCCAACTTCTCCCTTTAGCTGAAACAGGCTAGTCATGGCATCATTCTGGTTAACCTCCTCTGTACCCTCTCCAAAGCCTCCACAACCTTCCTGTAATGGGGTGGCCAGAACTGCATGCTTTACTCCAAATGCAGCCTAACCAAAGTCCTATATAGAGTGGCATCATGACTTCCCATGAACTTGTACTCCAAGATCCCTCTGTACATCATTGCTGTTAAGGGTCTTGCCATTAACTGTACACTATCTCCTTACATTACAAATTGCATCACCTTTCACTTGCTCGGGTTAAACTCCATCTGCCATTTCTGCAGCTGATCCATATCCCGCTGTATCTTCTGGCAGCATTTCTTGCTGTTTGCAACTCCTTCAATTTTGGTGTTGTCAGCAAACTTACTTGTCAACCCATCTACGTAAAGGTAATTTATACATATCACAAAGGCTCCACACTCCTCTGATAATTTCAGATATTCAATCTGCATTGAAACCTTCCAAATACTTTGATTCATTTTAATACATTTCACCTTGCACTACAATTGTCATTTAATCTCACATGCTGTTCATCTTTTGTTCGCACTACCCCTTTCTCACTTGCTTTGAATTTTAAAACCTGTTTACCTCTAACTTTTATTCAGTCCTTTTTTCTCTGCCCAGAGATATTGCCTCCCCTGCTGTGCATTGTTACCATTGTCTGTTTTCAGATTTCTAATATGCAATATTTTAAGTTTTCAAAACATATGACAGATCAAATGGATTTACGTTGCACGTAAAACATTTTTTTAAATTTCTTAACAACTCAAATTAATTGTTGAAAAATTGATGAGGTAGTTTAAATATGTTTAACACAAAATATCATAATCGTTGCTAGTTTCACCCAAACCAACAATTCAATGGTTCAACACAAGTACTGCATCAAAACACATTCCCTTTCTTCCTTATTACTTTCGGCATTTCCAAATGTTAAATATATGAAGCTATTGTTCATGTCCTTTCCACCTAGGTCTTGGCTTGAAATCATTTGTACAGCATACATCCATGCACTATATACCTTACATACTCACACACAATGTTTGCAAACCACCTATTTGAATGATGCCTAATTCCAACAATTTGAGTCATATTGTGCCATGTATTCGTCATCGTTCAAAACTATTTGCAGGTTTCCCTTGCAATGTTTAACTCAGTAGCACCAGTGGTTATGTCTGCTC
This sequence comes from Raja brachyura, assembly GCA_963514005.1. The sequence goes on from OY740812.1 coordinate 14,410,602, forward strand.
ATATAGTACAATGGCTGGCTGCATGATTTTGGAATGGGTTGACCTGGCTGCTCTCCCTTCTACTCAGGTGCAGTGTGTAAAGGGAGGGCTTTACACGATGTTATGCTGACTCAGTAATGCCTGGTGTCTCATGCCTCGGTGCTATTGAGTTTGCAGGCAGTCATCCTGAGCCAAAATCAACATTTCACATGTCATTTATTAGTCTGCAGATGGGGGAAATTCGAGATGTTTATACAGCTCCATTCACTTCAGAGTTGAAATATTACAGATCCAACCTTGTATCTAAAGTGTAGTCATATTTGTACTTGGGGAAAATGCAGCAGTCAATTTGTGCAAAGCAAGATCATTCAATTAACCAAGTAGTAGTGGCACTGGGGGCTTCAAACCTACTGCCGCAATGTTTATAACCCTTGCATCTTAACTGACAGCCACAGAGCTTGGACTCTGGCCCACTGCAAACCCAGACTCAATTTGTCTACAAGACAAACTCCCTCTACCCTCCACCCCAGGGATTGTTCCTTCCAGCAAGTTCTCCATCTCACTGCGAGGAGTTCTACCGTTGATGATTTATCTCGCCTCAAACATTGCAAATGTATGGTATTAACAGGACTTTTTTTTTCAGTTTACAATGATCTAAAACACCCTGGATCACTAATTATTTTTTATAACTTCCACTAATATTACTTGAATGTATTATTTTATGCCGACAAAATAATAATACATAATCTCAACCACACATTCTGCTTTAAAAATGTGGTTTCAAAATGTGTACAATGCAGATGACCTACATTCACATTTGATAACATACATAATGCAACCTCCAGGAAGAGATGTGACTGCAGTAACTTAGGGAAATAAAACCAGGCATTGTAAAAATAGCAAGTGGTAATGGATGAAGCTGAACACGCAGGCATTTAATATCATTGCCAGATTTAGTTGCAATCTAGTTTGTTAGTTTAAAATGTTTAAGTTATCAAAAATACAAACATTGCCAATGAAAACAAGCTGAAAACTTCCCTGAACAGAACCAAAAATAGAAAATAAATAAGTCACCCCCTTAAACGTTCATTGTATCTCAAGAAATTTAGTCTAAAACAGGGGTCGGCAACCTTGTTCTGCATAGGGACCAGGACACATGTCTGTGAGCATATGGCGGGCCACATCTATCACGTGTATACATGGATCCCGCCCCGGATAGCAGGCATCAAATCACATGTTCACAGAAGGTAGACATAAATGCTGGAGAAACTCAATGGGTGAGGCAGCCTCATGCAATCCTTGCATGTCTCACCCGCTGAGTTACTCCAGCATTTTTGTCTACCCTCGATTTTTCCAGCATTTGCAGTTCTTTCTTAAACGTGTTCACAGAAGGTGCGGGGCCGTGCTGGCGACTTTGCGCAGGATGCTGTGCAGCTGGAGCTCGGCCGCGCTCGGCAGGCCGGACGATTACGGGAAAAAAAATCCACCTGCGAGCCGGATGATTTCGGGTTACAGGCCGCATTTGGCCCAGGGACCATAGGTTGCCAACCCCTGGGCTATAACATTAACTAAAGTTTTAATTTTTTAAATAATCTTTAGTTGAGGCATATGTTAAATACTGTTTTCGATTATCTAATTAGACAGATTTTTCAGTAAATTACAACATTTTTGAAAATAGAGGCAACACATTTTAGTCCGTTTACTGTAAATAATTAAAGCAACTCCCCCACCCCCCCCCCCCCCCAAATATATTCATTAAAAAAAAATTAAAAATATATATATTCGTAGTGTGGAAAAAATGTGCCCTCCAACAAATATAGGGAATATTTTCATCAAATTGTAGCAGTTCTAAAAGTATTTCCCAACCCCATTTATGGACAATTAGGGATGGGCAATAAATTATGACCATTACATAATGCTCCTCAACTAATTTATGTATTTTATTTGCTTGTGACCTTATTTGTGATAGTTCAGAACTAAGAAAAACTAAAAAAGGTTTGCTGTTGCCAAGTGATCAAAGTAGCCATTTCGCAAAAACAAATGTTCATGCTTTGGTCATTTACACCACTAGACTCAGTTTTCTAACAACTTTCTTTCCTCACCTTTTCGTTTCACTGCAGTTCTGCTTCAAACCAAACTGTCCTGTGTGAATTACATCTTGGTTTGGGAACAGCTCCATCCAGGACCATAAGAAATGGCAGCGATTTTGTGGACACAGCCCAGGCCATCATACAAACCAACCTTCTATTCATTCCATTTATACCCCACACTGCCTCGGCAAGGCCAGCAGCATAATCAAGGAAAGTTGCACCCTGGCCATTCCCTCTTCTCCCCTCTCCCATCAGGCAAAAGAAGTGTGAAAACGCACACCGCCAGATTCAGGGCCAGTTTCTTGCCAGCTGTTATCAGGCAACTGAGTCATCCTACCACCAGAGATTAGTGCTGAACGACTATCTACCTCTTTGATGTCCCTCGGACTATCCTTGACCGGACTTTGCTGGCTTTACCTTGCACTAAACGCTGTTCCCTTATCATGTATCCATACACTAAGTGGATCGATTGTAATCATGTAGTCTTTCTGCTGACTGGTTAGCATGCAACAAAAAGCTTTTCATTGTACCTCGGTGCACGTGACATTAACCAAACTGAATTAAGCAGCACCTACTAGTCAAAGTATTTCTGTGTTGGTGGCTCACATTAGCAACACATACTGGCCCTGCCAGTAACACCCACATCACACAGATCAACAATTCTCAGAGGAATGTTAGGATATTCTCAACAGTACCTACACTTTTAGCTGCTGCACAGGACATTAAAAGATCAATGATGGGGTTGATCGCAGCACTAATTTAGAATTCAATTATAAATGTTTACACAAATTTACAATGTAGTAAAATCAACAGCAAATAAGAGACTGAACTGCAGCTGGAAATATGCCAGTTAAAAGTATGATTTCTGAATTATCCATGTTTACAAAACCCAATGATGATTGCGTCAATTATGGCTCATTTCCTCTGTGTAAAAGGATTACAAGTTCTCTCCCAGAGACCAGGCCATACAATTGTTGCAGTACTGTCAGTGAGTTCACTCAGAGAAAACATCTTTCAAGCAAGAAGATTTCTGTCCTTGGGTGCATTTAAAACAACTAGAGGCACGTTTTGAAGTGGCAAGGGAGTTTGTGCTGGGGTCGTCAGTACTCTCAGCAACCATTGCTGAAGCAGTCGACCTATTCTCAACTGCTGCCATGGGGCTTTGAAGTGACACATCGGCTTGTTGCAATATCACAGCTGTGCCAAAGAACTTAATGGGGGGTTTCCTAGTACTCGTTTGAATTGTCTAATCCTGTATCAAAGCAACTCTCGGTGGTCATCCATGTCATCATAGGCAAGTATGACAAAATAATAACTGACTTAACTCCTACTTTTTAACCAAGTTTTTGAGACTCTAATTTAATAACAGCAGTGTAAAGTGTCACTTGATAACGCTGCTCAAAAACCTCTTATGGCAGCATGGTGGTACAGCAGTAGAGTTGCTGCCTTACAACGTCAGAGACCCGGGGTTGATCCTGACTACTGGTGCTTGTCTGTATGGAGTTTGTATGTTCTCCCTGTGACTGCCATGGGTTTTCTCGGGGAACTCAGGTTTCCACACTCCAAAGACGTACAGGTTTGTAGGTAAATTGACTTGATATAATTGTAAATTGTTTCTAATGTGTTGGATAGCTTTAGAGTGCAGGGGTCGCTGATTGGCACGGACTCGGTGGGCCGAAGGGCCTGTTTCTGCGCTGCATCTCCAAACTAAACTAAATATTTTGGCTGCAGAGGCTTGTTGTATTAATGTAAGCATTTGCAGGAACCTTGCTGCATATTAAGGGCTGAAGCGACTTCAATAATATCTCCACTTCAAAATCAGTTGTACTGTGAAGATATAGTTCTATATACAGTATTACGTTTTTCCTGAAAGACAATGGTCCTGCTCTTAGCACTCCTTACTGTCAATTTTGCATTAAATCCCCTCTCAGATTGAGCACAAAATCCATTGACATTTTGATACAATCCTATAAGACATATTACTTTTGGAGCAAAAAAATTGAGCTGTTCCAAATATCAACCAAAATCAAATGAATCAGCAGTTACCTCTGTGCTGTTTTAATGCTTAGTCATAAAACATCAATATTACCAAATATTACCAAATTAAGGTGACATTTTTGAATACTAATATCCTTCAATACAATTTCACTTAAATGATATTGAGGCAGAAGTGTTTTGGCTTCAATGATCACAAACTACAATTTCACATTCCCCCCCCCCATAACGTTCACACACAATGTATTGATGCACATTTTTCCCTCTAATTGTTTGTCAAATCTCTAGGATTTCAAAGGATTTTCTGGGATTTAAACAACGCAGCAAGGAAACCTGAAAGAGAATAACAGCACTTGGCAAAATGATTGATTGGTATTCAAGAATCACCAGACAGACTAATGAGAATTGCTATGGGAAAGCAGTGTGATTACAGATGAAAAAACTGCTGGAAATCTGAAATCGAAACCGCTGGAAACACTCAGCAGGTAGAAAGAAAACTGGGGTTAATATTTCAAATCAACGACCCTATACCAGATCTCAGCCTGGTGCATTCTCCAAATTATTACTTTTATTTTTCTTTCCTAGTTCTGATGAAGAGTCGTCAGCATAAATGCTATCATACAGAGTTCAAGGGGATGGAAGTAAGGTAATTAGAAACAGGCTAACATTCCTGGTATGTGGCCGATAAAAGATGCAGATTGTACTCCGCGACGTCAAAAAACATCAATGCTCTTCTGGAAAAGTCACTGGAGACACTAATGTTTGTTAAAGTTTGCTATAACTGAAACCCAGTTAACATAGTGTAAAAATGAGACACTCACTGAGACAACCAAGATAGTTAAAAAATAAATCAATTTACTGGTAAAGCTTATTAACAGACATACATTCTATCCAATTTAAATGAACTTTTAGTTTGTAAACGTTTATGTTATTACAATACCTTGCAACTAAATTCATGAAAAGTGTGCTGTTATCATGGATTTAGTGATAACAAACCATATCATTATTACTATTGATCTGTATTGTTTTATTGTGTGCAGAGCAAAGCACAATGAAGAACATATACAGCATAACTTAGGTACCCCATTAAAATATTGCTTTAACTAGTATTAGTAAAATCAGGTCATGACTGCAAATTTTTCTTTCCCCTTTTCCATCACATCGCTCGCCGCTCAAACATAAAATACAATTAATTACACTCGGCAAGTAGTAGAACAGTTTGAAAGTACTTTGAAGTTTAGTTGTCCGCTCTCTTCATTTACAGGAATCCTTCATGTACTAAATTACTTATAAAACTCAAACCTAAATGAAAGATGCAGTGTACTTGCACCTTTATAATTCACACAGGAATGCAGTCATCAGTCTACGTCCATGGAGGACACACACATCATGTTTAGCTTTTACAGTGAGTTTTTTTCCGGACCAGTTGGCAACTGACTCTGATGGTCAGAGAATTAGGAAAGTTGAATGTACACTCTTATGTTGAATTGAACTTCATAATCCACTTAGCAACAGGTGTCTTCCCCAAATATTTGGTGAAGAGTTTAAAAATGTTCAAGAAATGTTTTGAAGATCTTGATGAGAAATTGTCCTGCTATTCAGTTTATCCCAGTGACTGATCTACAAGTTCAGTTTAATTTAATCTTTATTTTATACACATGTGATAAAAATCTATAATCTGCTTTCTTTATGATGAGCTTAAAACTAATTGTGTGAAGAGAAGTCTCACCCAAAGTCAAATATGTTCACAGCCAATGCTATCTATCATGAGTAACCGAATACTGATTCTGAGGTTCATCTTAGGTCTGAGAAACAAGACTCAAATCAGCAGTGTGAGGCTCAACTTTGAAGTCTTGTGGGGTCATGGCAGCTCTAACACAGAGTGCAACTATTCTTGCTGATTCTGAGAAAAACGATTTTGGTCCTAGCACCAAGATGATACCCGAGTAACTTGAGCTTCCACCATGTATTCAGATCCAAGACATGAACAATAGCTTGTGTTTTATTTGAATACCCCATTGAGAAAAATAATTTTCTGACCAAATTTGAACGGGATAATGAAGAACATATACAGCACACGGACATGGACACTTTAATTTAAAAGAAAAACCAAAACGATTATTTCCAGGGAGATATCGATTTTGACCCATTTCAAATTTCCTCAACATGCATAGAACACAAGTTTTTTCAAAATATGGATTGCTTCTACATGTGACGGTGAGGGCATGTAACAGTGTTTTCCTGAGCTAGACCAAATTTGAGTTGCAATGTTTGCCGATTATATTAACCTGGATTTTGCTAACACGGACTTGCCAGCTGCTATTGCTGCTTTCCAGACTTGCCTAATTTGGACGCGCAGGCTCAAAGCTTCCCAGAATACAGCAATGCAGGCCCAGCAGCAACATGGCTTAAGAATACCACCATGGAGATATTTCTTCTCAGAAATTTATGCGATTGCCTTTGACAGGTGGGAAATTCCTACCCCTCCCAGCCCAAATGTTTGCCAGCTGCCAGACAACAAGATTTCTTAAATGTTCCTGATTGGTCAGTTATGTTTTAGACCTATTAAAAATTGAAAAATGTTTTTTAAAAAAAGGGAAACTCAACTAAAATGAAATACCTTTAAATAAAGGCATTAGACAAACCAAAAATAATTTAAAAGGAAATATATATTTTTCCCTACAGCCCAACAATTACTATTGAGCTCACTGGGGACCTGTGTCAAGTCTATCCTGGTACAGGATCCACAAGCTAATTTGGGGAATCATGGGAAAATATAACACTAGCACTTTATCCATAGGTAATCGAGACAAATTGGAAAGATGCAGACAAGTTTTGCTAAGTTCAGGTCGTTTGCATTTGGCATTTATCAGCAAAATCCAACTGAGATATTCCACCCAGTTTGCTTATGAAACAGCCACTGACGTGCATTGAATATCAACTTCAGTTTGGTTAATACTCAGGACGCTGCATTAAATAGGTCTCTATTTGCACCAAATTACAGGGCAAGAGAACTATTGTGACATTCATTGGCTGGATTGGTGTACATCAGTAGCCACTTGACGGAAAACTGTAATATATACCAAATGTCTTCTAGGCTATAACTTGCTTAAACTAAATTAACCCCAGACATGGACTGGAAGGAGGCAGGGAACAGAGAGCAATCACAGACGTACTGAACCCTTTTAAGAGAGGAAGCAGGGAACTGCAAATGATTGAGAAAAATTATTTTTGAAGTCAAAAGCAAATATGCTTTGATAGCATGTGCTGTGTTCCTGAATACTTGGAGAAAATCATTACTGGTTTGAAAGATTCCATTTATATTGAATGATGCCTCGCTTTGAAGATACATTAGATTAATGTAAAGCTTCAGTCTCTGCACCAGAAAAAACTTCTCACTCCACAAACTACCGAGCTGTGTTATAGACACAGACACAGTTAAATCCGACAATTCTCGAAAGGCTGATGGTCATATTCAGACTAAAATTGCTCTCTCCTGCTTGCTTTCCACACATTGTAACATCACACAAACCTGAATGATAATGGCACAATAAGATTATTTGCAATTCACGATGAACACAAGTTTCTTGTGAACACAATTAATGATGAACACAAGTGTCAGCAGGATAGCTGAAACTTGCGTTTACACCCATTGTAACAAATTTTAGATTTGAGAATAACTGCTCTCATTACGCTGTAATAAATCATCTTCCCAGTTCCAGAGGTGATCTTTTCTTCACTCAAAAGGCATCAATCTTGAATGCTCCTCATGTGTCATTGAATTGAGAGATATGAACTGATGGCCTAGATCTGAGAAATTGCAAACTGCTAAGTTACCCGTACAATCTGAAGAGAATGCACCACATTTCTGCCTAAACAGAATTCACACCTGCGGTGCTTTTTGATATCATGAAAGAATAATGTAATGTATCCTGCACTACTGGCCAACACTGCAGAAAAGTGCTTTAATGTAAGACTGCATCCAAGTCAAATCAGCCTCCAAAATGCATTAGGAATTAATTTGAAACATTGTTATCACTGAAGTCTGGATGAGGAATTTTCAGAGAATAAAGATATGGCAGAATGTGGAAAGATATAGCATGATTTTTTAACTAAAATGCCAGGAAGCGTGAACATGCCTACCAGAATTTAGAGGAATGGAAACATGACTTCTCTTTATGTACAACATTTAGCAAATGCCTGTGATATGAGATAGAATCCTGAAGAAATGTTTTCACCACAATATGTACAAGCCCATAGTTGTATCAGAACTAGAAAAAAAAGTTTGGCAGTAACAATGAACTGGTCTTTTGTTAGTTTTGTCTACATTAAAGATAATCAAATGTAATGTAACTAAATTTAAATTTGCTACATCTCAGTAGGCCCGGGCATATGAACAACATAAACAATGAACAGAAGCAGCGAGAATAATTGATCTTTTTTAAATACGGATAAGCATATTTGTAATTTAAAATGTAAACATCTTCATTGTTTTTATCCTCTCCATTTTGCATGTGGCTATTAGGCTGAACCTGGCATTCCTAAATAAATGATAATGGCCAAAATCAGAATGGGCACCCCTTTAAGGAAACAAACACTGCATCAGTCCCTGCACACAGCAATAGTGGTTGTTTAAAAACATATGATTGAAGAAATTCCCTTTACCCATTACCTAGAGGGGTGGTCCCATTCAAAGGGTTTTTGCTGAAGCAAATAGTTTTTGTTGCCAATTCATGTCTGACTATTGCCAACACGAGGAACAGGGACAAATCACATCCAAGAACGCACACTGAAGTTTTTAAATACTCTCCATTAACTGCATCAATTTACTCTACAGCTTATTAAGGCAACTCAGAACCAGGTCTGGCTGTTTTTACTCATAATGTGGCTTATAGACTATAGGTCTGAATGCATTAAAATGTTTCTGACGTTTAAAACATATTCCTTATTACTCACAATACACAGATCACGACATTGAGTACAGTCGACCTCAGCATGGCATATTGGCTAAGCATTACATCAAATAGAAGATGTGTCTTCCATGCAGGCAGAAAGGCAAACAAAGTAAAAGATACTATCTTCAAGTAGGCCTGTATGGACAACACTTCTCTTACATGATTCAACGACATTTTGTCAAGCTTCTCTGACACCTGCAAATAATTTTAAATATTCCAAATAACTAGCTTTAATGACCAAATCCAGCAAGTACTTAATCTTGCAAAAAATGATAGAGCATAAAACTAGTTATCTTAAGAGTACATATATGCCTTGATTTTGCAAAGTTCAAAAAAACCTGGCAGCTGTGCCAATCCAAATGCATGCACTTTAAAACAAAAACATGCCCTAGAATTATGTAATAAAATTGTCTTGATTCTGAAAGAGGTCAACTGTGTGATTATTTTTTGTTTTGAAACCTTCTATGAATGAGGTCAAATATATAATCATCTTTTTTAAAACCTTCTTCAATTCTTATGTTATTATGGAAACAACATACAATTATGAACAAATGGTTCAGGGATACAAAAATATACATCATAAACTATCCCTCCCAAATACCTCCTCATTATGTCACGGACGCTGATGTGTCCATTTAAAAAAAGAGCAAAATCGTTGTAAGTGTGGCCCTTCTGTGCTAAAGATGAACCAATGCTCAAAGCTTCCATCGAAAACTGAGTAACAATTTCCAATAAATCATGTAAAGAACGATGTTGGTAAATGATTGAAAAGTAGTATCCACGCACAAATAAAATAGCTTTGACCTGCTTCTCAGCAAGAACAATGATTCCATTTGGGACTTAATTAGGCATTTTCCTTGGCACCCTAAAATACAAATTAAAACTATTTACCAAAAACGAAAATTCCAAAAGTGTAAATAAAAACCATGCAAATAGCAACTTGCATTTTGTACAACAGAAAGTAACTATAATTTCAGTCTCCAAAACTGCAGCCTTCCTCCAAGCAATTGGGACATTTAAAAACATTTGCACAGCTTCGACATGCACAAAAATATTAGATTCACAAGCAATATTAACATTTCACATTATGAACGATTGGAAATGAAGCAACTTATGGAATGAAACCATAAGAAACAATATTCTCTGAGGTGGGGTTGGTAAATCATGTTGATTGATGAGGAAGCCACTGATTATCCATTGGTCTGCGCAAAAGCTCCTCCACATGTCTGGCAACGTCCATTGTATCATCCAGGTCAAAATCACCATCAGGATCAAGCATGCTGTCTGGGCTGAATAAAAGTTCATGAAATATTATTGATTTTGAGTAGGGCTATATTATTTGTAAAAATAATTTTATTTCTGCTACATTTTCTGACTGCATCTTTGGGAACATAATCTATAAGAATAAATTGTGCATTTCTTTGTGCATCCAAAATCAATGATACTAATAACTTGCATTTATATGCTGAATTGAGGGCAATGCCCAGTGTCACTTTACAAACATGAAAAATATAAGCGGTCACTAGGTCAAATCCGATGAAGGGAAGGTGGAAAAAAAAGTTAAAGCAAGTTGTCTTTGGTCACAGACACAACCCGTGTCTTAGTTCTTCAGACTAGTTAGCTGCAGGAGATAGTGCCTTATGTGACTGAAGATAGTGACTGCATGTTGGTCAAACTATCTGGTCTCTCAGGGGTAGTGGATTGGTTGACTGAAATGGGGATGGAGATTGCAAATGGGTTTTACAATTTTCCAATCTTCCCTAAATATTGCGGAGTGCCAGAGAAAAGGCAAATTGGGAAGCGTGATATCCTTAGTAATCTGATTGAAGCAAACTTTGCAAAACCATCACAGGAAAGTTGTGAGCACTTGGAGAAGTTTGAATTAATAAAACAGCCAGCATGGATTTGTTAAAGAACGACTGGGTTTGACAAACCTGAATGATTTTTTTTGAAGTATTAGAGAAGGTTGATGAAGGGATGTCATCTATGTGGATTTTCAGAAGGCGCTAAAACAAAGTTCTAGATCAAAGGCTGGAGGATGTTAAACAGTTGAGTTCTCCACAGGTCAGTACCTGGAACCATAAACTGACCTGCCTGCAGTTGCAGGGGATGTCAAACTTCCCCTTTTTCCTGTCCTCTGGCATCTTCCCTGTATGTGGGCAGGATTGGGAAAATTATATCAAGCCCTGTGCAATCTCCACCCTATTTTACTATATTAACAACTTGGGTGTGGATGTGCTAAATAATGCTGCAATATTGCAGATGGCACCAAACTTGGCAAACTGTAAGTTAGGTTAAAGAATGCAAAAGGACACAGATAGGTTACCAAAACAGACAGCACCAAATGTAGAGAGAATTTGTAAACTTATTAGAATTAGTAAAGAAAGGACAAGCGAAGATAATATAGAGTAATTGGGAATTTCTATAAGCTGTGTAAGAACAGAGGGGTCTAGATGTGTATGCACGTTGGACAATCTGAGGTACTTATACGCAAAAGGCTACCAGAAGGAAAGCTCATGTTAGCTTATTTGTTTTACTTTGATCATTCAGTATAATTAATTAAATAATCACAGTGCAGAAAAATATAAGGGATCCAGAGCTTTGCAGACAAGAGTATAAAAATAGGGTGGCTATGTTGATTGTTTATAAAACACTGATTAAGGCATACAGGGTCTCCCAAATACTGCTCATTGTCCTGAAAGGATGCAAGGTGCAAGAGGGTCAAAACAGATTTAGTCCAATATAACAGTTGATGCAAGGTTATAATGGAGGAGAGTTTGTTCGGGGACTACAATGAGATTTGAGAGCAGGCAAGTGCTAAATGACATGTTAAACTGTGTCCCTGCCAACTTCAGTTATCAAGAGGTTACAAAACATTCCATGGGATATGGTTTGAGTGATATCAAATTGATAATCACCAATTTGTGGGGATTCATCAAAATAAATTAGTTTGCTTCCTACTTGACTTATACAAAGCTTGATTTGCAAACTGTCTTATATTATTAAGTGGCTTTATATTTTTAAACATCTATTTTTTGCATGATATTGCTTGATTTAATAAACTATCATGCACATTAATTGGAAGACTGGGATTTTATGATTTGAAATAAGGCAACTTTCCATACAGCTGAAACAGTGGATTTGATGCTCACGGAGTGAACAACATGCAGAGGGAAGTCACTTTAAACAGCATGGGTCTGTTGGTTGTGAATTTCTCCGATGCAAAAATCCAAGAGAAAGTGCCATTTCAAACAGGGCAGCAAGAATATAATTGATGAACTTGTCAAACACTTGTCTTGAAACAGGTAATGTGATTATAAATGATTGTTTAATTCTGTACATTCTTTGTTTTATGTTAAAGGAATATTGCAATTTTAATATTTGCCATTATGTTACTCATATGTCAATAGAAATATTACTTTCTTCTTGGCCGATACCGTATGCAGTTCCACTTGCACTTCCAAGTGAATTTGAAACATAAATACATGTTGTAAGCTTGAAGTGAAACCATCAAATACATTTCTTAATGCCATAAACATTAGACCACTGGATTAAAATAGGCATTTTTTTGTTACATATGGGATCTCTTTTTAACTATCTGTATCAATTGTGCTAAAGTGGAGATAGTCGGAAGCTTCAAATTCCAAGTTGTATCACCAACAATTTGATCTGGTCCAACATCAGAAAGCACCCCAACGCCATTAATTTCTCAAAAGATGAAGGAAATTCAGTCTGCTACCAATTTGTACAGATGCACCACAGAAAGCAATCAATGCAGATGAATCGCAGCTTGGTATGGCAACTGCTCTGCCCACGACAGCAAGAAATTGCAAAGAGCTATGCACACAACCCAGTATACCCCACAAACCAGCCTCCCCCCCATTGATTCCATCTGTACTTCACGCTGTGTCGGGAAAGTAGCCAACATCCTTCACTCTTCCCCCCTCTCCGGTTGGGCAGAAGATACCAAAGCTTGCAAGCACATACCACCAAATTCAATATCAGCTACTTCCTCAATGTTATCTGACTCTTGAATGAACCTCTCATATGCTAGAGATGATTTCCCAATCTTCCAATCAACCTCGTTGCAGCCCCTGCACCTTTTTTTAATCTGCTCTTTTTTTTGGCACCCGCGGTAATAATAAACCAACACCAATATGCCCTAAAAACAGTTAGAAAAATGGAAAAAAATTCTTACTTCTGTGGGTAGAGGGGATATTGTGGCTGGTGACAAACCGCAGGCGATGTTGCTGGATCCATGTAGGTGCTACTTGCTGACGCTCCATCCGATGATGCTGTAGCAAACCTGCAACCAGCAAGATCATTGGTTTAGTTTAGAGATACTAAATTCTATAGGGCCTGTCCCCACCTGGGCGTTATTTGCGCATCATTTACCCGACATCATTTACATGTCACGACACACGACGCATGGAGAGACGTGGTGGCGTGGGCAGTGACGCGCGCCACCTGCGTGACGCGACAATGGGCAAGTGGGACAGGCCCTTAAGCATTACAGTAGCTATTGGAATAATCACTCCCCTGGCCCCCACAAAGTATTTGAAATGGGATAAATATAAAATTACAAATCTACAAGCTCTAAACTGTGAAATTTTGTCAATTTATTTGCTGCATATTCACCTCTTGTGAATCATGCACTAGGACACTCAGTCTGTAACCCAGAGCTCTGCAAACTTTCATAATTTATATGAAATGCTTTCCTTTTTTGCCAAAATGGCCAATTTCTCATTTACCAACATTATACTCCAAACTCTGATAAATTAGACATAACTTCTCTTTCAAAAATCGATTAATCTTCTGTGCATACCTTGAAGTTTTGCAAAGTAGCCTTCTATAATGTTGTTAATAAATGCTTCAACTATTTTCTCCACGATGGATGTTAATCTCGCTGACCTAAAATTTTCTGCATTGTATTTCTCTTCCTTTTTGAATAAATAATTTCCATTTGCTATTTTATAATCCTCTGGAATGCAATTATCTCCAAGAAACAGTTAACGCTTCAGCTCAATGCACTTTTGATTTTCTCCCCCCAATCATAATTGATAAATGGTCACTGATGTGAAATCTTCGTTCATTTTCTCTCTAGAAATGCTGTCTGACCTGATGAATACCCTCTGCTTTTTATTTTTTATTATAGCCCTGAGTGATAGAAATACAAAAGCAAACTTAATTATGTGCATAATTAATCAATAGCAAAGACAGATGATAAAAATCCAACATCAGACAATCTGTATAGAATTTGGGTATAAAAGTAACATGTTATTGCAATACTTACTCTGGAACCACCTGCTTGATTTGTGGTTTTACATATCCATCTACTGCTTTTGCTGCAATGGGGATAAGCAAAAAATCACTTATTAAAATAAATATTTAAAGATACTTACAGATCCATAATTGTTATTTGAAGATCTTTAAATATTTGAAATAAGTTGAAATAATATTTTCCCAGAGAAATAAAACATGTTCATGAACAGCTCTAAAATATCATAGTAGGATCAGCTCACAAAATAATCAACAAAAATTGCTGTTTAGTAACTAATTTCATTTTCTGTCCTTGAGGATTTTGTGCACAAAACACAAATCGCCGCATGTTTCAAGTAACACTTACATAAAGGTGGCGTATAATATTTAGAAAACACATCGTCTTTGGGTCTGTCTGGATATAAATACAGCAAATGATTGAGATCACTGATGCGATCTGCCAGTGATCGAATTGAAAAATCTTTGGTTGTATACGGAAGAAGATTCCAAACCATCCTTTCTCCTGTAAAAATGTACATTTTTAATTTAATACATATTTATGCTTTAGGAGAATCAGCATAGTGTTTTCACAAAGTAATACAGTGCATTTTTAAAGCACTTCAAACGTTAGATAAAAAAACGCAGAAGCATTGCAGTACATATGACACTTGTATAACATGTGTATAACATGTTGGTTGCGGTTATCTAACAGATCGGAGCAAGTTGTAATTGTTATTTTAATACATTATCTTAGCACTTTACATATTTAAGAATTTTAATATTTAATTTGAAATGCTTAAATGGTCTGCAACAACTGTCATAAGAGTCAGAGGTTAAGGACATGGATGCTTTCCCGTGATCACACCTGCTTTGTTGGGATTATCCGCTACCCACGCTATTGTAATCCCTCCAATCTCCGAATCACTGAACCGCAGCAGAAAGGTTCCATTAGGCTTCGAAAGCAGCATATCTTGTGCCTGTTGTTTGTTTACAAACCCTAAAATCGCCCTGCATGAAGCACACGTGAACACACTAAAATTACTAATGTTTGAATGTTATTCATTTAAAATAAAATACACAAGTTGTATCTCATAAACCATTATCTGAAACCTAATAGTGTAAGGTACTTCACTGTTCCTTACTGTATTAAGTTTATTTATTCTCAGCGTCTACTCCTGCCAGATAATGAATCAGGGATGAGCAGTATTATAACACCAGCTATGGCCGTATATCACAATTGAAAAAATAAAATGTGCCCTAAAAAACTGAAAATTACTTTAATGTGATTTTATCTGCTTTGACTGGTTTGCAGAAGATTTAAATGCAGTAACATGTCAATCTGGGAAACGCAGACACAGTCAAAGAGTAACAACATTGCAGAAATTACCCATCATTCCAATGAGGCTTCAGATGCTTTTTTGTCAGCTCCATAACTCCATCAAACCATTGCCAGAATGTGAAATTTCGACCAGGTAAACTTTCCTTTAAGAAAAGAAAATTATGGATAGCATCCTATTACCTTTATATTTTACTTATTTCTCCATCTTCAAAATGAAATAAGCAGTCTTGGATAATTTCCAGAGTATTTAGCATACACAATAAAATAAAATCCAAGAATGAATGGTATATCCCTTAATTTTAACTCATTTCTCTATAACCATTCCATAAGCATTTACAAAAGCTTGCAGCAAAATAACAGATGCTGAATTTTGTTATCAGACATGATTCAGGCGCCAAGAAACGTGGAATGATCCTAATACATCCTTAATGCCCACAGTTTAATGGTAAGGACACATTAATTTCACAATGTCTACATGTAGAACATTTAATAAACCTTCTGTTTTAGCCAGTTCGTAAGAGACAAACACCCATATTTATATGCTCCTTAATTGTCTTGAGGTCCGCAAACTCTTTAAGGTTAAAATAATATTTCTCATAATGCAGTCCTATTAAAAAATCCCAATGGTCAATTAGCATGTTTGGGAACTCTTCCGGCTCCTGTAACTAGTGAAAATGACCAACGGTGTAGCAGTTGTCTGCACCATCTGATGACTACATCTGAAATGCCTCAGTTAGATCCGAAAAACAAATCTCCCGGGTATGTTAATTTGCTTATCAGTTAAACCAGAGAAGGAATTGAGTAAGGCATCCACTATAAAGTGAGAGAAGAGAGTAAAATAATAAGCATCACATGGAATTTAGACACGAGTAAAAACTATCGCCGTGCACTCGCGACTGGGGAACAGGATTGGCAACTGATATCAAAGGAAGATTAAGAGACAATTACCGGTCACTTTTGCAACTTCATACTTAAGATTTAATGATTCATATTGTACCAATGAACACTCAATTTATCTAATATCCGCCGATTGGCCAGCGTGGTCTATTCGCCCAGTGCTTCTCCGCGCCCAGAGGCTGTTATCTCTTTGGACGCGGAGAAGGCATTCGATCGAGTGGAATGGCCATATTTGTTCTTGGAGAGATTTGGATTTGGCAAAATATTTGTAGCCTGGGTTAAGCTATTATATCATTCACCCTTAGCATGTGTACAGACCAATTATTTGCGATCTGATTATTTTCAATTAACACGTGGCACTCGTCAAGGCTGCCCATTGTCTCCGCTTCTTTTTGCGATTGCAATTGAGCCTCTCTCTATTACACTTAGAGCAACTACATTATTCCAGGGCATTAGGAGAGGAAACAGGGAACATCGTGTGTCTCCATATGCTGATGACCTCCTTCTTTATGTGAGCGACCCTATAGCCAGTAGCCCTGCAATTGTGTCCTTGTTGGATCAGTTTGGGACTTTTTCCGGCTATAAACTAAACCTCCAAAAAAGCAAATGCTTTCCCATCAACTTAGCCCTGCAGATCCAACAGGAAACCCTGTCCTTTCCCATATCTCAAGAAGGATTTGTATATTTAGGAATACATATCAGCTGCTTTTTCACATCCCTGTTTGCAGCTAACTACATGCCTCAAGTTAGCCAAATGAAGGCTGACTTTGAGAGATGGCGTAGTCTGCCACTCACTATGGCTGGGAGAGTGCAGTCATTGAAGATGACTGTACTTCCCAGATTTCTTTACTTGTTCCATTGTTTGCCGGTTTTCCTACCCAAGTCATTTTTTAATTCAGTTAACCATTCTATAACCTCCTTTATATGGGGTAACAAGGTTCCAAGGGTCAATAAGTGCACTCTCCAAAGAGGTCGTGAAGTAGGTGGACTGGGCCTTCCTAGCTTTATTAATTATTACTGTGCATCCAATATCCAAAAGATATTATTCTGGCTCCACCAACCAGATACAGACTGGTGTCTGCTTGAATCACAATCCTGTTACTCCTCGTCTCTCCCAGCTTTAGTATATTCCTCCCTGCCATTGAAACCCTTTAGATTTACATCCAACCCTGTCGTACTATCAACCATCAACATTTTTAACCAATTTCATTGCCATTATAAGCTTACATCAGCTTCAGTTCTGGGTCCCATTCACAGTAACCATTTATTCCCCCCCTCTACACTTGACTCAACCTTTCGACAGTGGGGTTTGAATGGTCTTATGTCCTTTAAGTATTTATACACTAACAACATATTTGATAGTTTCGACTACCTACACAAAAAACATGGCCTCCCACATAATCATTTCTTTAAATATCTTCAGGTTCGCCACTTTGTCATGAAACAATTTCCTTCTTTTCCTGATCTCCCTCCTGTCACAGTGTTGGATAAACTCACTCTTACCTTTGCAAATAAAGGACTGATCTCTGCAGTATATTCTCGATTGATGTATTTAGGAGATCAAAACCTGAACAAAGTTAAAGCTAGGTGGGAGGAAGACCTTGGTATGGATCTGTCTGAGGAATGCTGGACAGAAGCACTGAAAAAAGTCCACTCCTCGTCATCATGTGCTAGATTGGGGCTCATACAATTTAAAGTTTTACACAGGGTTCATTTAAGCAAAGCCAGGCTTGCTAACATATATCCAGGGACGGACGCTGGCTGTGACAGGTGCTCATTCTCTCCAGCCAATCTAGCTCATGCATTCTGGTCTTGCCCCAAACTTGTTAACTACTGGGCAGTGGTTTTTAAAACCATCAGTGGGATGACAGTGAGACCTTGCCCGCTTGCAGCTGTATTTGGTGTAACAGATAAAACCTTGGGTTTAAATACAACCCAGTCTGATATCATTACATTTACATCACTTTTGGCCCGTAGGAGAATCTTGCTGGTCTGGAAATCGAACACTCCTCCATCTGCCGCTGCTTGGCTGGAAGACGTCATGTTTTTTTTAAGGTTAGAAAAGATTAAATTCACATTGAGGGGGTCTGTGAAAAAGTTTTATTTGAAATGGGAACCCTTTTTTATCATACTTTGAGGATTTAAAGGAACTACCTATTGACTGAGGGCACTTGACATTAAGTGGGGATCTGCCTTTATTCTGTTTTGTTACTTTATGATTGTTAAAACGTGCATTTGATTTTGTGATATATTTGGATTGTGAAAAAATAAGCTGCCAAGGGATGTTTAGGGAGGGTGGGTTAGGGTTATTTTGTTTATATTATTATTATTATTATTATTTATAAAAAACAAAATGGAGGAAAATGTAATGCCATACATCAGATGTACTGTGAATTTTTTTTTCCCTCCAATAAAAAACTATTAATTAAAAAAAAGGAATACGGGAATAACATCGTATTTTGTTTTAATTACAGTTTTTTCCTCGGGTATTAAAATGTGAAATATGTGTAACCAAATTACAAACATACTCGTTGTATTTCTTTGCTGAGACTTTCATTCTTAAGCCAATGCAGGACTGGTTTACTGTTAACTTTTCTGGAACTGTGCAAGCCTGCCTTCAGAGGTCTCCCAGGTTGGTATGTGTTCAACAAAAGTTGCACAATGGCTAAATAACAACTTACCCTATTAAACTGAGACCAGGAGATTGTCATATTACTGTAATCATCTGAATGTATAGCCGAACTACTGAACGCTTTCTGAGCCAGGAAAACAAGATTTTCTTCTGATAATCCTCTGTTGCTCTGAACTTCCGCTTTGAATTTCATATTGAGGGCTTCGCATAACTGTGGCCAGAGTACTTTATCAGGCACTACAAATGGCACTCTACCCTGAAATTGCAAATAGACAACCGATATGAATGAATAAATATTTTCAACAATTTAAGATTTTCATTTTAACACAATAACAGATTAGCCATTCAATGACAAGCAGTAGAATTCTAAATAGGTATATACAGGAAAATGTAGTAGTATAATAAGTAATTTATTAACTGAACTTCAGCTTAGAAAAATGAATGATTACAAAACTCTTGAAGGTTTCTGTTAATCCTATGGGAACTTGAAATACGATCAAGTTGAAAACTGCTAAACTTCGGGACTTTATTTTGGTCCATCTTCCATCTGGCGGAAATGCCCACAGAGGTAAATTTTTAATAGTTTACCGTGCCCAAACGTGAACATGGCCGAAAACAGATTCAAACTACCCTTCTCACTCAAATAGGTATTTTTACTCTAATCTTGCACAATTACAAAAAAATTATTAAGATTAATTATGGGTTCCAGGCCAAGTTTATTACTCAGATGTAAGATTCTCATTTTAACTCCTCTTGTTACCTCTATGCTAGTAGAATACATAAAGCTGCAAGTTGCTTTGGAGTCAGGTGTCTCAAGCAGATTATAGCTTCAGGAATTATGGCGCAGCGGTAGAGTTGCTGCCTCACGACACCAGAGACCAGTGTTCAATCCTGCCCTCGAGTGCTGTCTGTGTGTGGAATTTGCATGTTCTCCCAATGCCCGTGTAGGTTTTCTATGGGTGCTCCAGTTTCCACCCACATTCCAAAGACATGCCGGTCAGTAGATTAATTGGCTTCTATAAATTGTCCATAGTGTGTAGGATGAAAACTAATGTATGGGTGATGCTGGTCACTTGATGGGTCAAAGGGCTTGTTACCACACTGTTTCTCTAAACTAAACCTCTACACCAAGATCTCTATACATTCTTGTAACATAATTTGAAAAGCAGTACAGATCCCCAAAAGTTAGTTATCAAAAAAGGCTATGTAGTTGGAGAAATTAGTGTTTTTTTTGTGTATCCTCCTTAACAATTACTTTGGAAGTTTTCTACAGGTTAAT
This sequence comes from Raja brachyura, assembly GCA_963514005.1. Next base: position 14,431,027 of record OY740812.1, read on the forward strand.
AAAACCCCAAACACCTTTAGAGATCGAGTCCACTTACATATTTGCAAGTAAAACACAAGAATGTGCTACTTCCAACAATAAAATCGACCAACACGCTCACAAATTGGTGAATTTTGGCTTTAGAAAAGAATAGACACTGCCAAAATGTTATATATTTGTAATTACTTGATTAAACTAATATGTGTGTATACTGCAACCCTTATTGTAAGCTTTCCGATAGATTTTAATATTAAACTCAGTATAAGACAATGTATTGCCACTTACTGGCTCTGCAAATGCATTATCCCAGAGTACAGTGGCAGTGGCATTGTTGTCTTGGCTACCATGAACTATCACTACCACCGGAAGCGACAAGGTCTGCCAGAAAGGAAAAAAAAACTTAACATTAATTATATCAACAGAATAAAATAATGTTACTGTTAGAATCTCTCAGCAAGTTCTGTCTGCAACATACCTTAACTTGAAACACTAGTTCATTTCCACCAACACTGAATTGTGATTCAAAAAGAATGGTGAATTTTTCTTCTGTGACTGATTCTGCTCCACGTCGGTCAGAACGCTTGATTCGCTTCAAGGACTAAGACAGAATCAAAATTTGGGTAGCATCACAACATTTGTATGTTACGAACTTTTGCAACACTATCAAAATGTACAAAATAAACATGTTCTCTCTTCGCCACAATGTTAAAACAATTCAAGTGAAGAACAGTAAATTCCAAAGGAACACAGAAGGCAACTAAAACATCACAATCAGAAATGTACTTCCCATTTTGTTTATAAAACCATACACCCTTGCATTTCACCCATCCTGTTCCATCAACATTACTTTACAAACAAAAATTGTTTCCCATCAACTTCCTATTGTTATTCCCATCAAACTTCACACCATTGGATTCTACGGCTTTGTGGTCAAACGTTGTAACTTTGTCAGCGCTGAAGAAGGCTGCTACTTGTATACCTTGGGTATGCAAGCAAAGAATTGTGCCTTATCACATGTGCCAATAAAGTATCCCATTCCAACTTGCCAACCATTCATTTCAAGACATGTTCAAAGCTCAAAGCTATTAAAGTAATTTAATAAGTGCAAAATTAAATTTAGGAATAAAATGGCAACCATGAAACTAACAGACTGTCAAAACGCCCTGATGGATGTAGCCTATATGACTGCAAACCATATAACCATATAACATATAACAATTACAGCACGGAAACAGGCCATCTCGGCCCTTCAAGTCCGTGCCGAACAACTTTTTTCCCTTAGTCCCACCTGCCTGCACTCATACCATAACCCTCCATACCCTTCTCATCCATATGCCTATCCAATTTATTTTTAAATTATACCAACGAACCTGCCGCCACCACTTCTACTGGAAGCTCATTCCACACCGCTACCACTCTCTGAGTAAAGAAGTTCCCCCTCATGTTACCCCTAAACCTCTGTCCCTTAATTCTAAAGTCATGTCCTCTTGTTTGAATCTTCCCTATTCTCAAAGGGAAAAGCTTGTCCACATCAACTCTGTCTATCCCTCTCATCATTTTAAAGACCTCTATCAAGTCCCCCCTTAACCTTCTGCGCTCCAGAGAATAAAGACCTAACTTATTCAACCTATCTCTGTAACTTAGCTGTTGAAACCCAGGCAACATTCTAGTAAATCTCCTCTGTACCCTCTCTATTTTGTTGACATCCTTCCTATAATTGGGTGACCAAAATTGTACACCATACTCCAGATTTGGCCTCACCAATGCCTTGTACAATTTTAACATTACATCCCAGCTTCTATACTCAATGCTCTGATTTATAAAGGCTAGCATACCAAAAGCTTTCTTTACCACCCTATCTATATGAGATTCCACCTTCAAGGAACTATGCACGGTTATTCCCAGATCCCTCTGTTCAACTGTATTCTTCAATTCCCTACCGTTTACCATGTACTTCCTATTTTGATTTGTCCTGCCAAGGTGTAGCACCTCACATTTATCAGCATTAAACTCCATCTGCCATCTTTCAGCCCATTTTTCCAACTGGCCTAAATTGCTCTGTAGACTTTGGAAATCCTCTTCATTATCCACAACACCCCCTAACCCCCCAACACAAACCTACTAGCATGGTTGAAATTTAACTGTCACCTTTAATTTGGTGGAAATTGGAGGCAGCATCAGCAGCATCCACACGCCATGAATGGATAAAAATGGATCAAGGAATGTGATCACAGCATTTTAAATGAAGTAGCTCAAACTCTTTGATAACATTTGAGTAATGCAGTGGTATAGTTACAGCAGTACTACCTAACAATGCTAGAAACCTGGGTTCAATCCTGACCCTGGGTGCAGTGTGGATTTTACACTTTTGCCACTGGTGCCTTGCTTTCCTCACATGCTAAAAACATATGAATTGGAAGGTGAATTGGCTTTAGTACATTCCCTTTAGTGTGTATCCTAGCGGTAAACAAGTTGGTTAGAATATGGGGAGAATAAAAACTAGCGTTAATGCTAACCATCCATTGTGGAATATAGAACAAACTGCGTTTGGGTTGAGATCTAATAATGTACTTTACTGCCCCCCCCCCCCCCCCCCCCCAAATGAATTGCACAGCAGTAGTGACACCTGTCATACTGAAGATTTTTGCTTACCATATTTCTAAAGTTGGCACTTAAGGTTCCTGTCGCTTGATGGTACTCCATAACGCAACAGTTATTTAATATTTCACCACTGCTGTCACTGCCAGAAACACAAGTGGGAAAAAAATCAGTTTCTTTAAAAAATATCTAAATTTAAAAATGTTGCATTGCACTGTAGCAGCATTTTATGGAAGATACAAGTAATTGTCATAATAACTGTTGATTTCAAAGGTAAATAGGGGACAGCAGTCAGTCCCATCTGCACATCAGCAGAAAAGATGCTTCATGCTCTGAAAATAATCACCTTCCCAGGATTGAGGAGGATTTCCCATCTGTAAACAGTTATTCTATCTACAGTAATTAAACTGAGTGACCCAAGGTTGACATATTATCCACATTCGGCTGAAGGACTTTAGTTATACCAGGACCGATTATCTTTCTCTATGGTGCCTTTATTATTTCAAGGGGTAAAAGTAATAATCTATTATTAAATTGATTTTCTAACTCTATCCCTTCAAAATGTGTGCATTTAAATATAAGCAATGAAAATCAACGGAAAGTGCGAGAGATTCAGTGAATTCAACGTATGCGATTGAACAGAACTAACTACATCTATTTTACCTTTCATGAAACTGAACAAGACCATTGCACAGTACAATTTCAAAATTGTAAGTGAATCTTGTTAGGAAACTGAAAGAAGAGTTCAGGGCAAACAATTAAGAGAGCACGATGAAGTGGGTAAAAGAAAGGAAGGAGTCATGTTATTTCAGTACGAGTCCCCAGAAACTCTTCTTTAAAGGGAATATTTTCAGTACTCTGTACTGCTGTAATTCAGACAGGCAGGAGGATCAGGCAAGCAAGTGGATAAATGTAGAATGACACTGGTTAAGTTCATACGTATAAATGACAAAAACGTGTAAATTTGTGTTTGTTGTGTGTGCAGAGATATACCATGATGATCTATCCTATAAATTATCTTTCCAGTCATCACATAGATTTATGGATGGTTTGGATATTTAATTAGAGATATGTGCAAATTTAGAGGAATAAAACTGCTGGAGAACTCAGAGGATCAAGCAGCTGATGTAAAGGCAGAAGAATTGGAAACGTTTTTGGTCAAGAACCTGCATCAGAACTGATCATCTGTTACTGCGGATACTGCTGAGTTCCTCTAGCAGTTTGGTTTTTGAACAAGATTCCAGCAGCTGCAGGCTCATATGCCTCAGATTTAGAGAAATGCTATGAAGAGAGGGGCAGATAAAATTCCATGCAGAGAAATGTTTCATTGTGTAAGCAATGAAGGGAAGAATAACATAGAGAAAGAATAGAGGAACTCAGATGGAAAAGGATAAATCAACATTAAGATGAAAATAAATTGAATAGTCTCTGAAAAAAGTAAAACAAATTCTGGATTCCATGGATGGGATACTTACTTTCTTGTATTTTCATTTTTCAGAAGTGCCTTTGCTTGCTGTTCACTGATAATAGTCGCTTTCACTTGGGGTGGATTCATGTGTACATTAAGCTTTCCACCAACTAATAAACGTACAGTGGCAGCAAACTTTGTCTGAGTCTTCAAAACCTGAGGGGGCTGTTTTTCAATAATAAAGGTGCTGTACAAAACAAAAAAAAGAATAATGACTTAGTACCATTTGTTCTACCTAACTACTGAAGCTAATGACAAATTAAACATAAAATAAATTTATTCACAAAAACATATTTCCTTGCCATTTTTACTGAATCACAGAAAGGTCTCAGCTCAGTAGACTATCTTGGTGTGTTGTGGCCATGCTGATCATGTAAAAACATACCTCTCCCCTGCGGCCTTTCTATAATCTTGCATCTTTGCTGTGTGAATGTCTCTTTAATATTATGGACAATTTTTAAAGACAGTAATTCTTCAAAAAATGTTAATTATTATAATTCATATCTTAAAATGAAAATATGTTTGAACAATGATATTTTACAGCATTGCTTAAGATAAGACAAGCTAAGTTTAAAAATGAGGTGGTTGTGCTGCAGAATGAAATTCTGCATAGATGTATGCACGTTTGCTCATTGGCTCGAGTAAAAAGTTCTTTTTTTAAATATCTTTATTTATTAGAGGTACCGTAAGTTACATCAGTGTACATCCCTTATATTGTATTACAGTCATTGTACCCCTTAATTATTTTTTTAAGGCTTTAAAAAAGAGAGAAAGGAGAGAGTAATACCAGCAAAGAAAGTAGAAAAGTGAAAAAGAGATGTGAAAGTGCAAAAGCGTGACGTAGGGAAAGAAAACCCTTGAAGAGTTAGAGACCGGAGATTAAGAGATAGACCCTGAAGAGGAAAAAAATAGGAAAGATAGAGAAAGAAAGAAAAGCCAGTTACTTTATTATAAACATCTTGCAAAAGGAATCTACCAACTCAACAGTTCTTCTTCCCCCTTTACCAAGACCCGACACTGATACTTTTTTGAGGTATTCTTGCACCTTATCCTTGTAATAGATTTATAAATGCAGACCACGTCTTATAGAAACAGTCTGATTTTCATGCTAGTCGGAGTCTCATATCTTCCAAATGTAGTGTTTCGAACATAGTTGAAATCCACATGTTAACTGTTGGTATAGGAGAATCTTTCCAGAATTTTAAGATTAGCTTCTTTCCAGTTATTAAGCCATGTTCAAATAGAGTCTTTTGAAACACATTTAACTCAGGGTTATCTTCCAATATCCCGAAGATAATCCAGTCTGCTTTTGGAATCAGTTTTATTTTAAATATTTTTGTGAAAATATCAAAAATTTCAGTCCAAAATGTTTGAATTTTTGTACAAAAGACAAATGAGTGTGCTATATTAGCTTCTTGACATTGACATTTATCACATATAGGTGAGACGTTGGGAAAAAGTTTACTTATTTTAGTTTTGGAATAGTATAATCTGTGTACGATTTTAAATTGTATTAAGGTGTGTCTTACATTAATTGAACATTTATGCACATTTAATAAATATTCTTCAGACCTTTCTTTGGGAATTTTTATACTTAATTATTTTTCCAAGTCTCTCCTGATACCATCTGTTGGTGGTATTTCTGCATTTAGAATAATATTATATGTATATGATATTAGGTTTGCTGACTCTGCCTTTGTATTCATTACTTCTTCCAGTAAGTCTGCAGGCATATTGTGATAATCTTGTGCGTATTTTTTCAGATGGTCACAGATTTAGAAATATTTAAAATACTGATTGTTTCCCAAATTGTATTTTAGTTGTATTTGTTTAAATGATAATAGTTTTCCCAATTCATACACGTCTCCAAAGATTTTAATACCAGCTCTTTCCCATTGTATAAATGCTTTATCTATAGTTGAAGGTTTAAATGAGGGTTTTTTACCGATAGGAGATAAGAGAGATAAATTTCTTAATTTTAAATTGTGTTTTATTTGTTTCCAAATTCTAATTGTACTGTATATAATTGGATTATTGTTTTAATTTATATTATTCATCGATATTGGAGAGAGAAGGATTGCGCCAATATTATAAGGAGAGCAATCCTCTTTCTCCATAATCGTCCAATCCAGTTGCTGGGGAGAGTTATCCAGCAATTGGAACATGTTTCTGATATTTACAGACCAGTAGTAATACATAAAGTTAGGGAGTGCTAATCCCCCAACTCCTTTGTTTACTTTGGGTTTATTCAGATGAGCTCTTTGTATTCTGTGGGATTTATAATCCCAAATAAAATTTGTGATATCCGAGTCCAGTTTTTTTAAAATACTTTTTGGGTAAATATATTGGAATAGTTTGGAACAGGTATAAAATTTGTGGTAGAAAAATCATTTTTATGGCATTTATTCGGCCTATTAAGGACATCGGAAGCATTTTCCAAAATTTAATCAAGTTACATAGTTTCTTAAGTAGTGGGTTATAATTTTTGTCAAACATATCTTGATATCTTCTAGTAATTTCGATGCTCAAGTATTTAAATTTTTCCGTAGCTATTTTGAAAGGAAACTATAAAAGATGCGTAGAGTCTTTCGGTTTTATTGACATGATTTCACTTTTATTCCAATTTGTTCTATATCCTGAGAATGATCCGAAGTCTATTAATTTTAAAATATTTGGTATAGTAATATGAGGTTTTGTGATGTACAATAGTACATCGTCAGCGTATAGTGATATTTTATTGTTGGAATATTTTGGTTTATATCCATGGATATTCGGATGAGTTCTAATTCTTTCCACTAGGGGTTCAATTATGAGGACAAATAACAACAGTAATAATAAACATCCTTGTCTATTACCCCTTCGAGTGAAAAGTTCAATATACATGTTAACATTACTGTGTGTAGGAAAGAACTGCAGGTGCTGGTTTAAATCGAAGGTAGACACAAAATGTTGGAGTAACTCAGCAGGACAGGCAGCATCTCTGGAGAGAAGGAATATGTGACGTTTCGGGTCGAGACCCTTCTTCAGACTGATGTCAGGGGAGTGGGCAGGACAGAGATAGAATGTAGTCAGAGACAGTAAGACTAGAGGGAGAACTTGGAAGGGGGAGGGGATGGAGTGAAAGGGAAAGCAAGGGCTATTTAAAGCTGGAGATGTCAATGTTCATACCGCTGGGGTATGCTACCCAAGCAAAATATCAGATGCAGTTCCTCCAATTTGCACTGGGCCTCACTCTGACAATGGAGGAGGCCCAGAACAGAAAGATCAGATTGGGAATGGGAGGGGGAGTTAAAGTGCTGAGCAACCAGGAGATCAGGTAGGTTAAGGCAGACTGAGCAGAGGTGTACAGCAAAACGATCGCCGAGCCTGTACTTGGTCTCGTCGATGTACAGACGTTGATACCTGGAACAGCGGATACAGTAGTTGAGGTTGGAGGTGCAAGTGAACCTCTGCCTTACCTGAAAAGACTGTCGGCGTCCTTGGATGGAGTCGAGGGGGGAGGTAAAGGGACAGGTGTTGCATCTCCTGTGGTTGCAGGGGAAAGTTCCTGTGGAGGGGGTAGTTTGGGTGTGAAGGGACGAGTAGACCAGGGTGTTGTGGAGGGAATGGTCTCTGCGGAAAGCAGAAATGGGTGGATATGAGATGTGGCCAGTAGCGGAATCCCATTGGAGGTGGCGAAAGTGTTGGAGGATTATATGCTCTATGCAACGGCTGATGGGGTGTGGAAGGTGAGGATAAGGGGGATTCTGTCCTTGTTGCAAATAGGGGGAGAGGGAGCAAGAGCGGAGCTGCGGGATATCGAGGAAACCCTTGTGCGAGCCTCATCTATAATGGAAATGGGGAACCTCGTTTCCTAAAGCATTAGGACATCTCCGATTTACTGACCTTGTAACTAGTGCAGATATTACATCTGTAATTGTTGCATTGAGTTCTGTAAGTAACTCCTCCACTGGGCCTGGGATGGGAAGCTGTTGTCTTTGGTGTTCAGCTCGCCTGATCTGCTGACGATTCTGCCATATTGTCTCTGCTAATTTCTCACACCTGCAAGTGCAACAAGTTTCCCAATAATAGCATGGCAAATAGAAAAGCAACTTTTCGCCTGGATATAATTGGACCATAGTTGAACATTGTAACAATTCTAGAAGTTGCTGAAGGACATATCAATTTTTGAACATGCTTATCATTTTTCCCGAAACATATTTGCTAAAGAATATGTTACTTGATTGTAGCAATCCGCTATGAGGTTATCAGTAAATTAAAAAATATTCAAATACGAAGAACAACTAATTTTCAATATTTATGGCTGTGTGTTTAATTAGGCATTAAAGACGTGCCCTGTGAGCTCTACTATTTGTCAGCAGTTAAATAATTAATATGTTTAAAGTAAACATATCCCTTTAAAGCGCAGAACCTAACGAGAAAAGTACAGCATTTGCCAACAATCTAATGGCACAGATTAAATGAAACAGCAAGCCAAGGACTGGTAAAATATATAATTCAACAAAGGGGGACCAAGATTTCAATAAGGAAAGATAAAGTAAAATACAAATCTGCAAGAGATGAAAAAGACTTCTACTGGGTCAGTAAAAAGGAAGATGATCAAAGATTAATGTTTGGCTCATTGCAGAAAAAAAAGATTGCTGAAAAATTAAACAAACATTTCTATTGTTTCTATAATATCCTCCAGGAAATAGTGGAGAACAACATATTTAGAGAGAATAAGGAAGTGAAAGAAATTAGCCTTTGTAAAAACATAATTGGTTTATGGAAAGCAATTGGATTGAAAGCCATCAAGCTTGCAGAATCTAGTGACCTGCATCCCAAGATCTTGAAAGAAGCATCAGTTCCATCTTTCCAAAATTCCACAGATTTTAAAATTCTACAATAGCTGCCCCAGATTGGAAGATAACAAGTACAATCCCACTATTTAATAAAGTGGAGAGAAAAAACAGTAAAGGTAAAATTAGGTTATTATAGAAAAATTACAATTTGTGGGATTGTCGGTCATATACCCACATGGATTGTGGATTGGTTAGTGGACAGAAAACAGAAAGCACGAGTAAATAGGTTATTTTCAGGTTGAGGGAATGCAACTAGAATAGAATAATACTTTATTTGCCAAGTATGTTTTGCAACATACGAGGAATTTCATTTGTCAAGTCAGTCATACAAGTAAAAAGTTACAGATCACCCAAAACACATTTTAACATGAGCATTCACCACAGTGACGCCTACACATTCCTCACTGTGATAGTTGGGGTCACAGGGATTGGTGCTGGGGCTCAGCAGGCCACGATCCAAATCAGTGGATTGTATGAAAGAATCAAGAGCAATATATTGTTTGTTGACAAAATAGTCAACATTAACCTTTCTTGTTGAAAGTGTTATATTACAATTATGAAAAAACCTGAAGCTCCCTGAAATTTTCTTGCACATCCTCAGTTTCCTCTATGAATCAATGAACCATTGAATGAGATGAAAAACTTCTATGATACAGAAACTGCTGCCATAACACCCAGCCATGACAGCACCTAATCTCAGCCACGTAATTGGAGATAGGTGCAGCTCAATCCTATTCTATTAATCAGCAAGGGCACATTTGTGAAAGTAATCCTGCTGTTTTGAAACCAAATAAAATATAATGAATCAAATGTGAATTTCTTACCATGACTGAAGAATGTCCAAACCTCCTTCAGACTGACCACCATTCCCAGCTAACTGCTGTCGACGTTTCCACTGAATCAATTCATCATCTAAAATAATTGTCTGGAGTTTACGAAGCAACTGCAATGTCTTTTGGTGTTTCTCAGCTAGATCCTACAGGGTACATAGGAAAATTACACTTTGGTTCGAAATTATATTGCTGTGGGGGCTGTTAAAAGAAATACTTAAAGCAGTTTAACAACAAAAATCAAAATACCGATGAAATGAATTTCATTTGAGATTATTGTCTGGTGAAAAGTACAAAGTCCAACCAAGAGTAAACCAAAGTCTTGTTTCACTTTCATATCAAGCAATTCTTGTAATACTTTCATATCAAGCAATTCTAATCCAAAGGTAAACTGACAAATTTGGAGAAGATGGGCACAAAAAGCTGGAGTAATCAACGGGTCAGGCAGCATCTCTGGAGAAAAGGAATAGGTGACATTTTGGGTCAAACCCTTCTTTAGACCGAGTCAGGGTAAAGGGGAACGAGAGATGTAGACAGTGATATAGAGAGATGTAGAACAAATGAATGAAAGAAATGCAAATATGTACAATGCAAACTTAAGGGCGGCACAGCGGTAAGGTTGCTGCCTTACACGCCAGAGACTCGAGTTCGATTCTGACTACTGGTCTGTCTGCACAGAGTTCGTACGTTCTTCCTGAGTCCATGTAGTTTTTCTCTGGATGCTCCAGTTTCCTCCCATATTCCAAAGACGTACACGTTTGTAGGTTAATTGTCTTTGGTATGAATTGTAAGTTGTCCATAGTGTGTAGGATAGTGCTAGTGTATGGGGTGATCACTGTTGGCGCGGACTTGGTAGACCAAAAGACCTGTTTACGTGCTATTTCTCTAAAGTCCAACTCTTCTTAATTTCACAAAGAAACTAACAAAGATGGTAAAAAAAACTTACATTGATTTGAACAGTTAACACTGTCCACAGATGCTGCCTGGCCTGCTCTCATGTCTCCAGGTTTTACTTTTTCCCCCCCAGATTTTCATCATCTGCAGGTTTTAACTTTTCAACTATAGTATTGGGTAAATGCTTGAAATGCGGTTAAAAGATATGTGGGTTAATTAGGAATCTAAAGGAAATGTTTCTGTAGTGGCAGAAGTGTTAACTTGTTATGCAGCAATGGTCTTAAATAAAGACAGTGCAGCAAATTTAGCTAGAATGAAGTAGGAAAGCTAAACAGTTTAAAGACAGATTATAAAGAGCCCAGATTATAAAGTAGGAAAATGCAGATACAACACACCCCTGGGAAATGAAGGAATGGATGGTGGAAGTTTTGAATGTTTTGGCCACAATTCGCCAACTCCTCCTTTATTATGGTGTTAGTATCAAACCTCATATTACAAACTCATTTAAAGGGGAAACATTTAATCCTGTAACCTGATAATTATTGGTCAAGAAATGGTTAGACATAATAATCTAAAATATAACTTAAATGAAAGTCGCAGTTTGTTTGATAAATTTGACCAAATATTTTGGCTAAGGAACAAGAGATAATGAATGTAGTTGTGCATTTTGGTAATTTGAGGTAACACAAAACAGGCCTAATAACAAAGTTAAAGTAGCATGGATTCACAACTGGACCTGAAAATGAACAGTAATGCACGTTATGGACGATACTGAGACCGCCACCCTTTTTGATACAAGTTATCATTCTGGATTTGAATACAGAGTAAAATTTTAGTACTTGCATGAGATTCAAAATTAAAAATGCAATTTATATGGCAGCAGATAGTTTCTTGATCAGGATGACATGTGGTAGATATGCAGAAACAGATGAAAATGAACAGAGAAATGAACAGAAGAAAACATTTTTGAAGAAAGAGGAAAAACAGTATCAAAAACAGTATCATCTATTGGCACAATTTTAATGTAGGTGCAGGTAGAGGAAAATTATAAACAAATTTTAAAAGCCAGCAGAACAAAATTAAAAAAACTTTTATGAGAATACGGGTACTTTGGATTTGTCAAAATTGGAATAGAATATAAAAGCAAAATTATTTGTGAAATGCTTGGACTTTGAAAGTGGAAAATACTACCACCCGCCTTACATATCCATCGCAGACAATGGCAAGGGGACAGCACCAAATTGCTCTTTATTATCACCAACTGGCAATGTCACTCAAAGAGAGTGTTGTGGGTTAAATTCACTGTCCCTATTTCATGTTTTATGCCCGAACTAAACACTGTGGGATGGTGCAGTGGCACAACTGGTAGAGCTGCCACCTCACAGCGCTAGAGTTCCCAGTTCAATCCTGATCTCGGCTGTTGTCCATATGGAGTTTGCATGTTCTCCCTGTGACAGTGTGTGTTTCCTCCAGGTGCTCAAGTTTCTTCCCTCATTCCAAAGACGCTGGGGTTTGTAGGTGAATTGGCCTCTGCAAATTGCCTTTTGTATGTAGGTGAGTGGAGGAGAAAGTGGGAACTAGTGTGAACGGCCGATTGACGGTTGGCATGGACTCATTGGGCCGAAAACTCTGTTTCCACGCTGTATCATTCAATCAATTGATTTAAAACTCTTTTCTAAAATTAAAAATAATTCATTTATCACACATGGGTGCAATGCACTGCTCAAATACATGAATGTAAGCGAACTACAATATCCTGCTGTTGAAAGCCATTAATTATCTATATTACTAAAAGTCTGATCTTGACCGCTTTTGGCCCACTGTGGTGCGATTTCCGAGAGAACGTCGCCACCTACTGCCGTCATTTTTGCCAGCTTGCTCAGAGCCCCCCTCTGCCTTCCTGGACAAGAGATTTTTCCCATCGATGAAAAATTAGAGAGATATTAATGTTTTTAAAACATCTCTCTGCTGCCCCTGCTGGAGGGAGGGGGAGGGACTATAAAACCAGGAAGTGGTGTGCCTCACTCAGTCTCTGCAAGATGGAGGAAGCCAGAGGGTTACGTCTCTGAGCTCTGAATAGCACTTAACACGTCTACTCAACTGTGAGTGCCCTTAATGTGGTTCTATAAATGCTTGCAAAAAGTGTCTCTATTGGTTCTAAAATGCTTGCAGAAAGTGTCTATTGGTTCTAAAATGCTTGCAAAAAGTGTGTCTATTGGTTCTAAAATGCTTGCAAAAAGTGTGTATATTGGTTCTAAAATGCTTGCAAAAAGGTGTGTCTATTGGTTCTAAAATGCTTGCAAAAAGTGCCTCTATTGGTTCTAAAATGCTGCCTGGCCAGAGTGACTGAGCTGCCAGCCCAATAATCTATTCAGCCCAAAATGTCCATGCTAGCCCTCTGGAAACCAGTCCCTTTGACCCACAACACACATACTAGTGCTCCAGAAAGCGCACCCCCCCCCCCCCCCCCCAACAACAACCCACATTGGCCAGCAATATTGGAATTGGTGGAGAGGTGGAATATTGCATTGGGGACCAGCCCTCCCGTGTGAAGCCGGGATCCAACGGGTCCCACTTAGTCTAGTAAATTTCTATCTTTCTTTGGTATTATTCACAAAGCAGCACATTATTTTTAAGAAAATGTTTTGAGATGATAAATTAATAAATACCAGTCTGTATTGTTGTAGTGTCTGCGCTTCTCGCTGTAACCAACCCTCCAAAGACGTCCGCTTTTGTTGCAAGCTTTGCTCTCGCAGGATACGATTCTGGTCCTGTGGACTTAGCTGTGCAAGTTGAGCAAGCTGAGCTAGAAAAATAATCATTTCACATCAGCGTTAAATAGAAATAAAAGGCCTTTAAATTTGCATGCCAAAAGTGGTTTAATCCACGTATGTCATACTGCCCAAACACTTGTACTACCTTCCACCTGTACAGAAACTATGGGCTAATTTGCTAAGTATGGACTGATGTTAGAGACTTGCGGTCAGTACCTATCAAAGAATTGCATGTCATGCCAATGAGTCTTAATTTAATAACTAAGCATTTAAGAATTTCTCTACTAATGAAAATTCTGAAATTGATGCCCCATCAAGCACCCCCACCAAACCTTGTAAAAGACAAAAATAAAATATGATACAGTAAATCACCAATGACTTGAGGTGGAAATTCCAAATAAGCTGTCAGTGATGCAGCCCTCCTTCAAGACTGCCCTATTTTGCATCTTTTCTCAATGATATCAAGGAATGTTGGTTGAATTAATGAAAACCAACTATAAACGTGTCTATGCAAAGTACCCTGCACTGAATACCAAGCCATAACTGCTCAAAACTGATCCAAAAACAAAGTTCTACGGCACCTGTAATAATCTAAAAATATAATAAATCTTTGTAATAGCTCCTGGAATCTAGTGTTCCCTCTGAACCAATGTTCAAGCACAATAAATGCTGGAAAAAAGGGGACGCCACATCAAAGATTACTCGATGTTTGTGGTTAACTTTATGAGATCAGGAGCAAGTGTCATTACTGTGTGACTGACTGCAAATATCCCAACCATTACCTATTCTGCATTCATGAGGATAGTTATCTTAGTTTTACATAAAATTCTGCAATTACGGACAACTTTAAAAAAAAAATTTGATCAATCCTCTCCACATACTCATCTTTGGAAAATGTCACCTGCATAGTTTTTTTATAATATCAAGTTTTTTGGTTGATGTTTAGAGAACCAAGTGAAGTAGAAATTTAACCAAGTGAAGAGATTTCCAAGTGAAGAGATTTCCTGATCATCTGCAAATTATAATTTAGAACAATAGCCACATTTTATGCTGCTTCTAATATAATGTACTGTACTACATAATTAAACACGATTTTCATTCCCTTTACTTTTAGGTACAAAAACAGGCCAATCTCTTTCCCAGTCCTCCTACTGAGATGTCAAATTGATGCACTATGCACATTTTTGGTCATTAACTTAATATAACATGTAGCAAGACATTTAACAGTGAAAGGAATGAAGGTTATGAAGTTGGAGGTAGTGCATGAAAATAAACAATTTAAAATCAAACAATTAGATACAACAATCTGCAGAAAAGTTCCAATCCATTGAAAATTCTGTGGTGACAAATTCCTGTTACCTTGTATCCGTAAACTCTCTTGATATTGAATGATAAAGTATTCTTGGGTGTGCTGAAGCTTTCGTAGTTCATTCTCAGTGTCTTGAGTCATTAATCTCAGCTCCTCAAATGTCTGGTTTATTTGTAGGTGTTTTTGAGACATGGAATCCAGTAAACCTACAGGTGAACTTGGCTACATGCAAAAAGAAGCATTAGTGGAGTTCAAATATGTTTACTCAGATTTCACCACAAAGAACTATATCCTAATTAACTCTGCTATTTAAAAAATAAATAAAATGGTGACACAATGGTGCAGTGGTAGAACCTCAGTGTCAGAAACAAAAGTTCAATCCTGACTATGGATGCTCTCTGTGCAGGGTTTGTACATTCTTCCTGTGACCACATGGGTTTACTCCGGGTCCTCCGGCTTCCTTCTACATTCCAAAGATGTGCAGTTTGATAGGTTAATTCGCTTCTGTATCCTAATGTGCAGGATAAAAAAGTGGGATAACATCGAACTAGTGTACAGGTGATCGATGATCATACTGGACCCGATGGGCTGATGACCCTGTTTCCATGTTGTATTTCTAAACCAAAATAAATTCTTGAAGTCACAAGGACAAGGAGTAAATGAAAAATGTTTAAAGATGCTTCCAAACAATAAATGTTAACCAAATGAATGGCCCCAAACATGGACAAATCAATTGTGAAAAATGTCTATTCTCTGGACCAACGACACAGGTCTAGCATGTGTTAAACAATTCTTGCCAACATTGGAGATATATTGTAGGGTTGTATCTCAATTTGTTTTGGGAACAACTCTGCCCAGGGCTGCAATAATTTGTAGTCCGTCACCCAGACCAGATTTCCCACTGCCACCCACCTTCATTAGGAATGCTGGATTGCTCTGTAACTGTAATGCTACTCTGTTGTAACATCATATTCTACACTGATATTTTTCTCTTTGCAAAACCCATTGTACGCGAGTATGGCGTGACTGTACTCATATAGAATATGATCTGATTTAATTGGATAGAAAACAGACAAAAACTCTTCACTATACCTCATACACGTGACAATAATAAACCAATTCCAAGACCAGTGATAAACAGGCGAAAGTGCTATTGAAGAAAATTCACCCATTCCAAGTGGTACTTACATTTGTAGCTTCCCTAATTAGTCTCTGCTCATGGTACAAAATGTGTTTGATTGATCGAACCAGTTCCAGTGGACAACGATCGTAAGTATTCTAGAAATAATAATTAAAACATTAAACCAATCAGCAGAAATTATGTTTTCCAAATCTGAAATCAATACAGAAAAATGTTTCAGTACTAATTCAATTCATTGAAACAGCCCGTCATGAGAAAAATGTATTTAATATAAAGTGAATTATTTTCTATATATTTACCCCTATTTTGAATTGTAGGCAAAGATTGTTATGTTATATGTGCATAGAACAGCAAATTACCCTATGGCAATTAGATGTACAAATTTAGATGGGCAATGCTGGGAATTATTTGGCTGACAACGTGCACATATTTGTAACTTTTTTGGCAAATAATTTTTTATTTCAGGCTATGCAATTTTTACTCAGACTTGTTCAAGCACATATAATTTGCTACTTGTTCCCACTACTTGTATTTGATTGGCAAAAAATTAAATGGAGAAACAGAAATTGCAAAACATGATTGTTAATAAAACTGCCAAGTAAAGAATAACCAAATTGTAATTTTCTTCAACAATGGAAAAGTGAAACATGCTTGATGTATGTGACAGGAGACTGGATTTATTGGTAAAGACAAAATAAATTTAAAATATTTTGTTAATCAACCAAACACTGGAAAAAAATCAATTTAAATGTCTACATTCCATTCAGTTTACAATGAAAAAATATAGCAATTAATTAATATCTAGAGTCACAAAAATGCAGCCTGATAGCACTGGAGTTTACTATATTTAGAATTAACACCCACCTTTAACTGTGTGGCATAATTCCCTAATTTCAACTTTAGTACGAAAACATCTTCACCCATTAGATGATCAGCTTTCTTCTGTAACTCTTGTATCAATGTCTCAAGCAATCTCTGTGCTCGATATTCATCTTGTGGATTCTCCAGGTCTATAGAGTCCCTAAAGTGAATAATTTTGCAAAAATGTGCAGTCAAAACACCTAGCCAATAATTAAAAAAAAAATAAAACATGATAGAATTGGTTAGAGATTAGCTTTCATTTTGAAGTAATACAATATTAACAGGAATACGGGATTTGTTTGGACACATGCAAGCAAGAGAAGACAATTCACAGAATCAGACATTTACGGCAAGAAGGATCAGTCAGCCCATCCTATCCGTTGCAAGAAAACATGACTTAACTCTTCATCAATGTCCCGGAAAGTTACAGCTATGCAAATATTTATCCAATTACTTCATGAATTTGGTGAAAGAGTTTGCCTCTACCACCGTGTGGATCATTTGTTGAATGAGATCATTATTTTCCTCAAACTCCTATAATCCTTCTAACAACTAACAAATCTATCCCTTTTGACAAGATGAACAAACTCTTACTGTTTACTGTCTAGGTCTCACATAATTTTATATTCCTCAATTAAATGTTCTCCAAGAAACCTTTGGTGCAAAAGAAAAAAAAAATCCAAACTAAACATGCTCTCCTCAATCTATAATTCATCAGGTCTCACCACACCAGCGTAAATCTCTATTCTCACCAGTGCTATTCTATTCTTCCTGTGGTGTGACTCAAGCTGTGGCCCAACTATTCTTTTACAGATTTCTTTCAAAAATTCCTTGCTCTATGATTTGGCTAATAAAAGTCAAATTGTGTTAGATTAACTAAAGTTATTCCAAGGCATTTTAAATACCGCGTTCCCCGTAATGTTAGCCAACGTCACCAACAAATGCAATATTCTTTCAGCTTTTTTAGTGAAGAGGGCTAACATTTTGTAGAGTCAAATGGCTAGTTTGAAACTTCAGTCTCAGAAAAGCTCTTCATTTGGTAAGAAACCTACAAAACTAATTTGAAGTGAATAGACATTTTTGTGAGCGCTGCAGGAAAATCCTCAGTTTTTAAACATCAGAGCACAAATAATCATGTTTTTAATACAGTAAATTTCACTTTGGCAGCTCAACAGAACATTAAAACCCAATTGCATACAAAAGTCATGGTGACAATGAATGTATTAACACACAATTTTAGTTTTATTTTACCGCTACAATGACAACCTGGCACTGTTCAAATGTCTTAGTTTTTATTAGTTGAGCTGTGTGTGACACTGTTACTCTGCCGTTCAGATGAATCATTAACACCAGTAAATGTCTGTCCTCTCAGGTACATAGTAGAATCCCACAGATTTGTTTTGCACAATGTACGTTTGCCTCTACCACCCTGTTTATCATTTGTTCAATGAGATCATTATTTTACCCAAACTCCTCAAATCCTTCTAACAACTAACAAATCTATCCCCGTTGACAAGATGAACAGTGTTTGTATAGGTCTCACATAGGTTTACTGTATAAGTCTCACATAATTTTATATTCCTCAATTAAATTAAATGTTCTCCAAGAATCCTTTGGTCGAAAAGAAAAAAAAATCCAAACTAACCAGTCGCTCCTCATTCTACACAGTAATTCATCAGGTCTCACTCAAGTATCCACAAAATGAATCCCACAAGAAACAACAAAAACAGTCAATCATCTGGCTAAGTCATCAATGCCAATCATGAAAAATCACTCTGCTCAAATTAATGCCAAATTTTCTACATTGAGATAGTGACTATTCTTCAGAATACTCAATCTCTCAATCTCATATACACCAATCTCTCCAGCTCATTTACCCCGTTTGTCAGACAACGTGCAAAAATTGTTTAAATTATTAAAAGCACACCTTTCATATCCTCAATGCTTCTTAGGTACTTTGCTGCCAATTTTGACATTGAGCCCCTTGCTACAATGGAGGGAATGTAACAACTAGTTTCTGCGCATTAATCTCATATAGTTATCTGATGTCAACAAATAATTAAAAAGTATTGAGGAACAAACATTGGATGGGACAGCAGAACGATGTTCTTCAAAGAACAACCAGATTAGTATCATTAGAAGGGTAGCAAGGCCTCAGTTTGACATCTTATAAGAAATGGTACACTTGATGGAAATATTCCCACAGCTCAATGTCAGGTTACAATAAAGATGTGATGCCCGAGAGAATATTCTTTATAAACCAACGTGTTTCAGAATACTGTTGTCAGTTGGTCAGCAGTTTATTTCTGCCAATCATAGCCGAGTTACTTAAAACTAAAAATAAGCAATTCATTGGTTTGGTGTTCAAGTAATTGTAACACTATTAAAACTACATGCCAATATACTTTCTAATTTATGGAATAAAGAATTAAAATAAAGAGTCAACTGAAATTCAAATCCTCAACAGGAATGTAGAGGACCGACCAAATTAAGATATGAATGGGAGTTTAAACATTTTGTTCAGGCTGACAAAATAAATCACTGATGCAAGAAATCACTTTTATCAAGAACTAGACTGTGGGACCCGTTGGGTCCCTATCACACGGGAGGCCTGGTCCCTCCACGAAACCCGTTCCCCAACACAATATTCCACCACTCACCCGTTCCCCCAACGCAACCCATTCCCCCAAAGCAATGTTCCACCACTCACCCACAGCCCCCAACTTCGCAGGCACTGCTCATTTCCCCTCATCCCCCAGCACTCCCTCCCCCTCCTCTTCATCCTCCCTCTTCTTTCTCCTCTCCTCCTCCCCTCCCAATCCCTCCCCAACCTCTCCCTCCCTTTCCCCTACCCTCAATCACTCCCTCCCTCCATAACTCCTCTCCCCTCCCTACCCCCCACTCACCTCCCTATTACCCCTCACTATCCCTCCTGACCTCCCCCATTGCCCTCCTTTCCCTCTATTACCCACTCCGTACCTCCCCCACTCCTCTCCCTCTATTACCCTCCTCCAATCCCTCCCTCACCTCTCCTTTCCTCTATCCTCAGGCACTCCCTCCTCTCCCCTCCCTACCCCCCTGCTCTCCATCAATCCCTCCAACCCCCCTTGCTCTCCCTCAATCCCCCTAACCTCCCTCCTCACCTCCCCCACTTTCCCTACCTACCCCATCCTCTCCCTCATTTCCCCCACTCTCCCTCCTCACGATCTTGCAGTTGCTGCCCCTCTGACTGGAGGTTGCCTTGACCAGAGGCCACGCCGGGCAAAGCCGGAGACTGATAGCAGACGCGGTCAATCAGTGAAGTGATGGTGCAGGAAGGGGCGTTGCCGACCCAACGGTGAGTGACAGCAGAACAGACCAATCTGCGCATGCGCGGTTTTTATGACTTTTACACCTTAATAACTTTTAAAATATACCACAATCAGAACAAAACTTGTTGCACTTGCAGCACAGGAAAATGGTGAGCAAGGTGCCGAAAAATCATAGCACTATCGTGTACCGTTTCTGCGCAAATGTAAAAAAAACAAAAAACCGGAAGACACCAAGATGAGACTTTTAGTTATGTATACATTTTTTTAAACCAATTTACAGTATAGTTATTATCTAGGACATGGAAAAGATGAGAAAATGTACAAACACAAACACTAAATATGTGTTTATAAGGATCTACAAAAGTACATCAAACCATTCTAATACACCACACGCTAAAAGCAACCAAATATCAGTACGTACTGAACAAATTTGATTTGAACATATACAGTGTACATACCATGCCTGGCTTTCAATCCATTGTGATAAATAATGACGAACTTCAATTGGAAAATGTTGCCCATACAAGGACTGCATCTGACGCAGAGCTTCGCCTTGAAGCTGCTGGGCCTGAATCCATACTGACATGGTCTAAGATCTGAAAGATAAATAAAAATTCAGTACCAAACTACAAACAAAACAACCAAGTAAATATCCATTAAAAAAATTGTTTTATAGAGAAAAAAAGAGAATAAAGCAATTGATTGCAATTTGCTCATATCAGACATCATGGAATTTTAAAAAAAAAGTTTTTATTTTAAAGTTTTGTACCTTATAGCGACTCAAATAAATAGATATATACAGTATTTGTTGATATTTTGTTCCACCAGGAAGGAGCTTTCATTACAAAATGAGGCTTTTTACTTTTGGATGCCAAGTGAAGAATAATCTTTTTTTCAAATACCGATGTGTAGCCTTTCAGCGGCATTTAATTTTACCAATTATAAAATTAATTTGCGTGATTCGATATTTAAATTGTTTTAAATACCGGGTGTACAATTTGAGAAGATTCATTAAAGACAGACACTTGCCAAATGATTCAATGAAATGTTAAATTGCAGCACAATGAACTAAAACAAAATTAAATGAGTGAAGCACTGGACAAGTCGAGAAATACAATATTGTGGACTACTACTAACAAAAACTGGTGCAAAAAAAGTGTTAATTAAATGATAAAAGAACAAAATTACCACTTTATGCAACCCAATCACAAATGCCAACTACTTTTCCTCTTTTGAGAAACACTACAAACACATTAAAAAGTAGCCTGTTATTCAGGAAAACTTCTTGTGCCAGTATGCTTTTTTTCTTTTTTCAAAAATAAAGTTTACTCATAACAAAATGCAGAAGAAAACAGTGCAAAGCTCTTAATACACATTTCCCCAACACAGTTGGCCTACACATTTAGCATTGTTGGTTTTATGCAGAGTATGTTAGCCTTCTTTTGTACCTAAAGCTCCTGCCACTCGTAGCCTTAGCGTGATACCCTCTTATGTTCTATAACAGGTTTCCCCACTGGCCTCAGACCCTCAAAGTCAAGAAGCAAAAGGAACTTAGACTATGGTCCTTCCCCACTGAGCCTTGGCGTTAGCTGCACAATGTTTCAATGTGTTCCTTCAACAAGTACTCCTGCAATATGGAATGTGCCAGTTGGCAGCATTCTCGTATGGACACAATTGCAGTCCTGAAAGACCCACAAGTTTCGGGCAGAGCACCTTTCACTGAGACTGATGGTCTTTCAACAGTGCTTGACGTTTGTTGCAGAATGTGTCCCCGTTATTAGTCCAATAAAGAGATGGGGCAGTACTAGACCTATTCTTAAGGAATGAAGTCAGGCATGTAGTTGAAGTTTCAGTGGACAAGCTTTTTAGAGATGGCGACCATCACAAATTACAAATTCTAAATGAGAAAATTAAACTCTAATGAAAATTAGGCTCTGTACAAGCTGAGAAATACAACATTGCGGTATATTGAGAAAAGTTCAACAAAACAAGTGGCAAATGGATGATGAAAGCTAAACCAATCTCTATCCCTCTAATAGAGCATTGTAACTTCCTCAACATATTTGATGCTCTCATTATGGCTTCCTCTACGATAGTGAAACCTAATGTTAGCTAGGAAACGATTACTTGTGTTCTGACCGCCAGGGCTAGCTGGGCCTCCCTATATGGAGAGTAGAGTTTTATTCCTGTAGTTTACTGCTTGCTACTGTAGTTTAAGGTTTATTTTTGTGTAGCACAGAGCAAAATATTGTTAATTTCACATGCATATTACACCTAAATAATGTTTTAATGCTGACGGAAGGCTGATGGCCTTTCACTGCACAGATAATTAGGAACAGATTAAAACAAATTATAACTTTATTTCTTATTATTGTAATTGTTAGTAAAATTAAATAAATAATAAATCACACACAGGATTTTGCTATAAAATGCACTTCCGTAAAGCAAACTAGATATAACACAATTGAAGAATTAGGAAACGTTATTTGTATGACCAAATTGGTTATAAGGTAATTTTGATCAGAAACAGCCCCGCATTAATTGAATCGAAGATAGACACAAAATGCTAGAGTAACTCAGTGGGACAGGCAGAATTTGTGGAGAGAAGGAAAGGGTGACGTTTCGGGTCGAGACCCTTCTTCAGGACATCTCTGGCCGCCCAGGACATCTATGGCCGCCCCCGGACAGGGATGGGACATTTGGGAGGGGACAGGGACGGTCCAGTAGCAATTCAACAGCGCTTGCAGCGCCGGAGACCTGGGTTCGATCCTGACTGAGGATGAAGTGCAGATCTATACACATGCAGGAATTCAGCTGCCGAGAATGTCTCTCCGCTGGTCCAGTCTCTGCTCGTCTCCCACTCGCATCTTCCCCCTCTCCCTCACTGTTACATCCCACTCTCCCACTACCTGCCACTCCGCACTAATTAAATCCAGTCTGCCAGCTTCATTGTGGGAGTGAAAGGGTATCACACTGGAAATTAATAACTAATCGTTTCTATTGACACGTGCAACCATATACTTTTAAACAATGTAATATACAGCCTTTAGTATTTTTAGCAGTTAGAAAATAAATGTATAGCTTTAAAAAGCTTTATTTTTGAAAATCCTGCAGAAAAAGTTAACTTTGATATTGTGTCTGAATCCAACTCCCTTTTTCCTGTTTGATACAATTGATTTTCTAAAGCAATTTTTTATAACACGATGTTTCTTAGGAATGCCATATCACGTTAGAGCAGTATTTATGACATTTTGATTTTCAACATGAAACTGCAAGTTGTCAAATTTATTTGGCAACAATTTTAATCATTATAACTAGCAATCAAATAGTTAATAATTGGCGTGCTTAATAAACCACAATATATTATGAATGGAACTAAAACATTTATTTAGTTCAGGTCTGTTGGAGCAAGACGGACGTTATTTATTCTGCAGAGAGCGACTCGTATCTCAATTTCCTTCTATATTTACTCTGTACAAGACAGTAGAGCGAAGTAATATTCACGATTCTTGAATAGGTGCAGGACCCACAAAGGCAAACAACTCAATGTTAATTAAATATTTGTGGATACCTGAATGATAATCATCTACTCCCCCAATTATTACTATATTGAGGCAATGAATATATTCAAAATATTTCCTCAAACCAACAAACTCAATCATCGAGATAAGGACTGGAACTGTGTTGGAACATTGCCTAGAAGTTCCCTTCAAAATGAGACAATCTCTGGACTAGGATATGTTTCACCATTTCTTCAAAATCTAGAGCTGTACCATTCAGTGGTGTGACAGTACCTTCATTGACTGCAGGACATTTGGGGAGCAACCTCAACTCAGTTCTCTGGAAAACAAGGTCATCTGTCTCAGACTTCTATTAATTGACTACAACTCCAACACCATAATTCTAATCAAACTCGTCTCCAAGCTCCTGGACCTAGGACCTGTCACCTTCAATAACTGGATCCTTCACCTGTAAACTGCAATCGATGACAGGCAACACGATAATTTTCAACCCCAGTACCGCAAGACTATATTCTCAGCCCCTTACTATATTCCCTATGCACTCACACCTGTGGGAACAAATTCTGCACTAAATGATCTGTTTACACGTTTGCAGATGATACCATTGCAGTGGGCCAGATATAACACATTGACAAAACAGAGTACTGAAAGGAAATGGAAAGCTAAGTAACATTGTGTCAAGTCAACCTCTCCTTTAATGTCAAAAAATTGAAGGAGCTAGTCATCGAATACAGGAAGCAGGATGAAGTATACAGCACAGTCTGCACCAATGGTGCCGAGGTGGAAATGGTCAAGAGATTTAAGATCCCAGGTTCAAAAACTTCACAATTTGACATTGTCAAAGAACATTAATTATATCAAGAAAGCACATCAACACCTCTGCTTCCTCAGAATACTAAGGAAATTCAGATGTCCCCAATTTCTACAAGTGCACCATAGAAAGCATCCTAGATTGGTACAGTAATGCTTAGTACAATATATCGCAGCTTGGTACAGTACCTGCTCTACCAAAGAAATTGCAGAGTCATGGATAGAGCCCAGTCTAACACATAAATCAGTCCCTCCCTCCACCTTATCAACTGCATCTAAATTTCATGTTGCCTAACAAAGACAGCCAATATCTTCAAGGACCACTTTAACCCCAGTCATTTTTTCTTTTCCCCTCTCCCTTTGGGTAGAAGATGCAAAAACTCAAAAGTACATACCACCAGAATCAAGTACAACAACTTCCCTGCTGTTATCAGATTCTTGAACAAGCCCTCATAAGCTGAAGATATTTTCCGAATCTTCCAATCTACCTTATTGTGGCCTTAGCACTTTTTAATCTGCACTTTCTCTGTAGCTGTAACTCTATATTCTGCACTGTTTCTTTTCTCTTTTATACAACCTGTTGTACTCATTCATGTATAATATGATCTGCCCGGATAGAACGCAAAACAAAGTTTCACGCATGGGCAAGTTGAACCTAAGGGCCTGTTTCTATTCTGTAGGACACTATTACATGTCAAATAATGAAACAAACACCAACACCAAATATTACAAAAAAGTGTAGTAATTAATCTCACATTACAAATACTTAAGAACAGTTCTTTCCTGCTAAAATTCAAAGGAAATCACTAATATTCCTTCAAATGTTCTACAAATCGGACTTAGGCTTTACGCATTTACACATCTTTACAGAAACCATAAATGTCAAACTTTGTCAGTTTAACAAAAAGTAAAGGGGAAAAAATTAATAGTTTAGCACAATTCTGTAATGTACACTTGTAACAAAAGTAAAAACGGATTCAAATAGAGTTATTAAAGCATAGAAGTGGGCAGTAAGCTCATCGGGTCTGTCATGTAATCTAATCCGGCCCATTCCCCACTCTTTCTGCACGATCTTGCAAGAGTTTTTACCTACAAGTACTAAAACTAATTTCCTATGTTAAATCACAAATTTACATAATAAGTCTATTTGAAAACACTCAAAAATTTGGAATATAGATGTGAAAATGAAACACATGTAGGTATGCAAGATTAAACAGCGCTCCAAAAATTGAAAACTCAAGATCTTAAATAGGCTTCACATAAAATGAGTATAACCATGGGCTCAAACTCACGTGCTAGTAAAGTAAATCCCATTTCAACCAAATGCAGAAAACAATAAACTGCTGTCAATCCCATCCTGTTCCTCCACATGTTTTGCTACATGTCTCAGAGAGATTGGGCAGTAGGGAGTAACAAAGGGTGCAAAATTGGAACACTTACTTTCAAGACAACCCCTGAGTGTACGACACCAAATAGAACTTGCCCACTCAAGTACAAATCAACTGTAACAGTCTTAATTATAACCAGACCCAGAAAATTTTCTTTCACAAGCAGCATCTCATTCCTTCAGGAGTTAAGTTACTGTGGGAGATTTAAAAATCTTAAAAATGAAAATCTTTATTTTATTTTTTCTCTGTTTATGTTTCTTAATCCCACAGTGCTTTCCATCTATTTAACTTTCCGTGCACTAAAATATTCCTATTCATGTTTCTGATTTTGACTTTGCATGTTTCATTAAAGCTTCTTCAGAATGAATGAGAAGCATGCTGTTACCTACCCTGTTAGCTGAGGTCCCAGACTCCCTGCAGTGGACTCTCAATGATTGCTGGTAGCAGCACAAAAGACCTCTATAAGACTGTATGCACACATATATAATGAACAGTATGCAGCAATTTCCTAAACCAGCAAAAGTAATTAAACGAGGCAGTAATACTAATTCAGCACCACTCAATCTGTGTATCCTGTGTGGACACAAGCAAGGGACATTTAAAACGTAAACTGTTTCCAGTGCATTACACATAACCACAATATTCTCTACATAATTAAGGGTATGGTTCAACAGAGTAAATGGCACTAATGATTTAACAAATTGGGTGATACACCAGCTCAGCTAGACAGTAAAATGGCAGCGCTATTCGAGCTTCTGCCTCACAGTTCCAGCAACCCAAGTTTCAATTCTGGCCTCCAGAGCAGCCTGTGTGCAACTTGTTCATTATGTCAAGAGAGTCAAAAGTGTTTAATTGTCATATTTATCGACAATGGAACAATTAAATGTCTCCCCTTCTAATTTCCCCGTTTCTTCTCGTATCCTACAGGAGGGAGAAATACAGATTAGAAAGTTAGTTGGTCACTGTAAATTATCCCAAGGGTATCAATCACTGGAAGAATCAGGAAAGAGTTAATGCCAAAGTGGACAGCATTAAAAAAATTACAGATCAGTCTAAATGTGTGCTTGATCGTTAGCGTAGACTTGGAGGTCTAGCGGATCTGCTTACGTGCTGTTTGACTCCGAGTAGCCTGTTATTTACATGTTCATAATATGCTGAGTATTTCCAGAACAAAGGAGGACATGGAATACTTTGTCATTTTGTTGGAGCATTTATGTGGCGTCTCTGCATTACTTGGGTATGCTAAACAAAGAATTTCACTTGATTTGTCATGTGACAAGGTATTAATTCATTCATTCATTCACGGACTCGAATTTGCACTCGCAATATGATTACAACCATGGACTCATTTTTAAACTGCACCTGGAATGTTCATTACTTACCATTGCTCAAATTAGAACATAAATCGATGTTGATATTTGGCGATTTAATGCTCCCTGTTGGATTGCAACCTTGTCGTGGTCGGGGAGCTTGTGCGTCTCAGTGACCCCTAGAGCTATGCCAGCGGGAGATTCGTCTCCTGTTAGGGTCTCCCATGCTGGACAGGTCGAAGGGTAAAGGCGAGACGAAGAGTGATCCACTGGCCCTCCAGGTTGGAGGTTGAGCACAGGGCTAACAACCCTGTCTCATAAAACAAATATGTTTTGAAGGGAGAGTAACAGAATCTCTGAAAGTGGGAGGTGCAAGGTTAATTAGAACAGGTGAAATTATTGAGAGGACTGGCATTGCTCTATGAGGCAGCACGGTTGCTATGGGGCAAAAAGACCCCATTCTGCGCTGCATGGGAACTAACGCATGATGAAAATTAAAGTTGTGACATTGGAAAATCACAAGACCAACTCATTTTGTATTCCTAAACTTCTGAGTGGTTTGCTTTTATGTAAACCAAATAGGCTTTAAACATTAACGAATGTGTTATACAAGAATTTTGCCTGAACAGTCTGTGACCCATAGCGCTGTGGGCAGTAGCTCCATATTTAAACACCATAGTGCTATGGCCATAACACCCATAGCGCTGCAGTCGACAGCACTTTGTTTAAATTCTCACGCACGAAGCCGACAGTGCTCTGTTTAAATCTTTGTGCGCAAAACCGGCAGCGCTGTGTGTATTGCTTTACGCGGCGTCTGTAGCACTATGTATTGCTTTACGCACCAGTCTGCGGCTGATAGCAATTTGTTCCCAAGTTTGGGGGGGGGGGGGGGGGGGGGGAGGGAGAGGGAGGCCTCTGCCATTGGTTATAGTTTGAATTCGGGAGCAGCGCTATTGGCCAGGAGTTGCTGACAGTTATTTCAATGGCTGATTTCTTACCTGTATAAAGGAAGGATCCAATAAGCCATGTTAGTTCATGAACGAGAGGGGTTCACCGACGTGCTGAGTCTTGATCAGCGCCGCGGACTGAAGCAGAGTGAGAGAGTTGTGCTGCTGTAAAACGCGTACCACGACAAGTATTCTTTTTGTTCTCTCTATGGCCAATAAATCTGATGTGTTCATGTACGAGAGGGGTTCACCGATGGGCTGAGTGGCGATCAGCGCCGCAGAGAGGGGGAGAGGGAGAAAACGGACCCCGCGCATACCAAGACAAGTATTGTTTTTGTTCTTTCTTACCAGTAAAACTGATTTGTAACTAAACAGACGAGTGAGCCTTTTTCTGTTCTACTCGTCAGATCCTTGACCCTGATCCCTTGAAACAATTGGCGTAGTCGGCAGGATCTGACGAATAGATTAGAAAAGGTTTGGTAAAAATAGCAGACGAGATGGTGCTGTTGCAGGCCAAGCACCGCCACAACGAGCTGCCTCCATCAGTGCAGGGGAGCCCACAGCATGCCGTGCTGCAGGTGGGACCAAGAACCTCAAGTCTTCAAGCTCCTCTAAGACTTTTAACGGGTCACAAGGGACAAGTTTATTGTTGTATATTTCACTCGAATGAATCAACAAGATTTGCAAGATTTGATTGACCCTTATTGTTTTGGAATGGATATGGCGACTGCGATAATTATGCTACATTGAAAGGTCACAATGGAGCAGTGATGAAATTGCATTATAACACAGTATGATTTTTCCAGCATCAACAGACAAAACTATAGCAGTGTGGGACAGTGAAACGGGTGAAAGAATCATGAGGCTTAAAGGTCACTCATCCTTTGTGAATTCATGTCATCCAGCCCAACGGGGTCCACAGTTGGTCTGTATAGGAAGCAACGACGAAACAGTGAGGCTATGGGACAATCAGAAGAAGGCTGCAACCCATACGTTTCAAAACACGTACCAAGCACTGGCAGCAATGTTTAATGACACAAGCGATCAGATTATCTCTGGTGGTATTGATGACAGCATTAAGGTTTGGGACCTCCGACAAAACAAGTTAATTTCTACCATGTGTGGTCATGCAGGCTCAGTGACTGGTTTGACCGCGAGTGGGGTAAAAGAGAACATCACCAACCTCACTGACTACATCAAGGAAGCTGTAGAGAAGATTCAAAGGGTCAGAGAACAGTACCATGACTACAATCCCTCGGGAGGGTGGTGGCTTTTCGGTATATTTGGCGGCTGGTGGACAACAGTGGTGCTGTTAGGTGAACTGTAGGAGTGTTATATAAACTGTTGGGACTGAAAGTAGATGAATTGCCAGGGCCTGATGGTCTGCATCCCAGAGTATTCAAGGAGGTGGCCCTAGAAATCGTGGATGCATTGGTGATCATTTTCCAATGTTCGCTCAACGCTGGATCAGTTCCTGTGGACTGGAGGGTAGCCAATGTAACCCCTCTTTTTAAGAAAGGAGGGAGAGAGAAAACGGGGAATTATTGACCAGTTAGCCTTACATCGGTAGTGGGGAAGATGCTTGAATTGATTGTTAAAGATGTTATAGCAGCGCATTTACAAAGCAGTGACAGGATCGGTCAAAGTCAACTTGGATTTATGAAGGGAAAATCATGCTTGACTAATGTTCTGGAATTTTTTTTCAGGATGTAACAAGTAGAATGGATAAGGGAAAGCCAATGCATGTGGTGTATCTGGACTTTCAAAAACCCTTTGACAAGATCCCACACAAGAGATTAGTGTGCAAAATTTGAGCACATGGTATCGGGGGTAGGGTATTGATATGGATAGAGAACATCTGTCAACCTATATGAATAGGTTGACAGACAGGAAGCAATTAGTAGGAATTAACGGGTTAAACAATAGACAATAGGTGCAGGAGTAGGCCATTTGGCCCTTCGAGCCAGCACCGTCAATCAATGTAATCATGGCTGATCATCCCAAACCAGTACCCCGTTCCTGCCTTCTCCTCATATCCCCTGAATCTGCTATTTTTAAGAGCCCTATCTAGCTCTCTCTTGAAAGCATCCAGAGAAGCTGCCTCCACCGCCCTCTGAGGCAGAGAATTCCACAGACTCACCACTCTCTGTGAGAAAAAGTGTTTCCTCGTCTCGGTTCTAAATGGCTTACTCCTTATTCTTAAACTCTGGTCCCTGGTTCTGGACTCCCCCAACATCGGGAACATGTTTCCTGCCTCTAGTGAGTCCAAGGCCTTAACAATCTTATATATTTCATTGAGATCCCCTCTCATCCTTCTAAACTCCAGAGTGTACAAGCCCAGCTGCTCCATTCTCTCAGCATATGACAGTCCCACCATCCCGGGAATTATCTTTGTAAACATACGCTGCCACTCCCTCAAAAGCAAGAATGTCCTTCCTCAAATTAGGGGATCAAAACTGCACACAATACTCCAGGTATGGTCTCACTAGGGCTCTGGAGAACTGCAGAAGGACCGCTTTGCTCCTATATTCGATTCCTCTTGTTATAAAGGCCAACATGCCATTCGCTTTCTTCACTGCCTGCTGTACCTGCATGCTTACTTTCATAGACTGATGTACAAGGACCCCCAGATCCCGTTGTACTTCCCCTTTTCCCAACTTGACGCCATTTTGATAGTGCTTTTCAGAATGACAGGCAGTGACTAGTGGGGTGCTGCAAGGCTCGGTGCTGGGACCCCAGTTATTTACAATATATATTAATAATTTAGATGAGGGAATTAAAAGTGATATCTCCAAGTTTGCGGATGACACAAAGCTGGGTGGCAGCGTGAGCTGCAATGAGGATGCTATGAGGCTGCAGGGTGACTTGCATAGGATGGGTGAGTGGGCAGATGCATGGCAGATGCAGTATAATGTAGATAAATGTGACGTTATACACTTTGGTGGCAAGAACAGGAAGGCAGATTATCTGAATGGTGGCAGATTAGGAAAAGGGAAGGTGCAACGAGACCTGGGTCACTGAAAGTAAGCATGCAGGTACAGCAGGCAATGAAGAAAGGCATGTTGGCCTTCATTGCAAGAGAATTTGAGTTTAGGAGCAAGGAGGCCCTACTGTGATTGGACAGGGCCCTGGTGAGACTGCGCCTGGAGTATTGTCTATTGTCTGGAATTTTGGTCTCCTAATTTGTGGAAGGACATTATTGTTATTGAGGGAGTGCAGCATAGGTTTACCAGGTTAATTCCTGGAATGGCAGGACTGACATATGATGAAAGAATGGGTCGACTGGGCTTGTATTCACTGGAATTTAGACGGACGAGATTCAAGATTCAAGATTCAATTTAATTGTCACACGAACCAACTAAGGTACAGTGAAAAGTGAGTTACCATACAGCCATACCAAGTAACAAGCAAAAATACACACAGTACATAAATTAAAGTTTAACATAAACATCTACCACAGTGGAATCAATATTCCTCATTGATGGAAGACAATAAAGTTCAGTCATCTTCCTCTTTTGTTCACCTGTGGTCTGGGCCTTTGAACGGGCCCGTTGCCGACGGTCCACTGTTCAAGCCTTCTCGTCGGGATGATCGAAACATCTGCTTCGTGGTGTTAAAGTCCACACGTCACACGGTCGGAGCTCCAACGCTGGCGATCCTCGGCAAAAGATCCCAGGCTCCACGGTGGTAAGTCTATGCCACAACCGCGGCATGAAGCTCCGGGCCGGTCTCCAGGAAAGTCTGCACCACTCCACGTTGTTGGCCCCTGATTCCCCTCCCCGCACCCCCCCCCAATATAAAACATACCAAGAGACATTAAAACAAACATTCAAGACATACTTAAAATAATAAAAGCAGAGAATGGACAAGACAGACTGCTGGCGAGGGGGCCATTACGGGCGCCACCCGATGCTAATCTTATAGCGGGGATCTTATAGAAAAATAACATTTTTAAAGGATTGGAGAGGCCAGATGCAGAAAAATTGTTCCTGATATTGGTAGAGTCCAGAACCAGGGTCACAGTTTAAGGATAAGGGGTAGGCCATTTAGGACTGAGATGAGGAATAACTTTTTTACCCAGAGAGTTGTGAATCTGTGAAATTCTCTGCCACAGAAGGCAGTGGAGTCCAATTTACTGGATGTTTTCAAGAGAGTTAGATTTAGCTCTTGGGGCTAAAGGAATCAAGGGATATGGGGAAAAGCAGGAACGGGGCACTGATTTTAGATGATCAGCTGCAATCATATTGAATGGCGGAGCTGGCCCAAAGAGCTGAATGGCCTGCTCCTGCACCTATTTTTCTATGTTTCTATGTGCACTGGTGACTGACCATTGGGACAATCTTGTTGGCCATATTACGACGTTGTATGTGCGGATTGGCATCATGACCGTGTGGACTTTACAGCGGCTTGTGGGACGGATGTTACGAGGCAACGCCTGTGGGCTGGATGTGACGTTAACCAGACGAGTGAGCCCTTTCTGTTCTATTAGTCAGATCCTATGCCCTTGAAGCAGTCATCTTTTGTAAAAGGATAACAGTACAACAAAAAAACTTAAGACAAGAGACTAGATGCTGTCAATTGGAACAACAATTTTAAATGTAGAGCACACTCTTAACTGTGTGACCAAATTCTGTTCCAACACCATTTACAAGTTTTATAAGAAGACTAGATAACCCGTGGACCCGTTAGGTCCTCATTGTGCCGCCAGAGATCCTCGAGACGTTCTTATCACAAACAACTTAACCATGTCCAACTACATTGATTTTATGGCCAAGAATGCACATCAACACCTCAAACTCCTCAGAAGACGAAGGAATGTTGTCATGTCTTCGGCGACTTATCACGTTCCACAGATGCATTGTAGAAAGCATCCTTTCAGGAAGCATCAAAACTTGGTTTGACAACTGTTCCCATTTAGACTGCACAAATTGCAGAGAGATGTATGTGCTGCCCTGTCCATCGCAGCTAACATAACCGAGGACCATGTACACTCCAGTCATTCCCTCTTCCATCAAGCAGAAGATAAAAAAGCTTGAAAACAAATACGACCAGATTCAGTCGGTTTCTACCCCACTGTTATTAGCAGTGCTACTTCTGTAATGGTTGAATGTACTCATATATGGTACAATTTTGACTGGCTAATAAGCAAAATCAAGTTTTTCCACTGGATCTCGATCCATGGGGCAATAATAAACTATTGGCCAATTATAATTACCAATTAGCTGATGGAACTCAGCTGGTCGAGCAGCAGCTGTTGTAGTGTGTTTGAGGGGGTTGGAGGGGTCGGGAAAGGGGAAGGAATGGTCAATGTTTTGAGTCAAAACTCTGCAGCAGTCATGACAGTTCCTTTCCACTTGCTGGTTGAGCCTCTGAATTCCTCTTACAAAAAAATGTGATTAGTGACACATTGTGGTTAAAGATCTGAAACAACTGATTAATATTCCACTAATACATCAGATGTAAAGATACAAACACTTCACACTGAGGATCACTAGTAGAAGTTTGTCCCAGTTTCTAGACCATTGGAAATTCAGGTTTAATAACTTAATTACCAGGACTCGGTTAACAAATCAGCTGATCAAGTTCTTGTTTAGGATGGAACTTCAGGTAATACACTTCAGAGTTTGGCAATGATCATAAATCAGGAAATTGGGAAAGACCATTGATACTTAAAGCAAATTGTAGTTGTAGAATCAGTTTTGCAAATGATTATTCAAGAAGCCATAAATATACCTCTGAACCGATCAGCCTGACTAAACCTTCAATTAATGATCAGAAAGCATTTTAGTTCAAAACATTTATCCACTGAATGCAGACAAATTTTACACGATAAACTTTGAAAATTTTACACGATAACTAGCTTGAAATTTTAAGCCCAAGAAGTCCTTGCTGCCAAATGAATACAATGTTTGTTGGTGCACAATCAGCAGCTCTCCGAATGAGCCAGAATTGTTCCAGTGGCAGTACCAATTTATACAATTACAAGGTATTGTTAAGATATCAAATTCATAGCAACAGGAAGACTAAAGATGGTATTATTTTCCCTAGTAAGATGTTGCCCTGACTGTACTAACCAAATGAAGTGAAATTCATACCATCTCTTCCCCCACATTGCAATTTTGACTCAATGTGACGCACAGAAACTAATTCTGAGCACTTAAGTTGCACATCAACAATTGCTTGTAGAAACTCCATAGAGATGGTATTTCCATTAACCCACAAAATGTTTATCTAAAAACCAAATGCTCCACTTTAATGAACTATCACTTAAAGTTAATTCATAACCACAAACACACTCTTGCAGCATTTGAACAGGAGGAAAATTGACACAATTATTTTTATCAAATGGTATATAATTCAATAAAAACATTAACAGCTAATTTTAAAGTGTTGCCTTTGGAGACATTTCACATTTAAAATAGACATACTAACTCAAAACTGAAAAGGAAAATACAAATACAAACTTTAAACAAATACAGATCATAAGATAGGAACCTCATAAATTTAAAAAATGGAATCGTGGGAAAACAAATGCAGGAATTTCTATCTGGAAATTCAATGTTCAAATTTGTAAATTGCTTATTTTGATTGGCTTATGTTAATTAAACAAATTGCTTGACGGCCTCAGTTTGTCTGGTGAAAGAAAACTACTTGGAAAGCTAAAGGACTTTGATAAAAAAACATTTTTGTTCGTCCTCAGTCTTACTATAGATTACCTTGATTCCGGTCACACAAGGGAGACTTCCTTTTATAAATCATATTAAATCCAGCAACAACTGCTAACACAAAGTCATAGAACTGCTGCTTCACAGCGTCAGAGACCCAGGTTCAAACCTAGCCTCCAGTTCTGTCTGTGTGGATTCTGAATGTTTTTCCAGTGACCGCACAGGTTTCGTCCTGGTGCTCGGATTTTGTTCCAAATTATCAGTGACAACTTCCCTCGCTCCGAATACTGAAATGCTGAAACATCACGACAGATCAAATCAACCTTAGCATTGACCGGTGATCAAGGAACTGTCAGAGTCAAAATAAGCCAGTTATTCTGTGTTCCTCAGCTCACTAAACCATCAGCAACTGTACCCTCTAACCTGCCATCATCCTAAATACATTTTTTTTTAATGTATACAACGTAATTTCAGTCACAGGATTCCACCCACAAATACTTCTCCACTTCAGAGCATATTTTTTGGTTAAATATATTAGATTAGTTTAGAGAGACAGCGCAAAGAATAGGCCCTTTGACCCACCGGGTCCGCACCGACCAGTGATACCTGTAGTCGAGCACTACCCTACACACTAGGGACAATTTACAATTTTCCGAAGCCAAATTAACCTACAAATCTATGTCTTTGGAGTGCGGGAGGAAACCGGAGCACGCGGGAAAAACTCACGCAGTCAGAATCGAACTGGCGCTGTAAGACAGAACTCTACTGCTGGACCACCTTGCCACCCTTAATATTGTTTCTTTAAAGGAACTATTTTGGGAAATTTGAATTATAACTTGGATAGTATGGCTGGGTGTAGTAGGCCATAGCTTACTAACTTGATTCACGTTTTTTTAAGGTGACGACGAAGGTGATTAATGAGAGCAGTGTGATGGATGTTGTCTACATAATAATAATATCTTTTATTGTCAATACACATAAGTGCAACGAGATTTGGTTTGCAACTTCCATCCGATGTCATAACATAAACAACTAATACAATTTAGGTTTAGATACCCCGAGAACAAGCTTTGTGAAAAGAACACTAGAACAGTAAAACAGTCAAAACAGACTAAAGTGCAGATGTGTCTGTGCAACGTGACCATCCGAGGGAGACAGTCCATGGGGGTGGGGGGCACTCAGCAGGGCCGGTTCAGAACCGCTATAGCTCTGGGAATGAAGCTGTTCCTGAGTCTGGAATGTATTTTAGTAAGACATTTGATAAAGTCCCCCATGGTAGGCTGATCCAGACAATTAAGATGAACGGGGTCCATAGTGAAATGGCCATTTGGGTTCATAACTGACTCACCAATAGAAGACTATGAAGTAGGGGTTGTGTTGGAAGAATGATATTCAGGCGGCAGGTCTGAGAACCCTGGAATTCTGCAAGGATCTGTGCTGGGACTTCTTTTGTTTATGTAGCAAGGAACTGCAGACGCTGGTGTATAAATGACATACGTAAATATAGAAGGGGTCGGTTAGTAAGTTTGAAGATGACACAATGATCGTTAGAGTTGTGGACTGTAAAGAAAGCTGTCAAAGTATACAACTTGATCTGGATCAGCTGAAGATATAGGTGGAGAAATGCAGATGGAGTTTGACCTGAGCAAGTGAGAGATGCTGCACTTAGGAAGGCTAAATGCAGGGGAAATATATAGTTAATGGCAAGACCCTTAACAGCACTGATGTACAGAGGGATTGTGGGGCAAAGTCCCTAATTGAATGAAAGTGGCAACACAAGTGGACAGAGTGGTAAAGGGAATATATGGTATGCTTGCCTTCATTGGTCAAGGTATTAAACATAAGAGACAGGAATACGACTTTATACGACTTTGGTTAAGATGTATTTACAATATTGCGTGCAGTTCTGGTTACCCCAATGAAGAAAGAATGCAGAGGCTTTAGAAGGGTGTTGAGGAGGTTTACCAAAATGATGCCTGGATTAGAGCAAATGAGCTACAACGAGAGGTTGGACAAACTTGGATTGGTTTCTCTGGAACACCAGTGGGTGAGGGGAGATCTGAGACGTATATAAATTATGAGAGGCATGGCTAGGGTAGACAGTTAGAGCCTTCTTCCCAGGATGGAAATATCAAATACTAGCTAGCGCCCATAGCTTTAAGGTGAGAGGGGCAATGTTTAAAGGAGACTGGACCAAGTGGGACTAGTAGTGTTTCCAGTTGTGGGAGAGTCTTGGACTAGATTGCACAGGCTCAGAATTAAATGGACGTACCTTTAGAATAGAGATGAGGGGGAATTTCTTTAGCCAGAGGATGGTAAATCTGTGGAATTCATTGCCAAAAGCGGTGGTGGAAGCCAATCATTGATAATTCCTATATTAGTAAGGGCATCCAAGGTTACGGTAAGAAGGCATGAGAATGGGGGAGGTTGAGAGGGAAAAATAGATCATCTGTACTCAAATGGTGCAGCAGACTTGATGATTCAAATGGCCAAATTTTGCTCCTATGTCTCATGATGATTTGTGGACTGGACAGTACATAGATTAGAAAAAACTAGGGGCTAAAGTTTAAAGGATTGGGAGAAAGCAAACTGCAAGTTTGTCAAGTGGGGGAGATGATCTTGCATTGCTTAGCAGAATAGTTACTGGTCAATGTGACCAGAGTTTATAACGTTAATGGAAGAACGAGTCGACAGTCAAGATTGTCATGAATGTTTAATTGTCATATGTACCGATAACAGAACGATGAAATGCAGCAGAACAGACCTATAGATAACATTTAATAAACAAAAAAATATAAATTAATAACCACAATACTAGTGATTTTAAAAAAAGTCCTTAATGCAATCAAAGACAATCTATAGAAGTTCACAGTTAAGGCTAGCATTATACAATTGATTAATTGGAAGATACAGGTAGGAAACAAGCCCTTCGGTCCACCTAGTCCATGCTGACCTGCTTATACTAGTTCGATGTTATCCCACTTTCTCATCTGCTCCCTACAAATTAGGGGCAGTTTTCATAGGAGAATTAATCTACAATCTCAGGCACTCTCAGAATGTAGCAGGAAACCAGAGTACAAGAGGAAACCCAAGCGGTGACAGGGAAACGTGCAAACTCCATACAGAGAGCACCCGAGGTCATGATCAAACCCGGATCTCTGTCACTGTGAGGCAGCACCTCTACCAGACGCACCACTGTGCCCCCTCCATGTAATATTCAAGAGCCTTAAGGTTGGGAAGAAGCTATTTTTGAACATGCTAGACATGGTTTTCAGACTCGGATAGCTTCTTCTAGATGGTAGGAATGAAAAAAGAGCATGTTCTGAGTGATGTGGAGGTTTGATATTGGCTACCTTTTTGAGGTAGAAGCAGAACTCAAAGTATAGTTCTCAGAGCGAATCAAAATACTTGGAGTAAAGGAAGTCAAGCAAACAGAGTAGCAATTCCATAGACTCCATGGAAATGTTTAGATTATGTGATGCTGACAGTGTACCAGGGCAGGAAATCATAAGGAAGTATAATAATTAAAGGAGGAGATCTACTAGAATGTTGCCTGGGTTCCAGCAACTAAGTTACAGAGAAAGGTTGAACAAGTTAGGTCTTTATTCTTTGGAGCACAGAAGGTTAAGGGGGGGACTTGATTGAGGTCTTTAAAATGATGAAAGGGATAGACAGAGTTGACGTGGATAAGCTTTTCCCATTGAGGGTAGCGAAGATTCAAACAAGAGGGCACATGAGAATGAAGGGACAGAAGTTTAGGGGTAACTTGAGGGGGAACCTCTTTACTCAGAGTGGTGGCTGTGTGGAATGATCTTCCAGCAGAAGTGGTGGAGGCAGGATCGATTTTAACATTTAAAAGTAAAGTAGATAGGTATATGGACGGGAAGGGAATGGAGGGGTGTGGTCTGAGTGCAGGTAGATGGGACTAGGGGAAAATAAATGGTCGGCACGGACTGGAAGGGCCGAGAAGGCCTGTTTCTGTGCTGTAATTGTTATATGGTTATATGGTT
Source organism: Raja brachyura (assembly GCA_963514005.1). The sequence continues at coordinate 14,469,684 of OY740812.1, forward strand.
AAAGATATAGGCATGGAGTAGGCTAATATAATAGTGAGAAATGAAACAAAGAGATGCTAATCCTTGTGTATCGTAAAGAAGCAAATATACTTACCTTTTAATTGCAGCCAGTGTTAACGTGTAAAGACAAAGATGGACAACTTCTGGAATCTGTATCAAAAGAATGAAAAAGATTTTTCTGAATAAAAGTTGACCAGTATAAACAAGTAGTGCAAAAATAATCACATTTTAAAAATTGACATTTCATTGTTATAATGGGGGAGATTGGGAAACCTGAATGTTACATTGTGAAATCACACTGCTTAACTATATATCTAATCAAATATTTAGGGGCTAGCAATTTATTACAAACAATAGCTTTGTCAATAATGCACATGTTGTTAACTAAACAATTTGGTATCTTGGTTCAGGTACATTTCTTCAAGGTATTATGCAAAACCAGTCAGGGTCGAGGAAAGCATAAATAAAAACTAAACAAGATCTGCAAAGGTTGCATTGGTGATGGATGAAATTCAGTGCAAAATGGAATCTAAAACGGATATCATACATTACAGATGGCATAAAGCTATGTGGAAGGCAAGGTGGAAAATATCCAGGCAATATGGAAGACGACTCATTGAACATTGCAAAATGGAGTGGAAATAAACCATTAATATCTTCTGTAATAAATTCAGGGGTGGTTTCTATTATATAACAAAATAACGATAAAAGCAGAGCACTCACTTATTAAATGTGGGATGAATACATTGAGACATATTGCATCGGTTTGTTTCAAATCTACAAGTATATTTACCAGATTATACCTTTTGCCTCACTTATGCTCATTCTCCAATCAAACTCCTTGCAGAAACTTATGTTCATCCTATTAATCTCAAGCTTGGTTTTACTTCTTCACTTCCTTACATAATCATCCGATACGGAAAATAATTTTGTTTTGCTTCAAATGCATCCTAATTTTGTACATCTTAATCAAATATCCTCTCAACTTTCTTTGCTTCAAAGCAAATAGTTTCAATCTCTCCAAACTAGTCTTGTTCCTTGGCACTGTTTTAATTATTTTTTTAGGGACTGTTTCTATGACCTTCACATCTCTCCTAAAATTGGTGATCAGAATCAGAATTGATCAGAACAGTGTTTTACAAAGATTCAACTTAACATGGTGCTCCAATGAAGAATCATTTGGCCCAAGTCCTAACGCTGCTTCTCTCTCCACATATACTAGCTGACCTGCTGAGTAATTTCAGCACTTTCATCTTCTCAACATTTGTAATCTGTTTGCAATGGGCAAAATCCAAAATATTTTACTAACGAATCTCTCAAAGTGCTCTGCCACTCAAATATGTGTGCATAAGTATACATCCCGCTATCCTAAGACAACTTCTAGAACTGTTAATTAATCTATGTTGTCTCCCTTTTGTTCCCACAACTGCAGTGAGGAGAGTATGTAAATTACAATTCTAAAATACTTTCTCACAGCAATTGAAAAATAAGGCTATTCAATCATATGTATCGGTGAGTCATTTAATACCATGCCTTCAAATAATCAAGTGATCAACCAAGATTACCGGTTTAGCAATTTTTGAAGTTCATGTGCGTTACAACTTTAAGTGCATTGAAATGGGGAATCGTTAGAAGAAAAATGCATTGCCTCCAAAGTTTCACACACACAAGGATCCAATACAAACATAAAAAACGGAATGTTCGTTGGCTAGCTGACAGCAGCTGTGTAACATGTACACAACAAAGTCAACTTAAAGGCCTGTCCCACTGTATGAGGTAATTCAAGAGCTCTCCCGAGTTTAAAAAAAAATCAAACTCGTGGTAAGCACGTAGAATGTACGTAGCGGGTATGTCGGAGCTCGGGACGGCTCGTAACACTAACGGCAGGTACACGGGAAACGCGGTAAGCTCATGAGAATTTTTCAACATGTTGAAAAATGTCCACGAGAGCCCCGAGTACCTACGAGCGGCTATAACCGTAATTCTCCGAGTTCGAATCGGGAAACTCAGGAGTTTAGCTCGTACAGTGGGACAGCCCCTTTAACTGCACTGCTCCCAAAATTCCAAATGAAAGGGAGTGCAGCAATGTAGTTAGCATTCCAAGTTTAGCTTATCTGAAAGTTTTAGTGTGTCTGCAAGTTTTACTTTGCCAGCTTGAGTTTTAGAGAGCGTGTGAAAACAGGCCCTACAGCCCACCATGTCCATGCCATCTGTCAATCACTTATACACTAGTTCACTCAGTCTGAAGAAGGGTCTATATCAGAAATGTCACCCATTACTTCTCTCCAAGGATGCTGCCTGTCCCGATGAGTTACTCCAGCATTTTGTGTCAATCTTCACTAGTTCTCTAGTCAGTTTCAATAAGTGTAAGGCTGGAGGTTTATACCAAAGATTATAGAAGAGCAAGATACGCCACTTAGCGAAAAAAGCGTAGTATCGCATGTGTGATAGTCGCCGCCATATTAGCGGAGCAAGATGGCGTCGACATCTAAATCTGCAGCGACGGCTGGTAATCTTTCTTTAGGTTCGCCCCAAAAAAACGAAAGGTGACAAAAATATTATTATTCTGAACTGAAATGTTATTTTCTGTTCTCCCATCAACGGTCATGGAAATCTAGGCTCCTCTATAATCTTTGGTCGGTACATTAGAAAGTTATTAGAATTATTTTGAATAGATCTTTACTTACCACAGTAATAAAGATTACTTACCACAGTAATAAAGTCAATAATTTTAACACTTCTGAACATGTTGGGTTTTGTTCTTGTAAGGTAGGGGTCTCCAAAATAAGGCCCAGTGACCAGGAGATTTTTCCAGCTCGGATTCGAGTCCGGGAACGCGACGGCTGTTACCGGTTATGTCCCTCGAATTGTCGAGACTTCACAAGCAAAGATCACAAGCCCGTCGTGAAGAAGGGTGCAATCAAAGATTATAGAACTCCGCTCTATAATCTTTGGGTGCAAATGTGGGGCGGGGGGTTCGGCGGCGGCGGTCGGAATCAAAGATGCCAGAGGAGCTTTATATAATATCTTTGGTCGGAATGGGAAGGGTGCGCATTGTAACGTGCCCTTGTTCCACTCTCCCTGTCCTTCTCCCTCTCCCTGTCCTTCTCCCTCTCCCCCTTCTCCCTCTCCCCCTTCTCCCTCTCTCACTTCTCCCTCTCCCCCTTCTCTCCCTACTTCCTCCTCCTCCCTCTCCCCTTTTAACTCTTTCCCCTTCTCTTGATCTCCCCCCATCTCGATCTGTCTCTCCCCTTCTCTCGATCTCTCTTTCCCATCTCTCGATCTCTCTCTCCCCCTTCTCTCGATCGCTCTCTCCCCCTCTCTCTCTCCCTCCTTCCCTCTCTCTCTCCCTCCTTCCCTCTCTCTCCCTCCCTTCCCTCTCCTTCCCTCCCCCCTCTCTCCTTCCCTCCCCCCTCTCTCCTTCCCTCCCCCCTCTCTCCTTCCCTTCCCTCTCCTTCCCTTCCCTTCCCTCTCTCCTTCCCTTCCCTCTCTCTGCTTCCCTTCCCTCTCTCTGCTTCCCTTCCCTCTCTCTGCTTCCCTTCCCTCTCTCCCCTTCCCCTTCCCTCTCTCCCCTTCCCCTTCTCTCTCTCCCCTTCCCCTTCCCCTCTCTCTCCCCTTCCCCCTCTCTCTCCCCTTCCCCCTCCCTCCCTCCCTCCCCCCTCTCTCTCCCTCCTTTATGTAAATCTTACCATGTATGTCAGAAATAAAGTTTTAACCATGTTAATAGATCTCTATTATTATTTATTTAAAATTGAGTGAGTTGGTGCAATATCGGTTCCAGCTGTCAGAGAATTCCACAGACTCACCACTCGCTGTGTGAAAAAAAGATCTTCTCATCTCGGTCCTAAAAGACTTCCCCCTTATCCTTAAACTGTGACCCCATGTTCTGGAGTTCCCCAACATTGGGAACAATCTTCCTGCTTCTAGCCTGTCCAACTCCTTAAGAATTTTGTAAGTCTCTATAAGATCCCCCCTTAATCTGCTAAATTCCAGCGAGTACAAGCCAAGTTTATCCAGTCTTTCTTCACATGGAATCCTGCCATCCCAGGAATCAGTCTGGTCCTATTTACCTCTTCAAAATCATTAATATACAGTTGCGGACCCAACACCGAGCCTTGTGGCAAAAAATTCCAGAAGATTAGTCAAACGTGATTTTCCTTTCATAAAAGCTGACTTGGACTAATCCTTTTACTGCTATCCAAATGCCCCATTATTACACCTTTAATAATTGACTCCAGCATCTTTCTCACCACCAAAGCCAGGCTAACTGGCCTGTAATTCCATGTTTTCTCTCTCACTCCTTTCATGAAAAGTGGGATAACATTAGCTATCCTCCAATCCACAAGAACTGATCCTAAATCTATTGAACATTGGAAAATGATCATATGTATATATGTATGTGTATATATGCATGTATATGTATGTATATATATGTATGCATATGTATGTATGTATGGATATATGGTTTATGTACACCATCTGACATCAATAAGATAGAGAGTTATAGTGATGCTTTAAATCAGTTGCTTCTGATCCATGAGAAGGAAATGTATTTATCTCTCAAGGGCCTGTCCCACCACATATTTATATGAATGTGTGTTTGTGTGTGCCTGTAATTTTGTGCACAGTGTGTTAAAGCAATACAAGGAAAGCTGCACAATGCAAGGGAAAATACGCAAAAGTGGGGGCTGGGGAGGAAAGATGCAAGGGAAATGGGGGAAAGGGAGGGAGAGAGGGTGGGAGGGAGAGTGAAGGAAGGAGGGAGGGAGAGAGAGGGAAGGAGGGAGGGAGGGAGAGAGGGAGGGAGATCGAGAGGGGAGAGAGAGAGATCGAGAGGGGAGAGAGAGAGATCGAGAGGGGAGAGAGTGAGATCAAGAAGAGAGGGGAGAGATCGAGAGAAGAGAGGGGAGAGAGAGATCGAGAGAGAGAGATCGAGAGAGGAGAGAGAGAGAGATAGGGAGAAGAGAGGGGAGAGATCGAGAGAGGAGAGAGAGAGATAGGGAGAAGAGAGGGGAGAGATCGAGAGAAGAGAGGGGAGAGCGAGATCGAGAGAGGAGAGAGAGATCGAGAGAGGAGAGAGAGATCGAGAGAAGAGAAGGGAGAGGGAGATCGAGAGAGGATAGAGAGAGAGATAGGGAGAAGAGAGGGGAGAGAGAGAGGTTGAGAGGTAAGTAAATATCTATTACAAATAAATCCAATAACTTTCTAATGCATCTTGCTCCTCTATAATCTTTGTTTACAACTGCTCTGTAGCTCTGTAGCGGATTACACAGGGGGGGACAGTTCGCAAAGATGGCGGCCATGATGCTCCGTTACGTACTACACGCCAGTCCATTGGATTTGCACGGTGTGGCGTATCTTGCTCCTCTATAATCTTTGGTTTATACATGTCATAAAGGCGATAATTTGATACAAATGTAACTAAAACCTTTATAAAATAATTTGACCAAGAATATAACTCCAGATGGTATAACTCCATATAACACAAAAAGCTGGAGTAACTCAGCAGGTCTGACAGCATTTATGTAGAAAAGGAATAGGTGACATTTCAGGTCGAGACCCTTCTTCAGTCATAGAGTCGGGGGGGGGGGGGGGGGGGGGGGGGGGGGAGGGGGGGAGGGGGGGGGGGGTGTTGACTTTTTGTGTCTATCTTTGGTTTCAACCAGCATCTGCAGTTCCTTCCTACACATTATAATTCCAGCTATTTGTTTTGGATAATAATCTGATAATTGTTGATAAATGTTCATTTATTCCCATCCATGGTTGCTTTTGGGTAGACAACGATAAGACCTCTTGAACCACTACAATCAATAAAGCAAAATATGCTAACAATACATTAACGTAGACAGCCCCAACATTTTGACCCGTGGTCTTTACGAATAAAATAATATACCAAAATCAGCATTGTATGGGATTTGGGTACAATGCATCTTCATCTACTTGCAACCCTTGCCTTTTGGAAATTTGGGAAGATATCAAAGTTTTGGTAACATTGTGTGGTACAAGTCCCAAAGGTTTCAAGGTCAGTTTATTGTCATATGTACCAATTAAGGTACAGTGAAATGTGAGTTACCATACAGCCATACTAAGTGAAAAGCAACAAGACACACAACCACATAAAATAAAATTTAACGTAAACATCCACCAAAGCGGCTCCACGCATTCCTCACTGTGATAGAAGGTAATAAAGTTCAATCTTCTCCCTCTTTATTCTCCCGCGGTCAGGGCTGTCAAACCATCCGCAGTCGGGACCATCAAAGCTCCCGCAGCTGGCGATCCGAAGCCCTCGTCGGGGTGATCGAAACTCCCTCGTCGGGATGGTTGAAATTCTTCGCAGCTTGGAGTTCCAAAATCGGTCTCTAACCATGGACCACGGGCTCCGCGATGTTAAAGTCCACAGACCTGCGATTGGAGCTCTCCAGTCGTTCCCCGGCAAAGGGATCGCAAGCTGCACGATGGTAAGTCCGCGCTGCGCCCGCGGTTGAAGTGCCGGGTCGGTCTCCAGGAAAGGCCGCACCACTCCACAATGTTAGGCCGCAGCGGGGACGGAGATACGATATGGGGAAAAAAAAAAATCGCATCTCCTTCGAGGTAAGAGATTGAACAAGTTTCCCCCAGCCAGCCCCCACATAAAACAAACTAAGGAACACTAAAGCACACTCTTTAACGCATACTTAAAATAACAAAAACAGTATTTTTGTCTCAGATCCAATGATATTGAAACTGTATTTATTCATGCTACTAAAGATAACTTTATCACAGTATTGACTTTTGCAGTAAAGATAAAGGCAAACTGCTGAATGAACCCTGGCTTGTCCCATCACTCCCATCAACCACGAGGATACTCCATTTGAGTGTCTGGTCAATGCTGATGTTCAGAAAATAACGATTAGGAACTCAGCAATGATAATGCTTCATATAGAAATGGTAATGTAAAAAGGCAGTCTTCCACCGGCTATGGACATTGTTAGGAAGTTTGTAGGGTATGAATGTTATATGGCCCAAGCATTGACATTGTAGTTGTTTTGTTGCTGAAAATCAATTGAGCTGAACACAAATTATTAACAAATATTAGACACAGAGAAACCAACATAAACTAGCTTTACTGAAACAGCAACAGAAAAAACTGGTGAAATTCGGCAGGCCAGCCAACCAAACCATTCAACTGAAGTAGCATGGCTGAGGGTATTTCCCCCGTGGCACTCCCGTATCAATGTTCCTAGGACTGAAATAATAAGCCACCAATAAAGACCACCATTTAAATTTGGGCAAGGATCATGTCCAGCTACTACAGAAATTCCTCTGCAGCAGATTCCAGTTTTTATTTGCAGGAGCCACAAAGCATCGAGCTCAGTTAAATGTTTTCTTGATGTCATGAACAGTTACTCTCTTCTCACAATTCTGGAATTCAGTTTTGTCTAAGTATTGAATGGTAACTCATGAGGTAAGCAGTTAAAAGACTAAGTGCTAAAGGAATCAGCGGGTCAGGTAACATCTGTAAAATGAATGGACAGACATTTCAGGTTGGTGCCCATCTTCAGACTGAGAGTAGAGGGGAGAAAGCAGTTAAGTTATCTTGACTGAAACCAAAGTTCGGAGAGTCTATTCATGGAAATTTGAGGAAAATATTAAATATTCAGAAATATGAGCAATTGGTTTATATTTAAATCCCACTGCAGATATAAGACTGCAGATACTGGAATTTCAAGTTTAAAAAAAAAGTTTTTTACCTCAATATTCCTGTACTGTTGGAAGTACTCAACAGGTCAGGCAGCATTTGTGGAGCAACATGTACATGCAAGATTTTGGATTAGTACCTTTCTGAAGGTGGACAGATGCGAAATGTCATCTGTCCAATTCCCTCAGATGCTGACTGACCCATTGAGTTCCTTCAGAAGTTTAAATCCCATTAGAATTGTTTCCAAAATAGAGCTTTATTAAAACTCTCACTATTAAAATTTATTATTTTTAATAATTCAATTGGTTCAGAATCTCAATTTTTTATGTCATGACAGCAGATCAGATATTATGTCAATTATAGGAGAGTGTTTAATTCTGTGACTTTTTAAAAACAAGCTCGACGAACAATTGAACAGACACTGTACAGATCATCCTTGGTTCACAAACATCCTACATGTGAAAACCCATACATACAAATGGGTATTTGGGAGACGACGGGATGGAGATGCCAAATGTTGCAAGACCGTAGGCAACTGTTCTTGTTACTTGCTAGAATTTTGCCACATTGAACCAAGACGACATTTAACTCAGTTTGAAGAACTCAAAATCCCAGGTTTTAGTTTAAACCGCACGTTTGACTGACGTCACAAAGGCTTTATTCCTTATGTTTGTATGAACTTAAAACGCACTACAGCTGCAGCTTTTACCTTTGTTATATAATAGGTTCACAATGAGCTAGTTTCACTTTTTACTACTATTCATAGTACTTGCCAGCACCTTAAGTTTTGAACTGATATGAAAGTGAAAAGACAGGAAGTGCTCAGTTACAGAGCTCAGATCTCTGCTAGATAACCACTGCATCATAACAGTTGGTTACACAGATTCATTTTAAACTTGAACAAGAAACGGTCTCAACAATATGAATGAAAGCACAAACATTACACCCAATCTAATTTCAACTTATTTTAAAATTTCAAAATCTTAACCTCACCTTCATAATCAGCGCAAACTCAAGATCGCACGTTATAAATTAAATGTGCGGCATCACCTTGAAGACAATGCAGATTATAGAAGATGATCCACTTAAAATGTGGTGGAAAGTAAAGGGGAATGCCACGCTTGATCAGAGAAAGAGGATGGAAATAGGTGTATTAAATGAAACAGATGTAATTGATCACCTTACTTATGGAAAACCACAGATAAAGAAATAGTCATCTTGGAAGCAGAGAAATGGTACAACTAACCTCAGAACAGATACAACAAAGCTGGAGGAACTGGGGACGCCTGATATATAGAACTAAAACAGAACAAATTTGAAATATTCCAAGTTTAATCTTTGATACTATTTGGTTGATAAGGCAGCATAACAGTACAACTACCAAACAATAGGACAATCTGCTACAGTAACTATAGTTGCAGTTTTAGTCTTGATGCACACAGATATATATGATGTGTGAATACTAGATTTTACATGTGCACGTGGGTTTTGGACCCAGTTTTTTGGCAAGGAGGATACGACCAATCTTAGTTTGCATATCATACAAAATGATCTAGTATGTACTGACTAAATTCACAAAGTGTTTACACAAAAATTAATGGAGGACTGACATTAGCTGAAGTAGGGAGGTTCACCGCATTTAGAGATTACCAAAAAAAAAGAAATCACCTGCCTGAAACTTAACTTTTTGGGACCCATCATTTATTTATTTGCCTCTGTACTCCACAATTTGAGATTTAATTAGAAAAAAATCACATGAGGTTAAAGTGCACATTGTCAGATTTTAATAAAGGCCATTTTTATACACTTTGGTTTCACCATGTAAAAATTACAGCAGTTTATATATAGTCCTCCCATTTCAGGGCACCATAATGTTTGGGGAACAGCAATGTCATGTAAATGAAAGTAGTCATGTTTAGCATTTTGTTGCATATCCCTTGCATGCAATGACTGCTTGAAGTCTGCGATTCATGGACATCACCAGTTGCTGGGTATCTTCTCTGGTGATGCTCTGCCAGGCCTGCATCTTTAGCTTATGCTTGTTTTGGGGGCTAGTCCCCTTCAGTTTTCTCTTCAGCATATCAAAGGCATGCTCAATTGGGTTCAGATCGGGTGATTGACTTGGCCACTCGATAATTGGCCATTTTTTAGCTTTGGAAAACTCCTTTGTTGCTTTAGCAGCATGTTTGGGATCATTGTCTTGCTGTAGAATGAACTGCTGGCCAATGGGTTTTGAGGTATTTGCTTGAACCTGAGCAGATAGGATGTGTCAATGCACTTCAGAATTCATTATGCTACTGCCATCAGCAGTTCTATCATTAATGAAGATAAGTGAGCCAATACCTTCAGCAGCCACACATGCCCAGGCCATAACACCCCCACCACCGTGTTTCACAGTTGAGGTGGTATGCTTTGGATCTTGGGCAGTTCCTTCTCTCCTCCATACTTTGCTCTTGCCATCACTCTGATATAATTTAATATTCGTCTCATCTGTCCACAAGACATTTTTCCAAAACTGTGGTTGCTCTTTTAAGTACTTCTTGGCAAACTGTAACCTGGCCATCCTATTTTTGCGACAAACCAGTGGTTTCCAACGTGCAGTGTAACCTCTGTATTTCTGTTCATGAAGTCTTCTGCGGACAGTGGTCATTGATAAATTCACACCCGACTCCTGGACAGTGTTTCTGATCTGTCGGACAGGTGTTTGGGGATTTTTCTTTATTATTGAGAGAATTCCGTCATCATCATGATAAGCAGCAATAAAAGTTTCCAAAGGTGATGGAAAGACGACGTGCTGAGAGCTGTCTTATACGGGTACCTGCACTAAGGAGGCAATTAAACACACCCGAGCAAAGACAAACCCTTGTGAAGCATGACTGTGGGGTCGATACCCAAAACACCCAACTCCGACTCCTTGATTTCTTGTGTATCCGACTCCGACCATGACTCCTAACCCCTGTTACTAACAGGCAGCATCTCTGGAGAGAAGGAAGAACCTAGATGGAGCCAAGTGGGGGAAGGGGAGCGTAAAGGTGGAGACAATGACTGGGGGACACAAAAGCCGAAATCTGAGAATCTGATAAGGATGGTAATAAATGGGAACTATTGAGGGAGAGATGAAGGGTACATGGTGCCATTTGAGGGCGAGGACACAGTGAGTAAGAATGAGGGGTAGGACTGAAATGAGGAAGAGGACTGAGACAGAGTTGTGAATCTGTGGAATTCTCTGCCACAGAAGGCATTGCAGGCCAATTCACTGGATGTAGAGAGTTAGATATAGCCCTTCGGGCTACCGGAATTAAGGGATATGGAGAGAAAGCAGGAAAGGGGTTCTGATTTTGGATGATCAGCTCTGATCATATTGAATGGCGGTGCTGGCTCCTGGACCTATTTTCTATGTTTCTATGAGTAAAGATTGTCGGTAGTAGATGGAATAAAACTAGAGTTGGAGAGATAAGAAAATTAGTCAAGTGGGTGAGGAGGGGGTTCAATGGGAAAGGGAACAAAAATGAGAGGACCAAGAGGAACAAGTGGTGATGTTTACCTGAAATTTCAGACTCAATGTTTGTACTATTGGGTTGCAGACAACCTAATCTACTATGTTAGTCACAGCCATGCAGCATCGGAACAAGCCCTTCAGTCCAACTCAGCCACAATGACCAAGATGTTCCATAACCCCCCCCAAAACCTTTCCTATCCATGTACCTTTTAAAATGTTGTTACTGGGCTAGCCTAATTTACCTCAACAGGCTAAAACGTTTCCCTCTCACCTTAAACCTATGACCTCTCCACCTCAATTTCCTCCACCGGGTGTTGTTCTTTACTCTGGTAGTGAAAAAAAGGTGAAGACGGACAAGTCAGTGTGGAAATGAGAAGGGAAGCTGAAATAGCATGTAGCCAGGATCTCAGGATTGCTACTGTGGACAGAGCTCAGATGCTCTGCAAACCAGTCACCTCTTCTGCATTTGGAATCGTCGAGGAGGCTACATCTACAACACTGGATGCCGTACTCAAGGGTGAAGGAGATGCACGTGAATCTTTACCTAACCTGGAAGAGCAGCTTAGGTCTCTGAAAGGTGATATGGGAAGATGTTTAGAAACAAAGGTTGCCCTCCAGCAGAGAAAGTGCCAACGGGACGATGAGTAGGTCAAGCAGTTATGGAGAGAGTAGTCACTGCAGAAGAGTGGGGAGATCAAGATGTGGCTGGTTGTGGGATCCTGTTGTAGTTGGCAGAAGAGATAAAGGATGTGCTGAATGTGGAAGCTAGTGGGATGAAAGGCAAGGAAACTATGATTAATTTTTAACAAAGGATACGTGGCCATAGCAGTGAGTCTAAGAAAGAAAGTGGTCAATGAGCAGTAGAAAACATGGGTGGGGGGGGAGGGAGTGGTGTCTGATCTGCCTAGTTACTAGCACTGCATGTCTATTTTTTTCAAAAATATACTGGTAAACCCCTCATGCACCTTCTCTGAAAGCTCTACATCTTGCCTACATTGCGGCAACAATTGGACAGAGTACCCCAAATGTAACAGAACCAAAAAGTTTTGCACAGCTGCAACACTATTTGCCAACTTTTATACTCAATGCCCTGACCAATGAAGGCAAGCATGCCATATTCGTTTACCTCATTATCTAATTGCGTTGCTATTTTCAGTGAGCTATGGACATGCTCTCAAAGATCCCTTTGTACAACAATGTCCCAAGTCCAGTCATTTACTATATTCCTTGTATTTGATCTCGCAAAATGCAATATCCCACACTCTGATTAAATACCCTCTGCCATTTCTCCACCCATATCTGTAACTGATTTATATTCTGCTTTGTCCTTGGACCTCCCCTCAATCCAAAATCCACCAATTTCATTTCATGTCGGTATTGCAGCTGAACAAATGGGACTACATGCCAAAGTTGACTGGAAAGGGACCCTATCAGGGTTGACGGTGGAACAGCAATGGCAGGAACTTCTAGGAATAATTCAGAAGATGCAGGATCTTTTCATTCCAAAGAGGAAGAAAGATTCCAGGGGGGGGAAAGAGGAGACCGTGGCTGACAAGAAATGTCAAGATCAGGATAAAAATAAAAGAGAAGGCATATAACATTGCAAATATTAGTGGGAAGCCAGTGGATTGGGAAGCTTCGGGGGTGCAAAAGAACTTGGGAGTGCTGGTGCAGGATTCCCAAAAAGTTAATTTGCAAGTTGAATCGATAGTAAAGATAGTAAACAAAATATTGGCATTTATTTCAAAAGGGCTTGTATCAAAACAGGGATGTAATGTTGAGGCTCTATAAGGTGCTGGTCAGGCCACATTTGGAATATTATGAGCAGTTTTGAACACCATATCTGAGGAAGGATGTGTTGGCTCTGGAAAGAGTCCAGGGGAAGTTTAAAGAATGATCCCAGGAATGAGTAGGTTAACATATGATGAGTGTTTGACGGCACTGGCCCTTTACACTCTAAAGTCTAGAAGAATGAGGGGGGTTGAATTGAAACGTACAGAATAGTGGAAGGCTTGGATAGAGTGGATGTGGAGAGGATGTTTCCACTAGTGGGAGAGTCTAGGATTAGAGGCCATAGCCTCAGAATTAAAGGACATTCTTTTAGGAAGGAGATGAGGAGGAATTTCTTTAGTCAGTGGGTGGTGAATCTGTGGAATTCCTTCACAGAAGGCTGTGGACACAAAGTCAGTGGATATATTTAAGGTAGAGACAGATTCTTGATTAATATGGGTGTCAGAGGTTATGGGGAGATGGCTTGGAGAATGGGGTTAGGAGGGAGAGATAGTTCAGCCATGATTGAATGGCGGAGTAGATTTGATGGTCCGAATGGCCTAATACCTCCTATCGCTTATGAACTAATGAGACGATCTATATTTTCATGCAAATCATATACTTGCAAACACAAGTCACAAAACCTACTGTAATAAAAAAAACCTTTTTCCATTGCATCCTCTCCATGACTAACTCAGAATTGGATCCAATTTACAAAGTCACTATGGATCCAATTTGAATTAATCTTCTGGACCAGCCTAAACAGGTCTTATCTCCATTTTTATTCCTGGGGTTTGTCCTTTTATGTCACCATGTTAACTCTAAATTATATTCTGCCAAGCCACCCGCCTGCAGACCAAACTACAAATGTTCAGCATGATTCTATTCCATTTAAACCAATTATTTATTTATGCTGACACTCTTATTTGGCACCTTAAACATCAACATTCCACATCAAGTGCGCTCTTTAATCATCCATGACTTTGACGCTACTTTAAAGTGGCGCAGCGCCAGAGACACAGGTCCAATCCTAATGTCAGATGTGGTGTGGAGTTTGCACGTTCTACATGTGAATGTGTGGGTTTCCTCTGGTTGCATGCGTTTTCTCTCTCACACAAAAGATGTGTGGGTTTAGAGGATAATTGGCTTCTAAATTGCCTCTAGCATGTAGGATGGACACATGGGATAACAGAATAGTTTGATTAAGTAATCAATGGCATGGACTCAGTGGCACGATGGGCCCATTTTCATGTTGTATCTCTAAACTAATCCAAATTTATCCCAGATAAAATTAACAGTAATTTGGACGATTATTAATGGCTTCCACAAAAAAGTTTAAAATGTCTGGCCTGTTGTGGTTTGGTGCACAATGTACAAAATTCTGTACAGAAACAACTATCACCATAAAGGTCAAGCACAGTGACAATTGCTTCATTCCTCGAGATGGAACAAAAGCAGGCAAACAGAATAGAGGTCCAGAACAAAAGTGAAGAAACTGGAGCAGCCCCTGAGGCTGCATAATGCTCAGCAAAGCTTAGTCAAAGATCTCCTTTTACAGGACAGCAAAGGAAAAAGCTCTTCAGCCCACAATATCTATATCAAACATGATGTCAAGTTAAACAAATTTCTGCCTGCATGAGATCCATATCCCTCCATCCCCTGCCTGTCCATGTGTGTATCTGTCAGTCTCAAATACCACCAAATGCCAGCCACCACTGGCAGTGCAAACGCGCACCCACTAAAAATTAATTGCCCCACTTGGCTCCTTCAAATATTCCTGATTTCATCTTATGCTTACTTATTTGACATTTGTACCCGAGTAAAAAGGTTTGCCTATCTACACCTCTCAATGTTATATACTTTGATCTCTCCCTTCAACCTCTGACGCTCCAGAGAAAACAATCCAAGTTTGCCCAACTGCTCCTGATAGCTATTAACTTCTGTTCCAGGCAACAATCTGGTAAACCTCTTCTGCACCCTCTCCAAAGCCTCACACCCTTACTATAATGGGTGATCAGAACTGCAGACAATGCTTCAAATGTGGAGTAATTGAAGTCCTATAAATCTGCAACATGACTTCCCCACTCTTAAACTCAATGCTCTGACCAATGAAGGCAATTATGCCATATGCCTTCTTTACTAATCTACATGCATTGCCACTTTCAAGAACCAAAGGACCACAAGATCCCTCCATACATCAGTGCTGTTAAGGATCTTGTCATTAACTTTCATTCCCCTTACATTCCATCTCCCTACATGCAACACCTCACACTTGCTCAGATTATACTCTGCCATTGCTCCGCCAATTGCTGTAGTGATCCATGTCCCACTGTATACTTTGATAGCCTTCCCCACTTGACCAATTCATCAATTTTGGTGCCGTCTGCAAACTTACTAACTAACCATCAACATCAAGGGTCGGCAATCTTGTTCTGCATAGGGGCCGAGACGCATGTCTGAACGGATGGTGGGCCACATCTGTCACGTGTACACATGGATCCCGCCCCCATCCTGCCCCGGATGGCAGGCATCAAATCACGTGTTCACAGGTAGACAAAAATGCTGGAGAAACTCAGCAGGTGAGGCAGCCTCATGCAATCCTTGCATGTCTCATCCGCTGAGCTTCTCCAGCATTTTTGTCTACCTTCGATTTTTCCAGCATCTGCAGTTCTTTCTTAAAGGTGATCACAGAAAGTGTGCGGCCATGCCGGCGGCTTTGCGCAGGATGCGGTACAGCCAGAGCTCGGCCGCTGCTGCTCGGGGCGCCCGGCCGCTGCTGCTCGCGGATTTCAGGATAATTACAGGATGATTACAGGAAAAACCATTAATGTCCAAGTCATTTGTATATTACAGTGGTGTCAGCGCTGATCCGAGCGGAACTCCACTGGTCTCAGAACTCCAGCCTGAATATTGTTTTTCAACTACAACTTTTTATATTCTATCAATAAACCTAGCAATGTCACAAATTTTTGAGATTTTAAAAATCAAGTCTGCAATTTATCCCATCAGATAAAGCATAAAAAAGAAGTTTAATTTGACACCTAATTCACTTTGATATCTTCAGTATTAAAAAAGTTATGGCCATTTTCATACTCAGAAGTTAGCATCTTGTTCCCTATTGCTTTTCCATTGACTCAACACAAAAGCTGTGATCGAGGACAGTCAAAAGCCCATAACTTTCTTAAATATTAAGAGAACTGAATGAAATTTTCAGTTATTATAGATTGAAGCATTCTGAAACGAATATGAAACAATCTTACTTGGATGACCTGAAATTAAAGCATATAATTAGTTAGTTACCTAAATGTAGCTAATTACAAAATTGAATTACTAGATCTAAACATCTATCCATTTCTTAAAAGGTTAACAATTAAAAAAAACCTAAGTGTCCAAATAACATTCACACAATAATTCACAATATAACATGATTTTTAAATCTCATGGTCATGAATTTATAGGTCAAATTGAAGGAATTTAGTGTTTAATTCCCGTAAATTAATGGCCATTTAAATCAACTTGCGAGTGGGTTTTTGTGGAACGCGATGGATTGGAACGTTGCGGTTTGCGGTAAATTTAACCCCCATATCGGCAGGAAAAATACTGCCGGTTCGCATAGGGAATTAATCACCATTTCGCATTAAATTTTGATTAAAGGCTTCCTAAGAAGCACGTTTTTATGTAAAAATAAACGGTGTACCTTCTTTTGTCCCCTACATAAGATCCGCCCCGTTCAAAATTGATTTGAATTGTCTGAAGAAAAATTGCATTTTAAACCCCGCCGCCCCCCTCAAAGGCGCCAAAGTCGCACACACGGGCAGCGACAGAACTGCAGCGCCGTTAAAGGTAAGTTTTGTAACATACCTAATAAACATGTTATGATTCTTTACAACCATGTCAGTGTATGCATCTTAATCTTTTGGATCAGTCTACCATGGGAAACCTTATCAAATGCCTTAATAAAATCCATGTAGGCAACACCCACTACTGTACTCGCATTGATCACCTTCATCACTTAGTTTAGTTTATTGTCATGTGTACCAAGGTACAGTTAGCAGAAAGACAATACATGATTACAAATTGTAACTCTCTGAAATTTATGTTGAGGTCGGAGTCAGAGTCATGTATTTTTTACCGACTCCGAAACCATCAAAATTGCTCCGACTCGACGACTCGACGACTCGACAGCCCTGCTGTGAATCCATGTGTCCCAAACACTATGGTGCCCTGAAATGGGGGGGGGGGGGGGGGGAGGTGTATAAACACTGTGGTAAATTTCTATGGCGAAACTAAAATGTATAAAAATGGCCTTTATTAAAATCTGACAATGTGCACTTTAATCATGTGATTTATTTTCTATTATAAATCTCAAATTGTGGAGTACAGAGGCAAATAAATAAATTATGGGTCTTTGTACCAAACATGATGGAGGCCACTGTACATGGACAATGAAGCAGCAAGTGAATGGGGAAAACAAAGTCATTTTATATTTAATTAAGAATGAAGTTTAGACTAATTTTATTGGGGCAGTCGTTGTTAGAAAAATATAAAATTAAAAGTTGAGCCATTTTGATAATCAGCATCGACCACATTTAGCAATTACTTCACATTAACTTCGACCACATTTAGCTATTACTTCACATCCGGTGGGCGGCGCGACTCTCGTTGCAGCGGCCTCTGCAGTCCGTCTGTCTTTTTTTTGGTTCTCATTTGAGTATAGTTTTAGTGTTTTTTTTAGCTGGGTATGTGTGGGAAACTTTTAAAATCTTTTCCCTGTACGGAGGACCCGACCTTTTCTCTGTCGGGTCTCCGTTGTCATTGGGGCCTAGCACCGTGGAGCGGCCTCCAACTGGACATGGGGCTCCAGTCGCGGAGCTGCGGACTACTTACCAATATGGAGCTGGCCGAGTTCGGAACGGGAGGAGCTGTGGTGGCGCACTGCTGCTGCCCGACCCCGGAGATTCAGAGGCTCCAGCTGCCGGCCAGTAGATGGTGACATCGGGAGCCCGCGGGTCCTTGGTGGGAGACCGCTATTCGGAGCTCCCACGGCGGCAACTTCTCCCGCCCGAGTTGCCGTGTTGAAAATTACCTGGAGCGGGGCCTTACATCGCCCGGCGCGGCTTTATTGGCTGCGGGACTTGCTAGCGCCCGCGGGGGGCTCCAACATCAAGACCCGGAGTGCGGCCTTGCATCGCCCAGCGTGGCCTTATTGGCCACGGGACTTATTTATCGTCGCCCACCGGGGACTTTGACTTTGACATCGGGAGGAGAATGGGGAGTGCAGGGGAGAGATAAGACTTTGCCTTCCATCACAGTGAGGAGGAGATTCTCAATGAGGTTCAAATGACAATAAACGGTATTGTATTGTACATTGCTCCGACATTTGCTCAATTTGGAGTAAAATTGTGTTGTCTGGCAAAAGATCCTGGATCTTAATCCATACATGTTGATGCACATTTCGTGTAGACACTTTAATAGCTGCATAAACTAATGCTGAATTATTTAAAATATGCAAAGGCTGCTTACAATAGAGTGGGTGATAAAAACAGGGCAGAAAACAATGACTTTCCCAGTTCTACTGTGGTCTTTCAAGAAATGTAAGGAAATATATCCCTTTCCCAGCTTTAAGCACTATCTTAGCTATCAAGTTCATTCCACGCCACAGGTGATTTGCTTCCATTCACATCTCAATGAAGTAGTAGATCCAAATGTTACTCTACTGTGGGCCACCTATCTCAATAGACTAGGCTCAATCCATAAGGCAACAATTATTTAGCATCATTCCGTGCTAGGATGCTGTGCAAAGCCTACAAAAAATGGTAGCTACGAAAAATGATTGTGCTGTTTAATATGCTTACATTTCTAATTTAGTTATACAATTTACTTTGGGTTTTATCTTAAGGGGCACCTAAAAATATTTTGCAATTAGAGACACCATAGACACACCCACCATTTTCCTTGCTGTGAAGGCAAGACATAAATCAGATGCTGCAGGGCAGAGCCTCCTCTCTGCACCACCTCCGATCGTGAAACTGGACTCTGGGCTGTGCAAGGTCAGAGATAGGCACTCTGCAGCCACGCCAGATACACTTGTTGATTCCTGGCATTGTTGTCTCCTGGAATAATAGTCCCACTATGTTTCTCTTTCAAGAAGATAATTTATTTATTGGCCTGCCAAAGTTGTTTCTTCAAGATTGCTGCTGCTCCGCAGCAAATAATGCACAATATATTTCTCCATCATCTTAAAAAAGCTAATTAATTTCCAAGGAACACAGACATAGTATTGATCTGTATTTTATTCACCAATGTTAATGATTAACTTTATAGAGACAGTTTTCACCCCAATATTACTAGTATTTGCTAGTTCTTTTAGAAGGTAGACATATTTTTGCATATTTCTATTGCTGAAAATTTAGAGCAAGAAAGTGAATTGGAAAACTATAATAGTGTGTCTACAAATATATATATTTTTACATCTGTGAACTGGGTTATTTCAAGAGATGCACTAAATGTTAGGCAATTTGCAACAATAGTGTTGATTTTATAGCATAGTTTTAACACTGCGTGACTTCTTACATCTGAGCAGTTTATGTTAAATTTATTGCCAATTCGCAATTGACCTGCAAAGATAATGATGGAATGCTGCCTTCTCTGTGCATATTTTTTTAACTTAAGTGCACAGAGCCAAACATATAGCATTGACCTGCAGAATACAATGTCTGTTATGTGACCACAGAATGTTAAAAAAGGCATCTGTGAAGAGGCAAGAGCATGGCGTCATTAGGACAGATGGAGGAGTGAGAAAGCTTTGCATTCAGTTAACAAGTTTAGGTGGGGTGTGTAATCAAAATGTTCATGACTGTTTAACCTTGGAATTGTCCAGACATTCCTGCTATTTACAGCTTATACTATTCAAACAAAGTATCTAGCTTCTCCTGCGAGCCAAATTGAATTCTACTGTGCAGAGATACATCAACCTTTGCTGCTTTTAGACATTTATTAAAAATCTAGGCAGCCTTAATGGATGTTTATCAGAAAATAAATTGCATCCCTCAAAAGACAACTGTTTTTGTCACAGATTCTGAAATAATCAGGACCTCTGCAGTAAAGCTATTCTGGTTTTGATAAACAATCAGCTTCTATCATATTCTAATATTAAGTTATAATCTAGTAGAAAATGGAGGTATTACGGCTACGGGAGTCGAGACTGTCCCGTCAACGGGGGCTCGAAGCCCACGACCGAGGAAGAACTAAGGGAAAGGACTTGAACTTTATTTGGCCTTCCATCAGTGAGGAATGTGTAGGAGTCACTGTGGTGGATGCTCATGTTAAAATATGTTTTTGATTGTTTTATTTCCAAGATGGCTGCTGGAAGTGAGCGTGAACGCTGGCACAACTGGCTGCCGCTGCTCTCTCTTCGAATTGTGTATTGTTGCTGTCCCTTCTTGTTTTTATTTCATTTTGTTTATGTCTGTAATTTGCTTGTTTTAATCTGTAAGGTGTCCTTGAGAGTCCTGAAAGGCGCCCATAAATAAAATGTATTATTATTAAAATGCATTATTAAAGACTCAATAGTTACCTGATAACAGAACACATTTTACAGAATTGAAATAATGAATTGTAGGGGCGGCACAGTGGCGCAACGATAGAGTTGCGACTCTACAGCACCAAAGGTCCGGGTTCAATGCTGACTACGGGTGCTGTATGCACGGTTTGTACGTTCTCCCTGTAACCGTATTGGGTTTTCTCCATGGGTGCTCTGTTTTCCTCTCACATTCCAAAGATGTGCAGCTTTGTAGGTTCATTGGCTTCTGTAAATTGTCCCTAGCATGCAGGATAGAACTAGTGTATGGCAAGGACTTGGTGGGCCGAAGGGCCCGTTTCCACATTATATCTCTAAACTAATACATAGGAGCCACCTCAGTTGAACAAATCTATCCCATTGCACTATTAGCTTCTCCACCCCCAATCTCTCACAATTCTGTAAGTTTCTCATTCATCCAATTCCCATTTTCTCTGTTTACACAAGCACATACACATATTTCAAACCATAACCAAGCATTGCCAATAACCATTGGAAACATGTATTCCAACAGAATCCCTATCCCCCATCATGGGTAGTACTGCATTAGGTCTAATGCAGTGTTACTATTACACCGTTTCTACTTTAAATCACTCAGTAACTCCTGATGCTGAACTTCTCCCAAAAAATAGTGTGCGTACCAAACACTTACTCCCGAATGTAACGTTGTTATACAAATGGATCTAGGAATTTTAGTGCCCCTGTTTTAAGTATAAAGACAGTTGTATGAGGTATATGACAAAGGACTGAGAATGAAAGATCTATCCCTGTATCCTAATGGAGAGTATTGAAACAAAATGAATCAAACCTGCAGGTTGACAAAAATGCTGGAGAAACTCAGCGGGATCAGTACAGATCTGGAACTCAGCCAAAATAGTAAGATTAAATTAGAACTTACCAGTTTTAAGTTTGATCCTTATTTTATGAGGAGTTACGATGAGGGATTTCGTGAAGACCCCGCCAGCACGCATGCGCGACATTCTTCAAAGCAGCGGTGTGAAATAACAGATAGCAGAACTGACTGGAGATAGTAAGATTAAGAGAAACCATATACCAGTTGATCTTATGATAGAGGGTTGGGAGCGGAGGGCACAAAATCCCTCATCGTAACTCCTCATAAAATAAGGATCAAACTTCAAACTGGTAAGTTCTCGTTTAATCTTACTATTTTACTTCGGAGTAACGCGAGTGACTTCGTGACGATTTCAAAGCTCTGTAATTTCATGCCCTGGACCACGTCCATGCTCACACACTGCCGTAATAACTGGTGGAGGAAGTGTGTTAACGTATTTCAGACTTGTAACAGAGCTCGGGAACCGTTCAGGGAACAGAACTTAAAACAGTATCTGCAAACGTCGCAGGAGTGGCCACAGGTTTATTATAAAACCGTTGAGACGTGCCGCCATTGGCCCAGCCCGCTGTACCTCCTTGGTCCTCACCGCTGATATGGACGCAGCCATGGTAGAATGAGATTTGAAAATATCAGTGTCTACCCCTGCTGCATCCAACACCACCCTGAGCCACCTGGAAATTGTCTGCACAGTTACCCTGTGATGTGGGCTTTAAAAACTGATGAATAGACCCGTTTCCATTCTCCTTATATTTTGGGTGACATTAATATAATGATATGCATGGAATTCCAATTTAAGACCAGTTGTACCAGGTCTATGGTGTTTAAGAAATTCATCAATGAAAAAGGTTACCTTGGTAGGGGTCGAGACCCTCCTGTCCAGTTTTAGTTTGTGGAGGGTCTGGACCCGCTGAGCTGTTATAAGTGCCATTAACATCACCACTTTGTAGGTGAGTTTAGCCAGTGGGAGTTACGAAACTGGTGACCAACTCCCGAGTAGGGACAACACTACCCCAATATCACAGGTCCGCCACTGTATTAAGCTTACCCGGAAGGTATGTAGCTGAGATCCAAATATTTCAATGCACCAGTGCCAAATATGTTTGCCAATTCATCGCAAGATATCGACTTGATACCATCCATATGGTTTAATATGCCACCACTGTGGTATTGTCTATCTGTAGACGGACTGTGCCTATTATTGGTACCGGAGCTGCGCGTAGCATCAAAATGATCAAGACTAAGCTGGTGAGTGTTTTTGCCTCCAAGTTTTCACCAGACCTAGACACTGAAACTCTATCTGTGTATCTTAAAGAAAAACTTGGCCGTGAGGTTACCTGTCAAAAGATTGACACTGTACACAGTAGATACTGTTCAATTAAAGTATCTGCATAATGTAATGAGGTTGGCGAAATGTACAATCTGGAGCTCTGGTCAGAAGGGGCATTTGTCCGGCGCTATTACGAGACGCGCAGGGTTGGAGTCATCGGATCAAGCACTGCGCCTGTTGTGGGGGTAATAAGTGTGCCTGCTGGTGCTAAGGGCACTCACAGTCTCGCTAAATGACCATTCAGGTTTTATCGTACAGCTGTCGTGGCCTGCATTTGGACCAGAGCGCGGGGGATAAAGCTCGCCGCTCAGTTGTTCATAAGTGATATACTAAGATTTTATATGTATTTTTTGGTGTTTTTTTATATGCAATGTATTTTTTATGTAATGTTGTCCCTTGTCTGGACATTGAGTCTGAAATAAAGGCTATTATTATTATGATTATATGCTTGTGAACAAAGGACTGAGGATGGAATGTTTTCAAAAAAATGTTTTTGCTAATGTTACCAGGTCTGCTGCTATAACATAGACCGAGTAATCTGTATCTGTATCTTGATGTACAATCACCATCACTGGTTGTCACATACGTTAGGATATATTGTGATCAATTCCAGGCTTAACAGAGGTTCTCAGCAAAAACAACCCAGATTTCTTACTAATTTCTTACTTTTTATTCGTGTATGGGTATGTATATGTTTGCCATTTTCTCTTGCATTATTTATGAAAGATTCCCCATGAGGTGTTAAATTGGTAAGTCTACATGTGCCAGGTTTATCTTTCCCATGTCACTGGACTGCAGGAAATTTTCCGCAAATCAGAGGTGTTAAGATATAACCGGAGGACATAGATTCATGGTAAGGGTCGGCCAGGAAGAGGTTTAGAGGGGACTAGACTAAGTGGGACCCGTTGGGTCCCTGTCACACAGGAGGCTTGGTCCACCAACGCAATTTTCCACCACTCACCCATAGCCCTCAACTGCACAGGCGCAGCTCATTTCCCCTCATTCCTAGCACTCTATCCCCCTCCTCCACCGTCCCTCTTCTTTCCCCTCTCCTCCACCCCTCCCCTCCCCCATCCCTCCCTCACCTCTCTTTTCCCCTCCCCTACCCTCAGTCATTCCCTCCCTCTATATCTCCTCTCCCCTTCCTACCCCCTCTTATCCCTCTATCCCCCATCTCCCCCCACTGCCCTCCCTCCTCTCACTCTATTCCCCACTCCCTACCTCCCCCACTTCCCCCCTCCTCTACTCTCCCTCTATTCCCACTCCTACCCCATTCTTCCTTCTCACCTCCACCCTCATCTGTTTTCTCTCGTCTTCCCCTCCCCAAATCCATCCCTCACCTCTCCCTCCCTCTCCTTTCCCCTACTCTCAGTCACTCCCTCCCTTCCTCCATAACTCCATCCTCTCCCTCTATCCACTCTCGTCCCCCACTCTCCCTCCCCAGAATATCGAGGTTGCCGCTCCTCTCCCACCTTGCATGCCCCGGAGGAGCATCAGCCGCCGGCGCCCTCAGAGCCAGGCCTCGGTTCAGCCCGGGAGCACCAGCAGCTACGGCCGCACCGGCGTGTGGGCGGGGGGGGGGGGAGAGCTTGGAGAAATGATCGGGGGGAAGAGCCATGGGGAGAAGGGGGTATCACGGGGAGGGGGCAAGAGCCAGCGAGGGGGACGAGAGGGGAATGGGTTGGAGCCTCAGGGCGTTGCGATGGCAGTGCGTTTGGGACTCACAGCAGGCGCTGGATGCTCTCCTCCGCCGGGATCAGACTCTCCGCTTTACATTTGGCGGCATTGCCGCGCTGCTGCTTAGGGCAGGGCTTTTTCGGGTTCCTCCGAAAGTCCGGTTGCAATCCTCTGCTGGCTTTCCTCATCTCCACTAAAGATGCAATGGTGCAGGAAGGGGCGGACCGTCCCGGGGAGTGACAGGGGAAGAGACTAAACCGCGCGCCGCTGGAAGGCAGGGGAAGAAATCTATCTGCGTTCAAGCGGTTTTTAAGATTTTTAAACCTCGCTAATTTTGACGACATTCAACCAATCGGAACAAAACTTGGTGGACTCGCAGCATAGGAGAACAGTGAGTGAACTGTTTTTACGCAAATAGAATGACCATCAAACCGGAAGATAACAAGATCAGAGTTTTAGTTATGTACAGATATGAGGGAGACATTTACCTAGAGAGGAGCCAGTATCTGGAATGTAGTGTTTAGGGTGTAGTTGACTTTAGAGTGCAGCAGAGAACCACTTGATTTGCCAATGTTAATGACCAAGCACTGGGAGATTGGATTAATATGGAACAGTGCCCACTCGTCAAAGTGGATAAGTTGAGCCAAATGGCCCGTTTCCATGTTATATAACTCTTTGACATTTAAAGATTCGAGGAAAGGTATACTTAAGCAAAACAAGCCTTACTAAACCACAATGGGTACAAAAGAAAATCAAAGATAAAACTGAAGAGTACTGCAATCCCATTGGCTACTTGTAATTCCTTTTCTTTGCTTCAAAATTCGTTGGAAAATAGAAAGCATTAATAAACAGTATTCAATGGTGGAAAATAGATCCCAATCATATACATTAATTGCATCTAAGGTGCATCTAAGAGAGGTGATAACCAGTGTCAAGAGAGTTTTGTCATATGTCCCAGATAAAACAATTAAATTCTTACTTGCACAAGGAACCAAGTAATAGAAGGCTCAAAAAGAGGGGGAAAGTTGGTAGGATATAAGAGCACCAATGACCTTTGTTCTTTTGAATTCTACCAACTTTTCTTGCAGGGACAGCAAGCTTGAAATACTTATGATAAAAGATAACAAACGTAACTCTCGGCCATAAATCTGAGGAAGGTAAATGTGCATCCAATAACAGGAATCATCAGAAACCTCATATTGGCCAGATAGAGCGGAAGTTAACACAAGTGTCCAATAGAGTCCACCTGGCTTGTTACCCCAACTGCCCACAATAGGAATGCTGAGTAAACCAACAGTAACCGGTAGCTAAATTCTGCATTTACAGCAGCATTTTTTCCTCAAAGAAATTGACTTTCCAAAGAATTGAGAATTCCAGTTATTACATTTTCTACCTAATCCATTTACCCTCATTTTATATTTACAGTAAATCAATTTTGTATTACATTTAATGCAGATTGTAAATGACCACAATTAAGAACTTCTGGGCTACACAGTCCTTTCAATTTCAAAGAATGACGGACGTTTAACTTCTTACAACTGTTCCATAATTGTTCCGTTCAGCACCTCACCCTTTTTGTTCTTACCACGTTTTAGACCCAAGATTTTCTCCTTTAAATCATCATTAAAATGTTCTGTCGATAACTAGTGTATACTACCCAATTCACAGTTGAATACATCAAAAGAATAGGTGTTTTTTGGGTATTGTTCTGTCTTAAAGCAGCATTTTAACAGAGATAATGCAAGGTCGTTGTCCTCTCAAAAAAATGCAGTGCATAGATAGCAAACAACAGTTTGAAAAAAACAGCAAGTTTTTTCAGTGAAAATTAAATGACAAGTTAAACAATCCTTTATTCCTATCTAAAAATGGCCTTCATAAACTTAATGAACGAGACTTAAAAGCTGTGCAGACAAAAATGCACTGTTAATTTTATATTTATGCAATATTACACCCGGGGCAATATAAAACGCATATTTTAGGTTGTCCATTTTGATAAAATTCTTATTCCAGGCATGTGTAAAAGGGTTTCAAAGATTATTTAATTATTTCAAGGAATTAAAATGAGAAATTCAATCATTATCCACAATTACAAATATGTAAAATAAAGTGCCGCTTAAACTGCAAATTCTTATATAAAACTGCCAATTGAAATCACTTTCATGCTTTCTTACAACATCTTACCCACTATGATAAGAATTACCAGTTTAAAGTTGTTAGGTAAAGCTAAATCATAAAATTAAGATACCGTGAACATTATCTGTTACTAAATTCTCAATAAAAGCGACACAAAACTTACCAATAAAATTACACAGGTCAGTATGCTTACATATCAGACAATACCAAGCACTGCAATAACCTACAAAATGCTTTGCTTAAAAAAAAAAATCAGGATAACTAAAACACAGCTGAATACATGCTATAAATGATAAAGACAATCTGATCTGATGCTCAAGAGGAAAGCCTAATCTCCAATATTAATGTAGGAAAAAGCTATAAATTTATCTTAGAGAAGCACGTTAATTCTACATCCATGTGGATTAAGACGAGTAACAATATAGCCATCCCCCACTATATTAAAATATGTTCATCTCTGGACAATTGGTTGACAAAGAGAACCAGTACCCTTTCAAAATACATAGCAAACCATTTCAGAATTTGATGCAATTCAGTACAATGCATGAAAATTAATCTGAAGTTTAGGGTGCAAAAAGACAATTTTTTATGTGAGCAATCCTAGAAATAAGACAACATGAAATATCATGAACAAAAAACAATGTTTAATTTAGAGATGCAGCAGGGAAACAGGCCATTCGCCCATATACTAAAACCTGCACCACTTTAGAATGTGGCAGGAAACCGGAACACCTGGAGAAAACCCAACGGGAGAAAGTACAAACTCCGTACAGATAGCACCCATGGTCAGGATCAAACCCGGGTCTATGGCGTTGTGAGGCAACAGCTTTATCGCTGCATCACTGTGCCATTCTTGTGAGTTTATTCTTGTAACTTTAACCTCAAGGTGGTGAGCACAAGTTAAGCATGCGTCCTATAATCTACCCTACTCGTTGCGTACAGACATGGTATATTTACGCTCCTCAATATAGAATGATCATTGGATTGTTCTTGAAGTGACTGCAAGAACTGTTCCATGATGGTCACATTAAAGATTACAAATCAATCATTCAATGCAAATCAAAGTCCTAAATGTCTCTTAACGAAGTGAATCTTAAAAGTACACTGTTTCTAGTGTGTACTCAATTATCCTAATCTTTCTGCCAATTAATACAGGAGGGAAAAAAACGATGTAAAAACATCAAAAATGCTTTGCTGTACGAAGGGAAGACTTGATCTTGAGTATATAATGGTCAAAATAAATTGGGAAGCTTTCATTTTCTTTAGTTCTTAAAAAAAAAGATAAATATTTCAATTCAAGGAACATTCCAGCAGTTTTCAAAGACAACACTAGATTTTTAAATTTCTGTCTATAAACTTGCAAATCAGAAATCGACTAAAAACAATTAAATTATCTGAATCAAGCTCCATCAGTATCTTACATGCTGAAGAATTAAAATTAATTATCCCTGCTCCAAAGATCCCATCCATGTTTACTGACCTCATTGAGCTGTTTTACGACAATCCAATATTAAGTCTTTGTAATGCTTCAAAGGTCTGCCAGGCTATCCATCTGTGCCAGTAAATAATTACAGCAAGATGCTAGATATGGAATTTTTCCTGTTCAGTAAACAAAATGATTGAATTTCAAAAAAATTATAGTACAAGCAACCACCATCCAAATGATAAAATTAATTTTCAAGGTTGGTTTTGTACCTTGATACTTTTTACACCTTGATATAACATTGTGTAACAAAACATTCAAACTGCATTATTTAAATGGATTCTTCAAAAACACACAATCCAATACAAAATTAATTGAGCAAGTTGAGCCGAAGATTTAACTCAGCTGCAGTAGGTCAACAGACCACCATATGCAGCAATGGAATTAAATATTAGACCATTATGTATAACAGTCATCAATCCAATATTGCCTTCATTGTGCCAGCCAGGTCAGCTTTCTATCCCGAATGGAGTAAACATTGAGTGAGCATTGCAACTGAATGTTACCTGTTTTTCAGTACAATTAAACATCATAAAGTTGTTATGATGTTCAGGTCTAAAACCTTAATCAGCACTAGTTCTGTTTATACTTTCAAAATGTTTCTCTTTCCAGATAAAAAGAAAGGTGGTCAGAATGTGATATTTCAGATTTTTTGTGCCTTCAGTACTTTTTATTTTTCATTAAGAAGTCTTAGAATTAAGCATTTTATTCCACAGGAATCCTCCAATGCAAATAACAAGGCTACATTTTCATTTCAAATGAAACATTAAAAACATTCATCTCCAATTTAGTTAGCAACACAAAATTAAACAATGATTTATTTAACATTCTATAACAATAAATAAAAGTGTGCAATGGATGAAAAAAATGGGCCAATCGGCCACATACCACACATGGTCTTGGATAAAATACATTTTCGACAGTGAGATGGATAGGAGAGGTTTCAATGAATATGGGCCAAACACAGGCAAATGGTCCTCTCAGAGAAGGGGCATCTTAGTCAGCATGAATGAGCTGGGCCGAAGGCCCTTTTACTGTCCATGAAAGGAAACAGCACTCAAGAGACAGAGCTAAGCTTCAAAATGTTAAAGAAGGAACTGCAGATGCTGGAAAATCGAGGGTACACAAAATGCTCGTGAAACTCAGTGGGTGCAGCAGCATCTATGGAGCGTAGGAGATAGGCAATGTTTCGGCTCAAAACCCTTCTTCAGAATGTTAAATTAGGTGAAAGGTTTAAAGGACTAATTGGAACTTATTAAAACATTCAAATGATTTACATGCTCATATTATCAAATGTAATTTGCAGATTCCATGAGGAAAACTAACGCAAATAAATAAATAGGCAACGGGCAGTAAAATCAGTGAGTGAATCAATGAAAGCAAATATAACATTTTGAACCATTTTGATTGTATTTGCACTGAAATGCTAAATCTAGCTATTAAACATTAATTTTTGCTTACGATTAAAACGGATAGCTCATTTTGACTGATCTGCTTTCTAAAACTGTTTTGCCCTGGCAGCAATCTATTATTAAACTCAGGATGTTTAATTGCTGTTGAACAATTTCTAGCCTACACAGTAAATTTCATTTTGGAAAGGAGAGCATGTAAAGGCATTGTGGGAAAAGTGCAATCACAAATATCATCAAGACAAGAAAAGTCTGATTGTGATGATTTGAGAAATGTCTCCCTATTGTCTCCCAGTGAAGAAGGACATTCTCTCAGATCAGCAATGCAAATTCACCTTGAGGGTAAATATAATGCCTGCTAAATTGTTGCCTTTGATCCCACAAAAACCTCAGTCAATAGTAGGGGTTATGGGAAAACTATATTTCATGGGGAATCTTCATCTGGTCCATATTTACTTGCAAACCTTGAAATTCAACACATCCATCGCAGACCAAAGCCCAATGCGTATTGTCAATACACCAACCCATGCCTCAATCTTCCTCACGATGCAACTTCAGTTCACTTTTTCAAACCAAATCTTCCACTGAAGTGAAGCTAATTTACAGGTAAGGTGAAAACCACTCAATCTTCACTATATCCACTCTAGGACGAGGATCACAGTCACTGAGTTGCACAATTATTAATGGCAATTCAGGGGCTGAACTCCAAACTATTGTGAACTCCTGAATACTTGAACTGCATTGTAAAGAACCCCATTAACTTTTCCTAATTGTTTCCTTTTTACATACTTGGAAGGATGTTTTTGGTGTCTGTTTCTATGATTTCATTTGATAAACCTTTTATTTTGCTTGCGCTTTTCTTGTCAATCTCTTAGTCCTCGTTTATTGAACTTTACTTCTTCCCCCATTTCTTGGCCTTACCTTTTACAATATTAGCCTTTTGCTTTCGATTAATACTATATTTAAATTCTAGTTATAGCCACCGCTGGACCACTTTTCCCGTTTTTTAATTTAAAAATAGACATTACTTGAAAGCAATTTAAAAGTTATCAATTACACATTTGCTGACATTGTTTTAATCAAAGATCCAAGTCTATAATCTTTGGTTTTAATGAAGACACAAGGACCTGCAGATGCTGGTTTTCAAAAAATGACAATGTGCTCAGTAAGTCAGGTAGCATCTCCGGAGATCGTGGTTTGGCGACATTTTGGGTCAGGATTCTTCGTCAGACCGATTGTAATTGGGAGGGGGGTGGGGGCAGAGCTGGAAGAAGGGCTCGGAAGAGACAAGATCTGGAAAGTGATAGGAGAATACAGCTGAGGAGGTTGGTTGTTTGGCAGATGGTTGGCAAAGGGCTAGAGATGAAAAGACAAAAAGTGTGGGATAAGGAGACAAGAATAGAAGAGGTCCAACATTAGATGCCAGAAGGTGGAATATAGATGGAAGGGGAAATGGAGAAGTGGAAAAGGGAGAAATTATCGTGTATCCAGGTGGGGTACAGGGAAGGGAGGGATATAAAAGGGCCCAAGTAGAAGGGTGTGTGTTTAGGCTAGTTACTTAAAATTGGAGCATTCAATGTTCATACAATTGGGTTGTGCGCTACCCAAGCGATATACAAGGTCCTGTTCCACCACGGGATGGCAATTTCAGAATTGGTGCTCACGGGCTCCAAGGTGCCCAGTAATGGCATTAATCCAGCTGAGGGCAAGATTAAAGCTGAGAAAGAAGTTCGAGTTGGAGATGCAACTGAAGAATCAACACCATGGATCAATTCAGATGGCAATGGGTGAGGTCTAGGACAAAGGTCAGTATGGGGTGGAAAAGGGATCCACCACAGTAACTCACACCTCCTGCCTCAGTTTTCTTATTTAGATTTAAGACAGGCATTTCAGATTGAATTAAATCACTTTTTAATTTCTAAAATTCCATGACATTATGATCTCAAGAGGCTTTCATTGTATCATTTTGTCAATATTATGGTTGTCCCCATCTCCAACACTGCATACTCAGCTCTGTCACGGCCATCTTCGCTGATTGCAGCTTTTATTTGCACATTGGTCGAGTTTTCACTTGTAAATTAATGTAAGTTCTATGTATTACATTATTTCTAATCTTACAATATCCTTACTATTTAAAACTTGCAACTGTGTTTGAAAGTGTCTGATTATCAGTGAGATTTAGAAACAGTTGAAAAAGACCTTTGACATCAATAGCTTAATTGTTGGATATGGAATGCTCCACCTCAAATAATAGACCAAGGAGCAATGCCTGAAGCTGCAGGGTCAGAAAAGCTTGATTCAAACATGGAGATTGGAGTGCACAAAATGAGATTGTGGTGGTGGTGAGGATGCATGGGAAGAATGAGCCAATTGAAACGCTATTCAACCTATTAATCTCAAAGAAAATTGCTACGACCAAGATATTGAGTGGTTAGCCAGTCAATACGCCCAATTCAATGCTAACTTGAATCATCACCCAGACAGCCAACAAAATAATCACTTGAATTCATGATATCATGAGATCAGACAATAACTGACCAAACCTGACATACAAATCCTAAAATGGTTAAATATATTGCACAACAGAATTTAACATGGATAGTTCCACGCACTAATGTATCTCAGTTTGATTTTCAAAGCAAATGAACACTTCATATAACTAATTCCATATATAAACATCTAAATTGGACATTTTCAAACAATTGTTATTAATTCAACAGTAAATAGAACTGACTGCAGAAGTGGTTAAACATTTCAAATTCAGAGACTGACAATCTATCGACGAATATATTAGAAACTAATGTTGGGCAGAATGAATCATATACCATTTAAATTTGTTTTTGCAAGCAGGCAACTTGTTACTATTTTTAGTTAGGGATAACATGAAAAAATGGGCATGGATAAAAACAGCACTGTTAACCAATTTTTCAGTTATGTTTTCCTTTAGGAAAACTTTAAATATGTTCTGAAGCAAGGGGGGAGGGTGCTTCAGACAACCTTCAATGCCGAGCCGGACATGAATGGACGATTAGAAAAATGCAACCATTTAATAATGGGTAACCTATACAGAGGGAGGACATACAATTTCCACAGACAACACTCGAGGTCAGGAATGACTAATCCTGTATCTGACCATATTTATGCTCTCTCTGCATAGACCTTGATCTGTCTGGATATCTCTCTCCATCCTCCTTAAACAAACGCAGTAACTATGGTGAGGAAATCCATGAATTTGCCACGCTCCATGTGGAAACATTGATCACCTCGATCATAAATGGTTGACTCCCATTTCCTGAAATTATGACTCCTCGTTAGAATTCCCCAGTAAGGGAAATTCTGACAGGCCATAGCTAGCTTGTCATCCCCCCTCAAAATTATTTTGTTTTAGCCAGAACTCTGTCCAATAGTCTTCTCAAACATAAAATACCTAAATTTAGCCAACCAACATAAAAGACAGTTCCTTCTTTAACAACATAAAAGACAGTTCAGGGTAGCATTTTAAATATGTATAAATGCACTAACATTCTAAACTTTAAGTAATAAGTGCATCCATTTTCCACAACAAGGGCTTTGCCTCAGTGAACAATGGAACTTGGCTACAGCTAAAATTACTGTGGTGGTGTAACACTTGGAAAACCTGAGCTTTGAAATAAAGCCTGGCAAAATAAAACGGGCACTTGTTTTTCTTTATCCGAGAGATCAATTTATATTAGATGGAAAATGGTTGGCAAATTCTATAGCAAAGGAACCTTTCAAGACAAAAAAATTAACCAGTCACTTAACTTTTACAATGGAAATATTTGATTAAGGTTCCCTTTTTTTTAAATGCTTTTTGTAATACATTAAAAATCATTGTTATGCTGTCTGATTGAGGCCCAGCTTACATCTAGCCCAAGGATGCTGAATTTCAAAAATGTTATAGTTATAGTTTCAACAGTTTATATTTAGCACAAAATCTGTTAATTGAAATATGGATACAAGTTCCAATCTGAGAACTGAGAAAGACAAGAACAATATCAGTAATTAAAATTATGAAATAAATAGAACAATCAAACAAAAATGCATGGATTTTAGTTGTTCTGTAAAAAATGGGTTGAAAACTGATATACTTCCACATAGAACAAGCTCTAACGAGTAGTCTTATGGATAAAAATACAAAAAGCATATATCAGAAAATACCTCCGAGGTAATTCGATTATGACCTTCCATAGATTTTAGATCATGCAGATAGCTTCCTCATTGTTCTGATAGACTAGTGTGGTTACTAAATGTTTCGGGTTGCAGTCAACTGGCAAATCATTGCCTGCACTACATCTATTAAGCACTTTCAGAAGAAAATGCTGTGCTGCAGAGACCTTCCCACGCATTTACTATTGCGGATGCTTCAGACAGGAACAGACAAACAGGTAATTTTGACACTAGTAATCTATTTTAACTGCTTCAACAGTCATTGTTTTTGTTCTGCCGAGTTGAAAGCAATTTCATTTTGATCAACGATTCAATGTCATTAAACAGAATTCAAAGATAATATTTTTTGCTTACAAATTAAGCACTCTAAATGATACATAATGATATTAAGCTTTGACTTTAAATTTCAAATAGACAAGCAATAACCCTTAGAGAGGAGAAACAAACAAACCTTGTTAAGATTGCTTTTGCTATCACTTTTTCATTGAAATCTGGACCAAAGATGTTGGAGTAGAATAATTCCACTTTTAGCCAGCACCAATTACTCACAGGTCAGGTAAGCTGCGATGCAAAATAAGCTATACATTGATATTACAATGTGCCTGCTAATTGGTAAATCTACCAAAAAAGCAAACCAGCATCTTTCACAATTTTCCACAAACTTGTAAGTATTATCAGAGGTCTTAATTACCGTTAAATTTAGTGAACAGGCATTGCATTATTTCCACTATTGTCCTTTCAATTCTTTCTCTTCACACATCTAAGACAGATCCTCCAATCACCTGACCTCCTTCAGGGAATCTCTTCTCTCACATCACCAACTCACTTTTTCAATGCTCATAAATCTCACTACTCTTATGCTTTTATTCCAGGCGTGACCCCTTTTTAGCAAGCTCTGCAGCTGTAGTCAGTGTCTTTCTCGGCATGCCCTGAAAAGCTCATCAAGAAGGCATGACAAATATGCTATGAATGAAAACCCCCACCTGCTTCATTCAACTCTCTCACCAACTTCCATACCTGTCAAATACAGGGCTCTCACTTAACTATTTTTCCCTGTTGCCAGCCGGGCAACCTTGGCAGCTTTTTAGGTTGCCAAATGACAGTTTAGGTGGTAATTTAAGACGGTCTGCATGACGCGTGCGATAATGTGCTCAGACGAAGTGCGTAGTTACCAGTCGGAATTATGCTCAATGAAGCTTTCACATATTATCTCTGCTTCAAATAAAGTCACAAACTAAACATATTCACACCAATCAAGACATGATATATACCACAATGACATGCAGCGAAATTATAATACAATATCTCAACTCTTTTTACACATTGCAATTTCTATTAGTTCTTTCCACTTCCAAACAAAAATGTGGTTGGATTATTCAGCGTATGATCAACCTGTGTCAATAAATGCTGAACTATGGTAACATATATGCTTAACCACGTACAGTACAGATTGATGCAAGCATGTTTCAGTGAAGGACCGAAAATTACCATGACATGGCAATAGCATGGGTCGTTATGGCTATTGGTATGGAAACACTTTAGCTTCCCACATAATTTATCCATAACCAAAGATAGAGGTTGCAAGGAAATTTCTAGACATGTTATGATAATAGCTGTTAAAACCCACTATACCCATCTGAGAGGTTAAACATTACACCGGGGGACAGAGGGATACGACAAGAGGCACAGAGGGAGGCGGGGAGGGAGGCGGGGAGGGAGGCGGGGAGGGAGGCGGGGAGGGAGGCGGGGAGGGAGGCGGGGAGGGAGGCGGGGAGGGAGGCGGGGAGGGAGGCGGGGAGGGAGGCGGGGAGGGAGGCGGGGAGGGAGGCGGGGAGGGAGGCGGGGAGGGAGGCGGGGAGGGAGGCGGGGAGGGAGGCGGGGAGGGAGGCGGGGAGGGAGGCGGGGAGGGAGGCGGGCAGACAGCGAGGGAGGCGGGCAGACAGCGAGGGAGACGGGCAGACAGCGAGGGAGACGGGCAGACAGCGAGGGAGACGGGCAGACAGCGAGGGAGACGGGCAGACAGCGAGGGAGACGGGCAGACAGCGAGGGAGACGGGCAGACAGCGAGGGAGACGGGCAGACAGCGAGGGAGACGGGCAGACAGCGAGGGAGACGGGCAGACAGCGAGGGAGACGGGCAGACAGCGAGGGAGACGGGCAGACAGCGAGGGAGACGGGCAGACAGCGAGGGAGACGGGCAGACAGCGAGGGAGACGGGCAGACAGCGAGGGAGACGGGCAGACAGCGAGGGAGACGGGCAGACAGCGAGGGAGACGGGCAGACAGCGAGGGAGACGGGCAGACAGCGAGGGAGACGGGCAGACAGCGAGGGAGACGGGCAGACAGCGAGGGAGACGGGCAGACAGCGAGGGAGACGGGCAGACAGCGAGGGAGACGGGCAGACAGCGAGGGAGACGGGCAGACAGCGAGGGAGACGGGCAGACAGCGAGGGAGACGGGCAGACAGCGAGGGAGACGGGCAGACAGCGAGGGAGACGGGCAGACAGCGAGGGAGACGGGCAGACAGCGAGGGAGACGGGCAGACAGCGAGGGAGACGGGCAGACAGCGAGGGAGACGGGCAGACAGCGAGGGAGACGGGCAGACAGCGAGGGAGACGGGCAGACAGCGAGGGAGACGGGCAGACAGCGAGGGAGACGGGCAGACAGCGAGGGAGACGGGCAGACAGCGAGGGAGACGGGCAGACAGCGAGGGAGACGGGCAGACAGCGAGGGAGACGGGCAGACAGCGAGGGAGACGGGCAGACAGCGAGGGAGACGGGCAGACAGCGAGGGAGACGGGCAGACAGCGAGGGAGACGGGCAGACAGCGAGGGAGACGGGCAGACAGCGAGGGAGACGGGCAGACAGCGAGGGAGACGGGCAGACAGCGAGGGAGACGGGCAGACAGCGAGGGAGACGGGCAGACAGCGAGGGAGACGGGCAGACAGCGAGGGAGACGGGCAGACAGCGAGGGAGACGGGCAGACAGCGAGGGAGACGGGCAGACAGCGAGGGAGACGGGCAGACAGCGAGGGAGACGGGCAGACAGCGAGGGAGACGGGCAGACAGCGAGGGAGACGGGCAGACAGCGAGGGAGACGGGCAGACAGCGAGGGAGACGGGCAGACAGCGAGGGAGACGGGCAGACAGCGAGGGAGACGGGCAGACAGCGAGGGAGACGGGCAGACAGCGAGGGAGACGGGCAGACAGCGAGGGAGACGGGCAGACAGCGAGGGAGACGGGCAGACAGCGAGGGAGACGGGCAGACAGCGAGGGAGACGGGCAGACAGCGAGGGAGACGGGCAGACAGCGAGGGAGACGGGCAGACAGCGAGGGAGACGGGCAGACAGCGAGGGAGACGGGCAGACAGCGAGGGAGACGGGCAGACAGCGAGGGAGACGGGCAGACAGCGAGGGAGACGGGCAGACAGCGAGGGAGACGGGCAGACAGCGAGGGAGACGGGCAGACAGCGAGGGAGACGGGCAGACAGCGAGGGAGACGGGCAGACAGCGAGGGAGACGGGCAGACAGCGAGGGAGACGGGCAGACAGCGAGGGAGACGGGCAGACAGCGAGGGAGACGGGCAGACAGCGAGGGAGACACAGACACAGAGGGAGACACAGACACAGAGGGAGACACAGACACAGAGGGAGACACAGACACAGAGGGAGACACAGACACAGAGGGAGACACAGACAGAGACACACAGACAGAGAGAGAGACACACAGACAGAGAGAGAGACACACAGACAGAGAGAGAGACACACAGACAGAGAGAGAGACACACAGACAGAGAGAGAGACACACAGACAGAGAGAGAGACACACAGACAGAGAGAGAGACACACAGACAGAGAGAGAGACACACAGACAGAGAGAGACAGAGACAGAGTCAGCGCTCCTCGGAAAACATCGCCCCGCTGCCTAGGCCGTTCCTGTCCACCGCCAAAGGGGGACGCGGTTGGGATCTTCTCGCCACCGCCTCCCCTGCTCCGCCATCCAACAGCAAGGTGCGGGGCTGAGCGGTGCAGCTCAAAGATCCTATAGCTATAGATCCCATAGCTATAGGATCTGTGGTGCAGCTGCTTCAGACGGCGGAAGGAGGCCTCCCCCTCCCTCCCAGCCTTGGCGTGCGAGAGGGTTTGTTTTGAAAGCGCCGTTGGCAGAGTGGCAAGCAGCGGCCGCTATCACGGCGGGCAGGGTGCGGGAGGAGATGGAGCCGCTGCTGCTGCTGTGCGGGGCCCGTCATTCGCTCCGACCCTCCATCACACCCCACCTAGTATTTTTGCCACGCAATACAGCCGCCGCCGACACTAAATGTCACGTTCCTTTTCTCCAGAGATGCTGCCTGACCCGCTGAGTTACTGCAGCTTTTTGTGTCTATCCTCGGTATAAACCAGTATCTGCAGTACCAAACCAGGCAAAATGACTCGGCGTTTAGGTTGCGCAGCGGCACTTTGGGCGGTCATTGGCACCCGGGCAAACGTTAATTTCGAGCCCTGCAAATACTAATGCGGACAATCTAATTCCCATTCAGCACTGACCCATTGGATTGACAATGTGTTAGCTATCATCACCTCGCTGTGCATTTCAGTTCAAAATATTAGTTTTCTTGCAAAAAAGGCCTTGCAATCCATTGGCTGACTGAACCAACTAAATCTCATGTTACCAGGCATGACTCGTCAGCCAAAACTGTTCACACAATTCTATGATCACGACAGAATGCAAGGATAATTTTCATTACTGCCATGCATCTCTTAAACTCCTTTCCCATCACCTCAATCTTGCATCCAACAATTATATCTTTGCATTAACAGGTCAGAGCTGCCTCTACTGCTTCCCTCTTTTTTTAATTCTCCTGGCAAGCTCCAACACATTGACATCTTTCACTTTTCTCCTCATGCCCTCTCCAAATTCGTTGTCCTCTGCACAAGATCCACCCCTGCTCCCATGATCCCTGTGCACTATTCCCTTCATGGGATCCTGCATACCATCAATTGTTCCCATTTTCCAGTTACTACCTACCACTCCTTTAAAACCACCAGCATCCCTCTCCTGATACTATTTAACCACAGGCACATATACAACCTTCCTTTCACATTTGAAGTCGATAAACATATTTAGAACAAGCACACAACAATGCACAGAAAAGGGTATTTCTGCCAATCACACGTGCTGACCATGATACCAATCTAAATAATCCTGTGAATTTGCCCGTATTCCTCTATTTGCCATTTGCGTTTCTAAATGTCTTTTAAACATAGCTATCTTATCTACTTCTACCACTTCCCCAGCAGCACATTCCAGACACCTACCAGTCTGAGTTAAAAACGTGACTTACAATAAACTTCCTGTTGCAGTCGAGCTAATTTAACGCGTAAATGCCAAGTTTTTCAACATGTGTCACCTTGACTCCAGAACCAATATCACTCCAACTTCCCTCGTTGAGCAATGGTTGCTTATGTGAGTATATTAAGATACTGTTTTGAGTCAGCATCATCTTGTCCAGTGAACTTTACAAGACAATGGACCTTCCACTTACACTAAACATCCATAGAACAAGTTATCTAGTAAATTGCCCTGCTAGATTACATCACAGCCTGAAAATAAAGAACCATGATAAATACCTGGAAAAATAGACATTTTTTCCTACTTTGTGGCCAACAATGAAGAAAGACATCAATGAAATTCACCATCACTTTTAGTGCACCACAATAGCATATGGCCACCTAAGAGATAGTACATTTTAATATCAAGACCTTAAACTTGACGCCATGCTGATTGTTTACTGAATATCGTAATCCCCATTCTCCAGTACACTTGAATCACAGACAACCAAATATTTAAACTGACTAGCAAACTATAAAGCATTAGGCCGCTTCCTTTATAACCATCTAGCCTAATGTTGCAGGAAGTGTGACATCAACAGGCAATGTCACATCAACAGGAAATGTTCCTATAACACGGAACTTCAAAGTTAATTTTAGTTTTTATGAATTTGTAACCATTTGGGACAACCCAATTGTTCACGTGCTGTGAGAAATATGTTGTGGGCAGTCATTTTTGCCCAAGTAACCAACAGTGCAATTTTCATTGATCATCTGATCTCTTCAAATTAATTTTATTCTCAATGCTAAAGGCAATGTTTTTTGCCCAAAACCAAGCTGCACTGCTTGATTGCTGATAGGAATTCAAGGGCTTACCAGAAATGAAGTACCCTAACCTTAATCCACAGAACCCGCAAGTAGAGTCTGTCAACAATGATGCAGCATATTCCTGCCTTGTATTGTCCACCAAGCATCTTACCCTCCCATCTTGCTGTTAAAATTCTACTGGGTCGTAATTCAGTTGTACCAAGTTAAGAGGTCAAATATATTTTGTGTGCAACTTAACCCCAGTCACTGGGCTGAGGCTCCAAAGCACAGACCAGAGGCATCAATGCAGGCAAGTGTTCTGTTGCCGGACCCGAGTTAATTAATTAATTATTGTTGGTTTCAATTTTAAGCATGCAATTTTTAATTTTTACTTTTAAATTTATATCCAATCCAACTTCTTAGATATTGCTTCAAAAACATTTAGAAACTATTGAAAAGGTATTTAACAGCATGGTTTACGGAAAGGATAACATTTTATGGAGAATAGTGAGTCCACTCATTGGTTCACAACCACAACATTGGAAGATCAATAGAGGAAATAGAACTCAGCCATCATTCCACTGTTTTTGTTCATGGTCAAATAATGCACTAACACCG
Organism: Raja brachyura; assembly: GCA_963514005.1. Next base: position 14,510,023 of record OY740812.1, read on the forward strand.
TGCCCCCAGATTACTGAATGTTCTCACACAACATTTTTTTACTTCAAACTAATTTCCTTCCAAGTAGAAACAAGCAACTGCAGATACTGGTTTACAAAAAAGACACTCATCCACATTCTCTAGAGATGCTGCCTGACCCACTGAGTTACTCCAACAACTTTATGTTTAATTTTCTTCTAAACCGCAGAAGAGTAGATGCTATAATTGTACATGTTCAATTCTTTTTGCATCCATTTATGACATTTCTATTTTTGACAGTTTGTAGCTGAAACTATGATTTAATCAAGGAAATCATGTTTAGGAATCAAAATATATTTCCTATTTTTTTTCTTATGAACTTGGAATAAATTGTTTACTGAGAAAACAAAAACAAATATTGGATAAAAGGAAACAAGATTCCTTCTAATCAGGAATCATCTTGAGTTTTTGAACAGAAGCAATGTGCTTGCGCAAGTCCTTATATCAACGGCAAGGAGCCTACGCAAAGCATTGCACCAAGGTTTCATGGCCTCAGGAAAATAGTATGTGGTGCACTCACCAGCTAAGTTGCCACTTAAAGCCAATTCTTAAAAGATAATATTAGCGTCTAAGATTACCAAACAAACATTACATGGTTTCCTGTGTTTAATTTTAAAGCTATCCGCTGTGGATAGACATATAAACAAAAAAATATATATTTTTTAAACAAAATTGTTACCGGTCATTTTATGTTGCAAAACCTAATTACATTGAAATGACCAAAGTGGAACACTCAGTAAATGGCTCACATTTTATTGTATTAACAAAACAGTCAAGTTTTTAATTACAGTCCTAATCTGTTCTATGAAACTCAAACCAATACTGACGTTCTGAAGCTAGTTGCATCAAAATAACAATGGATTATTTGAATAAATAATCATGCAGCACGGAAATAGGTCATTCAGCCAAACCTGTCCATGCCGATCAAGATGCTAGTCCTTACCTAAGTGCTTGACTTCACATTTTCCGACATTTCTACCACAACCATGTCCATTCATTTAGCAACTTCATTGTACTTTCCTCCTAACATATTCTGTCATTCAGTTTTATAGCAATGGCAAACAGGGATTTTTATATTCAGCCCTCTAATCCAAATTACTAATATAGGGTGTGAACAGTTGTCACTTGTCACAGCTTCCCAACCCAAAGTTATGTATTTCTACTCTTAATGTTCTGTCCATAACCATTCTTCAATCATATGCATGACCTAACTTTGTTTACAATCCCTAATGTGAAATGGTGTTCTGAAACTCCAGATACTCCACATCCACTGGTCTGCTCTCATCAATTCTGCTAGTGATCTTCCTTTTATTTTCTGTGTTCTGTCACCAACCACTTCCTTAATAACAGATTTACGCATTTTCCCTCCTGCTGATGTCATGCTAACTGATCAGTAGTTCCTGTTTTCAGTCTCACTCCATTTTAAATAATTGGGTTATAATTATTAGCTTCCAATCAGGAAAACAAATAATTTTAAGGAGATATACTTCAGAAAAGATTGGTCAGCCTTGGCAAAAGTTAAATGGGGAAAGTGCTCGAAAGGGTAATGATGTAACGGTTGATCATCTAGGAGTGAAGAAGGAATCAATGTATTGGAGATACACCATTCTATGCATGTCTAATTACTAATATACAGTGCCCTCCATAATGTTTGGGACAAAGACCCATCATTTATTTATTTGCCTCTGTACTCCAAAAGTTTGAGATTTGTAATAGAAAAAAAATCACATGTGGTTAAAGTGCACATTGTCAGATTTTAATAAAGGCAATTTTTATATGTTTTGGTTTCACCATGTAGAAATTACAGCAGTGTTTATACATTTATACATAATCTCCCTACTTCCGGGCACCATAATGTTTGGGACACAGCAATGTCATGTAAATGAAAGTAGTCATGTTTAGTATTTTGTTGCATATCCTTTGCATACAATGACTACTTGAAGTCTGCGATTCATGGACATCACCAGTTGCTGGGTGTCTTCTCTGGTGATGCTCTGCCAGGTCTGTATTGCAGCCATCTTTAGCTTATGCTTGTTTTGTGGGCTAGTTCCCTTCAGTTTTCTCTTCAACATATAAAAGGCATGCTCAATTGGGTTCAGATCGGGTGATTGACTTGGCCACTCACAAATTAACTTTTTTTTAGCTTTGAAAAACTCCTTTGTTGCTTTAGCAGTATGTTTGGGATCATTGTCTTACTGTAGAATGAACTGCTGGCCAATTATTTTGAGGCAGTTGTTTGAAATTGAGCGGATAGGATGTGTCTATATACTTCAGAATTCATTATGCGTCTACCATCAGTTGTATCATCAATGATGGTAAATGGTACATGCCCAGGGCATACCACCCCACCACCGTGTTTCACAAATGAGGTGGGATGCTTTGGATCTTGGGCAGTTCCTTTTCTCCTCCATACTTTGCTTTTGCTATCATTCTGAGATGTTAATCTTCATCTCATCTGTCCACAAGACCTTTTTCCAGAACTGTGGTTGCTCTTTTTACTTCTTGGCAAACTGTAACCTGGCCATCCTATTTTTGCAGCTAACCAGGCTGTGTGCTTATGCCATCTGCAAATTCACCAACACCACTGTTGCTGGCCGAATCACATGTGATAACAATTAGCTTACTGGGGTGAGATGGAACACATGGTTGAGTGATACCGCTCAACAAATATAAGTAACTAAGCAGTTTGAGAAAGGATGCTGGCCCAAAGCATCATCTGTCCATTTCCTCCACAGATGCCAAGTTCCACTAGCACTTTGTTTTTTTTTCACAAGGAACTAATTGTCAACTTCAGAAAGGGGAAGTTGGGACACTGCCCATGGTTCATTGGTTGATTGATGCTGGGGGGGGAGTTAGCAGCTTCAATTTCCTGGTCATTAAATTATAGCTATATGGTCATGGGCCCAGCACATAGGTGTAATCATGAGGAAGGTGGGCCAGCACTTCTACTTTCTTAGAAGTGAGATTCAACTTGTCACCAAATTCTCTTCTCTACATGCATTGTAGAAGGTATCCTGACTGGTCACTTCACGGCTTGGTACAGCAATTCCAATGCAAAGAAACCAAGAGGCTACAAATACTGGTGGATTCAACCAAGGCAATTACATACATGGCCCTCCACAACGTCAAAAGTGTCTACATTAGGGCATGCATCATGAAGTTGGCTCGAAGGGCCGAATGGCCTACTCCTGCACCTAATTTTTATGTTTCTATGTCATCTGTCATTAAAGATCACCAGATTCCCATTGTTACTGTCGGGCAGGAGGTATAGCTTAAAGGACCTGTCCCACCAGCATGCGACTCCCTGCGGTGAGCGCGACCAAACCGGCAGCAGGAGCCGCGCGGAGGTCGGGTGATCCCCGTACAGGGCCCGTCCCACCAGCATGCGCCTGCATGCGGCAAGCGCGACCAAACCGGCAGCGGGGGCCGCGCGGAGGTCGGGTGAGTGGCGCGAAGTTGGAGCGATGTCCGTGGTAAGTTCGCAAGGACAGAGAGGGACAGAGAGAGAGAGACATGGAGGCACACAGAGAGGGGCATGGAGGCACACAGAGAGAGGGCCATGGAGGCACATATAGAGAGGGTCACGGCGGCACGACATCGAGGCGGTGTGTAAATGCTTCGCGGTGGCTGCGGGCCCACAGGCCGTTGCCGCGCGGAATTTTTGAACACGGTCAGTTTTTCGGAGCCCCGCGCAATGTCCGGACCAACTCCGCACAACTCCATACGGCTCCGGCGATCGAAGTGGGACCGGCCCCACGAGGTCGAACGGCTCAAGCGACCACGTTAGGTCGCGCTCACCGCATGGAGTCGCATGCTGGTGGGACAGGCCCTTTATGTCACTCACTACCATGCTCAGGAATAGCCACTTTCCCACTTCTATCAGGTTCTTGAACCAACCTGCACAATCCTAACCAAACACAAATCCTACAGATCACTCCTTGCACTAACATGAACATTTTTCTAATTGTTTTTTGCAGTTTTTTTCCTTGCAGAATTTGTGGTATTTATGTACAATTTGTTTTGTGTGTTGTCTGAGTCTATGTGCCTGTGGTATTGTTGCAAGTAAAATTTAATTGTACTTGTACCTCACTGTGCCTATGATAATAAACTCAATTTGAGATATTACCATTTATAATGCAGGAATCTTCTCATACAGGTGTTAAAAGTTGTCAACATACACCTGGATAATTAGTGATGAAAAATACTGGTTCTTTGGAAGCTAACGCAAATTAAAGCTAATTAAAAGAGTCATGGAGTCAGAGTATGGAAATAGGATCTTCAGCTCACTAAGTCTGTGCTGATCATCAAGCTCCCATTTACTAAAATTTCATTTATATTTTCCCTATAATTCCCTTCAATTACACCACCCACCTACAGTGCCCTCCATAATGTTTGGGACAAAGACCCACCATTGATTTATTTGCTTCTGTACTGAAATGGGGGGACTATGTATAAACACTGCTGTAATTTCTACATGGTGAAACCAAAATATATTTATTAAAACCTGACCATGTGCACTTTAACCACACGTGACGATGGGTCTTTGTCCCAAACATTATGGTGGGCACTGTATATACCAAGGACAATTTATAGTGGGCATTCAACCTACATTTCCATGTCTTTGAGATGAGGGAGGAAACTGGAACATTTGGAGGAAATTCAGTCACATGGAGAATGTTCCTCCTCTACACTGTCAATACTGAAGGTTACAACTAAAATGGATCGCCAGACCTGAGAAGTAATAGCTTTACTAGTTGTGCCACTGTACACTCAATTCTCATGGTTATTTATTATAGAAATCGTAGTATTTCATGTTTTTGACGAAAAGGCCACTCCGTCTATGAAAAACAAACCCAGGCTTGATCTATTTTCCTAGTTAAATATTTCACGTCTCAGTTCCATAGAATGTATTTCCGCTCATCCACCGTGCATATGCCTTTAAAATTTCGCAATAGCTTGGATGACAACATACCTGCTAAATACATGCTGGAAACGCAGGGCCGGCCTTAAGCCGATTGGACCGATTGCTCCCAATTGGGCCCCGCAACTAAGGGGGCCCCGCGCCAGAGTAATGGACACTCGGCTCTGGTAGATCTACCGTAGCTTACATCTGTTTGGTCCATTAAAGCGCACATTTTGATTACTTTCCATTCTACCAAAGAGATATAAAGTCTATAATAGACTTTTATATTTCTATGGTTCTACAGACCTTGGCTGGGAACCTGGGGCTCACCAAAATTATTCCCAATTGGGCCCCGCACCTCCTAAGGCCGGCCCTGTGGACACGCAGATTAAACTGTAGTTTTCAGCCATAAATGTCATTAAGTACTTCTGCCTTTGCAGCTTAGCTGTTGAATGGTATAATAATTGTTTTATATCCCCTTTTATGCAGTTCTTCAGCAATGGCACAGTAAGAGTATGAGTTGTACACATAGAACAGTACGGCACAGGAACAGGCGCTGCGGCTCACAATGTCTGTGCCGAACCCGATGCCAATTTAGACTATGTGCAAGAGTAACTCAGCGGGTAAGGCAGTATCTCTGGAGAATAAGGATAGATGATGTTTCGAGTCAGGATCCTTCTTCAGACTGAAAGTGGGAATGGGTGGGGGGGGACTGGAGGTGAGAAAAGAGCAGGATAAATCAAGGCTGGCGACAGATGACCTCAGGCAGGGTGACCCCAGAGGGATACATTGTTGCAAACTGTGGAACTGGTTAAATGACTAGAGTGGAAGAAGGGGTCAAGGAGGGAGGGGAGTAGAGAATTCAACGTTCATACCAAAGTTGTAAACTGCCCAAGTAAAATATGAAGTGTTATGATCCTCCATTTTGCGTGTGGCCTCACTCGGGAAATGGAGGAATTACAGGACAGAAAGGTCCGTATGGGAATGGGAAGAAAAGTTTAAATGGTTAGCAACTGGAAGATGCTGTGGGCATTGTCAGACCAAGAGCAAGTGTCCAGCAAAATGGTCGCCCTGTCTATGTTTGGTCTCGCCGATGCACAAGAGCCCACAACGGGAACACAGGATGCAGTTGATGAGGTTAGAGGAGGTGTATGTAAACTTCTGTCTCAACTTAAAGGACTGCTGGGGTCGTGGATGGAGTCGAGGAAGGAGGTATAAGGACAGGTGTTGCATCTCCTGCGGTTGCAGGGGAAAGTACCTGGGGAGACTGATTTGGGTGGGAAGGGATGTGACTCAAGGAGTTGCCGAAAAAGCGATCTCAGAAGATGGAAAGGGGTGGAGTTGGGAAGATGTGATTAGTAGTGGGATCACATTGGAGGTGACGGAAATGACGGATGATGATGTGTTGGATCCGGAAGTTGGTGGGGTGAAAGGCGAAGACCAAGAGAGCTCTGTCCTTGTTGAATCTGGGGAGAAGGGGAGCAAGAGCAGAACTATGGGACGCAAGGAGACATGTAAGATGGCCCCACGTGTGACAGAACAGGGCAGCCCACGTTACCTAAAGAATGATATGTCCTAGTATGGAAAACTTAATCTTGGGAGCAAATGCGATGTATACGCTCCCGCAAATTGGTTGGAACTTTGTTCGAGGAAGAAATGGAAAGCCTTAAGGCCCTCCTAGTGGGGGATGGAGATGTAAAGGGACTGAACGTGTCTGGTAAAGATTAGTGAATGGTGGCCTGCAAACAAAGTTATTAAAGAGTTGATGGGCGTTTGAGATATCTCTGACATAGGTGGGTAGGGATTGGATGGGGGGTGGGGGGGGGGGAGAGAATAGAGTGGAGCCTATCCTTGTTCTCTAGAGATGTTGCATGACCCAATGAGTTACTCTAGCATTTGGCGCCTATCTTTAGTATAAACCAACATCTGCAGTTCTTTGTTTCTATGATGCCAAGTAATTCTCTGTCTGCACGTAATACATATCCTTCAACTACCTGTATATTCGGATGCCTATCTAAAAGTTTTTAAAATCCTTTTAACGTAACTGCTTTCACAAGCACCCCTGGCAACACAGTCCATGCACATGCCATTTTGCGTAAAAAAACATTTGCCCTGCACAACTCCTTTAAACTTTCTCCATTGACCTAAAGTTATGCATTCTAGTTTTTGACATTTACATTCTGGGAGAAGGTAACGACTGTCTACCTTACATCTTTTGCACTTTCTCCAGTCTCCCTATCCTTGCTATAATGGGGCAGACAGAACAGCACCCAATTCTAATGAAAACTAGAATTATCTTTATTCCCCAAGGGAAGTGAACTCCAGGCAATATGGACACACCCACTCCATCTAATGGGTGGTATAATGATGCTGAGCATTGGTTCACAAACTGTTAGTGGGTTGGGATTGTCTGGAACCCTAACACAAATTACTCTGCTCTTTGAAGAGAAAAATTTAGCAAAGCTAATTTGCATGTGCATGGACCGAGTACAACTTCATTGTCCAAAGTTCACTTACTTGAGGGAATAAAAAACGATTCCAGTGCTATCCAGTTTTCATTCCCATCCTTGTACCACAAGTCATGCAATTCCCATGGTATTGCTTCAATATTGCTTCAATATGTCTCAGAGATGCATTGTCATAAATGCTTTCCATAACATTCTCCATCATGATTTTGAGAATAATGAATCATGTTGTTATCTCCTCAAATGAAGGCAAGGATCTACTTTTTTTCCGCTAGTTTTTACCAGTTGCTTGTAAAAACATTTTCCATCGGGGTAGAATAAATATGGCCTTCAAATTCAATAACCAGCTTATTTTATACCTTATAACATAAAGAATGGTATGTGAAGACCACAGCGTAAAATAAGAAAATTAAGATTTTTTTTTTAAATCACTAAAACGTAGTATTAAAGTTATTTGTACATCTACAGAATATCCTGAAGCAAGAACAATACTTAACAGGAAATTTAGCATCAATAGTTGATGTTTAAATATAATAAGCAGCTTGCCTCCTGATTACATAATGATCTTTGAATACAATTTTATCTTGCACTTCCATTTGCACTTGCAAAAAGCATTTTATGGGTATTCGTGGCAATGTACAATCGTCTTCTAGTCCATTGGAAATAATAAATCTGCTTATTTAGCTCAAGTAGGTCTTGGATGTTGATAAGTGGTGCGCTTCACACTGACATTTGAACAGTCACCAATCAGAATCTTTCTCACTTCATTCTATTTTTTGGCACCACATGCCAAATATGAAAGAATAACTTTCAAGCTCTTCAAACTGCTTAATAAACTTCTCAAATTGCATGGATTGTGCCAAAATTAAGAGGATGCAGCCATCAAGATAGATCCAGCTGCCTGGAGATCTTTATTATCTAAAAAAAGTTTAAGATCTAATAGGGGACACAAGAAACTTCAGATGCTGATATGTGGAACACAACATTTGCCTGGGGGGACTCAGCGGGTCAAGCAGCATCTGGTAAAGGGATAGTCAACTTTTCAGGTCACAACTGAATCAAGTCTCATATAGATGTTTAAAAAATATTACGTCTGAAAGGAGAGATGGAGAATATCACTATTTTAATGTGGGTTAATTTGCAAAAAGGCAATTTTAAGATCGCCTTTGATGAAAGATCAAATAAAGTAATGCCACACGAAAAGGCTGCAGTGACAGTCCTGACACATTGAAAGGGAAGATTAATAAGTGAGTTATGAGAAACAGATGCACGGTGGGAAGAGGAGATGACAACAAGAATGGGGCTTGTGGCGTATATTACTAGCAATAGATCTGATAGGCAAAGGCACTTCTGTCTATTATGCAGAGACTGTGCAATTTTACTTCAGAATTACATTTCTTCCAAAAATTTGGTAGCTGGGTTACACAGTGAGCAATTGAAGGAGCTCCTCACAGAAAGCCAACCTACTTCATTGCAGACATTATGCTTTTTTCTCTGGAATTGTTAGGCTACAAATGAGGGGGAAACTATATTTGCTCCACTTGTTGCACTTGTATTTGGCCTGATTGTATTCGTGTATAGTTTGATTTGATTGAAGAGCAGGCAAACAAAAGCTTTACACGTGACAATGATAAACCAAACTCTAGAAATGCCTATGCGTCTCTATATTCACATAACATTTGTCAAATATTGTCAAACATCTTTGACAATTACACAAAAATACAATTTTGCAAAGTTTGATATAAAAACTAAAAATATTTCCTTAATTTCAGTAATTAAAAATACTTTCTGAAGAAAAGCAATGATTATGACTGCAAAACATTATTTACATTACTATTAACATCCGCTACTATCAACCCCATACCAAAACCTAGCTACTATGAATTTAAGTATAATTTATTAATTCATAATAATTTGCAAGATAATACCAGGTTTGTCTTTCACCTATCACTTTGCAACAGGAAGAAAATATCCAAAGCTCACCTTGCTCTACAGTTCTGTATCGCGGCAAACATAATATGTTAGCCGCAATTCCCATTCTCTGCATCACCATTAGCCCAAGATCTATCCACATTACCCACCCCACTTTCCAGATCAGCAGCATCTTCTCCTCATTCACCCATCCCTTTTCAGATTCCTCACAATCTGAACAATTCTCATTCCATTCAACAACCCAGCACATTCTGTCTCGGCTCTGCCACCCTTCATCTAAACTGCATCCCTACATTCTTACATACACCGCTCCGTCTTGCCCAACGTGTCCTTCTCATCCCGTCTCACACCCTCATTTGCCTCCCTCCCCACCGATCCTATTTGGTTTCCCCCAGCCCATCTCTCACCCCAAACGCTCCTGTCCCATCTCTCGGAACCCAATCCGATCTCATTGTCTCACTCCTCCCTCCTCACCCTCCCAGGTGGAAGTTAGTGGAGTTGCTATTACTAGTGAGAAGGTGCTTGGGAAGCTGAAACGGCTGAAGGTGGATAAGTCACCTGGACCGGATGGACTGCACCCTAGGGTTCTGAAAGAGGTGGCTTTAGAGATTATGGAGGCATTGATAGTGATATTACAGGAATCACTAGTCAGGAGTGGTCCCAGATGATTGGAAAATTGTCAATATTACCCCGCTGCACAAAAGGGAGCAAGGCAGAATAGTGGGAACTATAGGTCGGTTAGTCTGACTTCAGTGTTTGGTACGATTATATAGTCCATTGTAAAGGTTGAGGTTATGGAGTACTTAAAAGTTCACAATAAAATCGGCCAAAGTCAGCATGGCTTTGTGAAGGGGAGGCCTTGCTTTGACAAATTTGCTGGAATTCTTTGAAGAAGTAAATAGCAGGACAAAGAAGGGTCAGTTGATGTTGTTTACTTAGATTTTCAGAAAGCCTTTGATAAGGTGCCACACGTGAGGATGTTTAGGAATATGAGAGCCCACAGTATCAAAGGACAGACACTGGCATGGATAGCAGGTTGGTTGGTTGGCAGAAGACAAAGAGTGGCAATAAAGGCGGCTTTTTCTGGTTGGCTGCCAGTGACTAGCGGAGTTCCGCAGGGGTCACTGCTGGAGCCGCTACGCTTCACGTTGTTTATTAATGATTTGGACGAGGGGATTGAAGGCTTTGTGGCAAAGTTGGGGGATGATACGACAATAGGTGGAGCGGCAGATAGTGTAGAGAAAGCAGGGACTCTGCAGAAGGACTCGGACAGGTTGGGAGAGAGGGCAGAGAAGTGGTAGATGGAATATAGTGTAGGAAAGTGTGGAGTCATGTATTTTGTTATTGTAGGAATAAAGTCATAGACAATTTTCTAAATGGGGTGAGAATCCAGAAATCGGAGGTGCAACGGGACAGGAGTGCTGGTGCAGTATTCCCAAAAGGTTCACCCGCAAGTCCAATCGGTAGTAAAGAAAGCAAACGCAATGCTAGCATTATTTCAAGAGGGCTTGTATAGAAAAACAGGGATGTAATGTTGAGGCTCTATAAGGCACTGGTAAGGCCGCATTTGGAATATTGAGAGCAATGGTGGGCACCGTATCTGAGAAAGGATGTGCTGGCTCTGGAAAGGGTCCAGAGGAGGTTTACAAGAATGATCCCAGGATTAACCTAGGTTAACCTATGATGAGCGTTTGTCAGCACTGGGCCTGTATTCGCTGGAGTTTAGTTGAGGGGGGATCTCATTGATAGAGTGGATGTGGAGAGGAAGTTTCCACTAGTAGGGGAGTCTAGAACTAGAGGTCATAGCCTTAGAATTAAAGGATGTTCTTTTAGGAAGGAGATGAGGAGAAATGTATTTAGTCAGAGGACGGTGAATCTTTGGAATTCTTTGCCACAGAAGGCTGTGGAGGCCAAGAGTTGATATTTTTAAGGCAGAGATAGATAGATTCTTGATTAGTACAGATGTCAGAAGTTATGGGGAGAAGGCAGGAGAATGTATTTAGGACGAAGATATCTCAGCCATGATTGAATGGCAGAGTAGACTTGACGGATCGAATGGCCTAATTCTACTCCTATTCGTTATGACCTCCGCCCCATCCCCTCCCAATCTCCCCCCTCCTTCCCTCCCTCATTCTCTCTCTCCCCCCCTTTCGTTCTCTCTCAACCCCCACTTTATTTCTATCTCCCACCCTCTCTTTCTCTCACCCCTTTCTATCGCCCCCACCCCTCTTCTCTCTCGCTCCTCCTTTCTTCCTCTAACCCCCCCCCTTTCTTTTTCTCCCCCTATCTTTCTCTCCCTCCCTCCCCCCCCCCCCCCCCTCTCCGTATCCGCCGCAGACGGGGCCACTCGGCACAAACACTGACGGGCTGACTCGGTGAGCGAGGAACAAAACTCGGCAACTTCTCGCAGCCGGGCCCGGAGCGGGAGCGGGAGAGTGAGAGTGAGAACACACCCGCGGTGAACGCGGAGCGAAAGCACAACCGTTGCGGGAGCGGGCAGGCGGGGGGTTCGATCCCCGGTCAGCCGATGTTAATACCGGCGAGAGGCGCGGCCCGGCCCGGCCCGGCGGCGGCTGCAGACTCGGTGCCCAGACTCCCGTCACCGGGTAAACTTTGCTCCACTTTCAAACATTCAAGTGTTTTAATAAAGCCAGAGTTTCCGACGCGCGGCTAGGACCAGCTGCCGCCTACCTGCCACTGTCGCCACAAGCCCTCCCCCCGCTCCGTTCAGCGAGCCTTGCCGCGGAGTTTTGACTGTTATTTTTCAGTCCGGGTGAATGTTTTATTTTCTGGCCGTTGGTTGATCGCTCACTCACTCACTCGCTCGCTCGCTCGAGCCCTCGGCCCCGCTCACGCTGACGCGCCAGCGCGCGCCCTCCCACTTCCGCCCCTCACTCACCCTCCTCCCTCAACAGCCCCTCCCACTTCCGCCCCTCACCCCCCCCCCCCCTTCCACTTCCGTCCCTCACCCACTTCCGCCCCTCACCCGCCTGACTGACAGGTACAAAGCACTGACTTTCAGACTGAAGAAGGGTCTCGATCCTTCCTTCTCTCAAAAAAAGCTTCCTGTTCCCGCTGAGTTACTCCATAGTTTTTGTGTCTATCTTCGGTGGAAACCAGCATCTGCAGTTCCTTCCTACACACTGGCTAAAAGCAGTCACTAGTCCAGTGAACAAAAACCTGCAAAACTGGGTGTGCAAAACTCATACCTGTCCCCTACAGCAATATTGCATCCAAAATACAGCAACATTGCATCCATTGTCTGTGGAATTCTCTACCTCAGAGGGCGGTGGAGGCAGGTTCTCTGGATGCTTTCAAGAGAGAGCTAGATAGGGCTCTTAAAAATAGCGGAGTCGGGATATGGGGAGAAGACAGGAACGGGGTACTGATTGGGGATGATCAGCCATGATCGCATTGAATGGCGGTGCTGGCTCGAAGGGCCAAATGGCCCACTCCTGAACCTATTGTCTAAAAACAATTCTTTATAGTTCGTTGGGGCAACAACCATCTCAAATTTCCATTTGCAGTTATTCAAGGACCAGAGGGTAGGATGAAGGAGGGCCTTCAACCTGACTGGTTCAACTATCCACAAATGCTGAATGACTGGCACAGTTCTTCCAGCATAATTGTTTATTAAACTATAAGAAGAATCTTGACCCGAACCGTCGCCAATTTCTTTCGCTCCATAGATGCTGCCTCATCCGCTGAGTTTCTCCAGCACTTTTGTCTACCTGGCCATTTGATGACGTTAGTTCAAAATAAAAGAAGACACTTAAATTTTAAGTAGAATTTTACTCATGTTTCCGTTGTACCTCACAGGCATCTGATTACATTTGAGGAGATGTCACTTTGCATTAAAAAAAAACCTCTTCACAAAGAGTACGGAATTGTTGGTTGAGAAAATATGTTGTCCAGGCTATTGAGAAAAGACTCTTCTCTTTTATATATACCATGTCAACGAACATCAACCCTGGTACAATCGAAGACATCAGGAATATCAGGACCAGAATAGGGGAATGAACAACTGGGTCATAAGTTTAATTGTGAGGTGGACCTTGAGGGGCAGCTTTTTCGCACACAGGAGGATGAGTATGTGGAACGAATTGCCAGAGGAGGTAGTTGAGGGAGTTACTACAGCAACATTTAAAGGACATTTGGACAGGAACGGTTTAGAGGGATATGAGCCAAACATGGGCAGGTGGGACAACTGTAGATGGGGCATCTTGGTCGGCACGGGCAAGTTGTGCTGAAGGGCCTGTTTCCGCGCTGTATGACTCTTATGACCACAATAAATGTCATTGAAATTGAAGTTGATTTTGGATACAAATTCAGCCACAATTACACAGAAACGGGATCTTTGAGGTTCACCTAAATTGTAAAGAAAATGTTGATTTAAGTTGGCAGCTTCTTTGAAAATACAATACCCCTCCATGCTGCACTGTATAATACATTTAAGTCTGACGAGCTCCATTTCTTGGTCTACGTCGTTTTGGTTTCTGTGTGCCTGGATTTGCTGATAACTCAAAGGAATTTTGTATATAGAAGCGAATTGTCCTGTGGTACGAAATAATCTCCAGTGGGATTTTGTCCACGTCTTGAATGGTGAAAATATTACCCCCAAACAGATTAATGGTCAGTGAGTGGTATGATAAAATACTCCAAATAATGCACAGTATCAACTTTTATAAAAAACTAATTGTGGGGAACATGGAAACTGATTCTATGCCTACTTTAGGTCTCCCTTCTTTAATGAAATTCTCCTCAACCATCACTCGTTTGGATATTTACCTCGTCTTCCCTTTCCTCGACAATACTAAAGTGATGGCACAGATTACAAGCTCATTCTCCATAGTGGAGACTAAATCCATAACTTTCCAGCTCTATGGAAATATTAGAAGCACTAAGACCATCTATTCGCTGCATGTTGACATATTCTTCCATTCCCAGATATTTCCTTATTTCTTTAGAAACAAAATCAACAATATGTCTGAAAATGGATACAGTACAGTTACCTTCAAAATAACATGGTGATCTATTGCATCTCAGCAGCTACGTCGAGCATAGTGAATACAATTCTTTTATGCTCTAAGCAGTTTTAAAGATTGTCTAAATGTCATAAAAGCAAATGTTATATGGCTGCCAGCTTGTTGTTGTTCTCATCTGTTGTTCTCATCCTCTCCCCTCCCCAATCACCACCTCCTGCCCTTGGGTAAACAACAAATTCAGCTTGAACCTTTCCTCTCTTTCCCCCAGCATCCCTTCCCTGCAGTCTTCAATACACGCAATTAATTAAATTTGTTTAGCAAAATGTATCATTGGTGCATTTATCTTGCAACACAAGTTTCATCTAATAAATTCTACTCTGATGTGATAATGGCCTGGGTTTCACAACAGGTTTAGTTTAGTTTAGTTTAGGGATACAGCGAGGAAGCAGGCCCTTTTGGCCCACTGAGTCCCCACCGACCAGCGATCCCCGCACACTAACACTATTCTACACACACTAGGGACAATTTACATTTATACAAAGCCAATTAACCTGTACGTCTTTGGAGTGTGGGTGGAAACCAAAGATCTCGGAGAAAACCCACGCGGTCACGGAGGGAACGTACAAACTCCATACATACAGTAGTCGGGATTGAACCCGGGTCTCTGACGCTGCAAGCGCTGTAAGGCAGCAACTCTACTGCTGTGCCACCACGCCACCAGATGAATCGCATTGGTCAAAGGACAATCAGTGACGTGGATGAGATTGGTGGGTGGGTGGCGTTTTGGTACCATGGTGGAGGAGGGTGATTTGGAAGGTCACCCTCTCTGAACCCCCCCACACCCCTCCAATCCTTCCTCTCCATTCCCCTCCTCAAACCCTCTGAGTAGCCTGAGCGTAGTACCTAGCTGTTTTGATTTTGTTAGTCAGCACTGGTACAATATATGAAGAAAACATTTAAAAAATAAATCTTATCCTGGCTGATGCAGAATCACCAAGGTATTGGGCCTCAGGAGTTGCTGAATTTTAAAGCTCTGGGGCCACAGCTCAATTAAATAATGCACTCATATTGCTATGTGAGTTGAATAAATTATAGGCTTCAATGTTTTGAATATCCAATCTAAAAATTATCTTATCATTGTTAACCTAGCAATTTTTTTGTTGTACCATTTCCTGTCTGGATGTCACCTTAGCTCAACGTCACACTTCATTTTGCTCCACTACTCAGCTCCAGTGTTTGCCATGACTTCCCTGAACCTTTCAGACTCTCTAAATATTTAAAATACATTGTGAAGGTTCATAACTTGTCCAGGTTTTTTTTGTAACAACTGCTTCCGTTGTCTAATTTCTCTTTTGGGAAGTACTGTTGGACATTTTACATCACAACATGCACGCAGGGTATCACGTGGAACATATGCAAACTATAAAGACATGCACACCAGACCAGGAAACAGGGAGATCCCAAGATTATCCTACTTCTTTGCTGTCATCTTTTGTATCGCAGCAAAAATATTAGTGATAGGCATTAGGCATCAAAGTTGTTTTTTTGACAAAAGATAAGTACCGTATGCTGCTTTTTGATGCTTCTGAGGAGTGCAGAACTGGATCGATGACCTGCAAAGGCTGGTTTATAATAAAAGTCAAGAACAGGGCAAGACTGGGTCTGTGGTCCCAGGTAAATAAGTTGCAGTTAAATAAGGAGTGACTGTAATAAGGGTGGAGTCACCACAATAACTGACGTTTCATATTTTGGTAAACTTGAAAATTTATGAATGCAGTTAAAGTTAATCAGATCATCCATATTCATATTTATAGATTCATAGAGTTATACAACATGGAAATGAACTCTACAGTCCAACTAGTACTGGCCAAGATGGCCACCTATGTGGTCTTTATTTATGCAAAAGTCAGACTAAGTAAAACCTGTTGTAATTCTTCCCAGAAAGACATTATGAACCATTTTAATTTTAACAACAATCTCGTGTCCTGTTTCCCAGTCCCAAAGCGAACTTAAAAAAAATCTAATTTCCTGTATTTAAATTAATCTGATCCCACTGTGGGCTTTAAATGCCTGGTTCTGGATTTCTCCACCAGTTTAATCAGTATAAAGTCGTTGATGTTGCTTGAATGAAGACAGTTTCTCAGTTTGTACTTGACGATGCATTAGAGAGCCTCTTTGTCCATCTTTTCGATGGGCTGGTAAAACTTGCTTGGGAGGCTGTATTGAATGAGCGCATGTAGGAGATTCTGTAATTATACCTCTGGGGTGTGCCATTAGGTGGCTAATTGCTGAGTTGCATGTTCCAAATTGTAAGGATTGCGGGCTCCATGAAAGGGATCACTGAGTTGAGAATATTATTTAGACCTGAATCTGCTTGTTTTTGAAATGACCTTTTGAACATGGGATGGTTTGATTTATGTGCTGTGACACCAAATGTCACTTTACTGTTTTTTTTCTTTTCAGATTAAGATATGTATACACTGTAAAGTTTCTGAGTGTTTAAGATTCATTTCTTTCCAATTGAGTTGACAAATGGATGCCTCTTCATAAAATACACATTTGGCCGAAGTTGTTAGGTTCATCTTCAGTCTTTCATTACCTACAAGAATGGAGAGCCACTTTAGCTGTTGAAACAAATGTCCAATTCTGTGCTTTAACATAGTGATACACATAAACACCAGATGACCCATCAAGCTTTGTCTTCCATGTTCTTCCAACACAGTCCTATTCCCAAAGTTCCCATTCCTTCACCATTCCATACCTAAACGTAGAGTCGTATATTATTCCTCTGAAGGCAAGAAATCAGAAAAACGAAATTCCATGGTAACAAGGGAAACATTACTCTGCAAAAAATAATTCCAAACTATCAACTGAAGTCAGTCCAGGAGATCCTATGGGCCAAGTTTAATCCAGAAAGAAACTTACTTTCCATCCAATGCTATCTCAGACACAGCCAGGAACTGGTCCAAATCTTTTTTCACAACATGTGGATAGCCAGCTGGCAATATAGTGCGGGGATTCACAATTCTCTGGGAATGTAAGAACTGGCTAATAATATTTCGCTCATTCCTAACCTTATATTGCTTAAATTTATATTCCAGTTAAACTCAATTAATCTAACAACCAGGATGCTAATTAACCTTTCATTTATTTTGCAGAGCATCCAAGCTTCTTGAGGATCTTTTAATTAAAATGCTATAAGCTAAATGTTAATAATGCCTTTCTGCACTGAACCTTTCTCAAGGGTACTCTGTTACACACCTGGTGGGAAGGTTGTAACTGAGCTAAATAAACTAGGCCTGGCCATTGGTAAAGTGGTCTTTGGTGAAGGGTTCTATCAATGCAGCCATATATGCTGTGAGATGTGGCTACACATTCCTGGTACAGGCTAAAAAGCTTCAATTATGTTTATTCAGTAACATCAGAAATAGTATATTAACCTTACTCGGCTTGTTACTTGCAGGGTATTGGACATGATCATGCTTATGGCTTTTTGGCCGCTTGGTGGGAAATGACTGGCCAGTTGATGTCCATGGGTCACCACACCCCTGACCCCTGCCGTGGGGATGTGGTAGCAGGAACAAGATTAGTTCACCTGACTGGGCTACCATTGATGATCTGTGGATCGCAGACTGTTTCCACCATCCTGTTAAATGCTTTCCCTGCATCTGAACTTATGCTTGAGAACGGCAAAAATGACACTGGTTCTTGAGGAGAGGCAGAATATTGCTGCATTTTATTCAGTTGGTTTAGATGCACTATTAGAACCTCAATCAGTTCTACTGACTCAGAGAAATGTGTGGCTAGGAAATTCCTTGGTGCACCCGCAGATTTGCTGATGTAACTTTGGAGGAAATCCTAGAATCATCACCTGCGGGGCTTTCCCCTTCTTCCACTGAAGTTGTAGTGGTTGACTGGGAGAACCCCACGAGGAGATGTGTGGTAATAACCTTTGCTGATGATTCAATGTACTGTAGTGTCAGCCAATGTTTTAGATATAATAATTATAATCAGAAGTAAAGGAAAAAGAGGAAAGCAATATGAAATAATTAGTAGATTAACATCAACAAGCCAACATCTGAGGTGAATTTCAAACAGGTAAGACACAAGGAACAGCAAATGCTGGTTTACAAGAAAAAACCCCATAAAGTTAACGGGACAAGCAGTATACCTGGCATGTTTCGGGACCTTTCTTCAGACTAATTGCAGTGGTGGGGAGACAAAGCCTGGCAAGTTCATTTGCTGTGTCGCTCTTCCAGGGAGATGCTAAATGCATTTCATTGTCTCTGTACTGTACACTGACAATGACAATTAAAATTGAATCTGAATCTGAAAGGTGGATGCAGTTGAGGCAGGTTTTGATTGGCAGATGGGTAGACAAAGACCAAAGATGAAAACATCTCCAAACACGTGAAACTTGTGAGGATAGGTGACAAATCATCCTCTACGATAATCCTCACCACTGGTGCCCCACAAGGATGCGTTCTCACCCCCCTTTTATGCTCCTTTTATAATCATAACTGTGCATTTCACCGTGCTGACTATCCCTAATTAGCTCTTGTCCATCTAAATGCATGTATATCTTGCCCCTTGGAATACTGTCTAGTAACTTTCCAACCACACTTGTGAGGCCCACTGGTCTGTAGTTCCCAGGCTTTTCCCTGCAGCCCTTCTGAATATTTGCCACCCTCAAGTTTTCCGGCACCTCACCCGTATTTAATGACGACTCGTAAATCTCACCTTTGATTGGATACCACGCAAACAAAAGCTTTGCACTGTACCTTGGTGCACTTGACAATGATATATTAAAACTAAGCTAAACTAAACCATGTTCTGTGTCCTAATCTTTATACAATTGGGTTATAGAATCATAGAATCATAGAAGATAGTTCCAGGAGTAGGCCATTCAGCTCTTTGAGCCTGCACCGCCATTCAGCATGATCATGGCTGATCATCCAACTCAGTATCCTGTACCTGACTTCTCTCCATACCCCCTGATCCCTTTAGCCACAAGGGCCACATCTAACTCCCCCTTAAATATAGCCAATGAACTGGCCTCAACTACCTTCTGTGGCAGAGAATTCCACAGACTCACCACTCTCTGTGTGAAAAATGGTCTTCTCATCTCGGTCCTAAAAGACTTCCCCCTTATCCTTCAACTGTGACCCCTCGTTCTGGAGTTCCCCAAAATAGGGAACAATCTTCCTGCATCTAGCCTGTCCAACCCCTTAAGAATTTTGTAAGTCTCTATAAGATCCCCCCTCAATCTCCTAAATTCCAGCGAGTACAAGCCGAGTCTATCCAGTCTTTCTTCATATGGAAGTCCTGCCATCCCAGGAATCAGTCTGGTGAACGTTCTCTGTACTCCCTCTATGGCAAGAATGTATTTCCTCAGATTAGGAGACCAAAACTGTACACAATACTCCAGGTGTGGCCTCACCAAGACCCTGTACAACTGCAGTAGAACCTCCCTGCTCTTGTACTCAAATCCTTTTGCTATGAATGCCAACATACCATTCGCTTTCTTTACAGCCTGCTGCACCTGCATGCCTACTTTCAATGACTGGTATACCATGACACCCAGGTCTCGTTGCATCGCCCCTTTTCCTAATCGGCCACATTTCAGATAATAGTCTACCCTCCTGTTTTTGCCGCCAAAGTGGATAACCTCACATTTATCCACATTATACTGCATCTGCCATGCATTTTCCCACTCACCCAACCTATCCTAGTCACCTTGCAGCCTCCTAGTATCCTCCTCACAGCTAACACTGCCCCCCAGCTTCGTGTCATCCGCAAACTTGGAGATTTTACATTCGATTCCCTCATCCAGATCATTAGTATATATTGTAAATAGCTGGAGTCCCAGCACTGAGCCTTGTGGTACCCCACTAGTCACTGCCTGCCATTCTGAAAATGACCCGTTTACTCCTACTCTTTGCTTCCTGTCTGCCAGCCAGTTCTCTACCCACATCAATACTGAACCCCCAATACCGTGTGCTTTAAGTTTGAATGCTAATCTCTTATATGGGA
This sequence comes from Raja brachyura, assembly GCA_963514005.1. The sequence goes on from OY740812.1 coordinate 14,530,359, forward strand.
CCTTGTCGAAAGCCTTCTGAAAGTCCAGATATAACACATCCACAGGTTCTCCCTTATCCACTCTACTAGTTACATCCTCGAAAAATTCTATAAGATTCGTCAGACATGATTTACCTTTCATAAATCCATGCTGACTTTGTCCAATGATTTCACCACTTTCCAAATGTGCTGCTATCCCATCTTTAATAACTGATTCTAGCATTTTCCCCACTACTGTTGTTAGACTAACTGGTCTGTAATTCCCCGTTTTCTCTCTCCCTCCCTTTTTAAAAAGTGGGGTTACATTAGCTACCCTCCAATCCTCAGGATCTACTCCAGAATTTAAAGAGTTTTGAAAAATTATCCCTAATGCATCCACTATTTCTGGGGCTACTTTCTTAAGTACTCTGGGATGCAGCCTATCTGGCCCTGGGGATTTATCGGCCTTTAATCCATTCAATTTACCTAACACCACTTCCCGGCTAAGTTGGATTTCACTCAGTTCCTCCATCTCATTTGACCCCCGGTCCCCTGCTATTTCCAGCAGATTATTTATGTCTTCCTTAGTGAAGACAGAACCAAAGTAGTTATTCAATTGGTCTGCCATGTCCTTGTTCCCCATGATCAATTCACCAGTTTCTGACTGCAAGAGACCGACATTTGTTTCCATCTGCAGGATTGTAAGCTTACACTTGGTTGCAAGCTACCAAGTACCGTTCCTCCAGTTTGCATGCAGCCAAAGTGAGGCAGAAGATTGTTAACAGATTTAATACATTTCAGAATCAGTTGATCAATGAAGTGCTACCGGTGTATTAAAGGAATCCTGGCATGGTTAGTTGAGCAGTTTGACTACTGTTTGCCCACTTTATTAATTGGGACCTTCCATAACCTGCCTCGTGCATTTTGAGTGCTTTAGGAATCTTCTTGGTTGAACAAGTTGGGTCTTTATTCTTTGGAGCGCAAAAGGTTAAGGGGGGACGATTGAGATCTTTAAAATGATGAAAGGGATAACCAGAGTTGACATGGATAAGATTTTCCCATTGAGGGTAGGGAAGATTCAAACAAGAGGGCATGACATGGGAATTAAAGGACAGAAGTTTAGGGGTAACATGAGGGGGAACTTCTTTACTCAGAGAGTGGTGGCTGTGTGGAATGATCTTCCAGCAGAAGTGGTGGAGGCAGGATCGATTGTAACATTTAAAAGTAAAGTGGATAGGTATATGGACGGGAAGGGAATTGAAGGGTATGGTCTGAGCGCAGGTAGATGGGACTAGGGGAAAATAAATGGTCGGCACGGACTGGAAGGGCCGAGAAGGCCTGTTTCCATGCTGTAATTGTTATATGGTTATATGGTTATATGGTTGCAGCTTTCTTCCATCTGCAGAGTTGCCATTACGGAAAATAATATTTTGGAAATATATTATTCAGCTCAGCCAGACCTTTTCATGAGCCACTGAAGCCTCCTGTCACCCTTTCTTCCACATCTCACTGTCCCAATCTCTGATTCTCTCATGTGGTTATCCAACTTGTCTTAAATGCATCTATCCTTTTTATTTATCTAGTCTTGAGGTGACTAGTTCCACATTCAGTCGGTAGTGAAAGATGTTTCTCTTGAATTTGACATCTTGTTTTCCATTTTATATTGACGGCCTCTGGTTTTGTTCTTCCTTTGTGGAAAGAATCCCTGTGCCAAATAGATCCAAATGTTATGAAGATACAGATGGACCAGTTCCTTGGATTGTGGGAAGACCTTCTCTTGTCAAAGAGTCAGACAGCACTGAACCAGGCCCTTTGGCACAACTTGCCCACGATGACAAAGACGCCTCATCTACACTTGTCCCACTTGTCCACTTTAGGCCCATATATCCCTCCAAATCATTCCTATCCATGTACCTGCCAAAATGGCAGGAGCTGCCTGTAGGGGGAAGCTCGGAAGCCCAGAAGATCGGAAAGTCAAGGAGGAAGTCGCTGGTGATGATGGACGCGAGTAGTGGAGCTGTAGGGGAGGGCCCAGGATAATGCCTCCAGCACCTTCAAGGTCAGTTGCAGGAGACCCCCGGGACACAGAGGCAGTTAGGCGAGGACAGGGATGTTGGGTCAGTGACCTGCAGCAGCCTGGGTTTTACATGGATCGAGTGCGTTCCAGTAGCTCCGGCATGTGGACCGGACTTTGGACTTCAAACTTTTTCTTTGTAAATGGCGGTAAAATATGTTGACACTGCATTTGTTGGTTGTGCCAAAAACTCACGGTGCAATTGATGATGGAATATTGAAACTCATGCATTCATATGAATGCAAACAAATGCATGGAGGATTGAGGCTTGGAGTGCTGAAGACAATCAGAATGCAGCACTAGCTTGATGTTACTGCTGCAATGTTAGAGTGTGAGTGGCTGGCTGGGAAAGAGCATGGACCTTGGCCAGCAAGGCAAGTCTAAACAGAAGGTAGAAGATTTACGCAAACAGAAGTTAAAAGCCAGCCTTCACCACAGGAATCCACCGTGGGATTCAGCTAAGGATTTTTTTGCAAGGGCATAGATAGATCAGGTGCATCGACACTTTGCTTGAGGAGCTTTTGTATAATTTATTAGAAGACAGCGAAAGATTATTTTGCAAAGGCAAAAGCCATCTATCTCTGGCACAAGGGGTCAAATGGAAAATCTGAAGTGGAGTGCCCATTCCTGTATCAAACCTGCCTACTCCTGACATTGCGTTACCATAGCAACAACATTGTATGGACTGTTTCGGCCCACTCTTGTCCACTGAGCCGTTCAGTGCCTTCTGTCAATGTGAATCAATTTTCTCTCGACCCCTTTTCCTTCCTTTCAGTGCCTCCATAAATTCCGCAAGAGGTTTAGAAGTGTGAAAACGCACACCTCCAATTCCAGAGGCAGTTTCGTCCCAACTATCAGGCAACTAAACCATCCCAGCAACATCTAGAGAGTGTTCCTGAGCAAGTATCTACGTCATTGAAGACCCTCAGACTATCTTTAATCGGACTTTACTGGACCTTGCCTTGCACTACGCTTTATTCCCATTATCACGTATCAATACGCAGTGGACGGCTCGGTTGTAATCATTTATAGTCTTACCGTTGACTGGTTAGCAACAAAAAACTTTTCACTGTACCTCGGTGCATGACACTGAACTAAACATTCCTAATAGATCCTGGGAAAGTACTTGAGATCATCTTTCAACATTATTGCAGCAAATCAAGTCAAAGTTGATGCTGGTGTCATCAAACCAGCAGTCAAATATTTATATCCAGCAATGATTCTCACCCTCGTGTCATCTGGCATTTGTGTACGTTCTCTTGCTCCGCATTTCGACCCCTGTAGTCCAATCAGCTGTTATTCTACTCCTCTGATACTGATATTTAAATGGCAGTTTGCCTGCCCAACTTCAGCCTGGGCTTCAGCTGCTGTTTTTAAATCTCCTTCCCTACATCCATCCCGCTGGGCTGGCCTTACACTTAAGTCAGCCATGGAAGCTGGGCCCAGGGAAAGTTGCCATTTAAACATCACGGCTCTGGGAGAGCTGACAGGAATGTAGAGGCCCCGGTGCTGCTGAGCCCTCCATGTTTGGAGAAACCACTGCCAGGAAACAACCAGAAGGGATTGACCTCTGCATCGGATGACCAGCAGCCTACTTTTAGCCCTGAACAAGCACCTCAATCACTTGCAACTCTTATTTTTCCGTCTCGCTGTCATTTTGCCTCCCTCATATACTAAAATGTGAATTGATGCCTTCGTCTTTTTCATGATTTATAGTTGCAATTCCTTTAAATTGATAAAGACTGCTGAATTAAACCTTTTTGTGGAACTTCTGCAATCAAGCTCTTCCTCTATTCCACTATTTTGTAAAGTGCTGAAGTCATGTTGCAAGTGCTCTGACTTTCAGTTTCTATATTCTGGCACATTGAACTCTCATTTACATTCTGCCCGCAGAGTTTCTCATCATGCGCATGCCGAAAATGTCTGTGCTTTTGAAAATCCATCTATTAAATCTTGCTCATCGTTCACTTGAACTTGTCAGAAAATCAATAATGTAATCGTATTTAGCATCCTTTGCAGGATCATATGGCTTAAAATAAATTTATAAAGTAATCAATTAGTTCTATAGACCCTTTCACAACCTAGCATATAATGCCTCAGCCAATGCAAGGCTTCTGATGTAGAGTCACAGCTGTAAGATCAGGAATTGGAGTTGCCATTTGTTGCACCCCAAGGTGGGCAAAAATAGTATTGGAGCCATTGGTATAAAATTCGTCAATTATTCCAAAAACTAGCATAGAACTAAGTTTGTTAAGAGTTAATGGTTTATGATGAGACAGTTCTCTTTTTCTTATTTTGAGATATAGTGGATTACTATACTGCTTGTGCTATATCACTGTGGTCTTGGTAGCAATCCCTGCACAAGACATCAATGGAATATCAACACGAAATAGAATCAGTCCTCAGTATAAGCACCAGGGTTGGGGCTGGTGACCTTCGGATACCTAAAGAGATAAATAAGTATTCCCTTGTATGTCTCCAGGTTAAGAAAGATCAAGAGGATCTTTATTTTTTGTTTAGGTTTCTGAAGATAAAGGAGAGAGTGTTTTAAGTCCACCCTTGTGAGTCTTGGTTTAAAGCCAGCTAGAGAATATGATGAAGCAGAAGCAACTACCAGACTAAGATGGTCCACAGTTTGTCAGATGCTTATTTACGACTATCATAACCCAAATTATGCATATTCTTTATAATTATACTCTGTTATTCATAACAATTTTGCAGAGCAATACAATGCTTTTATTTCTCACTCTCTTGGTAATCTGTGGATTTCAGGAAATAATAAAATCTTGTAGTTGGCTGTTGGAATGTTGTTCCCGGAGGAGATGTCTCTCTCTCTCTCTCTCTCTCTCTCTCCTCTCTCTCTCTCTCTCTCTCTCTCTCTCTCTCTCTCTCTCTCTCTCTCTCTCTCTCTCTCTCTCTCTCTCTCTCTCTCTCTCCTCCTCTCTCTCTCCTCTCTCTCTCTCTCTCTCTCCTCTCTCTATCTCTCTCTCTCTCTCTCTCTCTCTCTCTCTCTCTCTCTCTCTCTCTCTCTCTCTCTCTCTCTCTCTCTCTCTCTCTCTCTCTCTCTCTCTCTCTCTCTCTCTCTCTCTCTCTCTCTCTCTCTCTCTCTCTCATCTCTCTCTCTCTCTGTCCCCCCCCCCCCCCCTTCTCTCCTCTCTCTGCACCTGAGAGCGGGAAGAGAGAGACACACACACAGATGGATGTAGAAATCCCAAAAGATGGGTGTTTGAAGGACAAACTTTATTTCGCCTTCCATCTCAATGAGGAATGTGCAGGAGCCACGGTGGTGGATGTTCATGTTAAAATGTGTTTTTGAGTGTTCTGTTACTTTCAATTGTATGGCTGACCTGGCCAATGAAATTCTTCGTATGTTGCAAAACATACTTGGCGAATAAAGTGTGATTCTGATTCTGGTTTGGATTCAAATTTACCCTGAGAAAGAGCCCTGAGTTTGGAAATGCGATCTCAGCGCAACAGCACTAGCCTGCCACGTGGAGCTGGTAATAAAGAGCTTGCAGGAAGAAAACTGGTAAAATTGGGATTAAAGACATACAAAAGCGTGTAGACATATATAGAATTAAGAAAAGAGTCAAGAGTGTTTAACCGTCATTTGTACCAGCAATAGAACACTGACAATTTTACTTGCTCCAGTTTAACAGGCCCATAATTGCTTTAACATGCAAACTAAAATATATAATAATCAATAACACAATTAATTAATAACTAACACTGGATGGCCATTATAGTGCAAAACCCAAATGCGAAAGTCACAGCCCATAGAAGATCATAGTTGCTAAAGTAGGGTTGTGGTTAGTGTTGTGTAGTCTTCAAAAGCCAGATATTTGCTGGGAAGAGGCTGTTCTTGAACAGAGTGGTCACTATTTTCAAGCTCCTGTACCTTCCCGATGGTAGGAGCAAAATGAGAGCATGGCACGGGTGATGTTGCTCTATGATCATGTTAGCTGCCTTCTTCAGGCAGTGCCTCTAATAGATATCTTCACTTTTGAGGAGATCACATGTGTCATGGACCAGGCAATGTCTATCGCACTCTGCAGCCGCCTTCATTTCCGCTGTTCAAGTTACCAAACCAGGCTGAGATGCAACTAGTCATAATGCCCTCTAGCGTACACCTATACTCACCTCGAGTTGGAACTTTGAATGTGGCACTTTTAACCTTGCTGACTATGTTCAGTAGCAAATAGTTATGTTAATGCAAGGCTGAGAAAAGTTGGTATTCAGAGCCAACAAATGTGCTCAGCATTTAAATCTAAATGAAAACTTGATGTGTGGACATTTCACAGGATTATTACATTGGCAGCAAACATCTCCTGAGAGACCATGGAGCTTATTTGAGTTACCACCAATGAGTTCTAGCTAACGCAGCAAAATTCAAAGGCTCTGTAGTTGGGAGTGGTCCATTGGTGGTCCATATCGGTCATGACCACGTTCTCTGGAATAGAGGCAAGAGACGGCAGGCGCTCTTTAAGGTAGCATGAATCATAAGCAGTACCTCACATGGGCGGTAAAGCAGTTATGCTAATCCCATTGTGCCTGGTCACCCATGATGAAGCAATGCCAACAAGAGGAAGAATCTGCCCAAGGCCATGATGAAGACAACACTCTGAATGACGACACTGAGGACATTAACACCAAATACCGCCACATATAGCCCCTCGTGGCTCCAAAAAGTGAACCATTGGTGGACACCAGATGATTCTTAGCTACGTGTTCCTCAGATTTAAAACAAGAGATGGATCAGGGAGTCCTGATTAAGGACATGATAGCTGACATCAAGGTCACCATGGACAAAGCACTGAGAATAGTGAGGATTGACTTTACTCAGCCTTGACTAATGGCAAAAAGAACCAAGAGCCAGGACACATTCATGATACATAAAAGATATTTAAAGTTACAACTGGCAGTGAACTACTGATGCAAGGAAACAATAAAGTGATGTATGAGTAAAAACAACTGAGATTCCATTTGCATGAAAGCATGTCTGAAGCATGTTTTTCCTTGTTTGAAATCACATCTTTAAAATACGCCTACTCTTTGCGTTCAGTAACAGTCACTCTTCTCGGTCTCGACTTTGTTGAAGGGTCAGCAATGTATATTTTAATTTCTATTTCCGACAGCTTGAGTCATGATTTGTTTTGGAAGTGATTTAAACTGTGTGAATATTCTGTGATCATTAGATTGTTTTTCACTGGTAACATGTGGCCTTGAAGTCTAAATTGTCAGCGATGGTGCCTGGTGGTGAATAATTGGGATTGATTTTTTCTCGCTCAGTTTAAATTACAGTGAATGCGACCCAATTAATTTTGCCCAATGATGTCCGATGTTTTCATTTATCTGAAGAAGCCATAAAGTGCCTGAGGAAAGAATAACACCATGTTGCAACTCCTGGGTTTGTTCCCAAGCTTAAGCCTCTTTTGTTCTTTTTTCCATGTCTTGTCATAGAGTCATAGTCATAGAGTGATACCATGTGGAAACAGGCCCTTCGGCCCAACTCGCCCACACCGCCCAACAATGTCCCAGCTACCCTAGTCCCACTTGCCTGCGCTTTGTCCATAACCCTCTAAACCTGTCCTATCCATGTACCTGTGCAACTGTTTTTAAACAATGGGATAGTCCCAGCCTCAACTACCTCCTCTGACAGCTTGTTCCATACACCCGCCACCCTTTGTGTGAAAAGGTTACCCCTTGAATTCCTATTAAATCTTTTCCCCTTCACCTTGAACATATGTCCTATGGGCCCCGATTCCCCTACTCTGGGTAAAATACTCTGTGCATCTACCTGATTTATTCCTCTCATGATTTTGTATACCTCTATAAGGTCTCCCCACATCCTCCTACGCTCCATGGAATAGACACCCAGCCTACTCAACCTCTCCCTATAGCTCACACCCTCTAGTCCTAGCAAGATCCTCGTAAATCTTTTCTGAACCCTTTCAAGCTTGACAATATCTTTCCTCTAACATGGTGCCCAGAACTGAATACAATATTCTAGAGGCGGTCTCACCAACGTCTTATACAACTGCAACATGACCTCCCAACTTCTATACTCAATACTCTGACTGATGAAGGCCAAAGTGCCAAAACACTTTTTGACCATCTCGACCCAAATTGTCACCCATTCCTTCTCTCCAGAGATGCTGCCTGTTCCGCTGAGTTACTCCAGCTTTTTGTGTCCATCTTCGGTTAAAAGAGTTTACAGATTATCTGGTGTTTTGTGCGTGGGAGCTTGTGTGCGTTCTGCAGGCAACCAGACGGTAATAAATAAAACGTGCTTCTTGTTGTCAATGGGTGGGAGTGGGATGAGATAAAATTGTTCGTTGTCATGCACTCTTTTCATCGGCCCGCGAGGGAATGTGTGTCTAATGTGTGTCTGTCCCTGCGGCCAGGGTGGGGGTGAATCACCTGGTGTGGGTGTCAGGGTCCGGTGGGGGGGGGGAAATCAGCCTGGTGTGGGGGTTGGGGTCCAATGGCGGTGCATCGCGGTCAGTGACTCTGGGTGGGCGGAGGGACCAGCCTGTCCCACACCTCCGCTCCACCTGACCCACAGCCCGACATAGTGTAGCAATGTTACAAAATTTTGAGATTTAAAAAATCAAGTCTGCAATTTATCCCATCCCATAAAGCATAACAAGAAGTTTAATTTGACACCTAATTTACTTTCATATCTCCAGTGTTAAGAAAGTTATGGCCATTTTCATACTCGGAAATTAGCACCTTGTTCCCCATTGCCTTTCAATTGACTTAACTCAAAAGCTGTGATCTGGAAAAGTTAAAAGCCCATAACTTTCTTAAAAATTAAGAGAACTCAATGAAATTTTCAGTTATTATAGATTGAAGCATTCTGAAACAAATATGAAACAATCTTACTTGGATGACCTGAAATTAAAGCATATAATTAGTTAGTTATCTAATTGTAGCTAATTACAAAATTCAATGAGTAGATCTAAACATCTATCCATTTCTTAAGAAAAGATAAACTTTTTTTAAATTGCCTAAGTGTCCAAATAACATTCACACAATAATCCACAATATAACATAATTTTTAAATCTCATTTTCATGAATTTCTGGGCCAAATGGAAGGAATTTAGTGTTTTATGCCTGGAAATTAATGGCCATTTAAATCAACTAGCGAGTGGGTTTTAGTGGAATGCGGTGGATTAGAACGTTGCGGTTAGCAGTGAAGTCGGGAGGAAAAATACTGTTTGTTCATACATTTTTTGGGGCCCCATTTCGCAACATAAAAATATTATTAAAGCCTCCCGAAAAACCAACTTTTAATATAAAAATAAACTATTTACCTTTTCTTCTCCTCTACGCAAAATCCTTCTGGTTGTCTGTGCTCACGGCTTTTGAAGGTGATTTTTAAATTACTCTAGTTAATAAATAATTTAGAGTAATTTAAAAATACCTTCATTCATGAAATGTCGGAGCGATTTTTCTTCCGCAACGAAATCGACCGACATTCATCGATTTTCCAGGTCTGTTGAAAAACGGCACTTTAGGCCCGCCCCCCTCTGAAAGGCGCCAAAGTCGCGCACACGGGGAGCGGCAGAACTGCAGCGCTGCTCAAGGTAAGTTTTGCAACATACCTACACAGTGCGGGGCTGTCCCGAGGGATGCGCTCCTTCGACCGCTTACAACTTGGTGCTTGGTTTCAGATTGCCCAGTCACCTATGGCTTGTGGGGGAAAATGACCCCCACCCTCCGTGGGAATTTCAGTCCAATGACTTAAAGGCACACCTCATAGGGATGGAGGTTTTTTTCATGAGCTATGGATAAAGAGCTGATAATTTCCATCCTCAATTACAAATAAATCACACTAACAAAGAAAACATTTCCAAAATTGTTCTGAGTTGGATTAAAAAACCTGTGTGTAATTCATTCAAAGATATCAATCTGACAATAATTTTTAGGTTAGGAAAAGTGCAATTAAAAATATTTCTCTTTTTTTTCTTGGATTAATTTATATCTTAGTCTATAACATTTTGAGAAAATTGTTTTTTTCATCTGATACAATTTTGAAGATCAGCTGAAGACTTGCATCGGACGTGATGTGCAGCACAATACAGGATGAAGGAGGTAAAGGAGTTACGGAGAAAGGTGAAGGGAGAAGAGCAGAAAGAATTGTTTGGAGACAAACCGTGTATGTTTAAGCTTGCCTTGGCTTTACACTTTGACTATCTCAAGAAGATGACCAGGAAGAAGCAGCTGCTGAGATTGGACTCCCCTACTGACGCCAGTATCCTTATTCTCCACTCCAAGGATCACATGTATATTTTAAATGTTAATTTACTGACGTTCTAACACACTATTCTATTCTTTACCTATTTACAAAGCTCACAAAGTTTTTACAACAACAAGGTGTTAGATGACCTGATCACTTGTTTTCAATTTTAATTAAGAGGTAAGTGCTTGCGTGCGGACTGGGTAAACCACATTTTAAGAGTGTTCCTTGGAATTATTTACATTTTGCCTAGAGGCCGTTACCTCTCATCATGTTCCACATGTTGATACTACCTCCGTGAGCCTTGACTTAGTAAGCAGGTTTTATAGGGGGATGTATTTTATTGTAGTTTGCTATTCAAACATAAGGGAGAAATCACATTGAGGTTTTTCCATGACAACTCTAATGGTGTTTTTTTACTCTGCAACCATAATAAAAATACTCTTAAAGTCTTAAAGTCAATGTGACTATTGTAGAGGTTTCCCTGCAATATTATCACTGGGCTAGGGTCAAGGAAGGAGCGTTCACATCGCGGCCCTGTTTGCACCAATCTTTCCACCACCACGCACAAGAAGCACAAGATGCGACAAGACAGACATCATTGTATGCAGATGCCGAGAAGTGTGTTCAGCTCCGGCTGAACAACTTCTAATCTTGTGTGTGGACTCGATAAGAAGATCACTGGGCTTTTTACATTGTCAGCTGAGTGGAGAGAAGAAAGATCATATGACATAGGAGCAGATTTAGGCCATTCAACCCATCAAATCTGTTCCGTCATTCGATCATGGCTGCTGTTCTGCTGATCTTTGCATGTAGTTTTCTACCAAGCATTCGTTATTGCATCACAATGGAAACGCGAGGTGTTCTGACTGAAATAACATTACAAATTTATACCTTTATGCGAATACTTCCGCTGAGAAATTAAAATCAATAGCTTCGGGTGTGCCATCTTTTATAATGGTATAAAGTATACAAAATCGCATGGTGGTTGATTTTATTTTAAATTGTCTCTTATATTAGGATTTTGTTCTATTTTTTTACGGTTGGGATTAAATAATACTTTACAGTTTCAGGTTTCTGATGTGTAAGATATATTTTAAGGGCCAAGATTTCCAACATCAATTCCCTCATGTCCAGAATGGCCTCTCGTATATCAATCTCAATGTTAGCTCAGTGAATCCAAGTGGTAACTGTTAGGTTTGTGTAGAAAAACACAATTCCATTTTAGTACACAGTCTCTGTGAAGTCAAGTGTGCTGAAACACTCTCTCGAAAGGAAAGAGGTATCTGCTAAAATTCCTATGTTTTTATCATGTTACCTAGCAATCCCTATTTATTGGTGCATTTATCTTCAAACACAAGTTACAGCTAATAAATTCTACTGTGGTGTGATAATGGCTTAGGTTTCACAACAGGTTTAGTGTAGTTTAGAGATACAGCAAGGTAACAGGCGTTTTGGCCCACTGAGTCCGTACCGACCAGCGATCCCTGCACACTAACACTATGCTACACACACTAGGGACAATTTACATTTATACAAAGCCAATTAACCTACAAACCTGTACGTCTTTGGAGTGTGGGAGGAAACTGAAGATCTCGGTGAAAACCCACGCGGTCACGGGGAGAATGTGCAAACTCCGTACTGACAGCATAGGAAGTCGGGATCGAACCCGGGTCTCCGGTGCTGCAAACTCTTTAAGGCAGCAACTCTCCAGCTGCGCCACCATGCAAATTCACTTATTGAATCTCGCCTAGTTCTGGGCAGTGTTGCCTGCTGGTTGTGGCAGGTTTCAATCCTGCATCATAGAGATATATAGCTGTGAAACAGGCCCTTCGGTCCAACTCGTCCTTACCGACGTTCATTTAAGCTCATCACATTTGCCTGCTTCTTCTTCTTCTTGCGTATGGCGTGCACAGCCTAAAGTTGTAGGACAACTTGTTCTATTTGATCTTATTTGATTGTGCACGCCGGATTGATTGCATTCGTCGAAACAGGCCGGACCACGTGAAGGTTGCAATCTTCCACCCTGCACTTGCCTGCGTTTGACCCATATTCCTCTAAACCCTTCCTATCCATGTACTCATACTAGTGTATTTTTAATGTTGTTATAGTACCTGCAACAAATACCTCCTCTGATGGCTCGTACCATATAGACACCAACCTCCGTGTAATGACTTGCCTGTCTGAAATCAAGCCTGAATAAAATTCAGGTGGTGTGATCCTGGAGATGAGCAGTGCAAGTGAATTTGACATGTTGCACTACCCGTGTTGTCCAGGGGCTGGATGATAACTGCTCTGGATGATAACTGCTGGGGAGAATAAACAAAGACCAAAAATCTCTTCATGACAATTATGGCACCCAGAAAAGTCCCCCAAATTTATCTTCTTCAGGTTAAATCAGATTACTACTGTATAGGAAATAATGTTTTCACAAGGGTAAGATATAGATTTCATGGAGAAAAATAAATATCCCCATAATAGGTACAATTTTCATCAACATGCTGACCTTTGTTTATTCTACTCCAAAATAAAAGGTGGTTCAGATGAAAACCAGGTTAGCATTTCAGAGTGCCTTGTGGCCAATTGAGAAAATCGTCCATATTTCACATTCATGATGAAGATCCTGCATCGCAGCGCCATTCATTCTCAGCCACACTCCCCAGTGGCTGGAAGAGTGTTGTTCATTGAGTAGTAAGGGCCCTTTACGAGTAGCTGTCAGCATCGCACCTACACTCTTGCTTTGCAGCACATGTGCGAACCTATAATAAATTGACAATGTTGCAGGAATGCGTAAATGATGCTGGTATATTCCGAAGATAGACTCAACGGGTCCAGCAGCATCTCTGGAGAAAATGGATGGGTGACGTTTCGGGTCACTACCCGAAGAAGAATCCCAACCTGAAACGTCACCCATCCTTTTTCTCCAGGAATGTTGCAGGAATGGTCTTCTGAAAAATCTCACCTTTAACTTTCTTATACTTTATGTAGCTTTCAAAGACCAGCTTTAAGGGAACATAATCCACTGTTTTAGTGCCAAAAGTACAACACGGATCAGTGTCTATGTTATCATCTATGAATTATACATAAATGATTAATGTAGCCAAGCAAATCAAAAACATAGTAAGATTAATAGTTATGTGATTATTGCAACGATTCTTCATCCAAAGGCAACATAAAGCACTCAAATATGTTTTAAAGAAAAGAACATGCTAAAATGTTCATATCAGAGGCTGTGGCCCTTGCTAATGAAGCAAGAGAGCGCAAATGCCTGGAATAAAAATAGATTTTGAAGAGCAGACATGGGAGGCCTCTCAGCTCATAACTCTCTGACCATCCCAATAAAATTTTGCTATTTCTGTCAACAATGTTTGCAGCCTCACTGCATAAACCCTGCAGTCAACTGTACAATAAACAGCCAGAACCATCAACTACCATAGCGTTGCATAGGATATAAACTCTTACATCATGCACAAAGGGATTTATTCAACAAACCCAACATTATATATGATTCTTTGGGTCTTAGGTTCAGGCAGTTCCACAAGCATTGAGTGTAATATGCATATGCACCACACTAACATCAGACGCCTGAGTATCACACTCACAGTGAGCATATCACGGTGCAAAAGTAAATTGCGTTCATACATTGTAAAAGAGAATGGTGAATTGTTGACACAATGGCTGCAAATAAAGACACAATTAAAGTGCTGGAGTTTGGCAAACGCATGGATTGTGCATGGATTAGGAGAACATCTCGAGGATGGATATGTGACATGAGTGTTTACTTAGCTTGTGGAGCTTAAGTGCGGAACAGCCAGTCTGAAGAAGTGGCCCGACCCCAAACGTCACCCATCCATGTTCTCCAGGTATGCCGTGTGACCCATTGAGTTACTCCAGCATTTTATGTCTTTTTAGGTAAATCAGCATCAGCAATTCTCTGTGTCTGCAGATAAAGACATGTCTCGATCATATTTACTGTTTATGTTACCGATAAAATATATTTTGGGAAAAAGATAATTGGTAATTTGAAGGCTGAGACATTTACCTGGTGTTCAGTGCTATAAATAATTATAAAGTTCTTTGCATCCTCCGTAAGGTTTTCCATGACTTCCCCTCACCTCATTTGTATATTTAACCATTGACCCTTTGATGGTGTGTCTAACCCTGGATGATCCGTCCCCAACGTATCCTTCACTGATGCGGTCCTTCGCCCCAGTGGTACCGCTTTGCTCAGTGGCATTTCTCCTGTAGCTGAAACTGCTGTAGGAAAGGACTTTGGATGCACGTCCAAGTGTAAGGTTTGCTCCATCTCCCACAATACCTGGGGCACCATAAAATATTAGTGCCGGGGAGCTTTGGAGAGTGAACATCAGCTCTGCCACACAATGCCTATTGCAAACACCACATTACAAGCTAAAGATTCTAGAGAAGCTAAAGAAGCAACGTTTATATGAGTGATGTCATGAATTGGAATGTGCTACTTTTTTTAAAGGACATATGTGCACAGTAAGAAATGGCTTTTCTTAAAGAAACCTAAATTGATACTGTAAAATAAGTCAGGCAACAAATGCACGGATTGTGCATGAATTAGGAGAACATTTTCGAAAATGTGATATGTGACGGGAGTGTGTAATTAGCTTGCTGATCTAAGGTGCGTCAAGGTGGAAATTGGTGAACAAATCATATTGAAATACTGGCAACCGTGCACAAACTGGGACGATGTGTAGGAAGAGACTGCAGATCTGGTTTACGCCGAAGATAGACACAAAATACTGGAATAACTCAGCGGGACAGGCAGCATCTCTGGAGAGAAGGAATAGGTATTGAGGCCATTGCTTGTAATCCCTCTCATCAAACATCATGATGCACGGAAGGAATCAGGGAGACAATTGAAAAGGGAGCAGAACGAAAGCTGGAGCAGGAATAGTTAATCTTCCACTTCTTACTGGAGCTCGATGGAAACTGTGATGATTAAAGTGCGAGGCTGCATGCTGTGCCTTGATCAGTTAAAAGCCCTCCATGCCACTATAAAACACACAAGGACATTCTTTACAGTCATTTCCCGATAACAAGCACTTTATTATTGCAGACATTCACCGCACTTGAGATTCCTGCTTTCAGCAGAAATGATTCAATTACTCATTTAATCCTCTTATTAATGGTTGTTTATTTTGCAATATTAATATACATTGGTTCAAATGCAATTTTAATTATCTGCTGAAGACAGATTTTAGATGTCAGTGAAAACAGAAAAGCTTTGTGAGCATTTGGATTTAATTTAAGATCCAGATTAACCTCTGCTCAGTGAGCAGTTTAACCCGCTCTCCTTGCTTTTCTGCTGACACTTCTGTGGTTTACTCAGAATTTTTCATTCATTTTGCTCTTGGCTGGCTGGCTTCCCTCATTTTGCTGAACGTAACTGAAAAGTTATCCAAAACTCAAATATCCCAAACATCTTTTACTTGCAGACTTGGTGATCAAGAGTTGTTCTTAGTTAAGTCAAATCTTGTTTTTAAAATGTTCCAACTACTGCCACATAATCAGCGCTGGTACAGAAGATGGAATACTCGCACTTGTGTGAACATTTGTTACATTGACATCCTGAAGTACTTGACAAGTAATGCTTAAGTGAAATGTTGACAATATTCTGGACTGGAGGCAGCTCGGAGACAAGGATGAATCACCTGTTACATTTTATGTAGAAAAAAGAAACAACTTTTACTAGCAGTTGAGGAAGATTGTTGCCTGTGGAATACGTATATGAAAAGCCCTGGCAGATGTTCCCTATAACAGTGGTCTGTGGAAGCATGCCTTGGTTTATTTGTGTCCCAGCCTCCGGAATAGTAATCTGGCATAGCGGATTGCTTGGGATTGTACGACTGACCTTGGCAGTGAAGGTAGTTTGAACCACGTATGTTTGAAAGATTTATCGTATTTATTAAGGTTATTTATATTAAGGAAAGCAAACTCAGAATCCGTTGCCATCTAATCTGTTTGTATCAATCTTTCTGTGTTTGATTTGATGGAGTTTACTATTTCTGGACGAAATCATTTTTTTCTATAAGGCACTTTGAGATAACTTGCATAGTCTGAACAGATGATGCAACAGGAGGCGACTTTTGGAAGGATATAATAATTGCGGTGTTGCAATGGAATCTACTTTGGCACAATCTGATGCAATATGTAAATGCATCTGCCGTTTAACCCAATTCCACATGCCTCTTGCTGGAACCAGGTAGTCCAAGCAGCAAAAGCCACAGCTTCCCAATTTTTCTGTGTTCATTTTGTTTGGGAAATTCCAAAGTCAAACATGTTCATTGATCCAAAATGGTCCCTCCAGGGAAGTGGATACCAAAATTCTTTGTTTTGATTATTGCTGTTGGACGCAGGTGGACTATAAATTTCTCATGTCCCTCTCCACAGAAATGATCTTGCACAAACCATTTTAAGGATGGCTACAGAATCTCCCTGTTTTTATTGTGGTCCAATCTGCTACACATATCCTCACCAAACTCCATTTCTTTCCAATTTATGCAATTTCTATTCAAACTGGTCATTCAATGCATGACGAGTTGAGACCTGTGATTGACAGGCTTAATGTGAATGTCTACCTGCTTGTGTGGTCTACAGATGGGATTTCACCATCGCCTAGCTGCCCCAATTCATTTTCAATTGATGTATCCAATTCTTCTCATTGCAATTTCCCATTGTAGCGTGAACATTTTTTTCTCTTGAAGACATCGATCAGACTGAATTTTCTCTGGAAAGGCAAACATCTCCTGTCTATTTCCTCCCCAGATGCTGCCTGACTTGTGGAGTTCCCCAGCACTTTGTGTTTCACTCAACATTCCAACATTGCTTTGCTCTTCTCTACCCAGATATCAAATAAAAAACAGAGAATGAAAGATGTTTAGATGTTCAGGAGATCAAAGGATTTGAAGTGAACTGCAGGAAAATAATCCTGAACAAAAAAAACAATCTGCCATGATCTTGTTGGATGTCAGATTAGCGAAAGAAGCCAAGTAATGCATGCCTGCTTCTCATGTTTATGCTCTTATTTAAAATATCTCATCCGTTATTTTGTGTTTGAACAGAGACATTAATCTATTTGTTTTAATCGGCTTATATCGCAAGAAAAATAGAGTTTAATTGTGTTAAGTCCTTAACCATTTAATGTCAATAATCATTTTCCGTGTTCAGATAATGGAGTGCAGTTACACTGGGGAAAGATGTTAAGGCCATTGTAACCCTCCTGGGTTGGTTGAACAAAAGCAAACAGCAACAAAATATTGATTCTGTAAATGCTAATGCACCATATTTATGCGCAGACAGGGAGTGATACTTGGAACACAGTACATCTTCCGTGGAAGGGCTGTAGCACATTCACTTTCACACGTCAGTTCAATTTCAGTTAATTTGATTTAATGCATTGACCTCCAAATTGACGTAATATTCAGCTCTTCACCACTGCTTGCTTGAGAGCACGGCTCTATATTGCCATTTAAATATACTCACTTTCAAACACGTGTAATAGTTTGTCACCAAGAGCAAGAACCAAGGATTATTTAATATCTTCCCTATGAGGAACACTGAGAGTGATTGGAACAGAATGTAACATTTCATATTTCTCCACGTTCTGTACCCCCATGATCTCTCCTTGAAAGATATTCCTCTTTCGACTACTGACAACCCCCCCCCCACCCCCTCCCATCGGGAATTCTGCAATCCGCCTCCTTCCAGTGCAAGCAAGATTATCTCCTCTCTCTGTTTCCTGTATGTCATGCTGCTTCTCCTTCTCCAGCTGTCCCTTGGGATCAAGGGTGGCTTACGTCCACTCTGGATTTGTGGGTTCTGAGATGGTGTTGGAGGAAAATGTGGAACCACAGACCACAGATGGGGCTCACAGGGTTGAGGGGTGGATAGTTTAGGAAGTGGTCCGCTTGTCCCATCACTCATGCAAGAGTCTTCCCACCTCTCCCAACGTGAGCCCTTTGCTCCCCGCTACACACCCTTTAAATTATCAACACCATTCCAAATACTTTGAGCAATAAAGCAGTAGGCAATAGACAATAGGTGCAGGAGTAGGACATTCGGACCTTCGAGCCCGCACTGCCATTCAATGTGATCACGGCTGATCATCCCCAATCAGTACCGCGTTCCTGCCTTTTCCACATATCCCCTACTCCGCTATCTTTAAGAGCCCTATCCAGCTCTCTCTTGAAAGCATCCAGAGAACCTGCCTCCACCGCCCTCTGAGGCAGAGAATTCCATACACTCACCACTCTCTGTGAGAAAAAGTGTTTCCTCATCTCCGTTCTAAATGGGTTACCCCTTATTCTTAAACTGTGGGGGAGGGGGGAGGTTAGTTAGAGGTTACCGAAAAATAGTAAATTAAACATTCATACTGTTGGGCTGTAAACTAGCGGAATAGTCCCATCAGTTTGTACAATACATGGCCTCACTCTGGTAATGAAGGAGGCCCAGGACAGAAAGGTCAGTGTGGGAAGGGGAAGGCGAGTCAAAATGCAGAGCATGTGAGGGATCCAGCAGGCCTTGGTGGATAGAACCTACTAGAACTATGGTTGCTGGTCCCAAAAGGCTCGCCTGCTGACATTCAATCACTCGTCCTGCCCAATTCCCTATGAGTAGGTCAAGATTTATTTTCTTCCTTTGTAAGTCCCTCTACATATTGCCTGAGGAAACTTTCCCGAACACACTTGACAAATTTCAGCCCGTCTACACAATTGGCACTGTGTCAGTCCCAGTCTATAATGGGACAGTCAAAATCCCCTACAATGACAACCCTATTAGTCTGGCAGCTGCCTGCAATCTCCCAGCATACTTGTTCCTTCAAATCATCCCCTTGGCTATTTGGGGGTCGATAAGACAATCCCTTATAAGGTGATTATCCACTTTTTATTTCTCAGCTCCATCCTTAGAGCCTCGCTGGAGGATCCTTCAGTAATGTCAGCCTTTACTATGTCTCCCAAGACTTTACTTAAGGCTCTCCCACCAGCAGCCCCGAGGAGGGATTTGCCTGAGTGACAAGAATTTCCTGTGTAAATATTAGCATAGATCCTCCATAAGCTATAATAAATATAATCAAATGCTCAGACGATTAGAAAGTGCGCACAAAACGATTCAAAATAAATGAAATTTAATTGGGAGTGGATACGCATTTTAAGAGGACAATTTAGCCATTTTGTCTTTGAGGATTTCAAGTTCTTTGCATAATTAATGGGTCTGTTGGGTCTAATGATGTGATAATGATAATTATTATTATTTCCATAGTTTTGTGATCCGGTTTCCGATTGACTATAAATACTTTAATATTACAATGATTTGAAAGAGAATATTTGCAACATAAAGGGGACGGCAGGATCACAGAGGGGTGGGTTGTTATCCTGCAGTGGTGTTAATTGTCATGTGTACCGAACTGCAGTGAAATTCTTATGTTGCATACGGTTCAGTGAGAACCCCACTATACATTAGGTACTAAGTGTAAGAGTGTAAAATAGCAGACCAGAATCTTGTGGCTTTCAAGTCTGAAACTTTAAAAAAGATGTTAATAAGAATCAAATACACAGGACAAGGTGTTAAGAAGTCCCTTGTGCCAGTAGGTGGGGAGCATTTCACGACATTCGTTGATTGTTGAGAGTGGTAGACGCTCAACATCGGGCGGGAAGGGGGGGGGGGGGGGGATACGTATACGTATATCTTGGCCTGGGTAACCTTCAGGACAGTTGGGCACAGGACACATCATCAGTAGTGTACCCTTGCATCACTGGGTGTTTCGGCCTTTTAACACTATACACCCTCCACAAGGGCGGCCCGCTGCAGGATGATCAGCCCTCAGCGCGTGTCCCGTGTCAAACTGTCCCAAAGATTCACCATGACGTACTTGGGGCCCAGCATGGGTCTTTACGCTTGAGCCAAATCCAACGGCTGCTTCTTTCAGCCGCGTCTGAGAGTGATCTTATGGTCTTCCGCAGAGCCTGACCGTGGATTCCAAGCTCCTTCAGCAGTCTGATGGTAGATGATGCAACATTATACTGTGCACTCATTGAGCAAATATTAATGTGCATTTACTCCATAACCTGCAGCAAGGATCCATTTCGTATCAAAACCACATGTTTAGTACAAACACATTTCAAATCCCATGTTAGCTCACCGAGCCAGCCTGAAGAAGGCTGTTTAGAGGTGTTACTCCACATCCGAGGTTGAAAATTAGAACCCTGTGGTCATTGTCAGCCTTTACATCAACACATGAAGCAATATTTTCCCTTCCCCAGATTCTTCCTGACTTGCTGAGTGTTTCCACTTTTCCAGTTTATGTTCCCTTCCAAGTTTGTTTGATGTAAACTACTGTTTCAGCGACAGCGTTGTGTGCCTTCAGTTTGAACTGTCAAGTAGGTATGTTCCTCTAATCGATCCCGAGCTCAACTACATAATAGACTTGGCTTATCTGACCAGTTGCCACATGGAAAGATTTGTGTTATTTGTCATCCAGATTAGTCGGGCAGTGTCACTGATGCACCTGAGAGTGCAGGTTGCTTGGGTTTTGCCCCTTTACTTTGTCCCAAGCTGTCAACCCTGCTTCTACTGCAGCACTCTTGCCTCATGAGCCACAAGGTCATGGGTTCAAGTCCCACCCCGGAGACAATGTTATAATTCAGGCTGCCACTTCAGTGCAGTAGGGAGGTAGAGCTGTACTTCTAGATAGTTTTGGTAGTGTGTAATACTCTTGGAGAGGTACTGAGCGAGTGCTATTTTGTTGGAAGACCATTATTGAGACGGTGGTGGGGGCACAAACGAGAGCAAAAACACGAAAGTAGTTGGCGGAATTCAACGGACCAGGCAGCATCTGTGGAGGTAAATGGAAAAATGATATTTCGAGTAGAAACCCTTCATTTAGACCCCATCTACTCACTTTGGAATGGGTTTGAATGTCACTGAGACAGTGATGTTCTTTTAGTTGGGCAGCAATGATGGAGGGCATATTTTAGAGTGGAACTGGTGAAGCATTGCCTTGTTGGAGGGGTTGGATGGAGAGAGCTCTTCACTTGGGGCTGGGTTTAATAGAGAACACTTCAGGGTCATACTGACACTGCCAAGTAGGTTGGTAACGGTCCCATATTGTACAGGATTTCCTGCCCCTGAAAGGAAACTGCTGTTCTGTCTGATTTTAATACTGGATACCCACGTTCCTGTGTAAAATCGAAAGGATGGGAGGTGGTGGCAGGCATGCTCAGATAGAACACGGTAGAAGAAGTGTCTAACGACAAAACCAAGGAGCTCACAATGTACAGAGGAACCACATGGTCACTGGAACTGTAAGTGTAGGGAGATTGTGGCAGCAAACCAGTGATACACAGATACATTTCTACTTCACCCCTTCTTCTTCTTACTCCCTTATCAACCTGGGGGTGCTGTCTTGATAGTAAAGCCATATCTTTAATTCAGGCACGTGCCGTGAGTAATTACTCAATGTAGGCAGACAGCCGGCTTTTAAAAAAAAATCTTAAACCGCGCATGCGCAGTTTGTTCTCTCCGTAAAAAATAAAAAATAAGTAACAATTCAATTTTCCCAAGGCTTCTAAATCTCCTTGATTTTTTAATTACTGAATGGGTGGGGGACGGAGGATGAAGGCAGATGGAGAGGTGGTGGGAAAAACGGGAGCACACCAGGACGTTGAATCAGTTGTCATCTTATTGAATGACAATACTAATTCAAGGGTCCAATTGGAGGGAGAGTTCCTTTCACAGCATGTGGAGAGTCTGTGCCAGGGGTTAAAGATGCGGGGAGGGCAGGAGTGTTGAGAAGGAGAAGGTCAGAGATCATGTCAGATTCGCTCACCGCTGCTGCAGCGCTCCTGGCAGGGACAGCAGAACTGGCCGCCACTTCAGGGGAAGGAAGCAGCTTGGGTGACTGCGAGTGGCCATTGGCACCCAACAGCAGAACCGGCTGCCACTTCAGCGCCTTCTGCTGGCCCACTCACCTCTGGCAGTGCCCTCCGTCTGAACACCTCTCACCTGCCGCTCATTGGCTTCGCTCATATGTAACCCACTTGCGACGCTCCGGGCACGGAGCCACCGCATTGTGGCCGGGGAGTGAATTAGCTCGGGTGGCTGCGAGTGGCTGCCGGGACCAGACAACCCCTTCGCTCATATCAGCCACTTCCCGCAAATCCTTAAATTCCGACAGCCGAGTAACCTCAATTGGTCCCTTGAGCACGAAGCGGCTGATATGAGCGAAGACGGTGAGCGGCAGAAGAGAGGTTTTCAGACGGAGTGCACTGCCAGAGGTGAGTGGGGACCGGCAGAAGGGGCTGTCTTATCCCGGTGGCCACTCGCAGTCACCCGAGCTAATTCACTCCCCAGCCACAATGCGGTGGCTCCGTGCCCGGAGCGTCGCAAGTGGGTTACTGGCCCCGATCCCCTCCTTCACGCTCCTGCCTTCCCCGCAACTTTATCCCGGCCCTGACTCCCCAAACACTGTGATAGGAGCTCTCCCCCCACCCACCCCGGGAAATACAGTATTTAAAAAGATAAAGCACCGAGAAATGTACTTATCATGTTACATGAACTCCATTCTTCACTCTTTGTTTCCTAAGATACACTTAAAGTAATGGTAATCCATATTTGAAAAACTCGCAAAGGCAGAATTTCAGCTGCCTTCAGCTCCGCTTGAAATTGACGGCTTGAATCTGCACTGACGACACGTGGGCTGCACAGACCTTCCCGTGATACGGTAGAAAAGCGTACGGTAGTACTGCGGTAGAAAGGCACAGAATTATGCCTACCTACGAGATCGATCTCTTAGATAGGCATAATTCTCCCATGCCTTTACTATTTATATTTAATAATTGCCATTTCATAATTTTAGTCGGGGTAGGCAGTGCCTACCTTGCCTACCCTGATGGCACGTGCCTGCTTTAATTTTCCATTCAGGAATTTCTGCACTATTAATACTAGACTAGTCAGAGTCTGAGCCATACAGCACGGAGACAGGATCTTCAGCCCAACTTGCCTTTACCGACCAAGGTGACCCATCTATGTTGTCCCCATTCGCTTGTGTTTGGCCCATTTCTCTCTAAACCTTTGCACTGCATCGGATGAGCAGCACCGAGGGAACACAGTAAGTGCAACTATTTTAAGTTACATCGTTCATTACCAAAGTGGTGCTGAATTATTAGAGCCAACTTCTTCCAGGTGAATGCCAGAGTAAAGGGACTGTCCCACCAGCATGCAACTCTATGCGATGAACGCGATCAAACTAGAAGCGGGGGCCGCGCGGAGGTCGGGTGATCCCCTGTACAGGGCCGTTCCCACCAGCATGCGCCTACATGCGGCAAGCGCAACCAAACCGGCAGCAGGGGCCACGCGGAGGTCGGGTGATTGGCGCAACGCGGCGCAAAGTGAGGCGAACTTGGAGCGAAGTCTAAGGTAAGTTCGCCAGGACAGAGAGGGGCACACAGAGAAAGGCACAGAGGCACACACACACACAGGGCCACGGAGCCACACACATAGAGGGTCACGGAGGCACTTACAAATAGGTTCACGGAGGCACGATGTCGGGGCGGTGTGTAAATGTCGAGGCGACTGCGAGCCGCCAAGCCGTTGCCGCGCGGAATTTTTGGACATAGTCAGTTTTTCGGAGCCCCGCGCGGTGTCGGGACGAACTCAGGACGAACTCCGCACAATTCCGCACGGCTCCGGCGATCGAAGTGGGACCGGCCCCGCGACGCCGGACAGCTCAAGCGACCACGTTAGGGCGCGCTAATCGCATAGAGTTGCATGCTGGTGGGACAGGCCCTTAAGGCTCTACTAAGGACAGCTTAAGAAATACAATGATATTATCTGACGAAGTGCAGCAGAGACACTGGTGTTCTGGTCAACTTCGATTCCTCAGCAAGTTTCAATAAAGACATCTTAAATGACTGTTAATCTCATCTGTATTTGTCTAATCTTGTGTCACAGGGGCAGAAATCGTTATCAAAAATAAGGGGGACACCATTTCTCGGTGCACACACACACGTGCACGAGGCTTCGGAGGTTTCGGACGGTAACATTGGGAGCTCACAGGTCCCTGGTTGGTGACCGACTCCGAACTCCAGCAACAGCAGCTTTGTC
Organism: Raja brachyura; assembly: GCA_963514005.1. The sequence goes on from OY740812.1 coordinate 14,554,764, forward strand.
CACCCTGAATCTTGAGGCTTGAATTGGCCCGTTCGCGGGGCCTTTCATCGCCCGGCGGCGGGGGCTTTTAAGTTGTGTGTAAAATCATCCTTGGGGTTCCCAGGAGCTTCACTTCAGATCTATTCCATCAGATGCAAAAAAAAGACACAACGTGCTGGAGTAACTCAGCAGGTCAGACAGCATCTCAGGAGAACTTGGATAGGGGGCGTTTCGGGTCAGGACAGGTTTTGAGATGTTCTGATGTTATGTAAGACACCAACATATTCACTTTCCAAAACCAATCCCTTATGTAACCATAAATCAAAATAATCCCAATGTTTGAAATGTCTTTGTGTACAGATTTTGAAAAAAAAGGTCCTAAAAAATATGTGACGTACACACCAGTGCAGATTAAATTTCTGCGTTGAAATTGCCTGCAATTATTGAATGCCGCATGTTGACATTTAAAAAAATATCTGAAGCGTTTCCCATTGTTATGAAAACCGAGTTATCGGCGACTTCGCCCATTCCCTATGTTCTTCCCTTTATCAGTATCAAGGAGGAAGGGGTGTCAATTGTTCAGAAAATGCTGGTACTTATTTTCTTTTGCTGGTTTTCCCTGCAGGAAATCCTGTGATTGATAAAATGTTAAAATGACAAAAAGCCAATGGCCATGTTTGTCCAGTGCGATAGTCTGCAACATTACAATGGGAAGCTGGAAGAGCCCCATCGATGTTGTCATCTCTGGTGTATAATTACAATGAGTTATGGCCCAGAGGTTGTGATCAGCAATGGGTCCTGTGCCCTGTCATAGAGGCACAGAATTGTGCAGCTCGTAAGCAGGTTCTTCCTTATCAAGTGCTTCCTTTAGGGCAGCACAGTGGCGCAGCGGTAGAGTTGCTGTCTTACAGCGCCAGAGATCCTGGTCCGTTCCTGACCACGGGAGTGCGGACTTTGTACGCTCTATTTGTGACTGTGTGGGTTTCCTCCGGGTGCTCCGGTGTCCTTCCATACTTCAAAGGCGTACTGGTTTCTTGGTTAAATTGTCCTTAGTGTACAGGATAGTGTACGGGGAGGTCGCAGGTTGACGTGGACTCGATGGGTTGAAGGTCCTGTTTCCACGCTATGTCTCTAAAGTAAGCTCTAAAGTCGGTGCCTACTGTCGAGCACCCATTCACAGTAGTGTGCAGTATTCCCGTTTCATCAGTTTCCTTTACATTCTGACTCTCAGCTAAACACTTGGGTGAATGTTCAGTGCCCAATCACCCTCTGAGCCCATACGGATTTAGAATGTGGGAGAAATCCGGGGGAAATGTCTGTAATATCACGAGGACTGTGCAAATTTCATAGAGACTGCCGGTGGTCAGCTTGAACCTGGTATATTGGAGGTGCGATGTGGCAGCTCCAAAGGCTGTGTCATTTGCTGACAATGTTGCCCACGGCTTACAAGAGCACAGGAGGGATCATATCTCTGGTACAAGATACAGGGGGGGGGGGGGGGGGGGGGGAGTGCTATGCACAAAGGGAGATCAGAGAAGGTTTGGGGGGGGGGGGAGAGCAGTAACATTATGGTGAACTTTGGTAACATTATTGGCTCCAAAACGAGGTGACACTTATGTACTGTCTAGGTACGGTCTGCTTTATGATTTTACCGGGTCGTATGCAAAACAAAGCATTTCACTGTACCTAGGTACATGTGACAATAAAGTATCATTGAATCATTGAATTAAAACATGCTGGAACATCATGTGGTGTGTTTGCTGCAAGCGGTGGCTTCAGGTACTGCAGTGAGATCCATCGTGTTGAACTCACCAGTTCTGATTCACATTCACATTATTAACGGGGCCCCACCCATGAAACTGCAGAGAAAACTATGACAATCAGCAAGATCATGCCCCAAGCTAAGCCAGCTGCCAATGTCATTAAAACACATTGGATGTTTCTGACATACAAAAACATTCCAAAAATATTTTTTAAATTAATGCATAATCAAGGTTTTAAAAAATCTTAAAAATTGAAAAGTCAAAGGATATTTACAAAGGACTGAAATATAAAATGTGATTCTAGGCAAATGAGTGGACCACCATCTGTAAAATCTCCTCCAGACCACGCGTTATCCCTTCATTGTCACTCAGAGGGTGAAAACATACTGTGGTTCCTTCATTGTCACTGGGTTGAAACCCTGGAATAGCACTCCCAAACAGCACCGAGGGGATAGCTTCAAAGGGAAGAGGCAGCAGTTCAGTAGATGACATACCATCGCCTTACCAAGAGAAATTAGGGAGGGGCAAAAGCTCTTGTCACCAGCGAGGCTCAACCACAAAAGCCAAGAATGTATCATGCTTTTACAATTTACAATAGTGCTTGCAGAATGCTGCAACTCAAAGCTCCCTGAGATTCCCCCTCTCTTGCCACACAATATCAGCTTCAACAAACTCTATAAAATGTAAAGGAAGGAACGGTAGATGCTGGTTTACACCGAAGATAGACGGGGTCAAGGAAAGAGCGTTCACGTCGCGGCCCTGTTTCCACCAATCTTTCCACCACCACGCACAAGAAGTGCAAGAAGCGACAAGACAGACACCATTGTATGCAGCTCTGGCTGCACAACTTCTAATCTTGTGTGTGGACTCGATAAGAAGAAGAAGACCGAAGATAGACACAAAATGCTGGAGTAACTCAGCAGGTCAGGCAGCATCTCTGGTGAGAAGGAAGAGGTGACGTTTCAGGTCGACACCTTTCTTCAGACTGAGAATCAGTGGAGAGGGAAACTAAAGGTGTGAAAAGGGGCAGAGTAAGTTAGAGCCGATACCAAGGAACCCACAATGGTCCATTGTTGGCTGTGGAACAGGTGATAATGAAGGGATACGAACAGAGAAACTAGCAGGATGATTAGGGTGGGGGAGGAACATAGAGAGAGGGAATGCAAGGGTTACTTGAAGTTAGAGAAAATAGAGGTGGATTGAGCGGAGGTGTTCAGCAAAACGATTGCCCAGACTGTGCTTGGTCTCGCCGATGTATAGGAGTCCACACCGAGACCAACAAATACAGTAGGTGAGGCTGGAGGAGGTGCAGGTCAACCTCTGCCTCACATGAATAGCATGTTAGCGTCCCTGGATGGAGTGGAGGGAGGAGGTATAGGGACAGCTGTTGCATTTCCTAAGGTTGTCGGGGAAAGTACCCGGAGAGGGGGTGGTTTGGGTGGGAAGGGATGAGTGAACCTCCTCCAACCTCATTTTACGGACAATTTACAGCTTATCAATTATTAACTTTAAATCAGAATAACCGATTATCAATATCTAATGGCATTTACGGACATAGGCACAGATTGGATTAGATCGTAACACAGTTCTAAGGAACTAACAGGCCTTTACCTCTTTCTATCTTTCTAAGATGCAATATTGCCACAGATTTTTTAGGTTCAGTTAATATACTTTAGACTACTGATGATGCATGCCATTATCAGCTCCAAGAATAGTGAACAAAACTCGTTCTTACCAATTAATTACAACGCACCCAGACCTGTGTTTAGTGCAGACAGCAAGCTCTCCTTCATTGCAAATTACTTGAACATGAGGTGAATGTAGTAAATTCAGTATTGCAGCCTGTAATAAAAGCAGACATCAGTACAAGGCTTCTGAAACATTTAGACAATTTAGAGCACATTAGGGAGCCTTGTGACACCAATTAGATACAAGGAAAGAGAGCCTGTCAGAGATTAAACCCGTCAGTGGTGAACATGCACAGATGTGCTTGGTATTCAGTTTAATGCTGGAACTTTGCCGAAATCGAAAGAGACGACATCAGATACATCTTGTAAAACCCAGGAAGGAATTAATTCATTGCTCAAGGCAGTTATTGTGATAAAATGTGGATAAAATATTGCATGATAAAAACATGAGAAATGTGCACAACTCGTGGTATTGTACCTATGAAAAACATATTCGATAATTTAATGTTTCTAATTTACAATCTGCAAAGTGCAGAGAGAGATGGCTGGAAGTCACAGGACAGTGGATGGGGGGGGGGGGGGGGGGGGGGGTATCTGCTTGTCATCCATAACAACAATTTAATTGAGAATGTACAAGACATGATTAGTAAGTTTGCAGATTATGCTAAAATAGGAGGTATCGCTGACAGTGCAGATAGTTATCAAGAATTCGAGCGGGATCTTGATTAGCTGGGCAAATGGGCCTTATGTTTGAGTTGGGCTGGAGGGCCTGTTTCCCTGCTGTTTGACTCTGACACTATTGGGAATGTTGCAATACTTTCTGTTGGTTTTGGGGTGAGGATACCACGACTCTTTAATGAGATATAGATAGACCTGGGAGTCCACATCTTAGAGGATCTGACATGGACATCACACGCTGCAGCACTGGTGAGTAAGGCAAGGCAGCGCCTTTACTACCACAGGCAATTGAGGTAATTCAGTGTGTCTCTGAGGAGCCTCCAGTGCTTCTACTCAGCGGCTGTGGAAAGCACATTGTCCGGAAACATCACGATTTTGTTTGGGAACTGCTCTGCCCAGGACAAGAAGGCTCTGCAGAGAGTAGTGCGTTCGGACGAGCGCACTATGGGAACTACACCCGCCCCCCTGCAGGAACTATACATCAGACGGTGCAACTCCAGAGCCAACAAGATCATGGGAGACCCCTTCCACCCCAGCAATGGACTGTTCCAGCTGCTGCGGTCAGGAAAACACCTTCATTGCCATGCTGTGAAAACTGAGAGGATGAGAAGGAATTTCTTCCCAGAGTCCACTAGGACTATAAACTCCTATCTCACCAGGGACTAACTTTACTGAACCAATTTACTGTAGTGTAGTGTCTTTTTAAAATTACAGTTTTTCTTTTTTTTTCCTCCCACACTAATGTAATATGTGATTATGTGATTCTGATCCATTCTGTTTTGTAGTCTTTTTGCACACTCCGCAAGCACTGTCACTTTTCATCTCACTGCACATCTCGTATGTGTATGTGACGAATAAACCTGACTTGACTTGAGTGGGTGAATAGTTGGCAAATGCAGTTTAATACAGGAAAGTGTGAAAGTTAGCAGGAGAAATCTGTGTACTTGTGATAATTTGAGCAGAGAGACAGTAATTGAGCGAGGGGCAGTGGATATAGGTATCCTAGTGTTCAGCAAGCTAGTTCATCAAGTAGGCAAAAAGGTAAAAACATTGCTCCCTATTGAAATAGGAAAAGATGGATACAATTGTACCGGGTACTGATGAACCTGGAGAACTGCAGACCGTTTTAGTCCCCCTACCAAAGAAAGGATAAACTAACATTGGGAGCTGTCACGGATGAGAGGGTTGATCTATCATGAGAGGCTGAACAAGTTGCATTTGTCCTTTTTAGATGGCAGAAGATTGATGGTTGATCTTACTGAAAAATATAAGACCTGAAGACACAACAGGGTAGATGTGAAGAGATTTTCAATAATGGGAGACTATTGAAAAAAGACACTGTTTAAAAGTAAGGGGTGAGTCATTTAAAACCCAGGTGTGTACAAACTTCTTCTCGTAGAGCGGAGTGTTCTCTGAAGTCCTCTATCCCAAAGAGACTCGATCAGTGGAAGTATTGAAAATGGAGGTAGATTCGCCTTTGAAAGATTGAGGCTGGAGGGCAATGGGAAGCTGTTAGAGAAGAGGAGGTGTGGCCTGGGGCAGATCAGTCCCAATGATATTGATGGGCAGGGCAGACGTGAGGGCTGGTGGTCTTCTCCTGCTTCTCCTTCTCTAAGTTCTGGTGCTCAACATCTCACCAAACATCAGCCCTTCTCTGGAGGGTCAGTCCCGGTCTTTGTGCCTGGGCCTCTCGAGTGGGATGTGAACCCACAATCTGTTGAGGTGTTGAGGCAAGGTTTCTACCCCAATATGTTGACTATTCCTTCACCTCCACAAATACTGCCTGAACCACTGAGTTCTTCCAGCTGTTTCTTCTTTGCTCCAGGTTAAAGCATCCGGAGTCCCTTGTGAGTTTCTTGGTAAGTGAGACTACAATCAATTGAGTGATAGCTGGCCCCTGAGACAGCTTGATAGTGGATCACATAGGAGCAATGAATCACATACAGTATGGCCTTGTGGCTGTTCACATACCAGTAAATGCAAGATGTGTTGAATGTACCAGAGAATGGGAAGTGTGTTGACTCGACATTGCTGTTCATACATTTGCATTAATTTGACATTTTCTGAAGTTATTTTGCCTTGTGGGCATAACACCAATTTCCATGTTACCCATGAAATCGATATCTGGATATTGTGTACATGCTAACAATTTGTTTGTATCTTGGTATGACTTTACAAACATTGATCTACCCACGCATGACTAATTAGTTGAGAGTTCCTGTCTTCAATAAAAGGAATTTAATTTATAACTCTATCTCTGTCCATTTGTTAACGCAAATAACAATACAAAGGAACATAAGGACACTCTTAAAACAACCTGGAAAATGAGCAAAAGCTGACAAGTTAAATGTAGCCTCCAAATACAAACTTAATTAGGTTCCGAATCTTGTTCTGGTAAACCTAACATTTATCTCGTTATACAATAACGGTATAAATATATGCGCAAAAGGTAAATTCATCTCTGAAATACAACCTTGGTAAAAGACCACTGTAGGAACTGGGGTTGTGCTTCACAGAAATTGTTGAATGCTTACAATGACCTTATCTATTGTGGTTACTTTTAAGCAACGTTATACTTCACAATTAACAGACGTTTTTAAGATAAACCAGAATCCTATTCATCTTTCAGCAGTCCAACCAGACCATCGTCAATTTAAGAAGTTATCTTTCTTGTCAGAGTCTCGCATCCATCCGACTGCCCTCAGTCCTCCAAAACACAACGGCCAGACAGACCCTCGCCAGGGCCTGTGCACAATTGCAGATCAAAACCAAACTCACCTCATGGTGTCCTGCATTAATCCATCCTGTTTATTGTATCTTTCCCCCTTTTAAACATAGTTGATCAAATATATTTCTGCTCTCATCCCTTCATTCAATCCCCACTGTAGTGTGCTACCCCCTCCTCCCCATCAAACAGAACCCCCCCCACAACACCCTCCAACACATGCACACAACACATACACACACCCCCTCCCACACACACCCTCCAAAATACACTCTCCCTCACACACACACACACTCCCACACACCCACACACACACTCCCACACACCCACACACACACCCACACACACACCCTCACACACATACACACACCCCCTCCCACACGCGCACTCCATTAAGAGTTCATGCATTCATACATACACACATATACAAACACATGAATGCATACACTAATGAACAAATCACACACACACACTAGTGCTGGCATCCACGTGCTCATATGCATGAACACATACATGCACAAGTACACATATGCCCACATGTACATGCACACACATGCAAACTAGAAAATACTGGCAATACCTTGCAGGTCAGACAAGAGAACAAAGGTGATGTTACATTTTGTCCTGAAACATCAGTTTCTTTTTTCATAAATGTTGCCTGACCAGTTGAGTAACTCCAACACTTTATTTTTTAATCTGAGGGGAAAACAAACTACTTTGAACACTTTTAAAATGCTGACGTCGCCACACAGCTTAAATCCATTTAGGCATGCATCCAACATGATGCTCACTCTCTAATATAGGACAATGTATAAAACTGTGATCTGTAAATGTCACCTGGGGGATAAACACAATTATCAGATGCTTCTCCATTAAGGGCCTGCTGTAGGATAGTATCATGTTATCTTCTTTCTCATCCACTCATAGTCTGCATTCTCGAATTTCTACTGCAATAGTGGACATATAGATAGTGATTGCTTCAGGATGTGATGAGACACACATACCCTAGTTTGCATGGACCGCCCTGAAGTAGAGATGGTTGAAAGCTTCAAATTCCAAAGAGTAAATATCACCAACAACTTATCCTGGATTACCTAATGGCCAGGAAAGTAAACCAACGCCTCTACTTCCAAGAAGGCTAAGAACGTTGTCCCCACCATCTCTCACCAACATCTACTGATGTACTGTATTGTGATGCATCACAGCATGGTTTGGGAACAGCTCCATCCAAGACCGCACAAAATTGCAGAGAATTGTGGATGCAGCCCAGACCATCACACAAACCAACCTTCCTTCCATTGTCCCCATTTACACCTCATGCTGCCTCAGCAAGGCCACCAGCATAATCCAGGACTAGTCGCACCCCGGCCATTCATCGTCTCCCCTCTCCCAGTGGATAAAAGGTATAGAAATGTGAAACCACACACACGTCCAGATTCAGGGACAGCTTGTTCCCCGCTGTTGTCAAGCAACTGAACCATCCTACCAACAACCAGAGAGCAGTCCTGAGCTACCATCTACCTCATTGAAAACCCTTGGACTATCTTTGATCGGACTTTACTTGACTTTATCTTGCACTAAACGTCATTCATGTATCATGATCATGTATCTGTACACTGTGGATGGCTCAATTGTAATCATGTATTAACTTTCTGTTGACAGGTTAGCACGCAACAAATGCTTTTCTCTGTACCTCGGTACGTGACAATAAACTAAACTCATATTTCCATGTTACTTATGATTACATGCTGGTTAACTGCCTTTCATAATGCTCTGATTGCTTATCTTTGAATGTCCGATGCTTCCCGTTGGAAGTTGGACAAATTGTCCCAGTAACCTGGTCTCACTGTTACGACAAACCTCTGGCAATGCATCCGGATTCACCTGGGAACTGAACAGAAAGGTTTTTCAACAATAGGTCTGAAATTTTCCTGACGTGAAACATACTTGTCCCCTCAGCCGGGAAGAGCAGAGAAGCACCTTCTGCGTGGTTCAATGTGCTTATCATCGTCAGAGAGAGATTTTGTTTCAACTGTTTCCTGTTGTGGGCCAACTGATGCATTGTCCCTCATCAAGGCTGCTGTGTGACACTCAGAGATATTTCTGAGGTATGCATCAGTCAAAACTACAACTTTTAATCTCCTACATTTGCATGCTATATGCGGTGCAGGAACTAACTTGACAGGTTTCATAGCAATATACTACAGTATTAACTCTACACTTTCCCAGCTTTTGTGATTTTATGAATATGCAGCACAGAAACTTTCCATTGAGTCAAGAGTCCTATACACCAGGAACCAAAAGTGAAATTCTTACTTGCTGCAGCTTTACAGGCACATTAACACGATAACACAACAAATAAATATTCAATAATGCAACAATTATTAGTTATTGCAGGTGATCAGCTACAATAGTGCAAGCTGAAGTATGCAGTACAGCCCAAACAAAGTCCACTGTAGTTCGATGCTTAGGTAGGGTTGTGGTTAGGGCGGTGTAGTGTGGTTCAAGATGGTTGCTAGGAAGAAGCTGCTCTTGAATCTGGAGGCTCCTGTGCTAGTAGCATGATGAGAGTGTGGCCAAGGTGGTGTGGGTCCTTGATGATATCAGCTGTCTTCTTGGGAAACGGTTCCCTTAGATCCTTTTGATGGTGGGGAGGTCATTCTCCTCTGCAGTCTCTTTCATTCTTCGGTGTTCAGATTGTTGAAGCAGGCCGTGATCCAACCAGTCACTGTCCTCTCTTCCATATACCCCGTGGAAGTGCAAGGTTGTGGCCACAATCTCTCTTCCCCTAATCCCTGATTTCCCCAAAAAGTGTATCAATTTTAGGCAGGAATATTACAACTGAATATTTACAGAACGCGGGCAAAGAAAATTCCAAAGATTCACAACCCTATGACAGGAAGAAGAATGACTCCTTATTTCAGATGACATGCCCCTTGTACTGTCCATCAGCTCCCATGAGAGGAAGCATCTTCTCGGCATTTGCCCCGTTGAGTCCCCTCAGTAAGATCATCGCTCATTCTCTCAACATGCAGAGCATCAGCCAAATCCGCCCTCGCCCTTTCAACTTTCAAGCAAGGAATCAAACAAGTGAAATTCAGAGTCAAGTAAATCCTTCCTTGCATGTCGCCTTCTTCATCTTCGCGTCTGAAAATGTCCTCACAACATATACGACCGGCTTAAAGTTTCCTGCTTTCTGTCTCCTCCTTGCTTGAAAAGTCAAGTCAGAAGGAATGGGGGAGTTCGAGAAATGGGGAGACATGTAAACAGAAACGGCTGCAAACTGGAAGCAAAAACCCCAGGGAAAATGGGGATTTCAAATGGGAATTTGAAACTTAGCAAAACGTTTGTGAAAGAGAGAACCTTGCTCTAAACGTTATTCCCTTATCATGTATCTATCCTCTGTAAATGCTTTGATTGGAATCATGTGTTGTCTTTCTGCTGACTGGTTATCATGCGACAAAGGTTTTTCACTGTACCTCGGTACACGTGACAATAATAACAAACTAAACTAAACAATGTTATATTCCATGAACTCCTGAGGTCAGACACTGGATTTAAATGCCTCCTCTCCGCTCCACTGCTGTGGTGTTACATCACTAAGAGGACCACAAGGAGGCAGCTCACTGTCACCTTCTCGAGAGCAATGGAAGATGGTCAGTCCATGTTGGGTTCACCAGCCGCACCCACATCCTATGCTTGAGTGAAACAGAGATTAAGGTTGAATAATAGCGATGGAAACTGTTTTATGCAAATGAACCACTCGTGGTTACACTTTTCAACTGAAGGACTATATTTTCACCTGGCGTTGATGCAGGAATCGAGAGGGACAGAGCGTGTTTAGTGATCTGGGTTTGACTGTACGGATGTAACAGGTCACCCCTTCATCGAGTGAGTGACTGGGTGTTGTTTTCATTGACTCGGTACGGGCTGCTAACCCTCGTTGCATCCACAAACTCTCATCTTCCCAACTGCTGCTGGAACGGTGGCAATGGCCTGAGCGCCTGGTGACCGAGAAGACCACTCAGCATCCCTGACATGGATGCACCTCGCTCTCGATTCAAAGGCCTGAACTATCGGGAGAGGTTGGGTGGGCTAGGACTTTATTCCCTGGAGTGCAGAAGGCTGAGAGGTTTAGTTTACTTCAGTTCAGTTCAGTTTATTGTCACGTGTACCGAGGTACTGTGAAAAGCTTTTGTTGCGTGCTAACCACTCATCAGAAAGACACTACATGATTCCAATCAAGCTATTTACAGAATATAGATACACGAAAAGGGAATGACATTTAGTGCAAGGTAGAGCCAGCAAAGTCTGATCAAGGATAGTCCGAGGGTTGCCAAAGAGGTAGACAGACGGTGGTTCAGCGCTGCTCTCTGGTTGTGGTGGGATGATTCAGTTGCCTGATAACAGCTGGGATGAAACTGTCCCTGAATATGGACATGTACATTTTCACAGCACACTGGTTAAGAGATACAGTGTGGAAGCACTCCCTGCGGCCCACCGGGTCCACACCGACCAGTGATCCCTGTACACACGCGCTATCCCGCACACTTGGGGCAATTTACAATTTTTACTGAAGCCAAGTGACCTACAAACCTGTATGTCTTTGGAGTGTGGGTGAAAACTGGAGCACCTGGAGAAAACCCACACGGTCACAGGGAGAACGTACAAACTTTGTGCGGACAGTACCCGTAGCAACTCTACCGCTGCGCCACCGTGCCACTCTTGGTGATCTTATGGGTGAGGGTGTTCTTACCGTGACGGTACATTAACAGAACGTGTCTGTGTGCCCACAACAGATGAACAAGCTGTTCCGAAGGAAGGTCTTGAAACTGTGTTTAGTTTAGTTTTAGTGTAGTTTATTATTGTCACGTGGACCGAGGTTAAGTGAAATGCTTTCGTTTGCGTGTTATCCAGTCAAGGAAAAGATTATGCATGAATGCAATGAAGCCGACCAGAGGGCGCAGATAAAGGGAAAAGGGCCCAGCATGCTGACCAAGATGTTCCCTCTAAACTAGTGCCATTTGTCTATGTTTGGCCCATATCATTCTAAACCTTTCCTATCCACGATCCTCCGCGATGTTAGAGTCAGCGCCGCCCGCGGCTGGAACCACCGCAGTCCACGGCTCCACAGTGTTAAATTCGGCAGGCCCAACACTCCGGAGCTCCAACACGGCGATCCCCGGTAAGGCATCGCCCGCTCCGCGATGGAATTCAGTGCTGCGCCGCCGCTGAAGCTCGGGCCGGTCTCCGGCAGGAAAGGCCGCGCCAATCCAGACAGTGGCCGCGAGGAGGGGGCGAAGATGCGGCGCGGAGAAAGGACGCATCCTCGACCAGGTAGTGACTGAGAAAAACGATTTCCCCCCACCCACACATAAAAAAGACTAAAAGACATCTAAAAACAAACTTTTTTGACAGACTATAACAAAAAGAATGAAAGGACAGACAGCTGCTGCCACACTCGATGGTGCCGCCACTCGGAAAGTGGTGCATGTTCAGAGAGATATACACAGCATGGAAGCAGGCCCTTGGGCCCACCGAGGCCAGACGTAGAACTAGTGTGAATAGATGATCTATGGTCGCATTGGTCACCAATGCATGCTAGTTCTGTGTTATCACACTATCCCACCCACTCTCTGCACACAAAGAGCATTTTACAGAGGCCGATTAATCTGCAAAGCAATTTGCCTTTGGGATATGGGAAGAAACCAGAGCACCTGGAGGAAACCCACACAGTCACAGGGAGACCGAGCAAACTCCACACAGGCAGCACCCGAGGTCAGGATTGAAGCCGGGGCTCGAGCTGCAACCAGTTTGCTGAGTGCATGCTAGCTAGACACTGCTGGGTATCGAACGTGTCACGTCTTGGATAGACACAACATGCTGGAGTAACTCAGCGGGACAGGCAGCATCCCTGGAGAGAAGGAATGGGTGCCGTTTCGGGTCGAGACCCTTCATGGCTTGGTGCTGGGTAAAAGATCAGGCTTGGTCCTATTGAGAGGTGGAACAGGTTACCAGGGGCCAACTAGCTTCACCCTGTGTCTCTTCATTATCCTCATGATAGAAAAACGAGAAATGCGGGAAATTACGAAAATAACAACAGAAGTAGTAAAGGAAGAGGAAGAGAAACCGAAAGCGCTTTTAAAAATAGCCTTTTTGTCTTAAATTGACTTTTTGTTTAAAAAAGAATTCATGTACGAGAAGGGCTTGTACTAAATTGGTGACATTACCATACTTAGACATGCTGATCCTTATCAGAATGTGAAGGCCGTGTTGAACTTCCCGTAGAGAGGGAAGGAGACTCCAGTGAGAATGAAACTATTTGCACTAGTGTCACATGATGAAACATGAGCTGCACCAAGTGTATTTCACCCCAACGTCAGGCACCAACACAGGGAAATACCTGAAGGTTGCGGAGAAAGAGAGAGAGGCGGAGGAAGAGGAATGAGTTAGGAGAGTCTGAGCAGGCTAGGACTTTATCCCTTGGAGCACAGGAGGCTGAGGGGCGATCCTGCAGAGGCGTATAAAATCATTGAGGGAATAGATATGGTGAATGCACAGTCTTTTATCCAGAGTAAGGGAAATATGAAATAGGTTTAAGGTGAGAGGGGAAAGATTTGATAGGAACCTGAGGAGCAACTTTTTCAGACAGTGGACGGTGGGTATACGGAAAAAGCTGCCAGAGGAGGTAGTTGAGGAAGGTACCATGGCAGCACTAAAAGACATTTGGACAGGTACATGGATCAACTGGAGAACGAGGGGACCACAAGGAACTGAACAATGATGTTGACAAAACAGTCACTTTAAGTGAGGAGGAGAAAGACACCGAGGATATCCTTGGGAGGCTCCACACACATCATTGCTGGGCATGGCCAGTGGAGACATCATTACTGGGCATTGCCAACGTATGCCTGGTTCAGCAAGGTCACGGCTAAAAATCAGCGAAGGATGTTGAAGAAGGAATGCTACTGCAGTTGACCTAGTAACAGCTGCCGACGGGCCAAGGTGGGGACGCAGCCCTGGTTCCTGTTACGCACGATGCGATGTCCCTCTTGAAGGTTACAATAAACGTGTGGCAGGGCAGGTCTCTGATCAGATAGACTGAACTGGGATCCTGCAGAACAGGTGGGCCAGTGTTTGGGAAACAGTGGCATGAAGGGAGATTGGAAATGGGCAGATCTTTTTGAAAGGAATTGCATGAGAGGCAGCGGAACGGAGAATCTGAACCATGGTGAGACTGATCTCCAGAGCTTCTTGCATATGAGAGTAGATGAGTGTGGGAGAAGGGTTGGGGAGATATTTAGGAGAAGAGAGAAAGGCCAGAGGCTGTTGTTCTTGTTGTGGCACCATTAAAGCCCTCCCCCCCCCCTCAAACTCTCACACGTCCCTCTCCTGCGTTAATAGACTTTCTAAAACAGTCTTCAACAGCCTTTGTGGTAATTTCCCTTGTCTTCTATTGCTCTATTTCTGTTCAATGTTCATCGTTCCTATCCTGGTCCCTCCCCATTCATGCAATGCCTGCCTGCACCTCCTTTACGCTGGAGGCAGAGTGCTGATAAAATATATCCTGCAGGTTAGATTAGCAGAATTAGCGAATTGGTTAGAACCTGTCCTCATCTAACTTAACCAACACTTCCAGAGAAGCAAGAGGTCCTTAAGAAAGATGGAGAATGTTGTTTCAATGCAAGGCATGGACTGCAGTCTATATTGAACAGTCAGAAATGCTCAGCATAAGTTCACAAGTTCCAGCAGAATTGGACCATTAGGTCATCAAGTCTACTCCACCATCCAATCATAGCAGATCTATTCTTTCCCTCAACCCCATTCTCCTGCCTTCTTCCTATAACCCCGTGCTAATCAAGATTCTGTCAATCTCCGCCTTAAAAATATCCATTGACTTGGCCTCCACAGCCGTCTGTGGCAATAAATTACACAGATTCACCACCCTCTGACTAAAGACACGTCTCCTCATCTCCTTTCTAAAAGTACTTCCTTTTATTCTGAAACATGATTTTAACGTTGATCTGCCTCCACCAGGATCAGTTTGTGTTCACCTTGCAAATTTGCCTTAAACAAATAATTGTAATTTATAAAGATCCTGTCTTGTTGCAAAACAGCCCACAGAACGTTACAAGAATTTGATTAACAAAGTACGGCACCAACCGCTCCCAGCGGATGTCAGATTGAATGTGTTTCCGTGGTGCTACACTCACAGAACATCCCAGAGCGTTTCACAGCTGAAGTGGTCCATTTGATCAACAAAATTAGTTGTTTAAGAAAGGTCTCGAAACGGAGGAGATTGTAAGCGGGGATGTTTAGCGAGGGAATTGCAGAGCTCAGACCTTGCGACCTGAAGGCACAACTGTCCATGGGAAGGAGCCAGATATCGTTGAAGATTGGAGGAAACAGACAGACGGGGGGGGGGGGGGGGTTAGACAAAATGAAAACCTAAGCTGAGACATTTACAATCTAGCCCCCATTGTAACTCAGAATGGAAGATGGCTGATGAGAGGCTACGCTGGCCAGCAGAGGCCACAGGATCTGAAGGTGAACACAGGGTGGCACAGTATCACAACTGGCAGAGCAGCGCCAGACACCCAGGTTCGACCCTGACCTCGGGTACTGTCTGTGTGGTGTTTGCACGTTTTCCCTGTGGCCGCGTGGGTTTCTTGCAGTTTCCTCCCACATCCCGGGTTTGTAGATTACTTGGCCGCTGATAGTTGTCCTTAGTGTGTAGGGAATTAATGTGGAAGTGGAATAACATAGAACTGGCGAGATTGGGTGATCGATGGTCAGCATGACTCGGTGGGCCGAAGGGCCTGTTTCTATGCCGAATCTCTGAAACTAAAACCAAATCGCTGAAGATTGTATGTCTGGGAGAGGGAAGAGGCAGAGGGGGAGGAGTGAGAGGAATTGGAAAACAAAGCTGGGGCATTTAAAATCTAGCAGGAGGGAAGAGCCAAATAACAGATATGTCGAAGAAAGGGTCAACAGTGGATGAGTGGACAATGACGGGGTTAGTGATCGTTGAAGATTCAGTTAGTGACACAAGTGAAGCCAGATACACATCTTGATGTCAAACATGACACCAGTGTTGCCAAGGTATTCATTTAACCCCTAGCATCTGGACAGGGAGTAAGTTTACAGCCAATGGAACAGAGATCAAAATGTGATTTTATCATAATTTAGCTGAAGGAAATGTCTTCTGTGACAGCGATCGGATGCTGCAAAATGCTGTTGTTTCCTCCTGTTCTGCTCAGAGCTGTGACACAGATGAAAACCTGATTTGAATCAGAATCCTGCATCAGTGAGTAGCTCGATACTGACACCAGCATCTGCACTGATCCACCTCACTGCCAATGCTGGACCAAACAGGCTTTGCCATAACAACAGAGCACCTCACTGATTAATGTGTAGGACGGAACTGCAGATGCTGGTTTAACCAAAGATAGACACAAAATGCTGGAGTAACTCAGCGGGACAGGCAGCATCTCTGGAGAGAAGGAATGGGTGACGTTTCAGTCTGAAGAAGGGTCTCGACCCGAAACGTCACCCATTCCTTCTCTCCAGAGATGCCGCCTGTCCCGCTGAGTTACTCCAGCATTTTGTGTCTAACCTCACAGATTAATTCAGGAGACTTATTGCTACAAATTCAGTAAACCCTTCCTTGTTTTCAAGTCACTTGTAACAGATGATTTAGATGATTAAACCTCTCACAGATGTTGAAGCACGGAGCTCCGAGCTGACAGATGGCAGCAGCTCAGTATGGTGCTGCTGCTCACCATTCACAGAGCTCAGGAGCATTTGCCCACTCTGACTGTGTGGGTCGAACGCTGAAATCCAACCACTCTGACCTGACTGAATAGTGGAAACTGATCAAGACAAGTACCTTCACTGAGCTCTGTTTACACAGTCGGCGATCAAATTACTTTAAGTAATCCATCTCCAGGGGATGGGGATTTGATAAAATATCTGCTTTCACAGATCAATCTCCTGATTGGACACACTGCAGCTCACTCTATGCCAGCTGTTTGCTGCCTTCCACACAAGGTCAGTGGCAGCTGCTGCAGCGGCACCAAACACCCAGCAGGTGGTGCCATTGAGTGACGTCTGCTGCAATGGTGGAACAAAACAAATAACTCCAACCCCCCCCCCCCTCTTTTCCCTGTATCCCACCTGGATTTCACCCCTTCCCCACTTCCTCACTTATCATTGTGCCGTGTACTGAGGTACGGTGAAAAGCTGTCCTGCATGCTATCCAAACAAATCGTATATACCACATGTAAATACGACCGAGTCGATCTCAAGCTCAAGAGGGAGAGTAAAGATACAAAGGGCAGTCAAACAAACTATATTGTCATTTAGAAATACATCGATATATGCAATTCCAAACGAAATTCCGTTGCATTTGGCTCCACGTGCAACACGATAATAAACAGAAGGATAAAATGGATAAAAGGATAAAATAGACAGTGGTGGCAGCCCATTACATGGCATTCAGGAGTCTAATGGCTCGTGGGAAGATGCTGTTGCAGAACCTTGATGTTCCGCTCCTAATGCTACGATATCTTTTGCCCGAGGGCAGCAGAGTGAACAGTCCGTGATGGAGATGTGTGGGGTCTTTTATAATACTGCTGGCCTGAGACAAGCAACGTTTGGTCGCAATATCCCCGATTGAGGGGAGAGAAGTCCCGATGATTTTTTCCGCTGTCCTCACCACTCTCTGCACAGACTTCCAGTCAGAGGCTTTACAGTCCCCAAACCAGACAGAGATACAGCTGGTCAGAATACTCTCTATGGTGCCCCTGTAGAAAGTGGTGAGGATGGGATGGGGGAGGTGAGCTCTTCTCATCCGGCGCAGAAAGTGCAACCGCTGCTGCGCTCTCTTAACTGTTAATGAGATGTTATTTGACCAGGTCAGACTGTTAGTGATCTGCACCCCCAGGAACTTAGTGCTACTGACCACCTCCACATCGCTGTCATTGATGTGAAGTGGTGTGGGACTGTGCCGGTTTTTCCTGAAGTCGACAATGACCTCCTTTGTTTTTTCGACATTCAGGATCAGGTTGTTCGTATTGCACCAGTCCACCAGTTGTTTCACCTCCTCCCTGTAAGCAAGCTCATTGTCATCCCGGATGAGGCCCACCACTGTTGTGTCATCTGCGTACTTCATGATGTGGTTTGTACTAAACCTGGCACAGCAGTCGTGGGTCATCAGGGTAAACAGCAGTGGACTCAGGACACAGCCCTGAGGGGAGCCGGTGCTCAGAGAGATGATGTTAGAGGTGTTATTTCCAACCCTCACTGACTGGGGTCTGTCAGTGAGGAAGTCCAGTAGCCAGTTACACATGGGGGTGCTGAGGCCCAATGGAACCAGTTTGCTTATCAGGTGCTGAGAGATAATTGTGTTGAATGCTGAACAAAAATTCACGAACAGCATTCGCACATAAGTGTTCTTCTCCTCTAGATGTTCCAGGCTCAGATGGAGTACGGAGGATATAGCGTCCTCTGTGGAGCGGTTTGGCCTGTAAGCAAACTGGTATGGGTCAAGTGTAGAGGGGAGTCTGGAGGTAATTATGGTCCCTGACCAGCCTCTCGAAGCACTTCATCAGTATGGGAGTGAGTGTTACAGGGATCTCAGTTCATGACCTCAACTGCTCCTGAGTCTAGATCTCAGCATTGTAGCTCAACAGCTCTATAGTCAACGTCCAAGGTCTGCAATGAGGTAGAGGTGAATGAAACAGGGCACTAGCTTATGGAAGGGCCGTTCAGTAGCCTGATTACAGAGGGGAAGCAGCTGCTCCTGAGTCTGGTGGTACACACTTTCAAGCTTCTGTATCTTTTCTCCAATGGGAGAAGAAGGAATGACCGGGTGGGACAAGTCTTTGATTATATCGGTCTCCTTTTCGAGGCAGCATGAAGTGCAGATGGATAAGTGGTGTGACAGTTTGAGGGTCTAACAATGTCAGCTGTGGTAGGGGTGCTGGTATTCTCAGGTGTGAGCTTGAAGGTGGGGGGTTCAAATCCCACAGCAGAGTCTCGAGCACAGCTCCACTC
Organism: Raja brachyura; assembly: GCA_963514005.1. Next base: position 14,573,654 of record OY740812.1, read on the forward strand.
TAACCAGCCTCGCAGGTCTGCTGGGAGCAGTGCTGGTGCTGAACTCCCATCTGCTCTCATCACCAAAGAAGGTCATGGCCGTGCCCAAGCCTCTCACCTCTTGCTGTTCCTGGCTGTCACTGAACACTCATCTTAAAGGGCCAGACTCTTCCTGAAAAAGCTCCTCTTCTTTTTGGCCCTAGGAGCGTACCTCCCTGAGCCTCATACTTGGCCCTTGATGGAGTTTCTCCTTCATTGTATGAAAGATGCAGTCTAAGGTAGAAGGAAACACAAAGAACCGCAGATGCTGGAAACCTGAGCAAATTACAAAGTGCTGGAGGAACTTAGTGGGCCGGGCAACATCTGTGGCGGGAATGGGCAGACGACGTTTGAGGTTGGGAACCCTTCTTCGGACTGATGGGAAGAGAGATGGTCATGCTGCATCTCTGGAGAACATGGATAGGTGACTGTATCTGTGCTGTATCTTTCAGTCAAATTCTCTGAGTGGACCTGGGGTTGTGGCTCACCTTCTCACTGACAGGACTGGGAGGAAGCAAATTAAATTCTTCTCATGTTCCTCATTGTTACCTAGTGACCCAGTGAATGGCAAATAAGAACAGGGATGCACGAAGCACTTGCTTTTGTCCCAGAGTCATTGTGTGATCATGAGTTGGCACTAAGAGGCGCTGTTAATCCACCAATAACTGGATTTGTGACTCATACGTCTCTCGCAACAGGCTGCCAGTCTCCGACATCGTTAAGAGACCGTTGTGAAAAATGTTAAACTGCAAGAAAGTTCAACGCTCTCTGTGGAAAAAAAACAGAAGGGATAAAGAGAGGAAATAAAACAACTGAAGGATATTGTAGCTGAAGAAAGTGGCTCAGCGTACAATGGCTATTCAACAGCAAATGGCCCACAGCCCGACTCAGTAACTGAAGCCAGGCCAGCAAACACTGCTGCAATCAGGAGGTTTTCCTTGAAATACAAAAACAGGGGCACAATGTTTGCACAATGCCTAATGTGATCGGCATCGTCTTACAGCACACCCCTGTCTAATCCAAACTTCACCATGGTCAGGGTCAAAATCTCAGAATATTATTTTGTCCTTATTGCATCGTTGGTTTCAGTTGCCAAATGCAACAAGGCTTCAGGATTGTGTAGGAAGGAACTGCAGTTCCTGGTTTAAACCAAAGTTAGACACAAAAAGCTGGAGTAAAGGGCCTGTCCTACCAGCATGCAACTCTATGCGATGAACGCGATCAAACTAGAAGCGGGGGCCGCGCGGAGGTCGGGTGAGCCCTGTACAGGGCCGTTCCCACCAGCATGCGACTGCATGCGGCAAGCGCAACCAAACCGCAGCAGGGGCCTCGCGGAGGTCGGGTGAGTGGCGCAACGCGGCGCAAAGTGAGGCGAACTTGGAGCGAAGTCTAAGCTAAGTTCGCCAGGACAGAGAGGGGCACACAGAGAGGGGCACCGAGGCACACACACAGAGGGCCACGGAGCCACACACATAGAGGGTCACGGAGGCACGTACAGAGAGGGTCACGGAGGCACGATGTCGAGGCAGTGTGTAATGCGTCGAGGCGACTGCAGGCCGACACGCCGTTGCCGCACGGAATTTTTGGACATAGTCAGTTTTTCGGAGCCCTGCGCGGTGTTGGGACGAACTCGGGACGAACTCCGAACAATTCCGCACGGCTCCGGCGATCGAAGTGGGACCGGCCCCGCGACGCCGGACGGCTCAAGTGACCACGTTAGGTCGCGCTAATCGCATAGAGTTGCATGCTTGTAGGACAGGCCATTAACTCTCGGGCTGCCTGTCCTGCTGAGTTACTTCAGCTGTTTGTGTCTTCAGGATTCCCACACTTGGACGATGGAAGGGGAAAATTCCATTTAGAAGCCTCCACACTACTACAGAATCACAGAGACTGGATAACCCCGAGGAGGGACTCTGACCCGAAATATCGTCTATCCTTGTTCTCCCGAGATGCTGCCCGACCCACTGAGTTACTCCGGCACTTTGTGCCATTTTCTGGATAAACCATTCCCAGCAAGCCTCTCGTTGTGTTGTGCACCCCCTTTCACCCCAGAAGCCATGCACAAATCCATTCCTTTACTTAATCTCAAACTGCTAATACCATTGCAAACTATTTCACATGAAAAAACTTAAGAATATTTCTGTGAAGGATACCAGAGTTTAGGCAGCAACTCAGTCATTGCCTTTCAACCGGCAAGCACCAACAAATGTCTCTCTCACTCTAGCACGCATGCAAGTGAATCTTTCTACTTTTTAATCCTAATGCTTTTTTCAAACTTGTGGTCAAATCATCTGATTCTATAACAACTAATAGCAAGTGTAAGACTCACAATTGTCTGAAGACGTTCTGGTCAACAAAGCTAACGCCTAAGGACAGCTCACCCTCTCTCCGTTTCTTATCTCGGGAAAACAACACTGCTGACACAGCAGTCACAGTTCATTGTCGAGCCCTGCAGCCTGTTCTTCTTCAAGCATGCTGCTGCGTAAAGTTTATTCAATTTCCACGACTTGCGGTGGATGGTTTCCAAAACATCTCCAGTAGTTCAGGCCAGTCTCACTCAGCCTTTTCGCCGGCCATTACAGACACCAGCAGCAGGAGAGCAAAGATCTAGTGGGGTGGCACAGTCTTACAGCGCCAGAGACCCAGGTTCGATCCTGACTATGGGTGCTGTCTTTACGGAGATTGCACGCTCCCCCTGTGGCTGTGTGGGGTTGCTCCGGGTGCTCCGGTTTCCCCCCCCCCCCACATTCCAAAGACGTGCAGGTTTGTAGGTTAATTGGCTTCAGTAAAAATTGTAAATTGTCCCTAGTGTTTAGGATAGTGCTGGTGTGCTAGATGGCTGATCGGCGCGGACCTGGTGGGTTGTAGGGGCTGTTTTCGTGCTACATCTTTAAGGTCTAAAGGCACTACAAGCAGGTGACAGCACCATGCGACTAATACCCCTGCATCCTCAAGATGTTCTGCACGGGTTGGAAGTAAATATTTTCAGTGTCAAAGAATTTAAAAAAAAAGACATTTGGATAGACTGGCTTTTATTTACTAGATTGGGGAGGACATTCGGGTGACTGGATCAAGGTGTGCACAATTGCATGGAGGATAAATAGGGAAGATAGTATCATCTTCTTTCCTTGGTCATGGTATTTGAAACACGAGCGGTGTAAATATAAGATGAGAGATGGAAGATTTTGCAGAGATTTAAAGGAGACATTGTTTCACACGAGGGTGGAAAGCCAATACTTTCACAAGTTGTAAGAAACATCGAGAATCACCAAAGGACAAAAGGCCAGGGAGCAGGTAAATGGGATTAGTGCAGACAGGTACAAGATGTGGCCCACAAATAGTGGACCGAAGAAGCTGCCTTCTTTACATCATTGTGCTTTCCCCGTTGCTGTGCTGATGGCCTTGCCCCAATCATTCCTCCTCCATTGTCCCCACTGGCTTCAATGCCATGGAGATTCCCGGTGTGCAGTGATCACACTATTAGTTCATTAGCTTGGCTTCATGCTGAGGTTCTTCCTTCAAATGAAACCTTCTGCTGTTTTAAATATCCTGTCGCAGTAGATGGTTCGGGAATGGTCCCTCTCACCCCAGATATTGACGCTCAGTGTTGTTCTACCTCCGCACACCACTGTTGCATTTGCACTTGATTCAAGGGAATTTTTTAATAGTTTACCACAGAGATGTTGCAATTCTGCAGCAGAAGCAGCAGTGAGACTCACTGATCCCACCCAGTTCCACTGTGTTTCCTCATTTATTAAAACATAAGCATGTAATGCAATGTCCTGTCAAAAAAGTCATCCAAGTTGTAGTATTGAGACAGGCACAGCAGCACGGTGGCGCAGCAGAGGAGTTGCTGCTTTATGGCACCACAGACCCGAGTTTGATCCTGATTACGGGTGCTGTCTGTGTGGAGTTTGCACGTTCTCCCTGTGACCCCACGTGGGTTTTCTCCGGGTGCTCCGGTTTCCTCCCAAACTCCAAAGATGTACAGGTTTGTAGGTTAATTGGCTTTGAGAAAAATTGTAAATTATCCCAAGTGTGAGTAGGATAGTATTAGTCTGCGGAGATCGCTGGTCGGCGCGGACTGGGTGGCCGAAGGGCCAGTTTCCGCACTGTGTCTCTAAACTACTAAACTAAACTAAAACAATTGACTGGAACCACTGAGCTCTCGTTATCTCTCGTTTCCCCTTCCCTTAACTTTCAGTCTAAAGAAGGGTCTCATCCTGAAATCCGTTCCTGGATGAGCATTCCTCCCCAGATGCTGCCTGTCCCACTGAGTTACTCCAGCATTTTGTGTCTATCTTCAGTTTAAACCAGCGCCTGCAATTCCTCCCTACATAAAATAATTGACTCCCTGACAATCTCAGCTCTCTTCTGATTCCTAGTCCACATTTGTAGCTCTCTATAATTCCAAATGGTTTTACTTGGAAATGATCCTGAAACCTTTCACCACTTCACTAGACATTATTTGCTTTCCATGGCGTTAAAGAGTTTACTCACAGTATATATTTTGGAACCCATTTCAATTAGGAGAATTACTTTCCTGCCCGGCTGTATATTATCATGTTACGCAGACACCATCTTATGCTTGACGTCCAGAACGTTATTCGGTGGAATCACCATTTCCAAGCATTTCATGTATAAACTGAAAGACTCACCCAAATGATCACATGCATGAGGCTTCCAATGTGGCCAGCTTGCTTTAACCACTGACCTTGATCTGCCCCTGCTCTTGCAGTGACACCGCTTCTGTTTGAAGTCGGCCACGAGCTGTGTCAGCAATTTCTCCAATATCTTTTTTAATTTAGAGATCCGGTCACCACATTATAGCAAGGAGATGTTGGTGCTGCAGTAGTTGCAGAGGAGATTCACCACAATGGTGCCTGGGATGGGGCTTTCAGTTGTGAGGAGAAACTGACTTGTTTTCCTTGGAGCATTGATGACTAAATGAGGGTCAGATGGAAACTTGAGGGGTATTGGTGGGACACGATACGATAAAACTTTATTCAACCCCGGAGGGACATTGGATAGACAGTCGCAAACTTTTTTCCAATGGCAGAAGTATCTAAAACCAGAACGCACTGAATTAGAGTCTGGGGTAAGAGGTTTAGTGGGTATCTGAGGTATACCTTTTTCAACCAGAGGGTGGGTTGGAATCGGGAAGGTTGTCAAGTTTCCTACAAGATCACTGAGCTCCCAATGCATATCCCACCAACATTAGACCACTGAGTGGAAGGGACGCCAGTAAATCACATGAGATGTCCACCTCTCCACTCAGCCCACCTAACCTCCACTGTGACAGGTGGGAAGCTGCAGCAATGTCAACAGCCAGTTAGCATGGGAACACGTCCAAAATCCACTTAACTCTAACAGGTTTCATGAAAGGTTGGAACCATTTCTTTCAGGAGGATGGCAAGCAAAACTCCGACATGTTAGTTTAAGAGTCAATAGCATTCCTGGATGTTGACTATCAATTCAAGTCAGTGAACTATTGCAAAAGACTTCCCGACAATAATTGTATTCTTGCCAAAGCTGACAAGCTTATCATTGCCAGATTCTGACCCAGCGGCACCTTTACATCATGATTAATTGATTTACAGCGTATTCTGGAAATGTTTATTGAAACATGCTGGAGGTTACTTTGTGCAACATTGCTGATGATTAACGACTTTGTTCTTTCTAAATGTAACTGGTCAGCATTAGCTTATTGTTGAAGAATATTCTCCCTCCAAATATCCATCCCACTCTATTATCTCTTTATGCAGAGACACTCATTTGCCGAGAGGGAGAATGGGTGATATATTAATACAGGGAAAGGTAGAACAAGTCCACGAGTCAAGGTCCTAAATTAAGACAAAGACAATTTTGTAGCCAATAGGCCCAGACTTTCAGAGTGACTGGGTGAGGCTGTTTGTAGGCAAAGGGACCTCTGGCAAGTGGAGGCTTTTAAAAGTGTGAAAGCAACAATTTAGGAACAGCAGGTTGCTGGTAGGGTGAAGGGCAAGGCTGGCAAGTTTAGGGAACCCGGCTTGGTAAGACATATTTAGGCTGCAGTCTAAGACAACGAGACATACGTCAGACATAGGTCGTTGGGATCAAGTGTACCCTTGTCATGTATAAGAAGTGAAGGAGTACACTTATGAGGGAGATCACAAGAGGGGAAAAAAGGACATGAGATGGATCTGGAAAGCAAAGGAAAATCGCGAGACTTGCTAAAGGTTTATTAGGAACCCGATGGCAAAATCCTAACACAGGGAGCAGTAGGTGTATGGAATGAGCGGTCAAGGAAGTAGTCAAGGCACGTACAATACAACATTGGAAAGACATTTGGAAAGGTTCATGGATCGGAAAGGTTCAGAGAGATACGGCCTAATGTGGGTGAATGTGGGACTTGCACAGATGGGTATCTTGACCAGCATGTGGGAGTTGGGCTGAAGGGCCAGTTCCATGCTGTATTACTCTATGTCTCTATATGCTCTACCATCTACATAGTCCTGGAGTCAGCAGGATGTGTACTGTGTTATAGGTGAAGTTGGTCAATTAGCAGTAATATTGTTGTGTCCATTCATACTGGATGGATAAGGAACAGAAAAAGGAAAATTGTTTACCGAGTTACTCCTTTACGTGCTGTGCTCATGTATGGCTTGAATGTTCTCCTATATGTTATGATTTGATTGCACAGCAAGCAAAACAATGTTTTGACTGTATGAGTACATGTGACAATAAACCAATACCAAATATGGGGTGAACAATAAATCCTGGCCTTGGCTAGTTGAATAGTGCTGAAAACCAGGGCAGCAAACAAGCTGCGGTTGAATCACAAGCCACTAGTCCTCACTTCTGGAATAGAACAATGGGAAAACTGAGAATTGAAGATTACAATCTGAGTGATGAAATTGTAATCTTGCATGCAGTCATTGCTGTGCCTGTGCCCCATTCCAATGTAATTTAAGGGATTGGACAGGCTAGATGCAGGAAAAATGTTCCCCATGTTGGGGGCGTCCAGAACCAGGGGTCACAGTTTAAGAATAAGGGGTAAACCATTTAGGACTAAGATGAGGAAAAACTTTTTCACCCAGAGAGCTGTGAATCTGTGGAATTCTCTGCCACAGAAGGCAGTGGAGGCCAAATCACCGAATGGCCCTTGTCACCTCCTCGGTGCTACAGGAATGCAGCAGTCTGCGCTGAGACGACTGAGATGCTCCTTTAAGTTTGTCACGTCCGCGACACCCTGCTTCAAATGAGGCATTCTTTAAAACTGGAGGCTGTGTACAAGGGATCAAGGCCAGAGATAACAGGAGTCCTGCTAACTTTTATGCACAACTTTGCACCCAGGGAGTGTCTCTTGTAATTCAAATCCACACTGTAGAACTGCAGGTTGAGACACTAACAACGTTTTAAAATGTTTGGGAAAAACCCGTCAACAATCTCAGGAAAATAACAGGAAGCAGCGGCTGTGGTTGGCTTTCTGACATGTAATGGCAGTAGGAGGAAACAGAAGGAACAAAGATCATTTATTTTCTTTTTGGTGGAACGTTTGAGATTATATTCCATTGATTCAATGTTGTTTCACAGCAGTGAATAGAATGGAAAGACATGAAATGCTGGAATAACTCAGCGGGTCAGGCAGCATCCCTGGAGAACATGGAGGGGTAATGTTTCAGGTCGGGACCCTTCTTCAGACTGTGTGCAGGGGTGAAGAGGATAGAAAGCCAGGAGAGTGGGGGTGCAGGACAAACCTTGGCTGGTCATTGGTGAACAAAGGGAGGGGGGGGGGGGCGCCAGGAGGGTGCTGATTGGCTTTTGTCCAAACATTTGCCTGAGATGAACACATACAAGATGTGAGACAAAAGAATTAAAGAATGCAAATTGTGAAGCTAGAGGATTGATGAGGTTCAAATTGGAAAGCTAGGGGATGGAATGTAGGTGGAAGGCGATGGGAGGGGAGAGATATGTGCAAAGTCAGCTGGGGCTCAGGGGAGGGGGGAGGGAAGAAGAGGCGGGGGATTATGAGGGATTAAAAGGAGGGAGGGTCATTTTGTAGAATTTACCTAAAATTGCAGGTAATCCAGTTACCGACTGATGTCTACTAAACCTAACAACTTCCCCACTTATCTGGACTACACTATTATCAGCCTGAAGAAGGGTCCCAACCTGTAATGTCACCCTATCATGTTCTCCAGCAATGATGCCTGGGCCACTGAGTTGCTCCAGCATTTTGTGCCTTTCCTTGGTAAAGCAGCATTTGCAGTTCCTTTTTTCTAGTGAATAAATGGGTATTAGCCCATATAAGAAAATAACATCAGCCTTTTGCATCTGATTTCAACTTTTATATTTAACTGGTTTGCAAGCTTGCAAGGAATCCATGCAATATAATATGTATTGTTACACATTATTTTTTTAGATCTGGTCTTATCTCCAGGCAGCATTTAGTTAGTGCATAGGAAGAACATAAACAGGAGCAGTGAGTCACACGGTCCTTTAAGTCAGAAACGATCTTCCAGCTCCCTGTGCTCTCTCCACACCCCTCAATGGGCAGAAATCCAATTTAAGTTTTGTTGTGATTGAGTTCCAGTGGCCCACGTCTAATCAATTATGGCAGCTTCTCGACAAATCTCACCACTTTGAGTTAGAAATGTATTCTGGATTTTTGTAATCCTAGACACCCCACTTCACTCCAAGATGGGGATAGTTCCATCAAAAAGGCTACAAGGCAGAGGAGGCACAGAGATGCAGCAGTAGAATTTGTGCATAACAGCACCAAAAAGCAAACAGTGTTTGATCCCGACTATGGGATTTTGTACGTTCTCTGTGTGACCGCGTGTAATTTCTCTGGGAACTGAAATTTATCTGTAGAATAACTAAAATTAACCAATCACGTGACTTCAGCAAATAAGTTTCTGTTATATTTCTCGTTCTGCATGGATCCAAAGTCACCTACTGTGGGTTCTATTTATTGTGGAACAGGCAAGCCAATAGAAGCAAGAACAGGAAAACACATTTGTAATGTAACATTATATCCTCTTTCATTGATTTCTCCTTTTGATTGATTGAAATCTGCTTTTTGAATGCTCGTTACAAAATGCAATGGAGATCGGGTAAAAAAAAGAAACGAAAATATACATACCACATATGGTTCATTGTCACCTCCAGTATTTTGCCTAATGGACAATTTTTCAATGTAAGTCTGCATCACCAGCCATCTACTCGGGTACAATTTCTGTGGAGTTACTGAAATGCGACTCTAAACAAAAGGGTAGTGACAATTTTATTCTACCCTAACTCAAGGTTGCCGAGGCCTTTTGTAGCATTTTACTATTGTGGCCGAGAGTAGCTCAATATTTCCAAAAAACGTGAGCGTATGTAGACACTAAACATTCACTAATCTTATACTGGTGATCTTTCAATTTAGAACAATCTTTATTATTTTATAAGGCAATACATCTACCACAGACTTTTCTCAAATAATGAATAAATGTTTGTATTGAAATGTCTGGGCTTGCTTAGGAACTGGAAATTTGGACATAAAGGAGTGTGACATTTTTCCTGGTAAAAAGTTAATTCTTAATTTGCAAGAAATGTCTCATGTCAAACATTGGCATATTTTGCTTTGTTAATATATACAGGGCTTAAATTAAATATACATGACCTTTTAAGGCAACAACATCAGCTACACAAAGCAGTAAGACTTGAATCTTTCACATATTTAGATAGTGGACTTGTGCCATGTTACAGAAACACTGCCAACAAATTCCCTTTGGAGAGGGTTAGTCACTTTAAGAGCAATAAATTCCACCAGGCAGAAAAATCCAAATGCAGAGGACATTAGATTTGCAAGAAGATAGACACAAAACGCTGGTGTAATAGCGGGTCAGACAGCATCTCTGGAGAAAAGGAATAGGTGACGTTTTGGGTCGAGACCCTTCTTCAGACTGAGAGTCAGGGGAAAGGGAAACGAGAGATATCGACAGTGATGTAGAATGTTCTAGAACAAGTTAATGAAAGATATGCAAAAAAGTAACAATGATAAAGGAAACAGGCCATTGTTAGCTGTGGCCTAGGTGAAAACGAGTATAGACAATGAGACTGTATTCATTGTCTCAATGAGAGTTTGAAGCTGGTATGACTTGGGTGAAAGTGGGATGAAGAGAGAGGGGGGGGGGGGAGATACAAGGGTTACTTGAAGTTAGAGAAATCAAATTTCTACCACTGGGTTGCAAGCGATATATGAGATGCTGTTCCTCCAATATGCATTGGGCGTCACTCTGACATCGCCTAGGATAGAAAGGTCAGTGTGGGAATGGGAATTAAAATGTTTGTTAACCGGGAGATCAGGTAGGTCCAGGCATACAGTGAAGGTGTTCAGCGAAACGATCACCCAGTCTACGTTTGGTCTCGCCCATGTACAAGAGTTCACACCTTGAACAACGGATACAGTAGATGTGTTTGGAGGAGGTGCAGGTGAACCTCTGCCTAATCTGAAAGGACTGTTGGGGTCCGTGGACAGTCGAGGGAGGAGGTATAGGGACAGGTGTTGCATCTCCTGCGGTTGCAGGGGTAGGTACCTGTGGAAGGGGTGTGTTAACCAGGGAGTTGGAGGGAACGGTCTCTGCGGAAGGTAGTAATGGGAAGATGCGACTAGCGGTGGGATCTCATTGGAGATGGCAAAAATGTTGGAGGATTATGTGTTGCATGCTACAGCTGATGGGGTGAAGGGTAAGGACAATGGGGACTCTGTCCCTGTTGCGACTAGGGGGTGGGGGAAACAAGAGCAGAGCCGCGCGGTACCAAGGAGACATTTGTGAGGGCCTCATTTATGATGGAAGAGGAGAATCCCCTGTTCCCTAAAGAATGAGGACATCCTGGTATGGAACACCTCATCTTGGGTGCAGATGCGGCATAGGAGGAATTAGGAGTAGGGGATAGAGTCTTTGCAGGAAGCAGCGTGGGAAGAAGTGTCATCTAGATAGTTGTGGGTGCAAATAGGTTTATGATAGATGTCAGTCAATAGTCTATTTCTGGCGGTTGGTCGAGGACGGGCTGCTGAGAACAAAGGGGGACTCAGCAAGCTGTGGGGGGGGGGAGGGGGGGGTGAGAAGGAAGAGGGACCATCGGGACTATATTGAATACTTCTGTAACTTTGTCTGTGCCTTGTATGAGGCGGCTCTTTGCATACTTGTGCATTGTATGCAAAAACAAAGAATTTCACGGTACCAAGTCCGTGTGACAATAAAGTATCAATCACATTTTATGAAGGCATTTACTGCTGTTGAGTATTTACATATTGCCCTTTCACCGTTTCAGAATGATGTTGATGAAACATTTTGAGTTAGTTGAACCATTGTAGACAATACAAAACATTTTGAATAGCAACTTGCTAAACCAACACAACTGGACAGTTAAAGCTCAGCCTTTTAATCAGTAAAAGGGTAAAGAGACATTTTCAGAAGTACAGCAATAAAATGTACACCATATCTGAATGCTGCCTATTTATACACTTTTCATTTACATGTGATCAAATCATACATTTCAGATGTGAATTTAATTTGTTTTGAGCATTTCAATTGGATGCACTGTAGTAGAATGCTTTAGTTTGCGGTGCTGAACTTGTTTTAGAATTCATTGTGTTGCACATTTTCTCTCTATTCAAGATACAATGGAGGATTAAAAACATGCTTCCCTATTTCTGAAAAGCAGCTACATTTGATGGAAACCTTTGAGCAACATAGAACTGTGTTAGATGATAAATAAATCAGCAATGGAGTTGTAGTTCCATTTGGACTTCTTTGAAGTTATCTGATACAGAATTTTATTTTCCTACACCCATGATTAATTGGAATATTTTTCTGTCCAAAAAACAGCTTTAAACTGGTAATTCTACACCTCCTCCCCAAGGCTTAGTTTAGTTTAATTTAAAAATACATCGCAGAAACAGGACCTTCGGCCCACCAAGTCCACACCGACCAACCATCCCCGCACATAAATGATAATCTACATACACTAGGGACAATTGACCTACAAACCTGTACGTCTTTGGAGACTGGACGGAAACAAGAGTTCCTGGAGAAAACCCACACAGGTCACGGGGAGACGGATAAACTCCATACTGACAAGCACCCGTAGTCAGGATCAAACTGTCATTGTAAGGCAGCAATTCTACCGCTGCGCCACCGTGCCAACCCTCTTTGGGAAAAATCTCTAAAAACCTCACAAAATACTGCTTCTGTGGGACCTCATTCTGGATGTGTGAGCCAAGTTGGTGGAGACAGTGATGATGCACTCAACATTCCCTATGCGGCAGCATTGTGCTCACTGATTGTCTCAGTACTATAGTCTGATCTTCCAAGGGCTTTGTAAGGGGAAGAATGAGAAATATAATGTGCTAGCAGACAATTTTTCTAAATTTTAAGCCAATTGGCAGTTCGAATCGGGCCTCTCGCCACCAGTCTAGATAACGGGATCTGAAATGGTTCTGTCGTCCTCTGCCAGATTTGAAGAATGTTGGCGTCACATTTTACTTGCATATTCAACTTAATTCAAGAAGCTTCAAGCATTTGAGTAACATTAAAAATTCTATAAAATGCATTCCCATGTATTCCTTTTTCAACAATAAAGACAGCTTTACTGAAATACAGAACAGCCTCGCACCTTAAATCCTTAGTTAAATGCAAATAAAACATTTGAATTAATCTCTGGCCCAGGCTTATTTAAAGCAGTTTCAATTATTCATTTCAACCATGAAAACAATATGCTTCAAAGTTCAAAAATTACTGAGGCTTCCCTGCAGTAAGATGCAATTTATATTTTCAAACTTCTCCCAATTTTGGTAATCGTGGATTCTTCTTTCCTCAGTGGCAGCCATACCACATGGAGGAAGCTTCAACTTCCGGTCTGAAGACTTGTTTAAAAAATGCTTTTAATATAAAAACAATTTTCGAGAAGAGCTTTTCATTTACTCACTAACATCAGTCTCACTAACCTCGCTTTGCTGCTAAATTTACCATTGCACATATCCATTCATCAATAATTTGCAAGCGAACGGCTGTAATTATACACTGAACGAGCCGTGTCATGGCCACTGACAATATGATGCTCTTCTGAGAACCAGAGGTCATCAGCAGAGAGACCTATTCCATTTCCCTTTGGTCTCTCTTTCAGGCGGTCAGAAGGCTACTCAGTACAATTGAGACATGGACTGATAATCCAATGCATGCAAACTCAAGTCCCATTATGCCGGTTTGCCAAAGGATAACCATTAAAAATAAAAATTTTGAACTAACAAACAATTCTCTTTGGTCTATTTGTATAAATCTGATGGCGTACTGATATCTTTTGAGAGACACCTACTGCCCTTTCGGGTTAATATTACCATTTTCTGAAATAGTTAGTAAGCTACTCAGCTGCATAAAACCTCAGCAATAGTTTAGAGGAAATCCACTACCACCTTCTCAGCAATAACTAACACTAGTTTCCCCAGGTCATCACATAGCTGGAATTAATAAAAATACAATGACACACTGATCACGCACCCGCATCTTGTTTCTGCATAACTGCATTTCATCTCCCACTAAGGTGCACTGCAGCCAAGACACAGTTCAGAACTCAAACCAAGAGATATACTCGTGAAGAATCACTTCAAATCCCAGAGCTGTGACTGCACTTGAAATGGTTAACTACTAAATCCACATGAAAAAGGACCATGGAAAGGCAGCACATTGTCCCAATGCACCAGAGCTGTGCAATACAAAAGTATATTTAGAATCATCTGCAATGGAATGATAAAATCCAAGTTGCACATGGTCCAACTGGTGCAATACATAAGCCTTTTGTTGGGTTAAATTTAAAACAAGCAGCCAGAAATTAACATTATACAATGCAGTAGAAGCATTATATGCAACAGAGAAGTAACTTAAGGTATTAATTCTCAAAAGATAACAGATAAACAAATTGCTTGTAAACCATTGCAATTAGTGGTTCATCATACTGAAGTTATAACTGAGACAGATTCCCACATCGGCTAATGGTGCGCAAAATCTACATCGGGGAAGAGGCATAATCCGTGGCATATTCCATGTCCAGGGTGATAGATTCTGTAAAGCCAAACAGGGGAGATTAAAACAGTAAATTTGGAAGAAATGCCTTTGATTTGAGTTTCACTAGGTGGATAATACACTTACCAAGGCCACCTGCTGCTCCTTGTTCATTTCCATCACTGTTGTTCCCGCAGTGCATTAACGAGTCCAGGGTTCGAGGAGACATTGGGAACAGGTCACTTGTGTTACCAGAGTTCGTTCTGTGCAAATCAGATTCGCAAAGCACATTTTCAAATCAGACAATTTTCAATGCGTGTGATATTTAAATTAAAGTTTAAATATGACGCTACTTACAAAACATTTCAACGTACATAAATTCTGTTGGCGTAACGTTTCTCGGCAACAGAATTTAGTTACAAAAACTAAAACTACCAGGACAAAATGAGGATTCCAGCATTACTTACGGTGTCACACAAATGAATTTTCTCTTCAGATATGCAAATGTTTCTGCAACATTAAGCAAAATAAAGTGTGTTCAATGTTAAGTAAAATTAAACAAGGTGGAGTTGTTCATATTATTAACACAGGGAAACTATATAGAACTAGCAGACAAGCTAAAAGGAAATTACAATAGGGTGATTAGAATCAAAAGACTATATTCTTTTGCTGTGACATTTTGGTGAGAAATCAACAAATTTGTCTACTTGGGAAATTCTTAAGCTTCCCAGTTGTTGATGAGGCGTCAAGGTGGCACAGCGATTGCCTTACAGCGCCAGAGACCTGGGTTCGATCCCGACGACGGGTGCTTGTCTGTACGGAGTTTATGCATTCTCCCCGTAACCTGCGTAGGTCTTCTCTGAGATCTTCGGTTACATCCCACACGTCAAAAACGTATGGGTTACTACGTTTATAGGCTTTGCGTAAATGTAAAACTGTTCCTAGTGTGTGGAGGGTAGTGTTAATGTGCGGGGTTCATGGGTCGGCGTGGACTCGGTGGGCCGAAGGGCCTGTTTCCACGCTGTATCGCTAAGCTAAACCCTCAAATACAAATGGCAGGACAGCCATTTATTATCAACAGTGGAAGGAATGTGGCCATGCCTGGCAGTTGATTCAATGCCACATCAGCGCGGAAAAATCATGAGTGAATGTTGCTAAGCTAACTGAAGGGAAAGTCTCTGAAATCGACTGATCCAGAACATCTGGTTTAAGGAACTTTGTGCTGAAATTAGTGGTACACATGCAATTTCAAGCAACTGATGTGCTGCATCTTAAGAAAATTGTGGTTATAATTTCTCTGGCTTCTTGTTATTTTTGGAGTTGGCATAAAGATATTCTTTGTAGTTTGGACCTTCGATCAAGCTCCACAATGTTAGCTCCTTTTCACCAAAATTTTGAACCTACAGTTGCAAATGAAAAGTATCTAGTGTTTAAAAATTCACCTGGATCATTGGGATCAATAGCTTCCGGTGGTTCACTGCAGCAATATTTCCCAAACGCCTCTTCCTTTGGAATGTCAGGATACAAATACACTAGAGGCGACACAAGAATATTGGTGGCGTCCATGATCTTGTAGCTTATGATGATGTCAGCAAAGGACATGTTGGTCAGCTGCTGTTTGGTGTATGGCTCCACAGACTGGATTTGGGTTTTACCTAATAAAAAGGAGAAAGAAAAAAAAAAATATATATATATATACAGTGCCCTCCATAATGTTTGGGACAAAGACCCATCATTTCAGGGCACCATAATATTTGGGACACAGCTATGTCATGTAAATGAAAGTAGTGTCATGTTTAGTATTTTGTTGCAAATCCTTTGTTTAAAATGCATGTTTGAAGTCTGCGATTCATGGACATCACCAGTTGCTGGGTGTCTTCTCTGGTAGTGCTCTGCCAGGCCTGTATTGCAGCCATCTTTAGCTTATGATTGTTTTGGGGGCTAGTCCCCTTCAGTTTTCTCTTCAGCATATAAAAGGCATGCTCAATTGGGTTCAGATCGGGTGATTTACTTACTTGGCCACTCAAGAATTGACAATTTTTTAGCTTTGAAAAACTCCTTTGTTGCTTTAGCAGTATGCTTGGGATCGTTGTCTTGCTGTAGAATGAACCACTGGCCAATGAGTTTCGAGGCATTTGTTTGAACTTGAGCAGATAGGATGTGCCTATACACTTCAGAATTAATTATGCTACTACCATCAGCAGTTGTGAGCCAAGATAAGTGAGCCAGTTCCTTCAGCAGCCATACATGCCCAGGCCATAACACCCCCACCACTGTGTTTCACAGATGTGGTGGTATGCTTTGGATCTTGGGCAGTTCCTTCTCTCCTCCATACTTTGCTCTTGCCATCACTCTGATATATGTTAATCTTCGTCTCATCTGTTCACAAGACCTTTTTCCAGAACTGGTTGCTCTTTTAAGTACTTCTTGGCAAACTATAACCTGGCCACTCTACTTTTGCGGTGGCCAGTGGTTTGCATTTGCAGTGTAGCCTCTGTATTTCTGTTCATGAAATCTTCTGCGGACAGTGGTCATTGACAAATCCACACCTGAAGGGTATTTCTGATCTGTTGGACAGGTGTTTGGGGACTTTTCTTTATTTTAGAGAGAATTTTTCTGTCATCAGCTGAGGTGGTCTTCCTTGCCCTGCCAGTCCCTTTTCGATTAGCACGCTCACGAGTGCTCTCTTTCTTCTTAATGATGTTCCAAATAGTTGATTTTGGTAAGCCTAAGGTTCGGCTGATGTCTCCAACAGTTTTATTCTTATTTCACAGTCTCATAATGGCTTCTTTGACTTTCATTGGCACAACTTTGGTCCTCATGTTGATAAACAGCAATAAAGGTTTCCAAAGGTAATGGAAAGACTGGAGGAAAGACTAGGTGCTAAGAGCTCACTAATGCCTATATTAAGGAAGCAATTAAACACACCCGAGCAATTGCAAACACCCGTGAAGCCATGTGTCCCATACATTATGGTACCCTGAAATGGGGAGACTATGTATAATTACAGCTGGTACATGGTGAAACCAAAATGTATAAAAATGGCCTTTACTAAAATCTGACCACCACAATTTAACCACATGTGATTTTTTCTATTACAAATCTCAAATTGTGAAATACAGAAGTAAATGAATAAATGATAGGTCTTTGTGCCAAACATTATGGAGGGCACTGCATGAAAGTGTTTACAATGCCAGAATATCTTCTTCAATATCATTAATTTACACCGTACATAAAGTTCTCAAATGTTGTGGTTTGGAAATATTTTACACAACTCGCCAGATCTTGGAAATAGGATAGTTGTGCTTTATACATTCAGAGCTAGTGCCAGCAATTATTAAAGACCAAGTATGAATCCACCTTCTACAGCAGCTGCCAAGTTTAGCACAGCATTTCTGGTGAAACCAGTTTGAAATACATGCATGTTACATCAACTATCCTGGTGCCTCGGGGTGTATGCGGGAGGAGTAGTTGGGTGAGGTAAAGAGCCAAGAAGTATCAATTCACGGTGACAGTGTTAAATAGCACGGAAACTATTTTTTTTCCCCCCCCACATAGGTAGTGACAATTGATTTGCTGTCATACAAAATGCACTGGGAACAGTTTCCCAACAGACAGTTTTCCTTCAATCTGACTGAACTCACACTGACATTCTAGACTGGTTGCAATCTGCCAAAAGTACTGCAACAAACCAGTTCAAGACGACTAAACCACTGTGCCTTTGATCAAACCTGTAGCCACATGAAAAAGGTTTAACAAAAATGCTACAATTTATAAACCAAAAATAGCGAAGTTTAAATTGATGGATTGTTCTCTATTCATTCCAGCATACCCACTACTTGCTGCATCTAAACATTATGCAGAGATTAGCTTGGCGTTTTTAAACTCTAAAATATTTGCTTCAGTGCATCTCTTCTCTGACTAAAACAGAATAGATCGGGACCTATGTGGCTTAATTAATACTCCCTTCCCAAAAAAGTTTGTTAGATTCTCCACTTCAATTTTAATCTGAACATCAGCTCTATGCATCACTTCCCCAATTAAAATGGCAGCTACAGAAACCTCTGCAGCTCCAAAAACTTTCAGACTTCTGACCAGTTTGCATAATGTTGGCTGGAACAACTGTACATTCTGATTCACTCAGTCATCAGAACATGCCCAGCCACGTCGTAACATATTTTTATGTGTAACATTTAGCAGACACATGGAGGTACCTGGAAATCAAGAATGATGCAACAGCCAGCTTAATAACAAAAATTGCACATTTTCTTTTCACGGAGAGAAAAAGTGCCAAACTCGAAGAGTGACAATGTTAAATAGCATGGAAACAGGGTGAAGGACCCAATTCGTCCATTGCGACCAAGATGTCCATTTAAGCTAGTGGCATTTTACTGCGTTTGGGCAATATCCCTCTAATCCTTTTCAATCCATGCTCCTGTCCAAATGACTTTTAAAAGTTGTTATAGTACCTGCTTCAACTAGTTCCTCTGGCAGCTTGTTCCATATGTCCACCTTTTAAGGAACTATGTAGAGTACTTGTGGTCTTGGGTCCTTCTGTTCTACCACACTCCGCAGGGCTCTTCCGTTCACTGTGAAAGTCCTATCCCAGCTTGACTTTCCAAAATACAACACCTCGCACTCCTCTGAATTGAACAACATTTTCAATTTCCCAGCTCACTTGCCCAGCGATCAAGATCTCACTAATATTTAACAACCAAATGGCTTACTCCTTACTCTTAAACTGTGGCCCCTGGTTCTGGCCTCCCCCAACATCGGGAACATGTTTCCTGCCTCTAGCGTGTCCAAACCCTTAATAATCTTATATTTTCAATAAGATCCCCTCTCATCCTTCTAAACTCCGGAGTATACAAGCCCGGCCGCTCCATTCTCTCAGCATATGACAATCCCACCAACCTGGGAATTAACCTTGTAAACCTAGGCACTCCCTCAATAGCAAAAATGTCCGTCCTCAAATTAGGGGACCAAAACTGCACACAATACTCTAGGTGTGGTCTCAATAGGACCCTACACAACTGCAGAAGGACCTCTTTGCTCCTATACTCAACTCCTCTTGTAATGAAAGCCAACATGCCATTCGCTTTCTTCACTACCTGCTGTTTCTGCATGCTTACTTTCATTGACCGATGAACAAGGACCCCCAGATCTCGTTGTACTTCCCCTTTTCCCAACTTGACACCATTTCGATAGTAATCTGCCTTCCTGTTCTTGCTACCAGTGGATAACCTCACATTCATCCAGATTAAAATGCATCTGCCCACTCACCCAACCTGGCCAAGTCACCCTGCATTCTCATAGCATCCTCCTCACAGTTCATGCTGCCCCCCAGCTTTGTGTCATCTGCAAATTTGTTAATGTTACTTTGAATCCCTTCATCTAAATATTCCTTTGCTCCGTGACAATACTCAGTTGAGTTTAATACCGACAGCTTCACCGTAACTTCTGATATCAGCTGCTTGAGAGAGTTATTCTGTGTCAAACCGTCCTGTGACTTCATTACGGAAATGGGAACTCTTTGTTAGAACATTTTTTGCAAAGGATTCTGAACCTGAAATGTGGACCGCTCCTCTTTCTCCAGATACTGCCTGACCCGCTAAATATTTCCATCATTTTCTGTTCAGATTTCAGTTTTTTTTTGATTTTTTAAGCCTCAACCTAGTGATGACAGACAGTTCGCAGTAATGGGATGTTGCTAACCTTCCATTATAATCTAATAGTTTAAATTGAGGCACAGTGGCGCAACGGTAGAGTTCCTGCCTTGCATTGCCAGAGACCTAGGTTCAATCCTGACAATGGATGCTGTCCGTATGGAGTTTGTACGCTCTCCCTGTGACTGCATGCGTTTTCTACAATGCTCTATTTTTCGCTATCATTCCAAAGTCGTGCAGGTCAATTAGTTAATTGGTTTCTGTAAAAGATCCCTAGTGTGTAGGATAGAACTCGTACATGGGTGATCTCTGGTTGGTACGGACTCGGTGGGCCAAAGAGGGTGTTTCCATGCTGTATTTCTAAAACTTTTTCTAAAACTAAAAATCAAAAAGTTTTACCACACAAAATTATTTGGCATTATCTAATCAAAAGCAGATACATACCATTGATATCTTTTTCCACCCAAGTAAACGTGATCCCTCCTTCTTTGTTGCTCTCGCTAAAACGAAGAAGGAATGTGCCTGGGGGTTTCACATTCAGCAAGGCTCGCTCCCTTTCTTTACTGATGAAACCTATGATATACCTGAATGAACAAAAATACATACATCATGCATCCACAGATTTTATTAAAAGGTTGGTCAAAAACTGGGCACAATGTCACATTGATAATATTTACAAGATCAATATAAAACTACCACCAATACTTTTAGGTTATCTGTCATGGATGAGTATCCCCAGAGTTAAACAAAGACATGGAGAATTGGGTGTCTGTTGAACTACGGACAATGTGGAGTACTGCATCCGTTGCTCCAGATGCCAGCTGATCTACATCGGTGAGACCAAGCGGAGGCTGGGCGATCGTTTCGCCGAACACCTCTGCTCAATCCGCAATAACCAACTCGACCTCCCGGTGGCTCAGCACTTCAACTCCCCCTCCCATTCCGTATCCGACCTCTCGGTCCTGGGCCTCCTCCACGGCCAGAGTGAGCAACACCGCAAGTTGGAGGAACAGCACCTCATATTCCGCTTGGGGAGTCTGCATCCTCTGGGCTTAAACATTGAATTTTCTCAATTCTGTTAACCCAGGCTGCCTCCTCTCCTTCCCACCTCTCCCTCAGCCCTCAGGCCCTGGCATTCCTTCTGTCTCTATCTCTCCCCCACCCAAGTCGCATTTTCATTTTCACACTACAAACAGCTTACAATGACCCGTTTCCTTTATCATCAATACTTTTTTGCATATCTTTCATTCATTGATCTTTATCTCTCCACATCACCGTCTATATCTCTCGTTTCCCTGATCCCTGACCAGTCTGAAGAAGGATCTCGACCCAAAACGGCGCCCATCTCCTTCGCTCCTTAGATGCTGCTGCACCCGCTGAGTTTCTCCAGCTTTTTGTGTAACTACGGACAATAATTATGTTGCTACAAAAATAGCACATGGAGGGTTAAATATTAAATAAAAACAGTACACGTTTGAACAAACTCTTACCCATCATTCCAGAGAGACAGAATGAATTTCTTCACCAAATCTATGATGTTGTCCAGCCAGACCCAGAAGGAAAATGCTTTCCCTGGCATGTTTTCCTTGATTAATTCAAATTGTGAAAAAAAAAATTATGAAGTTCAATGAAAATATTTAAATATTTGTTCAACAAAAACAAGATATTCAGAGATTGCTCACACATTTACACAAGCATCTTCTACACAATTAAAATCTCACATAAGATATTACAGGCCCTCCTGGCTAATGGTTGGGTTCCAACCCCGAGAACTGTTATAACCCAAACAGTTCGCAAGTTAGAAATGCGATCACAAACTACGTTCCCCACATGGCAAATGATACCCGCAGAAGTGAGTTGGGCCATAGGAACAGATAATCCGGAGAAACATTTTAAATCTTGCTTTTCCATTCTTAATATAAAGGCTAATAATTAATGTTTAAGAAGGAACTGCAAGTGCTGGAAAATCGAAGGTAGACAAAAATGCTGGAGAAACTCACCCGCTGAGTTTCTCCAGCATTTTTGTCTACCTTCAGGCTAATAATTATATATTTTTGATTTTTTTTAAAACTGCAGACAAGGCTTTAAATGCTTGTGAAAATGACACTGCTCATTGTGTGTCTCTGGATATGTTGAGTAAAACAGACAATCACTGGGATCAAAGTGGGAAAATTCTAACCATGCTTTGTACATTCTCACCCAGCTTTGCAGCTGGCAAGTCCATCCTGTTGGTCTCACATGGTATGCACAAGTTGGGTGTTCATAAGCTGGGCTTTGGGAAAGTAGCGGTTACCAACAACACTGAAATTGTTGGAGACTTCAGAAAGTAAATTGCTGCAAAGATTCTGCTGAAGTATTTTTCAGGGCCGCAAGATGTTACTTAATTTCAAACAAACTACTAAAACATTTTAAAGATCCTCAATAGTTATTCATTTAAAAGATCATGGCAAGTGCTTGGACATAAAATAACGGAAAAAAAATTCAACTCACTTTACAAAATTTTGCCCATGTGATTTGGCACCCAGAGTAGTTTTGACCAGGACCTAGTGACCAAAACATTTATTACATTACTGGATCAAGTGTATAAAATATAAAGTAAAACTAAAATACAATCAAATCTTATAGTACTAGATGCATTTGTATTTATACTGCCTTTACTTCCCAATGGATTACACATTATTTAGAATAGTTTCACAGAACAGCAAGAAATGCCTGGAGTTGAAGGATATTTGACAGTAAAAACAATTGCCCGAGTAGAATCAACACTGGTATTCAAGTCTCTGGATCATTGAAAGTCCATGTTTGAAACAAAACCAATTCATTTTTATTTCAATATTTAAGTGGCAATGTTTCACATATTTAACCCATTCTTGATCATCGCTGATGGAATTACACTTTTTAAAAATATAGATTTTCATTTTGTAGCCATGCACACCATTATGATCCTTGATCACAATGGAGATGAAGAAAGTACAGACTTCTGGACAATGGAAGCTCTGTAGGCATTTCACTGTGCCAAGGGATCTTTATCACCAGGCCAACAGAATTTAATGTCATAGACCTTCAGCAGGACATTTTTCCCAATTGGAGCCAAATTCCAGTAAGGTCAAAATAAGAGTGATACTTGTGATAAATTCAAGGTATAACTTCAATGACAATTACTCACCAAGCAGCTTCTCAGCTAGTGTTGCCAGCTGCTCCATGTCCAGTCCTCGTTTGGTGGTGGAAGAAAACTGCCAGCTGAGAATCTCTGCTACCTGGTCCCATGTGGCAACTGGAGGTTTTGTGAAAAAGTTCACATTCTGTTTCAAGACAGGAAATTATAATTAATTTCACCTTGCAAAACAACAAATCGATTGTCATTAATTAGCAATTAAATAGTTCTGATAAGTTGTTATTTCTATCAACACAAAAACATTTAGCTGGAGGTGCTAGATTTACAACCCATATCGCCATTACCTTCCTAATTGTTGATTAACCAATTATCCATAATTGGGAATCATTTGAAATCTAAATGTTAAAATCTAATTAAAACACTTTCATGTGCTTTTGTAAAAGTCAATTCATTTGCATTATCATCATTGTCGTTGCTTTATTTAAACTGTAATCTACTCTCCTACAAAAAGGTGAAAAAGCCTTCAACTTTTAAAAAACAAAAGTGCCCTTCAAAAAAAAAAAATTAAGATCAATGCAAAAGATTCCATACTCATACTTCAGAAAGTATAGCATTAGAACTAAAGGTGTTGAAGTTGGTAAATGACAAAATAGGGAAGATGAGAGTTTTAATTCTGAATTTGGAATGTCTCCTTAATCTAGTTATCAAAATATTGGCTGCAGTCACATCTTCTTAACAGATGCTCTTTGAACGTGTATCCAACAGCTTACCGAGACTGATTAAGTCATAAGGGTAATTGAACGTTGATTAAAATCAAATTTCACATTAAACTCATAACCGTCAAAGTTAATTTTGTTTAGAAATATAATTAACTATAAAGCGAATAGTGCAATGTTGTCAATTTAACACCTTCATTATTTCCCCAAGAATTTCATCCTACATTTAATATTCAAGTCTCTAGAATGTCGCTTGAACTCAACTCATCGTGCTGCAGACGGAGGTAAGACGAACCTGAGTAACTGAACATGTCCAGATTGCTCCGAAGGTGCATCACAGTACTAAAAAATTGGCCTAAATGTAAATATTTATACTTTACTATTCAAGCTGGAATGGATGCAGAGAAGATTCATGATGATATTGCCAGGACTCGAGGGCCTGAGATATAGGGAGAGACTCTGCAGGTTAGACCTTTATTCCTTGGAGCGCAGGAGGATGAGCGGCGATCTTATAAAAGTGTACAAAATCGTGAGAGAAATTGATTGGGTAAATGCACTAGCCTTTTGCTTAGAGTAAGGGAATTGAGAACCAGAGGACATAGATTTTTAGTGAGGGGGGAAAGATTTAAAAGGAATCTGAGGGATAATATTTGTATGCAAAGGGTGATAGGTATATGGAACGAGCTGCCAAAGGAGGTCGTCGAGGCAGATACTATCGCAACGTTTAAGAAGCATTTAGACAGTTACATGGATAGGACAGGTTTAAAGGGATGTGTCCAAATGCAGGTAGGTGGAACTATTGTGGATGGGACATGTTGGCCGGTATGGTAAGTTGGGCCGAAAGGCCTGTTCCCACACAGTAAGAGTCTATGAATTAATTAATCTCCAATTGCTCGCTTCAACACTGTATTAGGTACATTAAATTTAACCAGATGGTTCATACCTTTGGATTATTGGTTAACATGTTGTACCAAAGGATCGAGGCCCAAGCATTTGGCATCTGGCAGATGTTGGAGATCACCACAACTGGCAGTGAAGAGTTCTGTTAAAAAAAATTGTCACAAATGTTTGCACATTTTAAAGAAAAATTATCATCTCATTTGTTCCTTCAACATGGCACTCTCTCCTAAAAAAATGCAAAACATTTTCAAAGTAATGTTCTTTTGCACTGCCTTTCCGTCATCAACAGTGGCAATTATGTTGATACAGCAGTGCCAGGCATCTGAAATAGTTCGGATGCAAGTAATCTGTGTGCAGCCTGCTCAAAACATCAAGGCACAAAAACAGGCAATATGGTATTGCCATGCAAGTGCATTGCGGCTTAAGTATGCCAAATACACTTAGGATCTCGGCAAGCCAAAAACAAATTAACAAATAGAAATGCAATGCAAAAGGCAAAATAAAAAAAGTTATATAGATGCTGTAACATACCTCCAAATCAATTTTAAGTCCTTGATGGTAAACTTCTGTCTCAAAGGTTATCAGATGTAGCTCTTCGGTAACAATGAGGGAGGCCTAAAACAAAATTATTAAAAATGAAAGTAGCTAACCAGTGTTTTGCATAAATAAACTATGAAATTGCCTATTTAGCAAGTTTTAGAAGCCAAATAACCACTGATCCTGATTATTGATCAACTCTTGCTGTATATTAATTCTACGTTAAGGTGATGCTTGCTATTAAGCGGTGTACTAACAATTACACCTTGTAAACATGAAACAAAAGGACATTTAATCAGAATTTCAAAAGCCTCAGACAAAAATGCTGTATATAATAAATCTCGTACATTTGGAATTAAACATAACAGGTTTCCCATTCAAACAAATGTGGTAGCAGTAACTTAGAAAATACAGTAAACTCTCGTTATAACGGACCATGGGGAGGGGGATATTGTTGATTATCTGCTATAATTAAGAATGGAGGGGTAAATATTAACTAGTTGAACGCAAAGCCGGGTGCGAAGAAGCACGGGGCTGAAGGGGTTAAACCAGGGGGACATTTAAAGGCTGGGGAGGCCACATAGCTCCACAGTGTAGCAGGAACATGCCCTATCCTCGCGCTGCCTTCATGCTACTCGCTCTCTCTGCTCCCGCAATAGGGAGCATGCCATGGATGTCTGCTCATTTGGTAACCTGGCGGAAGCGGTCTAAGGGGAGACTCGTGCCGTTACCAGGCAGTCGAGACACATGTTGCTGGGGCGACACCGGTGCAGTGGCGTGTGCTGCGTCTGCATCTAACACCCCGGGCAAAGCCGTGCCCAACGCAACGCTCTTCAAGAGTGTTTTTGCAATTCGGTCTCTGCCCACCGCCGCCTTTCCACTGCCCAATGCCACGCGTTGTCCGCCAACTACTACCACGAATGGACACATTGGTCCGTTATAAAGAGGTCTGTAATAACGAAGGAAGACTCGACAACCAGTGTGATTAAAATATTAACTGTGGATGTTAAAGTTAACTATACTTGAACAGAGCTGTAAAATGGATAATGAAAGTGGGGTTTCTTTAAAAAAAAACTTTAAACATTTCTACCTACATCACTACTTGCTCTCCCTCCATTTCCGCACCTCTGCTCTCTCAGCGTCTAGAAGGAAAAAAAAATTAACCCACTTAATCGTGACTTGGAAGTCAAATGCACTGCAGTTTCAGT
This sequence comes from Raja brachyura, assembly GCA_963514005.1. Next base: position 14,599,844 of record OY740812.1, read on the forward strand.
TTGAGTGTTAAGGAAGTAGAAGTGGAAGTATTGTGCAATGGCAAATACTGGTGAAGAGATTCTGTTAATTGCTGTTGTTTAATCACAACATAAAAATGCAAGCCAGTGGCAAGGTTAGAACGTAATTATAAATAACAAGTTTACTTTCATAGATATACAGAGCCAAAATAGGATCTTTAGGCCACAATCAGGTCTTTATCTATATGAATCACATTTGCCAGCACTTGGTCACACATCCTTATTTTCTATGGCAATTCTACTCATCCAGAGTTTAAGGACGGGAGTTTGGTGGTATCTGGGAACCATTTTTTTTAATTAAGTGCTCATCCAGATACTTCATTAAAAAAAATGTTTCCCAGATCCCACCTAACTCTTGTCCTTAAACCCATGTCCTCTGGTTTTAGATGTCCCAATTATGAGAAAAAGTTTCTCATGTAATTCAATTGAGGGTACACAAAAGGCTGGAGAAACTCAGCGGGTGCAGCAGCATCTAAGGAGCGAAGGAGATGGGCGACGTTTCAGGTCGAGACCCTTCTTCAGACTGGTTAGGGATCAGGGAAACGAGAGATATAGACGGTGATGTGGAGAGATAAAGAACAATGAATGAAAGATAAGCAAAAAAGTATCGATGATAAAGGAAACAGGCCATTGTAAGCTGTTTGTAGTGTGAAAATGAGAAGCTAGTGTGACTTGGGTCGGGGAGAGATAGAGAGAGAGGGAATCCCAGGGCCCAAGGGCTGAGGGAGAGGTGGGAAGGGGAGGAGACAGCAAGGGTTAACAGAATTGAGAAAATTCAATTTTTAAGCCCAGAGGGTGCAGACTCCCCAAGCGGAAATATGAGGTGCTGTTCCGCCAACTTGCGGTGTTGCTCACTCTGGCCGTGGAGGAGGCCCAGGACCGAGAGGTCGGATACGGAATGGGGGGGTTAATATATGGGACGGAATGAGAGTTAATATATCAGTTTTAGATACTTTGACAATAACAAAGTTCTTAAATACATACAGGCAACCTTTTATAGTTATCACAGAGAATAATAAACACACATCTTGAATCAATATTATACAGAGTCCACAGTATTTCTTCATAATACTAACCAAGTGCTTAAATTCTGCTGATAGACTTCCATTGTTTGATTCTTCCATATTCATAACTTTTGTGTTGGTTCCCAAAATGTTGAATTTCCGTGACCTAATTTGAAGATACAATGAAAGTATAACTGACATTTAAGCTGGTATTCTTCTAGGTCTTTCTCCAGAACTAATTTGTCCTCATGTTTTGTGCTTGTGAAGAACCTTCTTCAGTTAACCCAGAAGATGAAAATAAACTCCATCACATGCAATTTATAATAAACCATGTTTTCCTCTATTTATCCTGCTTGTTGTACTAATAATTCAGGAAGAATGTCTACTTAAAATCTAGTTTTAAAAGCTTGGAGAAATGTTGCATTTTAATGCAGATTTAACGCAACACTATTTCTGGAAACTCACGGTACCTCCTTTAATCGGGACAAAATTATGAGATCACACTCCTCCTGAAAATGTGGCGCTTAAGCCAGGTGAGGCTGCCAATCTTGTCGGGACTTCCTATCGGTGGGTCCAATTTACTCCCTGCGGCCAGGGCTCTGGAACTCCAACTCAGCCAGACACGGGAAACTGTTCCCATAGCTGTCTTCCGTGGAAGACATTGCGGGCCAGTATCTTGGCCCCCTGGCAGCCTAGGAAGACCATTCCAGTACCATTTGACTCCTCCCGGAGAGCCTGCGTCGGACTGCAGGAATGGCGGGTGCACCAGCCCTCCTGCATTTTTGGCAGATTCGGCAAATCTTGGCGGTGGCTGGTAATCCTGCTGGAAAAGCGTCGCCTCGGCCCTGCTGGCTCACCGATCCGACCCACATCTGGACTTCCGAGGGCAACTTGTTAAACGGAGCATGGACTACCCGTGCAAGAAATGCAAGTTTCACTGTAAATCTAATTTACCTTCAATATTTGTTTTATTAAAGTTTTTTGCAGTTCATGGTGCTTTTGAGACACAAGAGGGTTATAATTAATGGGTCTGTGGTGTATTGTTGAATTATTACATGACCTCTCTTGGTCCATCAAAACGGTGACCCGGCAAGTCTCTGGAACCAAGGGTGCCAGAAAAATCGGTGGTGGGCCTGTATTTATACTACAGCAAAACTCAAATGTTGTTGAGCTGGGTGAGTGGATTTTCCAGACTTAGGATATTATGCCCAATTAATCCCCAAATACAGGTTGCTTTCACTTTTTGCTTTAAACATACACGTTACACAATGCAATACATTTTCTGGTGAAACAGTTGAACGTGAATTCCAGCTCTCTCGGTGTCCTGACCAGCAGCGCTGGCTGAATGTCTCTCATGCACCCTGTGTGCACTAAATGTTATGGTTGCCATGCCACGGAGGTGATAGTTGGTATTATATTTGAATTAGCAGCTGTAGAACTAGATAGGGATTTTAAAATCAACCTGTGTAGCAATTGTGAAATTTGAAAGTTTTCAAACTTCCAGACACAAAATTCATGGGTAAAACTCCGATAATCTGGCATCCGTTTGTTCAGCATCCTACTGGGCCAGTATCAAGTTCAGTCATTCATCCAGAAAGTAAGCTTGGTGCTCACAGTGCATGAGACATGCAGCCAGAGCTACAGGTTCAGGACACCGAGGGAACTAGAATTCAAGTTCAACCGTTTCACCTGAAAATGGATTACATCGTGAAATGTGTATGTAAAAAAAAAGTGAAACCAAAATGTATTTGTGGAATCATTGGGCATTATATCCCAAGTCCAGAAAATCCACTCACCCAGCTCAACCAACTTTAGCGCTTTACTGTAATTTAAATATAATAATTCTACATTCAAATGCAACATTTCACCAAGCATTTGAAACTGTAGATTTGAAGTAGATATGCGTCGTGGATTATTATTACAAGTAGAATACTGGAATTGCACAACAGGCAAAAAGAAATGCCAGATCACTACTTGTCATACCGAAGAGCCGGCTAACATAGTAAAAGCAATTTAAATCTTACTTGCTCGTCGTGTAAACAAATTTGATTCTTATTTTTAGCCAGGAGTATAGATTGCCTACCATGTATACCTATGCCCTGGTCAGACGAACAGGTGTACATGGTAGGTCATCTGTACAACAGAGTTGTAAGCATTTTGTAGGATTTCCACCAAGGCCTGCTGGATCTTCTGGTTGCTAATCATTTTAGCTTCCCTTCCCATACTGTCCTGGGTCTCCTCCATTGCCATAGTGAGGCCACACACAAACTGGAGGAACAACACTTCATATTCCGCTTAGGTACCTTACAACCCAATAGTATGAACATTGAATTCTCCTATTTAAGGTAACAATCTACTAACAATCCTCATCTAATTTCCTATATCCCACCTGTATTTGCATCCATTTCTCTCCCCAACCTATATTCTTTCCACTGGCTTTACAATTTGCACCTCTGCGATCCTGGTCTCACTCTTTTTTGTCCCTTCATCTCTGGGCCGTATCCAGCCATCTATCTAACAACCACACCTCTCCCTCCCCTCCCGCTCACCTGTATTAAAATTTTCACTTGCCAGGCTTTATCCTGCCCCATTATCAGCCCGGATAAGGGTTCCCCCCCTCCCAGAAACATCACCTATTCATGGTACCCAGAGATGTTCACTGACCCACTAAGTTACTCCAGCACAGCATCTATTGTAGAAGGTTAATTGCTAGTTCCATAACATCGTACATCTGCTCATGATACAATAAATTTGCAACTCAGTAGAAAGCATAAGGAACGGTTTATTAGAAAGACTCAAAATATATTGACCAACATAAAATGGAGTTATAAAAGGAAAATAAAATCTCACCCCCTCAACGAAGAACCATCTCCAGAATCCCTGAAACAAGATAGACAGACATCATTAGAGTACTTATTCTGATAAGATCTGTGCTGTTATACATTCAGAGGAAAATAAATGATAAAGTAAAGAATATTCTTTTGTAATTTGGAATGCATGAAGCAGTTTTCTTCACTTCTCTCTCCAAACTCCTTCTCCCCTCCACAAAAGGGTAAACAAGCACAGCTTATGTAACTTCACCTTGTCTCACACTCTAATCCGTAACATTTGCATTGCACTACTTTTCACATAAATACACCTTTGCAAAGGTGCTCTTTCCAATATTCCACACGGCACTCCAGCTGTTCTTTAAGGCTCTGTAAAAGTGACCTACAGATCACTCTCTTTAGTAGTCCAGCCCATTGATCTAAGTCTATTAGCCATTCAACCGCAGAGGTCTGGGTCAGCTAGTTGACTTTACCTTGAACAATAAACAACACCAATTAATTTGTGGTGACAATGTTTTCAAGGAGTTCAAGTCTATAACTGCAACACACTTCCAAATACCATGTAGTGGAAACATTTTAAACGTACATCAATAGGCTGATGCTATATTACTTAGATGCTGCTGGGAAATAAAGTTTAATGTTTGTCCCATGACAAATTAAACTGAAAACATGGTATACAAGTCAGACTTGGGGACCAAGAGCATTGATAAGTGTGCAGTGTACAGGGAGATTGCCAGATAAAATGCATGTACTATCATTAAAAAAAAAATGGCATACTAATTTTGTTTTAAAAACATTAATAATATACATACTTTTGGGTTAAAAAAAAGGAATTGTGCTCTTGTAGTGGAAAAACTCATCTTTTAGAAAATACAGTACCAAATATTCCACGCAAAATCTATACATCCAGAATTAACACTATGGTTTAGTTGTTCATTTGTACTCACTTGTCAATGGCAACCTTGATCTTTAGCTGATAATTTAACTCAGGAAACTTAACAAGCAACCTGAGAACAGAAAGCATATATTAAATGTACTGTAAAAGACTAAAGCACAAATGTAATTGCTGCATTATATGCTCAAAGATGATAAAGGGCATCAGGCGTTATGGTGAGAACGCAGGAGAATGGGGTTAGTAGGGAGAGATAGATCAGCCATCATTGAATAGCGGAGTAGTATTGATGAGCCAAATGGCCTAATTCTGCTTATGACCTTATCACCTTATGACCTTGTGGTCTATTTGCAGGAAACCTTTCAGCAAATAATGGTGCAGGAAATGACTCACTGCAGTGATAACATCTTGAGGGAAATTTCCTCACAGAAGGGCTAAATTAATCAAGGCTGCTAAGTCTACTTGCAACACCTCATTTAAATAATCGTAGTGTCATTTTCACCTCATTAAAGCGATTTTACCTGCCAACGGATGTATAGTCTGATAATCTAACATATCCCAAGCATTTAAAAACAAGACTTGTATATGAAATCCATTCAAAGAGCACTTCACATCAATTGCCAATAACATGTTCGGCATTCCCTTGGGATTGAAGATGACTTGCTTCCATTCTGATCCGAGGTAGCTAATGAGGGCAAAACGAGAACCACAGACTCGTCCACCGTTAGAGCAGGTGACGGGCAAGATGGGACACTCCTCCTGCTGTTTACACAGGGTTTCTGCATGCTCAGGAAACACTACCCAAGGGTTCTCAATACCATCCCAAATACTCCTCCATTTTGACCAGCCAAGTGGCACTGGTTCCATGTTTGTTGCTCGGGCAGCTAGCATTATTTTTGCATAGAGTTTGAGCTATTGTACCTGCATTGATTCAGACACAAACCAGCATGTGGCATGAAGATTATTGTTGCAATTCACTATTGAATTACTGGTTAAAGCAGAGTTTCAAACTTTTGAATCCTTTTGCAGTTTAAACCCATTGATTATTTAGAACTTAATACTTCTATAGTACTTACATATTTATAATTTCTGTAGATATCTTTGTAAACATGCTTTAGCTGAATTAGAAGGAATGATTTTACTTTCCTGCGAATTATGTTGTTAATAAATGTGCAAATGATTTACAGTGTTAGTAGCAATTTCAGCATTATCCTTCAGGCTCTTGTCAATGGTTGCAGGATCTTTTGAATAGACCAATCCAAAAATTGGATACCGTCTCAATAGTGCCAACGTTTCATCTAATTCATACAGAATGGGTGGACAGCCCTGAATCTAAACATCAAATTAAAAACACTGGCACATCCAACAACACACCAATGCCAGCAGTGCAATGAAGTACTGAATTACATCTTTGCTTCAAGTGATGATTAGAACATAAAAAAACAGGCCTGTTTCTGCCAGTCACATCTGATCCAACATTCAATAATGTTGCCACTTAAACACTACTCCTGCATTACTTCAACATCTCTGAAAATCTCTTGATCAGTCTTCTTCACATGCACAGCAACTGGGCCTCCACAATCCTCTAGAATGGCCTTTTATTTTGAGACAGTGACCTCTGGTTCAAGAGTATGTTTACACTGGTTAGTGTAAACATCAACTCTAGAAAATTCAGAGTGCAGGCCTTGTCGGTTTATCATTATCCCATGAAAAAACCCACCACCCCAGAAAATCAACCTAGTGGGCCTTCACGCCACCCTCTCTCAGTCACAACTGTACACAATGTTTCAGATGCAATCTTACCAGACCTCTACATAGATGGAGAAAGACATTTCTATTCTTGCAGTCAAATTAATTTCATTTCGGAGTCACGTGAGTGACTTTGTGAAGAGCCCGCCGGCGCGCATGCTCGACATATCGTCGTATCGCGTAGCTGCGACGGCTGACGGAGGAGCGCGCTCCTCGCCAGCCCTTCATAAGGGAACCACGCAGGTAAGTATGCTACCTTAAGTTGGTGGTTCTTGTTGTGTTTGCTTCACAGCAAGAACATGGATGGGAGTTTGAGAGGCCGGAGATCGGGGAAAAGTCGCCGGCCAGCGGTTCCGGAGCGAGAGTTGTCGGGGGTACCTGCAACACAGACCAGAACGAGGGCGGAGATGTCGGTGAGCTCTGTCTTTTCAGGTCCGGACCCGCCCGCACACCACAGCTCGGAGGAGTTTGACGAGGAGGAGTGTGGTGTGCCGCCAGAGCAGGACGACCCTGCCATGGCAGTCAGGTCGTCAGCAGGCTTGCTGACGGCCTCGAGCAGAAGGGTCCGTGCGGCTGCACGGCCCGTTTCACGCAGCCTCTGAGGAGGGGAAGGGCAGGAGCCCAGAAGCCTAACCCTGTCGGGGCTAAGGCTCTGCCTGCCGCCAAGGAGCGGTCAGGTTCCAGGACGGGACCCGGGGCAGCTGTGAGGTCCAGCCGTCGCCCCCCAACTTTCGACGCCGGGACGAGTCAGTTGGGGGTCCCGTCACGGTCGCCGAGCCCCCCATGGATGGGTGGGCGAGACCATGCGTCGGCAAGGTCCACGATGTGGGCAGCTGGCAAGCCTGCACGGGCTCAAGGTATCCAGGCTTCGGCTGGTGCCGACACCATGCCGCATCTGTCCGTAGAGGCAACGGACTCCGCTCCCACTAAACGGAGGCGGTTGAACATGCCCGTGCAGGAATCGCGCAGTTTTGCCTCGGCGGCTGTCGACGACAACTACCGGCACCGGCAGGGCCTCGACGAGGTGCGGGCCGATGACAGGAGCCCCGGCCAATTTTCAGAGCCGGAGGACTCCGACCACCTGAGTGTTCAGGGTGAAGGGCGTATTGACCGTATGGAGCGGCTGCTGGAGCTTCTCATACAAGGTCAACAACAACAGGCATCCAGCAGCGACAGGCACAGGGCTTCATCACCAGCTTCGTACACCAGCCTGGAGCAGCAGGACGAGGAGGCAGTGGTCGACCCCATCCCACCCCCGCCTGAATTACCGGCGGAGGACCTCCTCGATGTGGCCACCAAGTTTGCAGCCCCTCATTCCTCGGGGCTTCCCATCAATACGAAATTGGCAGCCACTGTGGACTTCCTAAATAATCACCAGCTTCAGGAGGAAGTTCTACTACAAGCCATGAGCCATCACAAGGCTCCATCAAACTGCAACTTCCTCAACGTGCCTGTGGTCAATACGCCAATATGGGGCAACATCAGTGCGGCAATCCGTCAGCAGGAGCTGAAAATTCAGCGGATCCTGAAACTCCTCACGGCCGGGATTACTGCCTTTGTGCGGTCGGTCGACGGAGAGGAGCTTAATTTTGGACCAGGAGGATGCTCTGGCTCTTCTGTGCGCTACTCAAAATGAAATAAATGGCTTTCGCAAAAATAGCATCCGCCCAGCGCTCAACCCTAAGTTTGCAGGGTTGTGCAAACCACCGCCGCCCCGTCAGCTCTTTGGCGAAGACCTTTCCAAAAGGGTCAGAGAGCTTGATGAACAAGCCAAGACCGTGGGGCTCATGCGCTCTCATAGTGCCCCCACGCCATCGAGCTCGAAAGCTCCGCTTGGCCGCTCACGAGGGTCTGTCAGCACTTCTACCAGAAATTACCCTCCAGCTCCAAACCGATATCAACCACCCCAACACCAGGGGTCTTTTTTAGGACAGGCTCGGCAGAAGCCGAGGTGGAAAATGAGGACGCCACGACCTCAAACCAACCCAGCACCTCTACGTCCACCCACTCGTGTCAGGGACCGCCGGTAACCACAGAGGTGAGGCGGTCTGGTTCTCTTTTTTCTCTTTGTTTAACTTCACATGTTGGTGGGCGTCTGCGGTTGTTTGCGGGTGCATGGGGTGACATTACCAGTGATGAGTATGTGTTACGGAATATTCAGGGCCATAGCATTGAGTTTATTAATGGGGACATCCCTCCGTCTCAGCATAGACCGGGTCGTACTTTTAAACTAACGGCTGCGGAACAGTCCGTAGGCTATAAGGAAATGTTAAGGTTGGAACAGAAAGGGGTCATAGAGAGAACGGTTCATGAGCCCGTTGAATTTGTTTCCAATATTTTTATTCGACCTAAGAAGGATGGAGGCTGTAGAGTCATTATTGATCTAACCACTCTGAATAACTATGTAACATATACTCATTTTAAAATGGACACGTTTGAAACGGCCAAATCATTGATCTCACAAGGGTGCTTTATGGCATGCATTGATTTACAGGATGCGTACTATACCGTACCCATGAAAAAATATTACAGAAGGTTCTTAAAATTTATCTGGATGGATCAGCTGTGGCAATATAGGGCGTTGCCTAATGGGCTCACCACAGCCGCTCGATTATTTACTAAATTGGTGAAGCCAATTATGGCTTATTTAAGACAACGACATCATATTGTTATGGCCTATTTAGATGATATTTTAATTGTCAGCCACACCTTGGAATTAGCTCAACAAGGGGTTGCAGCTGCGGTCAATTTGTTCCAACAGCTTGGGTTCATTATTCATCCAGAAAAATCTAAGTTCTGCCCCACCCAGGTAATTAATTATCTGTGGTTCCAGGTGAATTCCATTAGCATGAGAGTCACCATACCAATTAACAAAATTGAGGCGGTAACACAGGTGTGTACAGATTTAATCAATACTCGTATACCATCGATTCGTCACACAGCTACTGTCATTGGCAAGATTGTGGCTTTGTTTCCGGCAGCCCGGTATGGACCTCTGAATTATCAAAACTTGCAGAGAGCCAAGATCGCTGCGTTGCGACGGCATGCTGGTCATTATGATCGATCAATGCAGCTGCCGCCTGCAGCATTGGATGAGTTACGATGGTGGGTTTGCCACATTAGTAACTCGTTTAAAACTATTATTGAGGCGAAACCGATGATATACTTACAAACTGATGCGAGCTCTGATGGCTGGGGAGCTACGAATCAATGTTCTAGTTGTGGGGGCCGATGGGATACCCTTGAGAATACGATGTTGGTATCACAAGGGATCAACTATTTGGAGCTGCTTGCAGCGTTTCACGGACTTTGAGCATATTGTTCCAAGATCATTGGAGCACATGTCCGGCTCCAAATAGACAATACCACAGCGGTGGCGTATTTAAACCACATGGGCGGTACCAGGTCAGTTTCATGTGATAAATTGGCTAATTCAATTTGGCTCTGGTGTGTCAAGAGAGACATTTGGATTTCAGCTACCTATTTGCCAGGTGAGCTTAATATTGTGGCGGACGCCAGGTCACGCAAGTTCAATGATAATATTGAATGGATGTTACATCCTGAAATTTTTGCAAAAATCACAGCCAAATTTGGGAAACCGGACATTTTTGCGTCCCGGTTGAACCATCAGGTACCAACCTACGTCTCGTGGGAACCAGATCCTGGGGCTATAGCGTTAGATGCATTCTCGCTAGACTGGGGGAATTGCTTTTTCTATGCATTCCCCCCGTTTTGCCTCATCAGTCGGGTATTACGTAAAATTCAGATGGATGGTGCCAAGGGCATCCTTATCATACCCGACTGGCCTACACAGCCGTGGTATCCGATGGTCTTTGACACGCTCAGTGAACCTTGGGTCCGTTTGCAGGGTAGCCCAGAATTAGTTACTCACCCTGTTTCAGGGGAGCCACATCCCTGCCATGGCTATTTAAATTTGTTGGCTTGCAGATTCTGAATCGGCCTTTAGTTCAATACGGCCTTTCTACCCGGACCATGGATACCATTGCGGCGTCGTGCCGAGAGTCTACAAGGCGAAGATACCGCTCTCACATCAGGAAGTGGGAAGCCTTCTGCAGCCGCTCTCGCATCACGTACGATGCCGTGACTATAACCGACGTCCTGGAATTCCTCGCGGGGTTGCACCATGATGAACACTTAAGCTACAGTGCCATCAACAGCGCCAGGAGCGCTCTATCATTCTACCTCAATATTGAGGTGGGATCCAACAGGCTAGTGTCCAGGCTCATGCGGGGTATTTTCAATACGAATCCGCCTACACCACGTTACAATATCACCTGGGATGTCAGGGACGTTTTAACTCTGCTCAGGACGTGGTCCCCCATGGAAGGGCTCCAGCTGGACAAACTCACCATGAAGCTGGTGATGTTACTAGCGCTGACTTCAGCACAGAGGGTACAGACACTCCACAAACTACGTGTCGACAGAATGATGTCTACCCCCACAGAAGTAGTTTTCTTTGTTGACGAGCTACTATAGCAGCACAGACCTGGGTGCACAGGGCTGCAGCTGAAGTTCCCGGCATACCCCGCCGATGCTAGGCTATGCTTAGCCTCCCATATCCGTTACTACGTCAAGGTGACGGCAAGCATCAGAGGAATGGAGAGATACCTGCTTGTCACTCATAAGAGACCTCACCATCGAGTGACAACACAGACGATATCCAGGTGGCTTCGAGTCGTCTTGGGTAAGTCAGGTATCGACACTAATGTGTTCAAATCTCATTCCACCAGGGCTGCATCGACGTCGGCGGCGAGGGTCATGGAGGTGCCCATGGACCATATTCTCGCCACAGCAGGATGGGCTAATGAAGCTGTGTTCCAGCGGTTCTACAACCGGCCCGTTGCTGCGCCTCTACAGTTCGCAGAAGCCGTGCTAAATGCGGGGCAAGAACGTGGAGATGTCCCCGAATGAGGGGTTTTTTGATTTGTTTGTTAATAAATATGCTTTGTTTTGCAGTATGGACTAGTCAGCAAGTTATTCCTCCCATCCATCCCTGGTAGTGGTGTGACAGCATGGACGTGGTCCAGGGCGTGTCATCACAGAAGCTTTGAAGTCTTCACGAAGTCACTCACGTGACTCCGAAATGAAATAGTAAGATTGAACGAGAACTTACCAGTTCGAAGGTTGATCTTTATTTCATGAGGAGTCGAAGTGAGGGATTTCGTGCCCTCCTCGCCTAACCCTCAATCACCTTCATCTGGTAATCTTAGTCGTTTCATTCTTACTATGTGAAGTCATTTCTTTTGATTAGTTTCTGTGATTCCACGCCGCTACTTTGAAGTATGTCGAGCATGCGCGCCGGCGGGCTCTTCACGAAATCCCTCACTTCGACTCCTCATGAAATAAAGATCAACCTTCGAACTGGTAAGTTCTTGTTCAATCTTACTATTCTTCATGCAATTAAGTCTCCGTTGCTGAATCTGCATTTCCCCTTGCATTGAACAAGGACACCCAGGTCCCTCTGATTACAAATACCTTTCAGGCTCTCACCATTTAAAAAAAAAACTTTGCCATTCTGCTTGAATCTCAATTTCCAGAAAATGAGATTACTACCGAGATAACTTAATTGAATGTCAGAAATTATGTGAAATGTTTGGATATTCAGTGATAACATTTAGCAGAACTCGGCATTTTTATTTAAAAATGTCACAACACTACAATTCCAACTCAATTTTAAAAATGTATTAAAGGTGACCAATTAGCAATCAACCACAATAGAAGAACTGAACATCTAATAATCAGTCTGATCAGTCTGAAGAAGTCTCGACCCGAAATGTCACCTATTCCTTTGCTCCATAGATGCTGCCTCACCCGCTGAGTTTGTCCAATATTTTTGTCTACCTTCGATTTTTCCAGTATCCGCAGTTCCTTCTTAAACATCCAATAATTCGGATGTATATTCTGCCAGTACAACCGACAATGCTTTTGTAAGAGTGCATTACAATATTTGTTTTATTACTTACCTCACTTTTGTTGTGAACTGCACACCCGTTTTTATCACCAGGGGACGGTCCGGGTGCATTGGCATGCAAGGCTGTCTCTCCACAACAAAAGCACTATGGAAAAAAAAAATGTTTTTAATCAGCAAACATGCATGTAATTTTTTTTAAGACACAGAAAGCAGTGAAACACAGAACACATTGCCTGGGGTGGTGGTGGAGGCAGATACAATAGTGGCATTTAAATGGCTTCACATGGAAGTGCAGGAAATAGAGTGATATGGAACATGTACAGCAGATGAGATCAACTTAACTTGTCATTGTGTTTGGCACAAACATTGTGGGCCTGAGGGCCCATTCCTGTGCTGTTCCAAATCAGTATTAAGTAGTTACGGAGTATTAGCTACAATTATAAGGGGCATTGGATTACGTTATAGTTTTCCGTAAATGAATGTCATTTCTCACCAATTGGTCTTTATAAATAATGGAACTAAATTGGACTCACAAATGGCATTGAATAATGGAAGTTACTAGAGCAAAGCATTGTATAAACTCAAAGTACAAATTTTCACAAAGTCACAAAAGCCATCTACCTTCGAATTAAACTCCTAAATAATTCCACAATCCTCTCTTCCAGCACGGGTCTGTGGTGAACAATAGGATCACCTTTGTATGAAACTTTTTGCTGCAGTTCTTCCAGTTTTTTAATCTGCTGACGTGTCTGAAGCTGAGACTCAGCCAAGGATGTAATCCTGATAAATAGGGAAAACAATGCACACATTATGCCAAGTAGACATTTGATCTGTACCTTAACTTTAGCAGGAGGATCTATTTTTAATTTCAAACATAATTTTTACTGTACAAAAAAAGTAAAATCCTGCATATGCTGGAAATCTGAAACAAAAGAAATGTATGCAGGGTGGAAACATCTGCGTTTAAAGGTTTTTGACCAAAGCATTCATTTAATTTATTTCTCCACATTCTTACTTTCCAGCTTTCTAGATTGTTATAGGGCTCTGCTGAAGACTGAACTGTAACATTTAGCAGGTGACATACAGATCAGACAACTACATAAACAAAAAAGAAAACCCCATTTTGCATTCAAATTCAATTCCCTTTTGGCCACAAAATATGAGTGTATGCTGATATCTTTGATATTAATCCAACAAACATCCCAATAATAAACCAGTTCATTTAGTACCATCAACTAAATAGTTCACATTGTACAATCTACTAAGTAAATTGCTTTCCAGTTGAATTTAGATTTAGAATAGATTTCTAGAAGTTTAAAAAGATTACTGCAACCCTCACCAAACATATTGGGAAAATATAGAAACATAGAAATTAGGTGCAGGAGTAGGCGATTCGGCCCTTCGAGCCTGCACCGCCATTAAATATGATCATGGGTGATCATCCAACTCAGTATCCCGTACCTGCCTTCTCTCCATACCCTCTGATCCCCTTAGCCACATCTAATTCCCTCTTAAATATTGCCAATGAACGGGCCTCAACTACCCTCTGTGGCAGAGGGTTCCAGAGACTCACCACTCTCTGTGAGAAAAAAGTCTTTCTCATCTCGGTCTTAAAGGATTTCCCCCTTATCCTTAAGCTGTGACCCCTTGTCCTGGACTTCCCCAACATCGGGAACAATCTTCCTGCATCTAGCCTGTCCAACCCCTTAAGAATTTTGTAAGTTTCTATAAGATCCCCTCTCAATCTCCTAAATTCTAGAGAGTATAAACCGAGTCCATCCAGTCTTTCTTCATAAGACAGTCCTGACATCCCAGGAATCAGTCTGGTGAACCTTCTCTGCACTCCGTCTATGGCAATAATGTCCTTCCTCAGATTTGGAGGCCAAAACTGTACGAAATACTCCAGGTATTATGCAGCATATAGCCGGTATTATGCAGTATATATATGCAGCATATAAGCAAGGAATGGCCTACCATTGGCAAGAAAACAAAATATTAAGTGCTTAGGTGTCTTAATTTCAATCCCACATTATGTATTCCAGCAATCATTTGAGCTACAGCTGACTCTACTCAATTTCATTATCATATTAGAGAAGGATGTATTTTCAAATTGTAAATATATTTAATACCAGTTCTCAAGACGGTCAAGGCAGATGTTGGGTGGACCTCCAATACACGCTACTTGTTGTCGCCTTTTCCACTCAGCAAGTTCCTCGTCCATTAGTATCTTCTGCGCAAATTCCACAGTAGACAAGAGGGCAGCTAAGTCAGCCACTATTTGCTGTTTAAAAGTAAAGGTTTATGATAAGAATTCTGATAAATTTAAAAATGTGTAAGAAACAGTTTAGAATACGAACATAATCTACATGGGAATCAGTTTCTACACATCTCGTCATCCACACAGAATACGCTATAAATAAAACTTTACCCTTCTCATCTGATCCAATGCAGTCAGCATCTGTTCTAGTTGCGCCATTTTCTGTCTTGTTGCTGTCTGTGAATTTCCATTCAAATCTTGAACATCTGTTAACATTTAGAACAACGTTTTATCCGCCCAGCGTGCGATGCTTAATTATTTTCTGTTTACAATGTCTGGATAAATTACTTTGCTACAATGAATCCTTTAAAACCAGTCTTCAGTGCCACTTACCACCTTGGCTCTTTAGGGTCTTGTAGTTGAAATCAAAATCATCCTGTAGATTTTCCAATACTTTAATCTTGTGTTCAAGATCCTGCACAACAATTGCAAATAAACACAACTCTTACATTTGCTATGATACGATAATTTGTAAAGTTAACACCACAAAACTGATTTCAAACAACATTTTTTCTGAACCTTTTGGATTAAATTAGAGTCAGAATCATAGTTGTACAACGTGGAATTAGGCACTTTGGCCCAACTTATCCATGCCATGCGAGATACGACATCCAAGCTAGTCCTGTATCTCTCTAAACCTTTCCTATGTGTTATGCCTTAAAACTAATTTTTAAGAGAAAGGCCGCACTTTGTGAATATTGTGTGCTTGAAGTAAGTGAGTCTTGGGAGCAGATCTCAGCAGGTAAACAGAAGTGTAAGTGTACTGAACAATAACAGAGCACCTGTGTGATAAACCCAAGCCGTCGGTTTGTGACATTAGATGAGAATTCCCATCCAAAATGATTTTTTAGCAATGGCTGCGATCACTATTAAAGTTTTTGTAAGCAACCATATTGCCTTGATTGGCAGTCCTGAATGACCACAGCAAATATGCAGGCTTAAAAGGACAGGCAGTAATCTACTGAAAATAGTTTAGTAAAAACAAAATTAGTAAATACAATATGCAAGCACACAAACTAACAGTTGCAGAGAACAGCAAAAAACATCTCTGAACATAGAACAGTGTTGCACTGGACCAGCACCGTTGGCTCACAACATCTTTGTGCAACATGATGCCAAGACAAGCTCTTATCTGCTTGTATATGCTCCATATCCCTCCATTCCCTGTATATCCTTATGCCCATCCAGAAACCACTTAAATGCCACTATCTGCATCCACCAGCATCTGCACTCAAATGCCTCATATAAACATAAAGAATTCTACAATCAATTCAAATTTATGCAAGGTCCTTTTTACCATAATTCAATAAATTTCTACCTGACAACCTTCTGGGATCATAATTTTTAAACCTTAATATTTAGAGCAAATGTTGATCTATTTACTGCCATATCCTCAGTTCTAAGAAATGCAGAGAGGGCAACTCAAATGAACTTGCCTGTACTCTTTTCCGTACATCCTGTAGATTATCTTCAAGAATACGTTGCTTCTCTGTTACGACAGAACTGTGCTGTGGCAACTGCCCAGCCTGCTATAAAAAGAAATAAACGTAAATTCGAGCAGCACTTAAGGCAGAGACAAAAGACACCTGTGGCAGCAGGTTTGAGACACCCACTACCCTCTATATAAAAAACATGGCCCCTTCCACCTAAAAGCTATGCCCTCTAGTATTTGATATTTCCATCCTGGGATAACAGTTCTGATTGATCATGACTATGTTCCTTTTCATTTCCTCATGTCAGTAGAACAATGAATGCTGCGCTGAAGAATGTGGGTACTAAGATGTATATTATTATTTTGGAGGGCAAAGCTTTTCAATCGCTTTATTTTGACCATTCACCTGTGAGACAGATGCAGCAACTTGAAGGAGGCGAGCTTCTTCCCATAAGCATCTTGCTATGATTCGTGCAATTTCCATAGGCCTCTCCAAATACCTATTCTGAAAATAAAAAGCCCAAGATGAATTATAACCAAATTGTTTTCCACAAGGCAAGACTGTTTGGGGATAGCATCATAAAAACAATGGCAATCAATGAAGAATATTCACTTTTTTGGTTGTTTATTAAAGTAACCAATTTTATTTTAACAAGATGGCCACAATTGACACATGACTTTAAATCCAATGAAAAAACAGCAGGACATTCCTAATGGACTTTTCCATTTCAAACCTTGCACAATTGATAAACATAATCTTATGAATGTTTTAAAGTGACTGGCATTCTGAACAGGGAACTCCACAATTTTAATTACCCAAACTTAACCTGTCACCTACTCAAATAAATGGAATTACTTACATACAGTGCCCTCCATAAAGTTTGGGACAAAGACACATCCTTTATTGATTTATAATTGAAAAAAATCAAATGTGGTTAAAGTGCACATTGTCAAATTTTAATAAAGGCCATTTTTATACATTTCGGTTTCACCATGCAAAAATTACAGCTGTGTTTATACATAGTACCCCCCATTTCAGGGCACCATAATGTTTGGGACACATGGCTTCACAGGCGATGGTAATTGCTCAGGTGCATTTAATTGCCTCCTTAATGCAGGCATAAGAGAGCTCTCAAAACCTAGCCTTTCCTCTGGTGTTTCCATCATATTTGGAAACTTTTATTGCTGTTTATCAACACGAGGACCAAAGTTGTGCCAATGAAAGTCAAATAAGCCATTATGAGACTGAGAAACAAGAATAAAACTGTTAGAGACATCAGCCAAACCTTCGGCTGACCAAAATCAACTGTTTGGAACATCTTTAAGACGAAAGAGAGCACTGGTGAGCTTACTAATCGCAAAGGGATTGCCAGGCCAAGGAAGACCTTCACAGCTGATGACAGAAGAATTATCTCTTTAATAAAGAAAAATCCCGAAACATCTGTCCAACAGATCAGAAACACTCTTCAGGTGTGGATTTGCCAATGACCTCTGTCCGCAGAAGACTTCATGAACAGAAATACAGAGGCTACACTGCAAATGCAAACCACTGGCCACCGCAAAAATAGAGTGGCCAGGTTATAGTTTGCCAAGAAGTACTTAAAAGAGCAACCAGTTCTGAAAAAAGGTCTTGTGAACAGATGAGACGAAGATTAACATATCAGAGTGATGGCAAGAGCAAAGTATGGAGTAGAGAAGGAACTGCCCAAGATACAAAGCATACCACCTCATCTTTGAAACACAGTGGTGGGGGTGTTATGGCCTGGCCATGTATGGCTGCTGAAGGTACTGGCTCACTTATCTTCACTGATGATACAACTGCAGATGGTAGTAGCATAATTAATTCTGAAGTGTATAAACACATCCTATCAGCTCAAGTTCAAACAAATGACTCAAAACTCATTGGCTGGCGGTTCATTCTACAGCAAGACAATGATCCCAAACATACTGCTAAAGCAACAAAGGAGTTTTTCAAAGCTGAAAAATGATCAATTCTTGTGGCCAAGTCAATCACTCGATCTGAACCCAATTGCCTTATATGCTGAAGAGAAAACTGAAGGGGGCTAGCCCCCAAAACAAGCATAAGCTAAAGATGGCTGCAATACGGACCTGGCAGAGCATCACCAGAGAAGACACCCGTGATGTCCATGAATCGAAGAATTGAAGCAATCATTGCATGCAAAGGATATGCAACAAAATACTAAACATGACTACTTTCATTTACATGACATTGTTGTGTCCCAAACATTATGTTGCCCTGAAATGGGGGGACTATGTATAAACACTGCTGTAATTTCTATATGGTGAAACCAAAATGTATAAAAATGGCCTTTATTAAAATCTGACAATGTGGTTTTTTTCTATTACAAATCTCAAATTGTGGAGTACAGAGGCAAATAAATAAATTATCGGTGTTGGTCCCAAACATTATGAAGGGCACTGACTGTATAGTAATACATTCATTCCTTATAAAAAAAATCTCCACTAGCTTTACTGGGAAAGAGCAAGTGCTGTATTTTTGTTCATAGGCTTAATGCAATCATGGCAACTAGCAATGATGCTTACAAATTATAATGTTATCTTAGAAATGAAGAAAAAAAGTTGTTAACATTTAACCAAAAACAGATTGCTGTTGGTTTATTATTGTCAGTGTGAAAAAGGTGAAAAACTCTTGTTTGTGCTATTCAATTAAATCAGACCATAATGTACGTGAGTACAGTTAAGCCATGCACAAGTATAACAGGTAGTACAAAGAGAAAAATAACAAAGTGACAATAGAATTCTTGGATGTATTATTCCACGGGTTCATCATTCAAGATCTGTGCGTGTTCAAGGAGATTAAATGTGGGCTTTGTTCTTGAGTTTCAAATAAAAACTGTAAGGGTATCAGTTACATTCTGCAAAGATAACAGTTATTAACATTACAATTAAACAGTCCACATATTATAATTATTTTTTCTTTTACATTTTAATTCATCAACAGTTGCCTGAATACCTGCAGGTACTGTTTAATCTTCCGCAGATTATGCTGATACAAGACATTGGACTCTTGCAAAAAACGGCTGTACTGTTGATCAATTTCACCCAGGAGATTGTGGAATACCAACGTAGCATGTGATTCCTTACTGGCAGCATAGGCCCTGCAATGTTAAACGGTTATCTCAATGTTAAATGAATGTTTCAATCGTCACCTTGACATCTTCATTATAATACCGACAATCTGTATAATAGCAGACCAAATAAAGGAGGACGACATCATTGACCAAGATCTACAAGTAAACTAAGATAACTGGATTGCATTATATTCTGATTTGGATCTCAAACTTTCAAAAACTACATAAAAAGGGGATTTCTAGATTATCGTCTTTCTACTGCAGTTGCACATTCACGATGATCTGTAGATGCCATTTCGGAAATTTCACAAAGCTGCGTCTGATTTATACAGTATTTCCCTCTCCAAACTCCCACCACCCAAACATAAATTGAGTTTATAACATATTTCTGCAACAATTATGAATATGAAATGGGAGGAGCTCCAGGAAATCACAGATTGCTTTGTTGTTACAAAATATATTAATGAAATTTAGTGCAGAATTATATACATTAATTTTAGAACCAATAGATATTCCACCAGTCAGTGCACAGTCATGCTGAAAAGCTTCCCAGACTAAGACTGGTAACACAGCCAATTGATATGTTTTTTTGCTCCAAAACAAGAGTAGTTTAAAACAGTCCTCAAAAGTTGCCATACATACCAATCCTGAGTTTCAATCCAAGCTGCCAGGAATTGCCTCAGCTCCATAGGAAAGCTGTCACTATAGAGTTGGTGCAGTTGCTCCAGATACCTGGTATCCAACTGTTGTAACTGATTCCACTGCGCCATTGTATGACTGTATTATACAAAGCTGGAAAAATAATAATAGATGGCACACTGTCACCAAAGTAAATCTCATTCAGAATGCAGATTGCAATTTAAGGCTTTTAAAATATTTAATGTACCATTAATTCTTGCCCAATCTCTGCCCATTTCCTCCAAAATGTGTGCTTAAAAACTCAAAAGAGTTTACAAAAACAAAGAGATATTTTAACTTACAAAATCCACAATATAGAATTTCAGAAATATTGTGGACTTTCAGGAAATGAAACAATACTTCAAACTGAATTGTGCGGTTGTACATTGTACATATTTTTATGCAACTGTCATTTTAGGGAAATGCTTACTTAGCTGACAGTTTATCCTATCTATATATATATATAAAACGTCTTAGTTCTGAACCAAACTCCTATTACATAACTGATATAGTATGAATAACATTGAAGTGCCTGAAAATTAATTGCTATTGTCTACAATAAAATAAACTTGCAGGTAATCGATATATAGTGGGATTCAATGACATGTTGCGTTTTGTTTGTATATAACAATGAGCAACACAATGAGGAAGATTATTGAATGATTTTGTAATAACATGTTTACATAAACAAACAGCGATTCTTTACAAGTCACTTCTCAAAATGGAGGAGATGGCAAGATTGGTTATTTCCAAGAAATGGCCCATTCTCTTTCCTTTTGGCAAATACAGTAGCTCTTTTACTCCTAATAGATAGCTAAACCATTTCCAACTTGTTGTAAATGTGAAATAAACTATTAATTTCAGACATTGCATGGTTGTCCCAAAAAAATATTTGATCACTTCCAAAATAGTCAGATATAGAAAGAAAATATTTCAATTGTTTTTGGCAGAAATAGACAAGTCTCCCAAATGCAAATATATACATATTAGGTGTAGGTTTATTATTGTCACTTGTACTGAGATACAGTGAGAATTGAGAGATAACACTAAGCTCCCTCAGGCTCCAAATGTGAATAAACCAACCTCAAATTCCAATTGCAACCTAGGTAATTTAAATGACAACATTTTTGGTTGTGTGCTATTCTGCATTATATTATGTTTTGCATACCATCATTAAAAGAAAAGTGATCTCACAACAGATGTCATTAGGCAGGGAGAATATTCTGGGTTCAAGAGCCATTCTAAAGTCAAACGTAAAAGTCAAGATGTGCTGATGTAGTACTACCGATGCTGGAGGTGCCATTGTTCAGGTGGCACATTAAAACAAGGCATTGGTACAAAAACCACACCAACCTGGCCACGTTCTCATTTCACTATTGCCATCAGGAATACGATGTAGGAGTCTGAAAACTGGGAAGTCCAGGTTCAGGAGCACCTTCCTCCCATTAACCATCAGTCTATTAAACGCTACAACCTCCTAATAAATTGTGGACTACATAGACTTGGGGGGGGCATTGATTTTGGTGTGTGTGTGGGTATAATAAACAACAAGTTAATATATATATTTGTTGTTTATTATAGTATTTACAGGGTAGTATGTTTACATATCTGCTGTGCTGCTGCAATTATGAATTCGGGACATATGACAATAAAACACTCTTATTTTGACTCAAGTACCCATTAAGCAGATTTTTAAATTGTGTGTTATCCTTTCTATACACATTAAAATTATTACATTTATAGAAATTTGAAATGTAAAAGAATTGGTACAACGTTGGCCCAAAAAGGTGGGAGGCCACAACGTGGGGTTCAATACCATCATTAAAACAGAAAATAAGGCATATTTCTGGTAATGTTTACATAGATAGTCAAAAGTAAAAATCATCTTGATTTCAAAAATGCAAACACCTGGCACAAGTAGAGTTCTTCGATACAGTAATAGATTTATCAATTAACAGCTGATGGAATTAGATTTAATACAAGTGTTTATATTCCACCTCCGGTTTAGAACCGATTTCAGAGCTAACTTATGACAACATTAATTTTCAAGTAACTGAGCAACACTGGTTTCAAATACAAATTCAGAGCAACATAAAATACATTTTGGCATGAGGAACCCAAACTGCCCTGTGAAGCACAAGATTTTTCCAATGAGCAGTTTAATATACTGCCCAACTGCTTCTAAAAAATTCATATAAACTCAAAAAGTGTTTAATAGGTGAGAATTGATTGCAACTTCCTGTTAGAAAGATAAATTCCCCAGCTAATGTATGTTCACGGCTATTTTCTGAATTTGCATCGCTCTGTCTCGGCAAACAACAAGTTTCCTAAATGCCTACACCTAAAGTTGATCAAAATCCCCAAAGTAGTGATACATGTTTTCAAAAAGATTTACTACCCTAGATGCTGGGTTTCGGGGAAAACCCCACTCATGCAGAAAGAATGCCAATGATTACGTTTCCAAGTGGGCAAAATTAAAATTCCATCGTTTGTGGGATCAAACAAACAAAAATGTATGATTTGTGTATATATTAGGGTCAAGTTGAATTTCTCCTGGAAATTTTCAAATGTTTTAATTCATTTACAGGATACGGAAGTCATCGGCAAGGCCAGAGCATATTGCCCTTCATTAAATGCCTCTTGAATTTAGCAGCCTGCCAAATATTGCAGGGGGCAATTAATAGTCAGTCACATTTGTGACCCCCGGACCCACCAAGTAGCCAGACGTTAAGTGGTAGACTGCTCTCCTGAAAGAATATTAGCCAGTCAGAAGATTTTTAAAGATATTCTTCTGGCGGTAATTTCATTATTGACATACCAGCTTTACATATTTTAAAAATTCAGAATGTAATTACTCATATTTAAATGGTTCCCCTGATCTTGTCGGATCCAAATATGCCCATAATCAACAATGCTAGCGTCTGGATGCCCATACTGCAGTAAACTGAAGAGCTACTGTCAATGATAACAAACATGAATACATTTCAACATTTGATTGACAAATGGGGTGCAAGTTTAGTCACAATATTGACTCAATTACAGTGATCATCATTTGGCAGCAAAGGATCTACAGTAGGCAATAAAAAGTCTGCAAACTTGAAACAGATGCTATATGTGGTATCTCCCCCCTCCACATCATTTATATCATTTTATTTTCTACTGTGAGCTCAGAGACACTCATACAATATTTAGTTTAGAGATACAGCATAGAAACAATCCCTTTGGCCCACTATTTCCGCACCATCCATTGATCACCTGTTCACACTAGTTCTGTTATCCCACTTTCGCATCCACTCCCTATGTACTAGGGGCATTTTACAGAAGGCAAATTAACCTACAAAAAAAGGAGGGATTTCTGCAGGAAAGAAAATACTTCTCTGATTGATTACAATCTACATTATATGTGAGCAATAATCAGTGATAATTTTAAATAAGTAAGCACAACTAAAATGATCAACATCATTGCAATTTAAAATTGTAGTAGATCACAGAGGAACACAGATTGGTGCCTCTACCAATAGCATGGATGCGAGATTAGTTTACTCGTCCTTTGTCATCTCTGCTTTCTGCTCATCATGAATTACAAAATCAAACTGCTTTGTGTGCAAGGAAAGGCAGACCTTTCATCCTATGAAGATACAAGGAACTGTAGATGCTGGTAAACAAAAAAAAGACACAAAGTGTTTGAGGCAGCATTCCTAAAGAACATGGATAGTCACGATTTGGGTGGGAACCCTTTTTCGCTCTTATATTGTTTCCCGCCACCACCCCTCGGAGACCTATATCGCCAGAATTGGTTGCACTGCCAACCAGTTAAGCCATAAGTGATTCACAAAAAAGTTTAGCCTGAAGAAGGGCTCCAACCTTAAACACCACTTATCCATGTTCTCCTGAGATGCTGCCTGACCCACTGAGTTACTCCAACATTTTGTCTTTCTTTGGTATAAACCAGCATCTGAAGTTCATTATTACTTCACAGAACATTTCATGGTTTTTAAATCAAGATAAAATGCACATGCTTGATCTATGGAGAAATAAAAACAAAAACGGTTTGATGGCTAAGGTTACCATTTTAAAAATAAACTGATAGCTAAGGTCACAACCTATAAACCCAACCGTTTGATTGAAAGTGAACAGGTGGTCAGTGTCCGTACTCATTAAAGCATCGAAGTGACAGCATGTTTCCAGCCCTACTTGCATTAGGCCACATACATTTGTAAATTAATTCCCCATTTTTAAACTTCAGAAGATGAGGCATACAAACAAATTAATGATAACTATGCCGTTATAAATTACTTTTGCAGACACAATACAACCAGGTAAACCAGAGAAATAGAACAAACTAAACGGTGACCAAGATGTAGATACAATGAACTGCAGATACTAGTTTAGACCAAAAATAGACACAAAGTGCTGGAGTAACTCAACGGGTCAGGCAGCAACTCTGGAGAAAAAGGATGGGTGATGTTTCAGGTTGGGACCCTTCTTCAGTTCGAAAATCGGGGTGGGGGGGGAAAGTGAAGAGGTGGAGGCGAGAAAGGAACAGGACCAATGAGGACTGGCCACAAATGATCTCAGGCTAGGGAAGGTGTAATCTCATGAGGGAAACAATGTGGAGAACTGTGGAAATCGTAAAACGGCTAGGGTGGAAGAATGCGGCAAGTGGGAGGAGAGTATAAATCGAAGTTACTTAAAATTAAATAATTCATTGTTCATACTGCTGGGTTTTGCGGGTTTTAAGCTCCACAGGCGAGATACGAGGTGCTGTTCCTCCAATTTACGTGTGGCCTCCCTCTGGCAAATGGAGGAGGCCCAGGACAGAAAGGTCAGTGTGGGAATGGGAAGGGTTGAAATGGTTGGCAACTGGAAGATCTCGTAGACTTAGACTTTTCCCTAGTTATTCTGTGGGCTACGAGTGCATTGAGAGGAATCTTTTTGTATCTATTCATGAAAGTTGAATCTATCAGAGTTATAAATAAAAAATTGGAAACTATTATCAACCAGGATTTGTCCTGCCCATCCTTTCTTCCGCCCCTACCCTCCCAACAAACACTCTGACTAAGGGTCCCAACCCAAAATGACACTATCCATGTCCTCCCGAGATGCTGCCTGACCTGCTGAGTTACTCCAGTGTTTTGTGTCTTCTTAAATTGTTGGAACTGTCAGGTACAGTTGCTGTAAGTGTGATTACAGGTAGAAATGGAGCAATACACATAACAGTAAATTACTTCTAACCATTACAAGCACACATATCACAGGAGTAATCTTAGAGTAAATTACACCAATACTATAAATATTCAACATGTCTATCAGTATCTGTGGAGGGGAAAACATGTTAATGGTTCAGATGAAAGATCTTCGTCAAAATCAGAAAATAGTCACAAATCAAATGTTTTAAATTTGAATCGGGGAACTAGAGAATGACACAATTGGGGAAATGTTCAGTGGGCTGTGATAGTTGGTATCAGAACAGGCCGATTGCAATGAAAGATTTACCTATCTACACCTGCCAACTTTATTTTCATCTTTCCATAGATACTGCCCAACCTGCTGAGTAGTTGCAACATTCACTTATTTCAGATTTCCAGCAACTAGTCTTACATATCCCAAAATGCCAGTTCCAGTGTCAGTTTTTCCCTTTACTCCCTCTCTTAACAGAGTAGCAGCAATTGACAAGCCTTCACACCTCAATGCATCATGACTATTTATATCAACCCTGTTCGCTCTGCACACATACTGTCTGACCTACTGAGTATTTCTGTGATCTTTAATTTTAATTTCAAACATCATGCACCTGCAATTTTCTTGAATTTTGATAATAAAATTAAAGCTGCATGATGGCTATATGAGGCACCAACAATCATCCCGAGGCACCAACCAACCTTCCCAGCACATAACCAAAGTTTTAATATAAAATCTGTACATAGCATATGATATAAAATAATCAATAAAAGGGAAAAAGTGGCAATACATTACATTACGGCAAAAATGCTATTGAGAAACACATAATATAGTTGAATTCCCAGAATTTTATCGGTTTAATGAATAGGAAGGCTGCAATGACACAGAATTCCTGTTCATGAGAAACTGAATTTTTGGAATAACCAGCAATTAATTTCAAAAAACAGAATATCCTTCCTCATTCTTGTAAACTCAAGCAAATAATATTGCAACTTCACGATTTTGTTTTAGTTTCAAAATTATTTTACAAAATTCAACTTCAACTGTGGGCTCAATGAAGTTCTATTCACAATGATTTGTTACCCAAATGATTTGCTTGAAATGGCACAAAAGTCTGAATTGTATTTCCTCTGACTGAAATACAGTACTTTTCTAATTGACCTGGCTATTCTGGGATTAGTTAGCATTGGAATAGCATACAAACCTTTTCACCCTTCGAGGTTAGTTTTGATGCAGAAGATGACTACACCAAAAAAAGCAGCCTTTGGGTTTGCATTGACGACACATTATTTTGGAACCACTCAATCAATTGTTTTATGAACTGTGTACCAACAAATAAACCGTGAAGTAGGAATAGAGAGAAATTAATCACTATTTTAATGAAATATTACGTTACCTCTGATAATCAAAATGTCTCCACAGCTTTCTCAAGAGGATGCCTTTTCTGTACTCCAATACTAAAACACAAAATGAATAATTGGGGAATAGATAACACAAATGATAGTTGATGCAGGGGTGCAGAAGATGGTGGGAAATTTAATGTTGATATGAAGGGGAATTACTAATCATAATGGAAATTAAAGTCCCCAATGTAGAAAAACTGCCCAAAACAATAAATGTTAAGGAATTTATTATAAATGATCTCAGTTATGCACAACATAAAATTGTTCCATTTAACAAACTGCACAATTTGGCAAGTGTTTCATCAATTATCCTGCAATGGATGGATGGATACAAGCATTCAAAGTACTCTCTTTTCTGACCAGCGACATTTAAATGCTAACAATTTTCTTAGATGCTCAAGAAAGGCACTAGATTTTACTTAGGGAACTAAAATTACAATTCAGTTCTGATTTCTAGCTCTGACAACTTCTATAAAAATCTCTTCATCATTTCCTGTCACAACCCAGCAGGCTGTTGCTGCACTGAAAGGTCAACACCGTCAAACCAATTGTTTATTTAAAGGCCCGAAACACCAAAGCAGCTCCATCCTTTCTATGGTATTTTTTAATAAACGAACAACACATTAACGAGATATTTATGTAATAGGTTAAATGTATACCAGTAAACTGAACATCAAACATGATCTTAGGCAACCTGCTGGAACCTCTCAAACTCTACAGCATTCACTAAAGTATATAGTTAAAATATCACTATATAGTCAAATAGCCGACCCTCATCGTTTTATCTCTCGGTTTACTTACGTAAACTCGTTCAAAAATATCCCCAACTGAATTTGCAAGTGGTCAAGAATAAATTACTAAACAGGGATGTAGTTTGTGTTGACTTTCAATGCAGCAAAAACACAACAACTAACTAACAATTTCCAGATTTCTCTCGCCCCCACCTCCCCCAATCCCGGACCAATTCCTAATCCCCGGAGGCACAGACATCAATATTTTTGAACATCGCCACCGTCTACAGCATCTTACGTTTGCATGCTGCCAAAAAAAAAGTAAGACTGTTATTCACTAACAAGTTATTCAACATATAGCTCACAGTTTAACAGAACTGTCGGCAAAAAACAAACAAACTTGCTTCACTCGCTGTATTTAAGGCCAAAGCCACTACTACACTTCCTGCACCTGACGGCTGAATGACAACATTTCCATTAATGCCATCTCCTCCACGAGTAACGCCGCGATGATTTCCACATCTCGTTGTTCGTTCAGTTGAATTTGGAACACGATTTTTTTTTTGTTATTCACAATTTTTTTTTCGGCCAAAGTATGATGAAAACCCTCATTAAAAAGTTGTGTTGTCATTCGTTCTGTGTGCGGTCGGCAGCGTGGACTCGGTGAGTGGGGCAGGGAGAGGGGGTGTGGGCCCGGGCCCAGGCCTGGCCCTCACCTACCCGCAGCCTCCGCCGGCGGAGCAGCGCAAGTCCCGGCCTCAGTCCCCTCACACCGAGCGCTGCGTCTGCACCATCCTCGCTTCACAACCTTCGATCAGCCCGGAGTCGATCACAAAACCGGTTCGGGAAGGTTCCTGGAAGCGGAGAGACTTCAAGGAATGTCAGTGTCTGTCAGTAAACCAACACACTCGCTCCTCCCTCATCCCCTCCCCTGGGCCAGCCGCACTCGCAACCTACCTTGCTCGCCCTGATGGACAGCCGCGCCGGCCATTCAGAAGCGGCCGCCCCATCCTCCTCTAGCCACGCCCCTGGACGCTGGCCAATGGGAGCCGCGCGAGGGCGGGTCCAGGTTTGGTTGACCGGTGCGGAACGCGGTTATTCCCCGCGGCTGTTCCTTCCCGCCGACTCTCTCCCCCCGGCCGCGCGTCCGCCGGCGCTGGGGAGAAGGCCCGCAGCGGCGGGAGGAGCGCCATGTACCTGGAATCACCGCGGCTGCGAAATCAGCTGAGTTACTGGCAGTGGTGACGCATCAGCCCGATGGCCATTGCCAGAGAACAAAGTGATGGCACTTGTGCTCAGCAATCAAAACCTAGGAGTGTTTTATTGTCACATGTCTTATTTGCAGCAGCACAACAGGCTTGCAACGGCAGTACTCGATAGATAATATAATAAAGAAACAAACAAATAAGTTAAATAAATAAAGAAAGCCCAATTTGTTCAATAAAAACCCCCCACAAAGTTGGAGATAGACACAAAAAGCTGGAGTAACTCAATGAGACAGGCAGGCATCTCTGGAGAGAAGAATGGATGACACAGTCTGAAGAAGGGTCTCGACCCAAAACGTCACCCATTCCTTCTCTCCAGAGATGCTGCCTGTGTTACTCCAGCAATTTGTGTCTTTGTTTTTTTTGCACAAATTGGGTTTCCTTTATTTATTGAACTTCTTTGTTTGTTTATTATATTATCTATTGAGTACTATCTATGCAAACCTATTGTGCTGCTGCAAATATGATACGTGACAATAAAACACTCCTAAGTTTTGATTGCTGAGCACGTACCATCACTTTGTTCTCTGCCAATGGCCATCGGGCGATACGTCACCACTGCCAGTAATTCAGCTGATTTTGCAGCCGCGGTGATTCCCGTACATGCTCAGCAACATATATTTACAGTAGGTTTGCACATTAACTGGAGGCGGCTGATAATACAATCTTTTGAATAAACAGCTGCTATGATAGAATGTAATTACTTATCAGAACAAAAGTCTGTCAAACATTATGTACTCAGTATAAGGTGACAGGCTTCCGTAAATATTGCAAATCAGTATTATTATATAACCAGACCAAGTGGGACCCCTTGAGCCCCGATCCCCCAACGCAATAATCCACCACTCACTCGTTCCTCCAACGCAACCCGTTTCCACCACTCAACCGTGTTTCCTAATCAACACAACGTTTCCTACT
This sequence comes from Raja brachyura, assembly GCA_963514005.1. Next base: position 14,629,305 of record OY740812.1, read on the forward strand.
CAGCACCCCTGGATTCACAGTAGGTCGACATTGGAATCATACAGAAGCGACTAACTTTGTTCATAAACTTTTGGTTGTCTACCCTGCCACCCAAATACACTGTACATTTCCTTGAGAAGTCGACCAAAGATACATGGTGAATGGTGTCAGAGTAGGCTTGGAATAAAGACGGCCCCATGTAGCCAACAAAGACAGCATTGTGAGGGCCCATGTGAGTGCCCATGATTACACCCTTAATTTGTAGAAAGTGGGAGGAATCAGAAAATAATTTGTTACTGGTGAGAACAAGTTCCCTCATGTGGGGGAGAGGGTTAAGGGAGGGAAACTGGTTAGATGTGGGTTCTGGAAAGTAGCAGCAGGCCCTAAAGCCTTCCTGACTGGACGGAGATGTATGTAGACTGCATGTCTATGGTAAAGATAGGTAGGGTGCAGGGAATTGGAAATTAATGAAGTGGTGGAGAGCAAGCAAGGTGTCATGGATGTAGATGGGAAGGGGCTGGACTAGGGAGGACAAGGTGGATTTGTGGCATGTGGAGATAAATTCAGTCGGGTAAGAGCAGGCGGTTGGAATGGGCATACAGGGGCCGTCCTGCTTGTAAATCTTGAGAAGATGATAGAAATGGGCAGTGCAGGGTTGAGGAACTAGGTTGGATGCTGTGGTGGGGTGATCTCTTGAAGCAATGAGATCTGTGATGGTCTGTGAGACAGTGGCCTGATGTTCGTTGATGGGGTTCATGCTCATGGGTAGGCATGAGGGGGGTGTCAGAGAGATGCCTTCTGGCCTCCTCAAGATAGAGGTCAGTCTGCCAGACCACAATGGCATTGTCCCTGTCTACGGGTGACAGGTTGGGATTGAGAATGGAGAGCTGTGTGTTGGGCAGCAGGGAGGGTTGGGCTGGGTGAGGACGTATGAGTTTGTTGAAGGAAGAACAAAGGGAATGCGTGCCTGAGAGCTGAGACCAAGTTTGGCCAAGTGACAAAACCCCTGTTGCCATCAATTAATGGAGCCAAACCAGTGCCTGTAAGTCATAGCAGATCAAGAAGTGTTTAAGTGGTGAGAGACGAATGGGTACCAGGGAGAAAACAAACGGTGGTGGAAATGTGAAATGTAGATTACAACATTTGCTGAAAATCTGAAATAAAACAGAATGCTGGAAATACTCAGTAGATCGTAGAGCACCTGTGAAGAAAGAACACCTGAGTTGATGTTAAAGACAAATGTTCTTACATGAGTGCTGGCTGCTTCTGACACGCTGAGTGACAGGACGTTTCCACTAGAGGGATAGTCTAGGACCTGAGGCCATTGCCTCAGAATAAAAGGACATACCTCGAGAAAGGAGACGAGGAGGAAATTCTTTAGTCAAGAGTCAAGAGTGTTTTATTGTCATATGTCCCAGATAGAACAATGAAATTCTTACTTTCTGCAGCACAACAGAATATGTAAACATAGTACTTAAACAAGAGAAAAAAAAGTTCAGTTTGTATATATACACATACACAAATACTCAAAAAACAATCTGTAGAATTAATTCATTCAGAAAGCTGTGAAGGTCAAGTCAATGGATATTTTTAAAGGTGGTGATTGATAGATTCTTGATTGGTACGGGTGTCAGGGGTTATGGGGAGAAGGCAGGATAACGGGGTTGAGAGGGAAAGATGCACCAGCCATGATTGAATGGTGGAGTAGATATGATGGGCCAAATGCCTAAATCTGCTCCTATCACATATGAACATGAACAAGAGAGGCTTTGGACCTGAAACTGTTGAAATCAACATTGACTCTTCGAGGTTGAGTTGCTGCTGCTGAGCTGGACTTCTACAGAGTTAACATTTCAGGTTAATGATCTTCCATTGGAAATCACCCATAGAATAATCTGATGCCAGATGGCACTCTATGAGGATGTCAACCTGATACATCTCATTCAGAAACCAACAATTAATACAATGAATAATTCCTGTACATAATTTATGGCACTAATCAGGAGAGCATAGATCTTTGCCCAATTCCAGTCACTGAACAAACAGATTACAATGTAAAGTTGTTTAACAGGTGCCAAGAATACTTACTGAGTACACAGCAGTTCCGGAGTTTAATACTTTATACTGGTCATCAACTGGTAGAGCTGCTGCCTCACAGTGTAAAAGACACAGGTTTGATTTTGACCTCGGTTGCTGCCTGTGTGGAGTTTGCACCTTTTCCCTGTGACCATGTGGGTTTTCTCCGGGTGCTCCGGGTACCTCCCACATCCTAAAGAAGTGCAGTTTGTAGGTTAATTGGGCCTCTGTAAATTAGAGGAAGGGTCTCAACTAAAACAAAAAGCTCTCTATTTCCCTCCTCAGATGCTGCCTGCATCGATGAGTTTCTCCAGCAGTTTGCCTTCTTCACTGGAAGGACTGCAGTAGTTCAAGAAGGCACCTTACCATCAGCTTCTCAATGGGCAATAAATGCAGGGCTTGACAGCAACACCCAGATCCTGAAAAATAATTTTAAAAATAGCAGGGATTGGGGAGATGGTTAGTCTCAGCTGAGGCCATGGTAGGGATATTAAAGTTCATCATAATATTTTGTGATCTATATTTATGAAAGGACTACTAATCGGTAATGTGGTTTGGCATTCTCTTTGTATTGACAAGGCCAGCATTTACTACTTGCCTGTATTTGCCCTTGGGAAGTGGTGCACTGAGTCACCTACATGCACTGCTAATGTTTGGCCATTGGAGACATTCCCACAATGGCCCCGCGTAGGGAAGTCCAGGAACTCGAGTAACGTCATCAAGATGTTCAAATGAAACTGGAGTACACGCTGCATGAGATAAAAGCTCCACGGAGGGATCTGTGGAGGAAATTAGTAGCTTCAGTTGTGGAGATTTGCATTGATTGTCTTCAGAAATTACCTTCCTCCGTCCTGCATGCTGACGATGAGTGAACAACAGCCAGTATGTGCAACGTCAAAGTATTTATTCAGGGATTCTACATCGACTCATGCTGTGAAATCAACACCGGACTTCTCCACCCCCATGTCCAAAATGTTCTAACCATGCTGGAATTACGAACTCTGTTGCTGAGTACTTTAAATAAACGCTTTCCATCCAGTGTCCAGTATCCATTTCATTCAGACAAAAGTAACATCGGCATTGGTTTATCATTGTCACTTCTTTTTTCATTGTATCTTGTCACGGTACAGGTAACAATGTACTGTGACAATTATTAATGTCATGGTACATGTGACAATAATAGTAATTCAAGTTACACGGATAAAGGATGATGAAAATAAAACTAATTTCATCATTTTCTCCAGACTTTAACTTACTGTCTGTCTCCAGCTGCAGCTTCTGTCGGCAAATGATTGCAGACTCTTGCAAACCCTTTGCCGTCCTGTGGTCAGTCTCTCTTCTGAAAAGGACGGCGTCTGAATGCACTGTAATAACTCCTATATTATAAGTAAATCCTGAATTTCCTGTGAAGTCATCTGGAAAACCTTAACCTAAGTGAATTAATGTTTGCAATTATCCTGCTGACACAAAACCGCAGACACCAGGGCCAAGGCTGAACTGTAGGATAGATTTCTTGATGCTGACTCGGCACGATGCAACATGTTTATATGCTCTGTCGATTGTATTGGAAAACCAATTGTTGCATCTCTATGCTAGTATGGCATGATCTTGGAGACTCTAATGAAATCCTACTTACATGTGATGACTGAATACTCTATGCCTGGACAGGTCTAACTCCAATGACTCTCAAGAAGCTCAATACCTTCCAGGAGAGAGCAGCCCCTTTGATTGGAAACGCATCAACGTTCATTCTGCACATTTTGCATTATTATTAGGTTTAGATTTAAGTTTATTATTGTCATGTGTACTAAGGTGCAGTGAAATGTTTTGTTCTGCTTGATACTCAATCTAATCAGAAAAAGTGAAACATACATTCAATCAAGACAAACTCTAGGTAGAACAAAGGGGAAGATACAGAGTTCAGATTATAGTTTGCAGCATTGTAGTGCAACGGTTCCAGCTAAGTCCAACATCTACAATGCGGTAGAGGTGAAATGGTCAGTACAATAGCTTATGGAAGGACCAGTCTTCCCCTGATAACAGTGGAAGAAGCTACATCTGAGTCTGGTGGTGCACACTTTATAGCTTCTGTACCTTCCGCCCAATAGGAGCAGGGAGAAAAGGGAATGACCGGGGTGGGACAAGTCTGATAATTTTGGCAGCTTTTCCGAGCCAGCATAAAGTGTAGATAGAGTCAATGGCGAGGAGTCTGGTCAGTGTGATGGACTGGGCTACATTCATAACTCTGTAATTTCTTGTGATCTCGGGCAGAACTGTTCCTAAATCACCTGTTGTGGTGCAACCCAACAGTCTGAAGAAGGGTCTCTACCTGAAACATCACCCATTCCTTCTCTCCAGAGATGCAGTCAGTCCCGTTGAGTTACCCCAGCTATTTGTATCTGTAGTCAGTTCAAACCAGCATCTGCAGTTCCTTTCTACACAGTATGTTTTCTATGGTGCATTTGTAGTTGTTTGTAAGAGTCATTGGAGATGCCAAATTTTCTCAGCATGTCTGAGGAAGTCGAGGCGCTGGTGTGTCTTCTTGGCTGTTGGTTTGTTTGATATACAACAGATCATTGGTAATATTTACGCCAAGGAACTCGAAGTTTTAGTTGATTTGGAAACAGGCCCTTCAGTCCGCTGAGTTCATATGCTCAGTAATCACATGCTCACATTAATTCTATCCTACACACTGAGGACAATTTACAGAAACCTATTAACCGTCAAACCTGCACATCTTTGGAGTGTGGGAGGAAACCGGAGCACCCGGGGAAAACCCATGTGGTCACAGGGAAAACAAACAAACTCCGTATAGACAGCATCCGTGGTCAGGATCGAACCCGGGTCTCCGGCCCAGTAAGGCAGAAACTCTATCGCTGCACCACAGTGCTGCCTGCCCAATGGTTCTCACAGTTGTGAGTGTAAATGTGCTTCTGAAATGGTGCTGGCCAGTCGCAGGCAAATAAAACTAGCTTGGTGAAACAACTTGGTCAGCATGGAGGAATAGGGCTGAAGGGTCTGTTTCCTTGCTGCATAACTGTATGATTCCAATTAACATTTTGTGATGTGCTTCCTCAAGATTGAAGTTTTACTTCCTTATTCTTGACCGTTGTTCACGAAAGGTTGCACCAATGGAGCGGAAATTATCAGATATCGGGAGGCTCTTTGCCAAGATTATTACCTCAACTAAATGAATAAAGTTGAATGAAAGGATTTCGAGAACTAGAACATGAACATCCAGGTGACACTTCATGGGACCCCAACTGTGATCCCTGGTCTCCTCGTTGAAGGCCAGGATCTTGGAAGCAGTCCCGGGCAACATATCCCTTCAAAACTCTCCTATCCAAATACTCTGGGAAATAGACTATGGCTATTAGTTACATGAAATCAGGATAATTCTACTGTACTATGCTGATCTTTCTCCTTCAGTGTCTTACCTATCCTTCACTGCACAGATTGTAGGTGGTTTTCCCCAGGTGTCAGATATCAGTGCTGTTCTCCATAGATAGGGTTGACAACAGTCTCGTACTAGCCGGGACATCCTGTTTCTTGAGCTAAATTGGTTTCTCCCATATACGGGACTTCCCTTGTCCCGTATTTGAATGCTACTACCCGGGTTGAGGAGACTGTCGGGTCGGCCCGCCTCACCCGTCCCGACATTGTGCAGCGCATGAAGTGCAGCAGCAGCTCCTCACCCGTGGCCCCGTCGGTCGGCATCCCCGCCGGCTGTCCGACCTTCGGATCTTCGCTTGCCGCTGACACCACCACCCCTCCTTCTCAAGGCCGATCGTCTGTTCATTGGACGGGGTTCTGGACTTTACACACAACGTCGTGCACAAAGTTCGGCACCCGAGCCAAAACTCCTCAGCTGATTTGTCGGCTGGGCTTTGTGTGCCGTCCAGCACCCGGGCTAACTCATCATTCACCCAGCCACGGCCAAGTCGGTCAACGAATTGCCATCAGGAATTTGTCCCTTATTTTGACCTTTTGTCCCTTATTTGGGAGTGAGAAAATGGGCGACCCTAGCCATAGACTACAAAAGTGTTTGTACTTTTAAACAATTAATCAAATGAATTCCATGAATTGAAAGAGGGATCCTGCTGATGTCCGCATCAAGAAATCTAAGCTCATCTACAGATCAGTGGAACAGTGTGAGAACTGATTATATTTTCCTTTCTCCATCGGGTGCCCCCTCACCACTGAACACAATGAATACATCTCTCCAGTATCTTTCTGAACAAGGGTTCTGACCTGAAACTCATATCAACATCCATATTCTCCAGGGATGCTGCCTGACTCGCTGCATTATTCCAGTATTTTGTGTCAATCTTTGATATAAACCAGCATATGGAGTTTCTAGTTATTACATCTCTCTGAACTCAACCACTCTCTGCAGGTTTAGGAGGTCCAGAGCAGAGCAGTTACCATACCAGGCTGAGATGCATCCCGTCTCTGCACTCTGTAGTAGTCCATGCCAAATCTTCCCAGCTGACTAAAAAAGTAAAGAAGCTGATGTGCTTTGTTGATCAGCGCAACACTTACCAGTTCCTCTCTAGGTGGTGATTGGTGGTCTCTCTAGATTTCTCCTATGACTAGATAGGATGTGTCTAGTTTCTACCCAAAATTACAGCGGAATGTGGAATAAAACCTGGATCCTGTCCTTAAGGTGCTGACTATTCCTCCAAAACACCTCAGATTGTCTCAATAGTGCAATTTTTAATCCTGCTGGTATTCTTTTGATAATCTGTCTATTTCTAAAACTCTCATCTTGTTTGGATGTCTGTCTGTCTGCGTGCGTGCGTGTGAGATCCAAAAATCACGCCAAAATGGTACATGATAGCGCTAAAATGTTTTGCACCAACTTACTCACAACTTGTCTTGTGTTGTGTTTTCAACAAGTTTTGTTCAGATTGATGTTATATTTTACAAGTTATTAACATTTTTAGCTTTGCAAAATTCCACTTTGAGACCAATAACTTTGTGCTGTGCCAGTTGCTGGCAGTTACAGCTATGACATCACAAAGGGATCTCATTTGCAACAATGTTGCAATCATAGAACACTTAGTCCTGGCAGAGTGAGGCTGAACAGGTGGGGGAGGGAGCACTCGAGGAGGCAGGGGAAGTGGAATTTATTTTTAAGTCCTAGCAGCAAGTGCTTGCATTTTTTTTAAAGTTTAACAAGAGGGAGGATGAGGGGCTATGTGTGAGTGGTGGAATATTGCGTTGGGGGAGCGGGTTGTGTCGGGGGAACGGGTGAGTGGTGGAATATTGCGTTGGGGGAACGGGTTGCATTGGGGGACCAGACCTCTTGTGTGACAGGGACCCAACAGGTCCCACTTGGTCTAGTGTTCTTTAAATTTGTTGAATATCTGTCTTAGAGGGGCTGCATCTGGAAGATAAATGGCAGTGAAATGCTGATGTGCATGCAGTGCACAGTGTCGACTACTGATTTAAAGGCAAACTGATCTGCAACTTGATAGTTGGATGAAGGATGATTTTTATTAAAGGATGTGTACAGTTCAGTGAGCCACTGTTCACAAAGCTACATAGACAAAATGGCCCAATGAGGTGATGAAGAATTACAGGCTCTGTGACATTTGCTGTCCAACAAATAATCATCCAGTTAATTGTTCAAATTCTATCCGTATTTACACAAAATAAAAAAATGGAGTCAGCTTGGATTTTTTGTTAATTACATTTTTGAATTGCAAATTAATCTCTCTTCACCTGTTCACCACTCCCCTTTGATTCTGTTTCCCATCATCTTCCATCAAGGGATAAGTTACAGTAGACAATGATTATTGTTGGTGCAAACCACAGCACTCAGAGAAAGCCCACACAGGCAGGTGGAAAACCTGCAAACTCCACGCAGCGAACACCTGAGGTCATGATTAACTTTGTGCTGCTGGAAGCAGCTCACCAGCATTTATTGTCTCCTGGCAGACTGTACAGCAGTGGTTTTCTGGGTCATCCTTCTACAGCTTCCCTCTATCCAAGGTCAGGATTGGACACATTCCCTGATGTTTGCTCAATGTCAAATCTACCAGGTACTCCTCAGATATTGAATGACACAAAGTTGCTGGAGTAACTTCTTCTTCTTCTTCTTCTTGCGTATGGCGTGCACAGCCTAACGTTGTCGGACAACTAGTTCTATTTGATCTTATTTGATTGTGCATGCCGGGTTGATTGCATTTGTCGAAACAGGGCGGACCACGTGAAGGTTGCAATCTCCCACCCCGCTGGAGTAACTCATCAAGTCAGGCATTATCTCTGGAGAACATGGATTGGTGACATTTTGGGTCATGACCCTTCATTAAAGCCGGTCTGAAAAAGGGCCCTGACCCGAAAACATCACCTGTCCATGTTCTCCAGAGATGCCGCCTGACCCGCTGAATTGCTCCAGCACTTTGAGTCATTTTTTTGGTAAACAACCAACTGCAGTTCCTTGTTTCTACACGTTACTCAGATAATGATGCAGTCTCAGCTCATGTGTAGCAAGATGTCCTCACTGAAAAGCAGATGTGTATTTGGTCCTGCCTGACCATGCCCAACAAGTGGCTGAAATAACCATTTTCCACAGGAAAAATCTAACCACTATAGTATAGAATAAATCCCACTTGATATCTTCTTTGTGAAGAGTTGTAAATTCTAATATTGATGGAACGCTTGACGAAGAAATTTAAGGTTTAGACATTTGTGTAACTAATGCAAAATTGTACATGTGCTGGTGTTTCTGTTAACCACAATAAGGACCTTTGATTGTGTAATTTCCTGATGAGATGTTGCAAACCTAAGGTCTGGATTTAGTGTAGTGTAACGAACCGGATTTGATTAGGGAGCTTAAGGTAAAGCAAATGCGAGGAGATAGTGACCATAATGTGATAAGATTCAACCTGCAATTTTAGAGGGAGAATATGAAATCAGATGTGTTGGTATTACTGTTGAGTAAAGATAACCACAGAGGCATGAGGGAGGAGCTGACTAAAGTTGATTGAAAAGGGACCCTAGCAGGAATGACGCTCCACTGCGATGGATCAGATAAGTGGATAGCTTCCTTCTACAGGATATAGAATATCTATAAGATAGAAATCCGGAAAAAAAGCCATCAACTTTAAGAAAAGCTGTGGTGAATATTAGCATGGTATGTCTTTCAACAAGATGTGTTGATAATTTTACTCTGTGTACCTCAGTGCAAAGAAATAACAACAATCCACAAGCGACGCATTCATGTCTATGAGACTGATTTTTATTATGAATTGTTAAGCAAAATGGAAGTACAGTATATAGTTGGCAAATATGTAAATTCTGCTGTATATTGTTTCCCCATCATTGCTATTGTTGTACTGACAAAGAGTAAGCTAAGTATCAATTTTGTTGTATTAATCTTAAAAATACAGATATTAGATAAGTCATTTACCTACCATGCTGCTAGCCAGAGTACAGTCATACATTTAATCAAATCGTCAAACTGAAGTCAACACTCTATAGAAACATACATTTGAAGAAAATTGCAGTTCCGTTAAACAAATACAGTCTTAAAAAAAGGAAGTTGTGTATTACAGTGTGCTTTCAAAGCTTAAGGAAGAATGACTTTTAACCTTGGGATTGGCAGTAAAATGGGCAAGAAGACTCATATAACTGAAACAGACAATATATTTGAGGCAAAGCAAATTTCGTAAGCTTCTCCACAATGAAGAGATTGGTGCAAATACTGAAAAGCAGGTGTGTGTGGCTAATTTACTGAGATGAAACGTGCCAACTGGTCTTAAAGCCTGTTACCTGTTCCTAAAAATAAAAATAACAACTGCGCACTGTCACCAACTATCAATATGCTGTTAGATTTCAGACTTGTAATGTCCACTTTGTAAGGTATGGTACTTGGAAACTTTTATCCTCATTCCAAAGGTATCAGGCCACATTATTTTAATTGTAGATTTCCAATTGACAAGAAAAAAACAGTGGATGTGCCTATTTATGGAATCCAAGCTAACTACAGTAGTAGAAGCATTTGACACATTTGTATGAAATGCCATTTTTACTAATTGAGCAGCCAATGACCTATTTATTTCAAATAAATATTCATTATAATTGCAGACAATAATTTTTCATACAAATCTTAAGAACACATTCTAATACCACAATATATAATTATATGGTCATTAACTAATGGAAAGTGAATCACTAATTTGTATTTAGGCTCTTCCATTGGTTTGCAAAATATGACTTATCAATCTCCCCTGATGTTACTTATCAGCAATTAATACTAAAGAGAAATAATAGGCAGAGGATATTTGGATGAGAATGTACAGACAGAGCCAATTTGAAGGTTACACATTTTGCCTTTGCTTGGCATTTTCATTGACAGCAGACAGTGGGAAGATGAATTTGTTTTGGTCTAATGAGCCAGGTCTTGCCAGTTATAGCTCCATAGCACCTCTGCTGGCAGGAAAACGTAATTACAGATTTACAGCAGCTACTTGATTCATAGTGGCACATCTGGTGACGACATGACAGATATAATTATTTTAATATATTCTTTATAAATGCAAAAAAGCTTTGTATATTATTGCATAGAGATTTTTAAAAAAAACTAAAGCGTTGGACTGTTTCTCAGTAAAATTATATAATGAAGAAAAATGTATAAATTCCTTGATGAGCTGCAAAATCTCCTATCCCCAAAGTACAAGACGTTAATTCCACTTCTCATCAACTATCTTCAATTACGTGTAAGCAGCCGCTACAGCAGGTTGATGCAGTATGTATATAAATTCTTAAAATGAATTTTAATTATTATACAATAGTGATGCAGCAGTAATGCTGGTGTCATGCAACACACTACGGCTCTGCCTGTTAATATAATTACTGCGTGTAAAAGCAAATTACTGAAAACTGGAAAGGTAAAATGCATCCAGTAATTGATTTATCCAGCTATGCAATGAATGCAAAAGATATTTCATTTAATGTAGACAAAAGTATTGATGTCATACAAGGTCTCCTTTTTCACCCGTTGGCAAGAGCAATATTTCTTTCCACTTTTATCCTGTTCCATTGCCATAGCAATGCATAGCACATTAACGTCCCTATTCTCTGGCCTTCATCTCACATCCTGACTGATCCAAGTTTAACTCTCCTGAATGGGAGGACAAGGCTTAATTTTGTCTCTCCCCAGATTGTGTTGCAGTACACAAACTTTAATCCATATTTTCAACTGTCATCATTAGCTAATGTCATTAGAACTCAGCCCTGAAAGCTATTTAATTAGATCATGTTTTATGTTGCTGCTGATGTTAGTGCAGCAGGGAAAAAAAAGGAAGATTTCATTTTGTTCTTGGATTGTCAATAAAATAATTGATAAATCAACACAGCATATTATTCTGCTGTGGGGAAATAAAATTAATAACATGAAATTAATAACCTCAGTGATAAAAAAGGCTGATGACCTGAATAAATCTTTATAATAATCAAAGATACTCTACCTTTAAAACCTTTCATTATATACAAGTGTCTCTAATACAGAAATTAATTGCTCCAACATTATATATCCACTTGATTGAAACATCCGTCTCAGTTTGGAAAGAAATTATTAAAATTGCTCACCTACTTATTTCAGAACACTTTTCACATTTGGCCGAGAGTCTGCTGGGTTTTGCCGGGAGTTACACATAGAACTATTGGCATTCCCCAACAAATGGACTAGCTGGTTTTGGGAATCCCATGTGAATGCAGAGATTCAGACTTACAACTGATGTAGGATCCACAAGCTGTATAACTATGGGAAACACAGATATGTTACATTGTTTTAAAATTATTTGGTTGAGCAATAGGTTGAATGATTTCATTATTCAAAACTATTTGTAGGTCATTTTAATTGATGCCTTTACTACCTTTTAATGTCTTTAAAAAAAAAATTCCTTCGTTTTTCAAAGTGTTTGAAGTTCTGACTGAAAAACCTCAGCAGTGTTGACAGCAACCAGAGACTGTGTGGCTGTTTCCAACTGACAAAGTGTGGGTATTCTGGCACACCCACATGATTTAACTCAAGGGAAGTCATGGTAGAAGCAGGCAGTGGGTCTCACAGAGGAAAATCCACCTCATTGCTTAATACTCTCATAATGTGACATAGGGTCACAGGGACATTTTTAAAAAGGTTGTTCCCCCAAAACGGACTTAATTGGGAACTGAAAGTCTGCTGAGTATTCCAGTGAAGAGATGACAAACAGGTTTGCTTTATCTCACCAATGCAAGGTTTACTGGCAATGGTCTTCGAATAACTGAGTTGAGAGGGTTATAAAGTTGCGCAACACAAATTTCCTAACGCATTTGTACTTAACAAGTCTACTATTCCAAAAACATTTTGCTCTATTCTTTCTATTTGCCCCAGCCAACGAGCAAGAACCACGTGACATCAATACAGTCATTACTCAATTCTCCTTTTCTGAAGCAGGAGTTCGGACTCCATATCCGTGTCATCCTCCAGTGATTCCTCGTGGATTTCTTCAATAAGGAGATCAGTGTTGTCTTCATCTTCTACAATGTGTTCCTCGCCCTGGCTTTCCATCATCTCCACTTCCTGCACCACCACATCCCCGTCTCTCATCTTTTTAACCAAGAAGGTAAACGGTGGGATCCTGTAGACGGTCGTCCGACACCTTGCTGTCTTTTGATGATTTGGTGAGAAGGACTTCCTCAGCTTTGATCTGGAGTCTTTCATCTTATCCTTCCGTTCCTGTGTTACTATCTTGTTGCCGAGCTTACTCATTTTTTTTTCAAGTGTGTGCCTTGTCTTTTCCAGATTTTCCCTTGTCGCTACCCTGGTCTTCTCCACACTCTCCCTTGTTCTCAGCCGGGTCTTCTGCAGATTATCCCTTGTCCTTTGCTTAGCCTTTTCCATTGATTCCTTGGAGAATGCTTTCTTGAAATCTTCCATTCGCTTCATGCTAGTCTTCTTGACACGGACGGCTGTTGTTTCCTCTTCAATTACTTCAAGTTCAACCTCTTCATCAGAGGAGAGCGAGATGTTATCACCTTCAGGCTTCCCCTCGTTGGTCACAAGCTCTTTTCCTGCTTCACTTTCTTCAGGTGCCTTCAGGCTTTCTTTCACAGACTTCCCGAGGCTCAATTTCACAGGCATTGGTGTTTCATCCTGGAAAATACAAAAACACTGTTACAGCCAGGGTTTGACTCTTTGACAAAATCATTATTAACATGTTCGGACATTATGTTTGATCATATATTATTCAAATTAGCTCACTACTTTTCACAGTAAGGAGTATTCTACCACCCAGGAACTAATGTTCCAATAAATTTGGCTGATATTATCTTGTGTTCAACCGCTCCAGCATGGAGACTATTTTTTTTCAACCATGTTGAAGACACTGAGAAAGGGCTGAAAGGATATGTGCCCATTTTCTTTATAGATATAGAATAGCCATTTATCCCATGGCAGTTGTGTGTGAATGAATAATTCAGATCAAAATCCATTTCCAGATTTTACCAACATAGCTTTCGGATGGTATCAAAGTCACCTCAACAATTTTAACATCACAGACAAGGGATCGGTATGCTGCCAGTGTTGTACACTCTCTCCAATTTGTTGGCTTGTCCCAGCCATGCAAAGAGATGCACGACTTTCATGGTGAAGAATCTGCTCAACCCTGTATTGGAGTTGAACCCCCTCAGAACCGTAGTACCATAGTGTTCCACCACTAGATGCACCACTTTCAGAGAGCTGGAACGCTGAGACTCAATGGGTATACCTTTAATAAATATTGGGACACACAGAGATGTGGATGATTTTGCCTGAGCACACGCCTCTCTACTTAAACTGGGAAATAACCAACAAAGTAAATATCGTTCTTGGAGGTCCTCAAAATTCCCATGACATCACGAGCCTTGAAGCAAAACAGAAAGTATTGGAGGAACTCAATTGGTCAGGCAGCATCTGCGGAGGGTATGGATCAACAATGTTTTGGGTCGGGGACATTCTTCAGATTGGTGTGGTCTGACCAACTGAGTTACTCCAGCACTTTGTGTTGTACTCAAGATTCTAGCATCTGCAGAAACTTGTATTTCATGGTAAGGAAGGAACCAATCAAAAATATTTATCTCTGTATGATTTTCTTTCAATACTTCAACATTCATCAAACAACTTGACGGCCAATGGCACATCTGGTTTGCATCATTAGCACCCAACATATACATTTCAAAGGTCCGACCATTGAGTCTCAGTGTTCCAGCTCTCTGACAGTGGTGTAAATATTGGAACATAGAAACATAGAAACATAGAAAATAGGTGCAGGAGTAGGCCATTCGGCCCTTCGAGCCTGCACCGCCATTCAATATGATCATGGCTGATCATTCAACTCAGTATCCCGTACCTGCCTTCTCTCCATACCCCCTGATCCCTCTAGCCACAAGGGCCACATCTAACTCCCTCTTAAATATAGCCAATGAACTGGCCTCAACTACCTTCTGTGGCAGAGAATTCCAGAGACCCACCACTCTCCGTGTGAAAAATGTTTTTCTCATCTAAAAGGCAACATATTAGACAATAGACAATAGGTGCAGGAGTAGGCCATTTGCCCCTTCGAGCCAGCACCGCCATTCAATGTGATCATGGCTGATCATCCACAATCAGTACCCCGTTCCTGCCTTCTCCCCATATCCCCTGACTCTGCTATCTTTAAGAGCTCTATCTAACAAATGAATGGGATATGGAAGACGTGCCTCGTCATTGAAGAGAGAAGGCATCAAGGGCTTGATGATTTGTGGAGACGAACAGTCAATGGGCTACGTGGCAAATTCCCGCCCTGAATTTGTATTGCATAGGGCAGTGAAGCTACATACAAAAACAGACCATTAATCCCGACACATGACTTTAAATTTCCTCTTTCCTGCTATTGCTTGCCCAGAGCAGAGGAACAAACGTGGCACAGGAGGACATTCAATTGATTGGATTTGTGCTAGATCCAAGTAAAACCATCTTGTTGGTCTATGGTCCTGTGCTTCCCCCACAGTGCTGCGAGGTCTCTTCTCTCAACGTCCTGTCCTGTTGCCTCCAGATGGCACAGTTTAATCTGGTTTCCACCATCATACAGTTACTAAATGCCACTTCAGAAATACTCTTGGTGTAAGTTTCTTCCCTCAAGATTTAAACCCGTTTCCTGTCCTTCAACACTTGCAGCTGGGATCAGTTTCCCTCTATTTATACTATCTCAATCAGTCATGGCCTTTAACAGGTGAAACAAACATGAGCCAATTAATGATCCATTGTACTTTTCAGCACCAGTGTCATTCAGCTACCTAATGTGTACCGAGTCAAAGAGTCATAGAGTGATACATCATGGAAACAGGCCCTTCGGCCCAACTTGCCCACATCAGCCAACATGTCCCAACTAGACTAGTCCCATCTGTCCACATTTGATCCATATCCCTCCAAACCTGTCCTATCCATGAACCTGTCTAACTGTTTCTTAAACATTGGGATAGTTCCTGCCTCAACTACCTCTTCTGGCAGCTTGTTCCATACACCCAACACCTTTTGCATGAAAAAGTTACCCCTCAGATTCCTATTAAATCTTTTCCCCTTCACCTTAAACACATGTCCTCTTGTCCTCAATTCACCTACTCTGGGCAAGGGACTCTATGCTTCTACCCAATCTAGTGATCACGAACCAAAGACAACAGGAATATAAATCACAATATAATCCAGGATACAGAGCATGCAGGAATGTCAGACAAGGATATCTTGATGTGTAGGAAGGAACTGCAGATGCTGGTTTAAAATGAAGATAGACACAAAACACTGGAGTAACTCAGCGGGTCAGGCAGCTGGAAAAAAGGAATAGGTGACTTTCCGGGTTGAGACCCTTCTTCAGACCTATTTCTTGTTGCTTGTTGCACGAGACACAGATACTTGGGATGGGAAGCAGAATTCACGAAGAGATGGGGGCAGCAGCATGGCTGTGCAGCTGAAGTCTCATCGTGGACTCAGGAGGTGTGAGCTGCAGAAATCCAAGCGGACGTTCCAATGCAACATTCCAGTGCAGTGTCACGGATGGAGTCAGTTTTCAGCTGACGCATCAACAAGGAGCTGTTTGTCCATCACGCAGTGCCAGCACTCAGAGAACGCCAGCGTTCTCAAACCAAGAGGGTCATTCCTCAAATATCCAACACACCAACATCTGATCATTAATCTCAGTGGTGTTTTTATTCATATTCATATTTTATGTTTACTATCAACATAGAAGTAAGCTGTTTGGTCCATCAAGTCTATGACTCAGGGCAATTCTATAACCAACCTCTGACTCATTTCCTGGCAAATTCCTCAGTCTCACCTTAAATCATGTCATCTGATTCTCCCACTAACGGTCAACATCAGGGGTGACTTACCGAGGCCCATTAACTTGCCATCTTTGTGATATTGCCATCTTCGAGAAACCCCACAGGAAAAAACTGCACAGACGGGACTGGAGTTCCGGACTGATCCAAGTTTGCTGAAGCTGTGAGGCAGCAGCATTACAGTGCCAGCCTAAACGACAGCTATTCCATTGAGCCAAAGTGATCTAAGGGGCCCTTAGTATATATCGCTTTTTTTCATTGCTTTTGAAGAAATATTACAATTCGAAACATTAACTTTTCTTTTTTCCACAGATGCTGTTTGTCCTGCTGAGAATATTCAACATTTACTGTTTTTATGTCTATCTTCTTTCATCTGCAGTTTTTGGCTTTCTGATTGCTACACTTCAGATATACATCCGAAGATGTGAAGTGGTTTGTTGCATCCTTCGGTCTGTATACATCATGTTGACGTCAGTATCTGCAAGAGTATGTGAAGGAGTTAGTTCATGGTGGGCAATGGACATTCTCTTTGCAGACCCTCTGCAGAGAAATCTAGCTTAGCGGCCAAAGGTACTTACTCTGGTAAATGGTCAGGCCATTTCCTTTGCAAATGAAGTGAGGAGTCCTGAGCTGGGGCCTGGGTCTGGGAGGTAGTGGGGGAGAGGGGCACAATGGGAGGTGGTGGTGGAGAGGGCCCAGGTGCTCTGGGAAATGTCAAAGGAAGGAAAATGGGATTGCTCATTGAGGAGTCATTTGACCGGGATTGGTGGGTTATTGGATCTGTGCACAGAGGTGACTGGTAATCAAGAGGTCGGACCTGTGGTCAATGAAGGTGCTGGTGATCAGGAAGTGAAGTGACGGATGGAAGGTTTCAATAGTCTTGCAGATCGAGCAAGCAGTATGTGGTCGGTAGGAGTGATTGGCAGGTGGGAGCTGTTTAGGCTTATTATTATCACGTGTAACTTCTTCTTCTTGCGTACGGCGTACACAGCCTAAAGGTGTAGGACAACTTGTTCTATCTGATGTTATTTGATTGTGCACGCCAGGTTGATTGCATTAGTTGAAACAGGGCAGACCACGTGAAGGTTGCAAATTCCCACCCCATCACGTGTACCAAGTTACAGTAAAAAGCTTCACCGCATGCTCTCCAAACAGATTAGATACACTATATAATACACAAGTACAATAATGTCAAACTCAAGCACAATATGTAAAGGGGAGTGCAGACAATAGTTCTCAGCATTGTAGCACATCAATACCATAGACAAAATCCAATGTCTACAATGGAGAGGTGAATCGGACTGTACCCTAGCTTATGGAAGGACTGTTCAGAAGCCTGATAATGAAGGGGAATAAACTGTTCCTGAGTCTGCTGGTGCACACTTTCAAGCTTCTGTACCTTCCGGTGGAATGGAACAAGGAGAAGAAAGAATGAGCAGTGTGTTGGGTCGGGTTGGTACTTGGGGTGGTGAGTATTGTGGATATTGAGTGTGAATTGCATGGGGTGGTAGGGTGTGTGATCTGTGGGGTTTAATATCGACTTAAAGTGAATTTACCCCAAAACAGGTTCCCAGTGTTCTGAAGAGGTGTCTCCAACCGAAACGTCACCCATTCCTTCTTTCCAGAGATGCTGTCTGTCCTGCTGAGTTACTCCAGCTTCTTGTGTCTATTCCCAATGTTAACATTGGATCTTCTCAGACATGGGCCCATCAAGTTACACAGGAGCAGGGTTGACACTGTTGTGAGAACCAGTTCTGCCAAAGTGAAACTGCTAGGGATCGCACATGAACAAATGGTGCTCTAACACCTCTGACCATTTCAGGATCCTTAGTTTGTTACCACACCATGCGCAGCAAGGACAATGAATGAAGATTATGGGCTTCATTGTCCACAATTTACAACTGCTTATCTACCTATCTATTATAGGTAAGGGGGACACCTGGGTGTCCTTGTACAGTTGGCATACAGGTACAGCAGGCAGTGAAGAAAGCTAATGGAATGTTGGCCTTCATAACAAGAGGATTTCAGTACAGGAGTAAAGAGGTTCTTCTGCAGTTGTATAGGGCTCTGGTGAGACCTCATCTGGAGTATTGTGTACAGTTTTGGTCTCCTAATTTGAGGAAGGACATCCTTGTGATTGAGGCGGTGCAGCGTAGGTTCATGAGATTGATCCCTGGGATGGCGGGACTGTCATACGACGAAAGACTGAAAAGACTAGGCTTGTATTCACTGGAGTTTAGAAGGATGAGGGGCAATCTTATCGATACATATAAAATTATAAAAGGACTGGACAAGCTACATGCAGGAAAAATGTTCCCAATGTTGGGCGAGTCCAGAACCAGGGGCTACAGTCTTAGAATAAAGGGGAGGCCATTTTAGACTGCGGTGAGAAAAAACTTTTTTACCCAGAGAGTTGTAAATTTATGCAATTCCCTGCCACAGAGGGCAGTGGAGGCCAAATCACTGGATGGATTTAAGAGAGTGTTGGATAGAGCTCTAGGGGCTAGTGGAGTCAAGGGATATGGGGAGAAGGCAGGCACGGGTTATTGATTGCGGACGATCAGCCATGATCACAATGAATGGTGGTACTGGCTTGAAGGGCCGAATGGCCTCCTCCTGCACCTATTTTCTATGTTTCTATGTTTCTATCTCTGAAAGGTAGTGAGGAATGTGGTGCTCTGGAATCTCGGTTCTCAGAGTCTGAATTAATGATCTTTTTTTTCATCATAGGACATCAAATAAAAGCTTTGGAAAAAATCTCAGATCTCCATCAATGATAAGGCGTGTGTAATATAAGGAGTCTAAAATAAATCTTACAATGAAGGAGATTTACGGAGTTATTTGCTACTTTGGTGGACATTCCCCAGGGTAGGTGGGATGACGTTTATTGCCAATGACTGCATTACACTAATGGGGAAATCCCACCCCCATCTGAGTTTGATCAAAATGTTTTAGTACATCTGCGTGCAGGGATGTGGTGTGGTGTTACCATGTTATATATTGTACTCCAACAACTAATCTGGCAGCAGGAGGAACTCGATCTGTAGCCTCAGCTGCATTTTAGCACACATGCTGTTCAGATGGACCAGAAGTTTTTAAAATAGTTGTCTTAACTTTCACCTATATGGAAAGGAACCCCACAGTTCATCTGCAATTATCCTTGTAAACGCAAAACCAAATAGCCAGAGGAACTCCTGAGGGCCAGCACAGTGGCGCAGCAGTAGAGTTGCTGTCTGCAGGGCCGGGCTTTCACCTGCTGAGGCCCTAAGCTGTATGAAATTTGAGGCCCTTTTCTAAAATAATTTTGGTACTAATGATAAAATAAAAATATATTTCAAAAGATGAGGCCCCCGAGGGTGTGTGGCCATAAGCTACAGCTTATTTAGCTTATAGGTAAATCCAGCACTGGCTGTCTGACAGGGCCAGAGACCTGCGTTAGATCCTGACTACGGGTGCTGTCCTTATGGAGTTTCGTACGTTTTCCTGTGACCACATGGGTTTTCTCCGGGTGCTCCAGTTTTCTCCCACACTTCAAAGACTTACAGGTTTGTGGGTTAATTGGCTTTGGTAAAATTGTCAATTGTCCTTAATGTGTAGGATAGTGCTAGTGTACAGGGTGATCGCCGGTTGGCGTGGACCTAGTGGGCCCATGGGCCTGTGTCCGCGCTGTATCTCTGTATCTGTATCTCTAAACTCATCAGGTCAGGCAGTGTCTGTGGAGGGAAATGGACAGACTTAGAACCATCCCAACCCAAAACGTCATCTGTCCATTCTGTCCACAAATTGTGCCTGACCTGCTGAGATCCTCCAGCACATGACTTTGGCTGAGGATTCCAGCATCCACAGTCTCTTGTGACTGCTTGTGGAGTAACTGAAATGTGTTATATTTTTGGTTTGTACTTCCTGTATCCTGATTAACTGGATTATCTTCAACCCTTGATGGAGGACCATCCAACACTGTGACGCCGGTCCAGTTTTCTCACTGTTTATATTGTCCAGGGTGTCCACCCTGATCTCCAACACTACTAAGAGGAAACCTCATACCACTGAGGAGAAGTATCGAGCGCCAAAGCAGCTCTGCAAAAAGCAGTGACACTCTGCGGAATGCATCACATTTTGTTGAAAGATTAGCGTGTTTCGATAAAATGGCTCCAGGAAACCCCAAAGCACCTTGTCCTCAATAAATTGGCATCTGAGGTGTTCTCATGTTGTAATGGATGTAATGGAGTAGGCTTTATACCTGGTTTGTGCATTGTGCATTGCAAGCTCTCACTAGCACTTTCCTGATAATGGATTGCTAACCTGTTTCAGCAAAGATAATCACAGGCTAAATATTGGTTTGGACGCCGCCTTTCTCTGAGATTCAGCCATGGTATCTTGTTCCATTTTCTCAAGATGACAGGAGGTCCAGTTTAATATCTTGTCCCAAAGACAACATCTGTAAAAGTGCAGTGTTCCCACAGTGTTGTACTGAAGTATCATTTGAGAGTAATGGAGAGATGGATTCTTGGAATGAACCCGTACCGTGGGACAGGGCCGTTAGTTTTTCAATCAAATCACACAATACTATACGTTAAGGCAATCAAGCCAAGCTGGGTACATTAGGTAGAGTGGATGGAAAGATACAGAGTGCAGAATATAGTTCTCAGCATTACAGGGCAGCTGTTCTAGTTTTACAGGTACAAAATATGAAGATATGAATAAGTTCATTGGCCAAGTATGTACGAATACAAGGAACACAAGGAAACGAGTAAGGCAATTCGATCCTCTTCTGGGACCAGAACGCAAAGAGTCACAACCCTCAGGCGCCATTTTAGGATTCTATTTAAATGCCTCTTAAACATAGTATCTAATTTTACCACCGCCTCTGGCATCATGTACCGGATACCAACCACTCCCTGTGTACAATAAATTACCCCTCAGATATTCTTTAAAAAGCCTGGTTCACCTTAAATCTTTGCATTCTTGTTTTTGATAATACTATCATGAGATAACAATTTCGACTAACTACCCGAACTATGAAGCTTATTTACGTCTCCTGAAAGCAGTCAGAAACGAACCCATCGCCCAAATGTCTACTGCCTCTTAGCTGAACTATTCCTGAATTTAGAAGCTATATATTTTTCAAGCAGAATTTAAACAAATTGGTGCAAACACAGACTGGGTCACTTCATCATTCCTGTAATTCTTAAGCTGATAGAGTGCACAAATCTGCCGCAGATATTTGATTCTGGTCAGTAAACATTGGTGGAATCTGGGGGAGAGTGGGCAGAACAGAGTTACAAGGGCAGCTGCACATTCCGATGCCTCGTGCTTCAGCTGACCACAGTGCCGCCCTCTGCTGGCATAACTTAACATTGAGCCCAACCAGTTGGAATTATGTGTAGGAAGGAACTGAAGATGCTGGTTTACACTGAAGATAGACACAAAGTGTTGGAGTAACTCAGCAGGACAGGCAGCATTTCTGGAGAGAAACAATGGGTGACGTTTCGGTCCCTTTATTCAGACTCGTTTTTGCTCGTTTTTTTCTCAATATAAAAACCCTTGACAAATCCAGAACATGCAACTGTTCCTACTTTCCATTAGGGTTAGGCTCTAATCAATGAAACACCACCTGGAATAAATTCTCATGTGTCTTGAATTTGGGAGCTTAAGATATGATTCCTTTGCCTTTAATGCGAATTATGGAAGTGATGGTAAAATTGCAGAATTACCATTTTTAATTAAAAATTACCAAATGATTTTGAAATTGCAGATGTTCAAAATGTTAAAAAGCTGTATAATTACTTTGTGATTTAATGTGTTGTGTCTTCATTTGCAACCTGTGGTGCTGTTTGACCAAGACCCATCACATTGCAAAGACCTTGGAATAGCCTGCTGGTGCCCTCTGATGACAACCACTGTCACGTAATCTGCTGCACAAACATAGGAGAATGGGCTCGACGTTTCTCATCTCAAGGCTCATTGACTTGGATGTCATCGGCCTTGTTTTTTAAACAATTTTGTTTTAATTTTGACGGAAGTTTAAATTGGAAAAGGTTGCACAACATTTCGAAGGTCTTGGCTCTGATGTCAATACAATAAGGATCGTGATGGAACATCGAATGTGAAAATCTAGAAGAGACATTTAACTGGGTTTCATTGTCATATTGATCATTGAGAAAATACTGGGTTCATTCCATGTCCTCTCCACAGAAAATAAAAGGCTTTGGTGAAATATATAAATGGATAGTGCACGATGCAGTCAATTAACAAGTGAGTCATTAGTGTCGTTAAATGAAATGTCTGAAGCTCAACGGATGAGAGCTCTTAAAGATTTTTCCATAAAAGGCATAAGCACGACTGACAGAGCGAGTACAGTCTGTGTGGTTGCAAAATACCATGGGTAGGGAATGTGAAATATTTGCGTTCTCAAAAAGCCAAAAGAAGGTTGGAAAATCATTTATAATGTTCCATGGATTGAGAGCAGCCAATTTTAAACTTGCTGGTTAAACTTAAAACTCACACAAAAGGTATTGGTTAATATTGAATCTCAGGGGATTACTTATAAAAGGTAGTATTTGTTCTGAAGAACTGAGTCAGTGGTGCAAGTGGAAGCTTGATCGCAACGCCCAGTTATAGAGACATACAACATGGAAACAGGCCATTTGACCCAAATTGCCCACAATGACTAAGATGCCCCGTCTACACTAGCCCTATCTGCATGCATTTGATCCATATCCCTCTAAACCTTTCCTATCCATGTACCTATCAAAATGTGTTTTAAAAGTTGTTTTAGCAACAACTATGGTGCAACAGGCCCTTCAGCCCAAAATTGCCCACAACAACCAAGATGCCCCAGCTACACAATAGACAATAGACAATAGGTGCAGGAGTAGGCTATTTGGCCCTTCGAGCCAGCACCGCCATTCAATGTGATCATGGCTGATCATCCCCAATCAGTACCCTGTTCCTGCCTTCTCCCCATATCCCCTGACTCCACTATTTTTAAGAGCCCTATCTAGCTCTCTCTTGAAAGCATCCAGAGAACCTGCCTCCACCGCCCTCTGAGGCAGAGAATTCCACAGACTCACCACTCTCTGTGAGAAAAAGTGGTTACTCATCTCTGTTCTAAATGGCTTACTCCTTATTCTTAAACTGTGGCCCCTGGTTCTGGGCTCCCCCAACATAGGGGACATGTTTCCTGCCTCTAGCATGTCATAGAATCATAGAATCATAGAATCATAGAAAATAGGTGCAGGAGTAGGCCATTCGGCCCTACGAGCCTGCACTGCCATTCAATATGATCATGGCTCATCATCCAATTCAGTATCCTGTACCTGCCTTCTCTCCATACTACCTGATCCCTTTAGCCACAAGGGCCACATCTAGCTCCCTCTTAAATATAGCCAATGAACTGGCCTCAACTACCTTCTGTGGCATAGAATTCCACAGACTCACCACTCTCTGTGTGAAAAAAGATCTTCTCATCTCGGTCCTAAAAGACTTCCCCCTTATCCTTAAACTGTGACCCCTTGTTCTGGAGTTCTCCAACATCGGGAACAATCTTCCTGCATCTAGCCTGTCGAACCCCTTAAGAATTTTGTAAGCCTCTATAAGATTCCCCCCTCAATCTCCTAAATTCCAGCGAGTACAAGCCGAGTCTATCCAGGCTTTCTTCATATGGAAGTCCTGCCATCCCAGGAATCAGTCTGGTGAACGTTCTCTGTACTCCCTCTATGGCAAGAATGTCTTTCCTCAGAATAGGAGACCAAAACTGTACGCAATACTCCAGGTGTGGCCTCACCAAGACAGTGTACAACTGCAGTAGAACCTCCCTGCCCTTAACAATCTTATATGTTTCAATGAGATTCCCTCTCATCCTTCTAAACTCCAGAGTGTAAAAGCCCAGCTGCTCCATTCTCTCAGCATTTGACAGTCCCGCCATCCCGGGAATTAACCTTGTAAACCTATGCTGCACTCCCTCAATAGCAAGAATGTCCTTCCTCAAATTAGGGGACCAAAACTGCACACAATACTCCAGGTGTGGTCTCACTAGGGCTCAGTACAACTGCAGAAGGACCTCTTTGCTCCTATATTCGATTCCTCTTGTTCCTACACAATTCCCACCTGCGCGCATTTGGCCCATATGCCTCTATACCTTTCCTATCCATGTACCTGCTCAAATGTCTTGTAACTGTTGCTATTGCAACAACTGAGAAACTATGGTGAGTGAGTGAGTCTCCCCAACATTACCTGACACCTACAACACTCCTTTCCAAACATTTGGCATGGACATGATGGGCCGAATGGCCTGCTTCTGGCATAGGAAGTACATCACTTTCGAGAAACCAAATCCAATTTTCTCTGATAAAGACACTAAGTGCTGGAGTAACTCAGCGGGTCATTGGGGAACATGGATAGATGAGGTTTGGTAAAAAATATCCATAGTGTGTAGAATAGTGTTAGTGGATGGGGTAGATCGCTGGTTGGCATGGACTCATGGGTTGAAGGGCCTGTTTTCGTGCTGTATCTCCCAACTAAACTAAAGAGACAAAATACAATACCATTGTCAATTTGGCTCCAGAGAGGTTTTGCATTCCAAGGGGCAGAGAAGTACCCCAACAGTGTCAGTCATCTGTCTTTCAGGGCTGAAAGAACTGCATATCATCTGGGTCATTTCTGCTGGGCTGCACTCAGGCCCTTTATAATATAGGATCAGAAGAAAACAATACACACTCACATTGGTCTTTCAAATCCTTTGGACTTTCCAAAGTATCTCCCAGCTAGTGAAATCATTTCTGACAATAGGCATTGCGGTAGCTCAGGAAATTAGCAGTCAAATTACTCACAGCAGGGTCCTGTAAACGGCAGTAACATGAATCCCATTAACCATGTTGGTTGGATTGGCCACTAATACACCATGCTATGCTAACCTAAATAAAATCATGAGGTGATTTCCATTTAGCTGAATGCAACCTCTCAGCCAAAGTCTAGACACAGTCACGGGTCTACAGTCTGAAATCTGAAATGTGGCTCAAATCCTTGATCTTCTGATTCAGGTGAATGAGCAAGTCTGAATTAAAGCAATTGCCAACTAAAATCCCAAATTTTACCTAATCCAATGCAACCAGCTTTCTAATCAGAAGGTAAAAGGTTGAAGTCAAGGTTTACATTTTGGTTGGAAACTCCTCCTGCGCTTGAAACATTTGACAGTTCCATGTTAGGCATCTAGCTGAAGGCGAATAGCAATCAGCGTCCCAACACACAGGGGTAGGGTTCTGGCCAATGTTCAACACTCGGACCCATCAAACCAGGACATGGAGTTGGTGCCAGTCACAGCATGATATTTTTGTTTCATCAGGAGGTGGGCATGTACTGAGGAGAATGCAAAGAACAAATGCCAAAGAAAACTAAATCTGCATAACGTATTCAGTGCAGAATGTTGGAGAGATGAAATCTCAGGACATCGAGTCTCAAGTGGTGTAAGGAGATCAGAATCACATTCTGATGTTTTGGCAGAGCAGTGGGCTTGTGGCATATCAACGGGGTCTTTCTCATCTGCAATAAAGGGTAAATACTTGCTCAGAGTTAATCAGAGGTGGAGCTGGTGAGAGGGAATAAGAAACCAAGCTAACAGCAGAGGGAATGTGTATTCAACATTCAGAGGCATTTAATACCAACGCCTGTCAAGAGAGACAAGGCAAAGAATGATACTCAAAGCTGGTACAGGTAACGAGGCAATTCCTCTGTTGATATTAACCAAGTTCCCTCGCACTGACTGGCTCTTTTTCACAGTGTTGTCCACTCACATTCGCATCAAAGTAGTCAATGGGAGGAAATGTGGCAAATATGAAGGACTGTGGTTAAATGTGCTACAGTACACTTCAACCTTTGTGCATGCTACATTGCAGAGTTTCATGAGACCATCGATTGGGGAACATGTTTTACTATGGCTAGCTTGAAGTTTGAGATTTTGCTCTGCATGTGACAAACCTTTATGTAGTGATGCCCAAATATTGTCTGTGAGTACTATGTTTTGCATTATGTGCTCATGTAGAAGTGAGGTTCAACCAAAAATATAAAACCTATTTCACTGAGATTTAAAGGGGACCCATTTAAGCACACTGGGTTACGACATTGGGAACTGGCTGCAGGTACATGCTCTTTAAGGTTAAATATTTACATCTTGTTGAAGATAGGAAGGACTTATTTGAGATCACAAGCTCATTGCTCCATTAACACATCTGAAATGGGATTCTGATCTCCTGAAACCATCACTGCGACCATTCATGCCCAGAACATGACTTGAGAATCTATCCCCCCCATCCATCGATGCCCTGACTCTTCTCTCTTCTATTCTACTCTCCTTCTCCTAACTGTACCCACCATGACCCATGACCCAACGTGATGGCGAATCATTATTTCTTATCGGTTGCTCACACCAATGTGGAATATGGTGTGTAAAGCATTAAATGTTCGAAGCCTATTCTCTTTCTCATGATCCTTGGGACCCGTACACAGTGGAGCTTTACGGCAGCAGACCCTTGCACATAACACAGATTAGACCGAATGCATACTAATATGTTTCACTGCTGAAACAGGAGCTGCAGATGCTTATGGACCAAAAAGATACAATGCTGGAGTGACTCAGCGAGTTAGGAACATCACCTATCCATGTTCTCCTGGGATGCTGCCTGACCTACAGAGTTACTCCAGCACTTTATGTCCTTTGTAATATGTTTAATTGCCTGCTTAGCACATCTCTTCAATACTGTAGAACTTCTGAATAACATCTGGGTCTGTCCGATGCTGCATCATATTTTGCTCATTAGAGGCATAAAAAACTGCAGATGCTGGAATTAGAACAAAAAAAAACAAACCACTGGGGGAGCTCAGTGGGTCAAGCAGCATCTGTGGAGGTAGAGGAACAGTCAGCATTTTGGACAGAGACTCCGCTCAGAGTATTCAGTTCATTGACCCGTGTCTCTGAATTTCCAGATTTCACAATGCTTTTTCAACTTTTCCATACTTCTTAAAGGTTACTGAAAAGAGTGACTCTCCCATCAGTATTTGTGCAACCGTTCCAGTGCAGAGCTCCTTTAGATTCTGCACGGTGACAGTCAGCTTTAGAGCAGTGAGCATCTCCTGCAGGGAAAATGCCCATGGGCCAACGGAACTGTTTTTAAAATGTTTGTGTTTGGCGATCAATGCTCTTGTAAATGAAGAATTTAAAATAAGTTTGCTGATTCTGACACACTTCTGACTCTCGACTGAAGACTTGAGTCTGAAGAAAGGTCTCGACCTGAAACGTCACCTATTCCTTTTCTCCAGAGATGCAGTGTAAACCAGCATCTGTAGTTGCTTCCTGCACAATTCTCTCTCTCTCTCTCTCTCTCTCTCTCTCTCACACATACACACAGGCACACCCAGGAATGACTTCTAGCTGGGATCCCGACTCCTCTCACTCAGCACAGACGATGCTGTGGCCATTGGTAACGTTGCACTGCCGTGTATCAAAATTCCCAAATTGGCTCTCCGCTTTATTTTGTTCCTCTGCGTCTTTCACCAGAGTTTTGCTGGCATTTCACCCACACCATAATGAGCAGTTTTCCACATTTCACTCACAACACGAGGGAAATTCTCTGGGAAGTTTTCGGCAAAAACAGACTCTTGCTAATAGCAGTAAAATACAGAAGAATGCTCAGTCTGTTCAAACTTTCCAGTCACTTGCACTCTGTTGACGTGGTATTTTGGCCGTTGTCTTAGCAACAGTATGCTGAATCTCCCCCCCCCCCCCTCCTCCTCCTACCATTGATGTTATCTGTGGATGAGTCATGAGATTAAAAACAAAACTCCTGGAGACGCTACCAATTTAGTGTTGAATGCCAAGGCTGTTCCAGGGAACTGATGTGTCCTCACACATTTCCACCTCTCCTAGCACTAGCAGGCCATGCCCTGATATTTGCTTGACCATCACACTGCAATATTACATAATGAGAATGGTCCTGATCCAAAACATCGACTGTCCATCCCCTCCACAGATGCTGCCTGACCTGACCTGAGGGTGGTCCACGGCACAGCGGTAGAGTTGCTGCCTTACAGTGCCAGAGACCCGGGTTCGATCCTGACTATCGGTGCTGTCTGTATGGAGTTTGGACGTTCTCCCTGTGACCACGTGGGCTTTTTCCGGGCGGTCCGGTTTCCTCCCACACTCCAAAGACGTACAGGTTCGAAGGTTAATTAGCTTTGGTAAGTTGTAAAAATGGTCTCTGGTGTGTGTAGGTTAGTATACATAGAAAATAGGTGCAGGAGTAGGCCAATCGGCCCTTCGAGCCAGCACCGCCATTCAATATGATCATGGCTGATCGTCCAAAATCAGAACCCTGTTCCGGATTTTCCCCCATATCCCTTGATTCTCTTAGCCATAAAAGCTAAATCTAACTCTCGATATGGTGATCAATGGTCAGTGCGGACTTCGCACTGTTTCCGCGCTGTATCTCTAAAGTATAAAGACCTGCTGAGTTCCTCGAGCACTCCAGTTTCTGCAGTTCTTTGTGTGCCTCCATCGCAAAATGGGATCCAGCTGTGCTCAAATCCCTCCACGACTTTTACCCTCTCTTCCTCTGTAACATTTACCATTGTACAGTTCTCCAGGATTTTCACTGCCCTCCAGCCCTGTGTATGTCCGATCTCTTTGCCCAATTAGTGTTAGAAACATAGAAATTAGGTGCAGGAGTAGGCCATTCGGCCCTTCGAGCCTGCACTGCCATTCAATATGATCATGGCTGATCATCCAACTCAGTATCCTGTACCTGCCTTCTCTCCATACCCTCTGATCCCCTTAGCCACAAGGGCCACATCTAACTCCCTCTTAAATATAGCCAATGAACTGGCCTCAACTACCCTCTGTGGGTGTTGGGAGTACCTTGGATTGATCAGGACCTATGGTTTGGAGTTCTCTCTCTAAACCTAGCTGCCTCTATCCATCTCAACATTCTTGCAAGAAATGACTTAGAACCCAAGTCTTTGAACGAGCCACTTATTTGAATATCTCTTTACGTAGCTTGTTATTAGTTTTGCCTGTTCATACCCATGTTGTGTACCTTGAGACATCTCTTATTTTTAATGGTTCAGTGTGAATGCAAGTTGCTGTTGCCTCGATACAGGATCAGGTGATCGTAACTCTCTTACTCCTTCCTTATCCGGAGGCAGAGATTTATTCTCCCTGGGAACACATCTTGCAGATGAGATAAGCTCAGGGAGCGTCTCAGTACCTGGCCATCGCTCAGTGATATAATCACCAGGCTGCACACAAACATGAAGAGGAGCTGGAGCACTTGGCAACATTGTGAATGGCTTCATGAAAAGTCCTGTTGTTCAGTCAGAACATGTAACGTTAGAAGATAATATCTGGGGGATATCTCAGCACGTTGGTGTGCACTGGTTCTGGATGAGTCAATATTTTGCACCATTTGATTGTATGAATAGAGCTTTTGGAATCCTTACTGAGTACTTTCATCTTTAAACTCTGCAGTATTCAGAATTAGGTCTCCCAAATAAATCTTGTTGTTGAAGGACAATGCTAGAAATAAAACACTTTGTTTATGTTTATAATTTCAATATCAAATTCTTGCAAACTTTTTCACAGTGATAGTCCATTGAAGTTGTCTGACTGCCTTCATAATCCTCAATGGTTTAATGGTGCACAGTGAGATCCTTTTTGCATAGATCAGACATGCACGAGACACCATGGTTTGGCGCCATTTACCAAAAATTCAAAGTTGTTCGATGAACTGGAGCAGCTCCCGTTCCAGATAAGCCCCAGGCCCTCCTCCATGTCCTCGATCGGCTTGGCCTACAAACCGATGTCTCTCTACTCACCCGACAGGGGGACCTCATTGAAACTTACAGAATAATGCAAGGCATAGATAGCGTGGATGTGGAAAGGATGTTTCCACTGGTGGGAGAGTCTAGGACCAGAAGTCATAGCCTCAGAATTAAAGGGCGCTCTTTTAGAAAGGAGGTGAGGAGGAACCTCTTTAGTCAGAGGGTAGTTAATCTGTGGAACTCATTGTTTCTGTGGAGGTCGAGTCAGTGGATATTTTTAAGGCAGGGATAGATACATTCTTGATTAGAACGGGTGTCAAAGGTTATGGGGAGAAGGCAGGAAAATGGGATTAGGAGGCAGATCTCAGCGGAGTAGGCTCAATGGGCTGAATGGCCTAATTCTACTCCTATAACTTGTGAACTTGTGACCCGGGAGCTCCTCCTGCAGCCGACCTCGAAGGCACTGGAGGCAATCCCCCACTCCCTGTTCTACCGGCCCATTCCTCAAGTCCATTGTCACCAGCAGCTCCCTCCTCCTCGGCTCTCCGGTCTTCAGGGCCGAGCTTATCCACTAGGATGAGGAACAACTTGATCCCATGTGTGACCCTTTGCAAAGAAGGCCAGACAGTTTTTGCTGCATCCACCCCACCAATACTGTTCAACTCATCCTCCGTAACAAATGGGGGAATTACAATTCTCCCCTCGAAAATTAAACTTACTGTTCCATGGACATACCAGAGGGAAAAACTGAAACTTGAACCTTTTGACCATACAGGACAGATCTTTGTAGGACTGAATACTTGTTGATAATAAGCACAGCAATATATAGCCTGGTTCAGTGCCCTTGCCAACATTCCTGATTTTAACGAGTTGTTTGCATTAATTGATGCAGCGTTTTGTGGGGGAGGGGGAATCCCTGATGTTGAAGCAATGGTACAAAATCAGCCAATTATTCCAGAAGTCACACAGCATTAGCAGAATGGTGTTTATTGCACAGACTAACTCGCCATTTTGCACTAATACCTTTTGCATTCTTCACTTTTAGTTTAGTTTCGTTTAGAGATGCATCGCTGAAATAGGCCCTTCAGCCCACCGAGTCCGCACCAACCTGTGATCCCCACAATGTCCCACAATTTCCAATTTTACCTATTAACCTACAAGCCTGTACATCTTTTAGTGTGGGAGGAAACCAGAGCTCCCAGGGTAAACCCACGCAGGTCAAGTGCAAATGTGCAACGTGCAAACTCTGTACGGACAGCGCCCATAGTCAGGATCAAACCTGGGCCTCTGGCGCTGTACTTCACCACTGCACCATGACCTCTCAGCTTGGTGGGAATGCCCCGCCCAATAAGATAGCTGCAACTTGAGTAAAAGAACATCAGATCCACTTGAAGTCTGTGTCACTGACCGCAGACCACAGGAACATTCAATGTGCATCCACCACAGAGCACATATCTGTCTGTATTTACACCATTATCTCCAAGGCTTTTGTTTGCATTGGATTATCAGTAGGTGGTCTTTACTATGTTTCCTCCAACAGGCGGTCTGACAACAGCACTGGGACCCACCAAACCCTGGCAGCTCTGCACTGTGAACGGTGGAGATGAGGAATGCACAGTCCAAGTCCTTGTGGAAATTACTTTCTCCGAAATGCCGGTGTTTATAGAGCAGAGACTCTCAAGACCCCAAACCCACCCACTGAGATGAATCATGAGTGAAAGATGAGCAGTACTCGGGCGGGGCTCGGATTCCCACAAGAGAAGAGGGAGCAAAAATAGAAATGTTAGAAATATTTCCTCGGTCACTTTGAGTCAAAGCTGATTTTAAAGAGACAGAATTTTGAGGCCACAGTACGACTATAACTCACAGCCGCTGCTTGACGATGACGGTCTTAAAGCGCATGGTACTGTGTGCTCAGGAATAGTTGGTTGGTCCTTGTGAGGAGTAAAGGGCCTGTCCCACCAGCATGCAACTCTATGCGATGAACGCGATCAAACCGGCAGCGGGGGCCGCGCGGAGGTTGGGTGATCCCCTGTACAGGGCTGTTCCCACCAGCATGCGCCCGCATGAGGCAAGCGCAACTAAACCGGCAGCAGGGGCCGCGCGGAGGTCAGGTGAGTGGCGCAACGCGGCGCAAAGCGAGGCGAACTTGGAGCAAGTCCAAGGTAAGTTCGCCAGGACTTAGAGGGGCACACAGAGAGGGGCACCGAGGCACACACACATACAGGGCCACGGAGCCACACACATAGAGGGTCACGGAGGCACTTACAAATAGGTTCACGGAGGCACGATGTCCGGGCGGTGTGTAAATGTCGAGGCGGCTACGAGCCGACAAGCCGTTGCCGCGCGGAATTTTTGGACATAGTCGGTTTTTCTGAGCCCCGCGCGGTGTCGGGACGAACTCGGAACGAACTCCGCACAATTCCGCACGGCTCCGGCGATCGAAGTGGGACCGGCCCCGCGACGCCGGACGGCTCAAGCGACCACGTTAGGTCGCGCTAATCACATAGAGTTGCATGCTGGTGGGACAGGCCCTTAAGTCAGCGTGGGCGGCACAGCGGCGAGTTGCTGCCTGACAGCTCAGTAACTGCCTGACAGTGCTTGCAGTGCCGAGACCTGGGTTTGATCCTGACTACAGGTGCTATTTGGACGGTTTGTACGTTCTCCCCGTGACCGTGTGGGTTTTCTACGGTTTCCTCCCACATTCCACAGACGTACAGGTTTGTAGATTAATTAGCTTGGTGTATGTGTAAATTGTTCCTAGTGCGTGTAGGACAGCAGGACTCACTGGACGGTGCGGACTCGATGGGTCGAAGGGCTTGTTACTGCGCTGTATCTCTAAACTAAACTAAAGGTACCGGACCACGGAGTTAATACTCTCCCTGACTCTCTGGATTTCCATTCCACTTTCACATTTCCAAGCAGCACTGTTTTCCTTCAAGTGTCTGGTCTTCACCCCTGCTGGGGCAACCAAAACGTGTTTGTTTCATTTTGAATACCATACAGTATGAGATACCTACAAGTCATGAGAGAAATATGCAGGCCCAAACATATTCCTCAAATATAATGCAGTTATGTCTTTGGAAGTTGTCGGCATCCACAAACCCAGTCAAACCCATTGACTTTTTCTTCTGATCGATGTGTCTCAGTTTGCTACCCTCTGACATTTCTTGCCCAAGTGTACACACTTGATCACACACCTCCAACTTGGATTGTGTTGTGTTAATCCATCACCACGTGAAATATGTCAAGGGAATGAAATTCTTCTTTGAAAGAAAAACACTGGGGTTTACACCTCCCTTCATATTCATAACCTGGTGGGAAAAAAAATCACATTTTCAGAAATGCCAAGGACTGGAGGGAAATGGGCAATCCGGGATGGAAGCAGTTGCCTGGAGCCCATCTAAACCTACCTCCATCAATTAGCTTAGAGCTGTATCCAGGGAGTGGATACTGAGCAGTTATCCTGGCCTGAGTTCAATGACCACACTGTTGCAGGTTTACAAGGTTGTTTTCACGCACATCACTTAGCTGTAAATATCCTCCACTCACTGTATTGTTTTCTGGAGAAATTGCCTCGGTCTTATTTGGAGAAGTCGCTTCCATTTCTCTTTTCCCAATCCGAAATTAGATTCTGCTTTTGACTACATTAACATTGATGTCCAACTACAAGTTTGCTAAGTCACATGTCCTCTCACACCTCAAACACATTGATGTGGTGTGGTATATATATATATAATCGTTCATGAAAAATATGCACTGAAGGACGGGGCTTCACCCTCACTAGAGGCTCAATGGTCTGTAGGAACATACTCTTATGTAGGTATGTTACAAAACTTACCTTGAGCAGCGCTGCAGTTCTGCCGCTCCCCGTGTGCGTGACTTTGGCGCCTTTCAGAGGGGGGGGCGGGCTTAAAGTCCCGTTTTTCTGCAGACTGGGAAACTCGATCCATGTCGGGCGATTTCGTTGCGGAAGAAAAATCGCTCCGACATTTCATTCATGAAGGTATTTTTAAGTTACGCTAGATTATTTATTAACTAGAGTAATTTAAAAATCACCTTCAAAAGCCGTGAGCGCCGACAACAGGAAGGATTTTGCGTAGGGGAGAAAAAAAGGTACACAGTTTATTTTTATATTAAAAGTTGGTTTTTAGGGAGGCTTTAATCACATTTTCATGTTGCGAAATGGGGTCCAAAAAAATGTATGAACCAACAGTATTTTTCCTCCCGACTTCACTGCAAACCGCAACGTTCCAATCCACCGCATTCCACTAAAACCCACTCGCTAGTTGATTTAAATGGCCATTAATTTACAGGCATTAAACAATAAATTCCTTCCATTTGGCCTAGAAATTCGTGAAAATGAGATTTTAAAATTATTGTGGATTATTGTGTGAATGTTATTTGGACACTTAGGCAATTAAAAAAAAGTTTATCTTTTCTTAAGAAATGGATAGATGTTTAGATCTACTCATTGAATTTTGTAATTACCTACAATTAGATTAAATAATTATATGCTTTAATTTCAGGTCATCCAAGTAAGATTGTTTCATATTTGTTTCAGAATGCTTCAATCTATAATAACTGAAAATTTCATTGAGTTCTCTTAATTTTTAAGAAAGTTATGGGCTTTTAACTGTTCTAGATCACAGCTTTTGAGTTAAGAATGGAAAGGCAATGGGGAACAAGATGTGAATTTCCGAGTATGAAAATGGTCATAACTTTCTTAATACGGAAGATATGAAAGTGAATTAGGTGTCAAATTAAACTTATTTTTATGCTTTATCTGATGGGATAAATTGCAGACTTGATTTTTAAAATCTCAACATTTTGTGACATTGCTATCTTATGTGCTTCAGTATCATGCAATGTCATATTCTGGGTATCAGGTCATTATTAATACAGGGAATAATAAAAAGTAAACCTCTTTTCCCAGGTTGGCTTCAGTGAGAAATTCATATTTTTTTGGATACATTCAGAGATCTTAACATTATCGGTGCTTTCTACATCTGGTGAGTTAAAACCACACACATTTACAAAGCATCTGCATAGAGTAATAACTATAAGGAGAGGTTGGACCATCTTGGATTGTTCTCCCTGCAACTTCAGAGGTTGAGGGGGAGACCTGAGAGAAGTAGATAAAATTACATAAGGCATGGATAGGATCGACAGTCAGAATCTTTTTTTTCCCAGGGTGGAAATGTCAAAGACTGGAGGGCACAGCTTCATGCTCAGAGGGGGGAAAGTTTAAAGGAGATGTGCAAGGCAAGTGTTTTCACACAGAGAGTGAGTGGTGTGTGTGCCTGGAACGCGTTGCCAGGAGTGGTGGTGAAAGCAGATACGACAGCGGCATTTAAGAGGATTTTAGATATGCAGGGAATGGAGGGATATGGATCACGTGCGGGCAGAGGAGATTAATTCATCTTGGCATCATGTTCAACACGGACATTGTGGGATGAAAGGCCTGCTCCTATGCAATTCTGTTCTACGGTCCAATAAAACGCTGCAGGCTATTATAGAACTGCAGCCTACTTTTACCATTCCCAGAATTCTATTTTTGTGGACGTAGTTTTAATTAAATGATCCAAACGTTCAGAACATGAAGCAGAATTTGGCAAGTGGCTGATTTATCGGTTTAAAGTTGTATTTGGCTAATGTTTGGTTCATGTACGTTTCTTTGATA
This sequence comes from Raja brachyura, assembly GCA_963514005.1. Next base: position 14,665,192 of record OY740812.1, read on the forward strand.
AATTAATTGATCAGTGGACTAAACTAAAACTCGAAATTGTATTTGAACTTGAGGGGGAGCAGGAGAGGGGGGTCACAATCAGGAAGGAATGTTCCAAAACTGCCCGGTCCTTGCTGTATATCATGGTGCAATGGGTTGGCTTCCCTGGACACGTGGCCAGCATCTGTCACTTGGTGGAGATGTCTGGAGCAGCTGTTGGAGCAAGAGCTTCAGCAACTCCATTCATCCGATGACATTCCCATCTGACTAACGTTGGCTTTGAAATCACGATCCCACACAGTCACTCAATCTGCCAGGCTTAACTCCATCACTACTGATGGCTGACACTCAGCCTCGGTGATGTGTTCTTTTTTTCTCTGCATGCAAGTAGCCAAGCGGGTCGAGGGAGGCTCAACTGATGTGAGGGGCAGGATTGCTGCTTGCAAATCTCCCTTAACTATGGGGCCAAGTCCCCTGCTCAAGTTAAGTGGGCGTTACTGGTTCAGGAAAGAGGACAACACCAGTGGAAGGAACAGTGAAAGTGTTATGGTTGTGGAGAGGGAGGAGTTGGGGTGGGGGGGGTGGGGTGAAGAGCATCTTTCCCGGTAATACCTTGGGTGTAGGAAGAAAGCCCTCGGATCAGGAAATCCAGAGGTTGCATAGAAACATAGAAACATGGAAAATAGGTGCAGGGGGAGGCTATTCGGCCCTTCGAGCCAGCACCGCTGTTCATTGTGATCATGGCTGATCGTCCCATATCAATAACTCATGCCTGCCTTCTTCCCATATCCCTTGATTCCACTAGCCCCTAAAGCTCTATCTAACTGTGCCTGTGAGAAGTCAAATCAATCCTTCTCCTCCTGGACCAAGAAAACTTCCCAATATTTGAGAAAAGAAAAATCAACTCTACTGGCCATTTTACTATTTACAAGTTGCCTGGCAATTCTTCCCACCAAGGTCTCAGTTAAAAATAACCAATGGGCCCCAACGATATCACTGGTGCCTGACTGACATTTACATTCGTCCTTAGTTGCCTAGCGTGAGGATCCATTGCATCTGTAAGTTAAACTGATCAGTTGCCAAATGTGGCCAGGAATCAAATGTGTAAGTCCAGTGAAACGGCCAAGCGTTTACTGGGTTAAAGGTTGTTCCCTTGTCTCTGAAAGGATTTGTCAACCCAATCAAAAATGCTAGTTGCAATAAACACGTCAAAAAGATTTTTATGAGATATTTAGTTCACGACCCTGGTGGCTACAGGAATCAATCTGTCCTCCCATCTCCTAAGCTGGAATTGAGTCTGAAGAAGGGTCTTGACCCGAAACGTCGCCCATTCCTTCTCTCCAGAGATGCTGCTTGTTTCGCTGAGTTACTCCAGCATTTTGCGCCTGTCTCTCTACTCCTGAACTTGGGGTTGTCTATGCTCCAAGACAATCCATGGCAATCCGAGGATCGAAGACTAACATTCATAGCCTCCTGCAAGCAATTCAGGAGAAAAGTCTTAAAACGTTTTCATCTTTTTTTATTGCTTCAATTAATTAATTTAAAAATAATGATGGTAAGGAAAAGGGTGGTTGGAGTCCAACTCAGAAATAATCCAATTGGTAAATAGATTTAGTTCCTCTACCAGTAACAAAATTGCACCTGATTGTCTGGGCTAAAAGCCCAGTACAGAAACAACTGTGAACCAAACTCTACTTCTGAAATTTGGTTCAGTTGAAGTGAGTGGATTGAATGCAGATTCTCAAGACCTAACTGAGTCCACTGACATAGCTGCAACTGAATGTTAGAAATCAGATCAAATAAGGACTGTGGTTACTTCTCCTAAAGAGTAGTCCTTTCCCCACAGCCGTGGTCACTGCTATCAATACTGGCTTTTCTTCTCCAGTTTATCTAATTAAATGATTTCTCCTTCTTCATCTGCCAAGGTGGTCTTTGGAGACATCTCCAGATCAACACAAGCCAGAACTCCAGACAATTTGTTCAGTAACTTAAACGTTTATTTCTATAAGATTGAAAATAGAAAGAAGACTGAAGGATGAAAGTATTTTGCAGATTGGAGCATTTGAAGGAAATATGATGAACCAAACACGGAATTTTTAAAACCTGAGGATATGTCCCACTTGGAAATGAAGCATGGCGAACAAGAGAAATTTGGATAAACAATTACTTTGGTAGAGGAGAAGAAATGTTGTGACTGAGAAAAAGCAGCAACAACTGTTGAAAGGATCATTGACTGTTTGACGTGCTATTTATCTAACAACAAGGAACTGCACATGCTGGAATCTTGAGCAAGGCACAAAATGCTGGAGGAACTCAGCAGGTCAAGCAGCGTCTGTTGAAGCAATGTGCAGGCGACGTTTTGGTTTGGGACCCTTCTTGAAACTGACTCGTTGAGATCCTCCAGCACTTTGTGTTTTGCTTGTTATTTTTGTATACCGGAGAGCACCAGATATATATGTTGCAAAAGAGATAAATAACATCCGAGATGAAATACTGAAAATAGGCCTATGATCTCAAAGTGGGTGGAAGGGCGATTGCTGTTTGTTGGTCCCAACATGAAAATAGTATTCAGTTACAGCTGGTAGGACATCTTGTGTCAGATTAAATAAGCAGCAGTAACACAATAGCATGAGGCCGCATGATCACACCAACATTTTGTCTGGAGTAAGAATAGACCAACTTCCATCCCAGAGCACATTAAAAGTAAAAACTTCATCGCATTGGATCTATGTTTAATAGTTTAAAAATAAAATTGCAGCTGAGCTCCACAGCTGTGAAATCCTTTGACCAAACGCAGTGACGTTGACTTTAACAGTCCAGTTGGGATATCTGGTTTTGGTTTTAATATTCTTGTAAACCCATCCTAAACAAATCCCTGAAAAATGTCCCTTTAAGAGCGGATCTCGGCTGCGTTTCTTTGGCAATGCCATAAAACAAACAGTCTCACTCACAGCATGGAAAAAATTACTGTTCTTGCATCCCCTGGGCCCCTTTGATAGCCTGATGGAAATAGAACTTACAAAGGACGTATAGTTTGTTTAAGCAGAGGTTCAGTACTGGAAACAGTGAAGAGACTTGGCACTGGACAGCGGTGCTGGAACGGTTTGTATTTGAGGCAGCTGCTGGCAGCGGAATTCATAAGGAAAAAATTATACACCTAACTTTTCAACAAAATATTCAATTTATGGCTTACTCTGTTTAATACAGTTTCTTCAGCTTACGTCTGCTCTCAGTGCAATGTGTCATTATCTGGCTGACAAACCATTATCTGTTTAACATCCTTCACATCTCATGAAGTCAGTCTCCCGCAATATGACACAATTATATGTCGATATGACACGACAAGCCCCATCCATTAGCTGCTGTTGTGGGTGAATTGGGGAATGAGTGCTGCTAGCTGTGAAAGACGAGAGAAAAAAGATTTGCTTTCCTATAGCATCTTTCATGTCCCTTTTAGGAAATTCCCGATGCGTATCCCAGCCCGTTACTGACTGTTGAAGTGTGGTTGAGCTGTGGGAAACTGTGGTGCACAGGGAGCCCCCATGGCCGTTTCATGATAATGATTGGATAAACTGCTTCAGTGAGTGGAGGATAAATGGCAGCCACTACCCTGGAGGTAACTGCCTGCTCCCCAGTGAGGTACTGGCAGAAGTTGCTGCAGTTTGTGTTTCTGGGTACCTTGACCTGGTTGGTCTGTTCCACGACAGGCTCTGCTTTGAGCTCAGCAAACAGTCCACCATCATCATCATCATTGAAAACGGGCACTTCGCAAACAGTCCACCCTAAGTACCAACTTTTATGTAAAGCTGTGTTATTAATAAACAATTGTTCAAGAAGGCACTGCAGATGCTGGAAAATCGAAGGTAGACAAAAGTGCTGGAGAAACTCAGCTCCATAGATGCTGCCGCACCCGCTGAGTTTCTCCAGCACTTTTGTCTACCTTATCAATAAACAATTTGGTTTTTAAGTGTCTGATTAGATCGTATATTCTAATGATTTCTTTTGATATACTCTTACCCCCCCCCCCTACCCCCCCGGCAATATTTGGTTCATGTTCCTAGCTTTTCGGAGCAGAATTAGACCATTTGACCCATCAAGTCTACTCCGCCATTCAATCATGGCTAATCTATCTTTCCCTCTCAACCCCTTTCTCCTGCCTTCTCCCCAAAACCCCTGACGCCCTGATTCTTTGAAAGGTGAGTGTTACCTTCCCCAAAATCAGAGGCAGGGGTATTGCTAGTTATTGATTACAATGCATGCATTAAAATCAATAATACATACAAACTCGCATTTCCTTGCTATTTTAATTACGTTAGTGCTCAAGCAATGTTCAAGCATTGATGGTTGGTCAATCGCGAGGTGACCAATGTTACTCGTGCTTTCTTTAGCTAAAGCTACATAGTATGTCTTAAAGGTATGGTTTGTCCGAAGAAGGTACCAGAAATTAATTTGACCTGGTAAACAGAGAAATGTGGATCAATATGGGGAAGAGTGAGCTCCATAGTTTATAGATGATGTATTAGAAGTTAAGGAGAAGGTAAAAAGTGAATGAGATAGAACAATAGAGAGAGTCGTGGAATCATAGAGCGTGGAAACAGGTCCAACTTGCCCACATCGACCAACATGCCCATCTACACTTGGCTCACCGATGAGATCAGATGTTCTGTATTGGCAGATAACCAGGGCATCTTGTCAGATGGTGGTGGGAAGAAGACAATCCTGGAGATCAATGGCAAGAGGGACATTCCAAGGATCAGGAATCAGTCTTGCAAACAGTTTGATGACCTGACACACAATGGTGGCTGCATCCTCGAATAGTATTTCTTCCAATTGTCACCAGCCTCAGCCTGCATTTCATCTCCTCGATCACTCAGGATTTATATCTACTAGACATGTGCCAACTATTGTACACAAATACGGCGAAGGCGATTTATATGGCAAACTTGAAGTCACCAAAATGTCCTTTTGGACAAGCGGTCTATCATAAGAACCTTTGAATGCTTCTGTAACATGACACTACTATAAAAAGTAGCAAACACTTGTAAAATCTGTAGTGGAAACCAGACAAAACGAATCATCCTGATGGATGTAAATCTTTATCATTCTCCCAACTTTAATTGAACACATTTCTCAGGAAGTACTAGAGAGCTCTCAAAACATTCTCTCTCCTTTGCTTTCTCTGTGAAGTCTATACACCTCACCTGTCTTTACCAATCTGTAGCTAGACAATGCCTTTTAGACTATTATGTTGTGTGAAAATTAGTGTAGACTCATTAAGTCAGCTTCTACAGTACTTCCCATGGACACGGGGATAATCTTGAATTTGATTTCCACTGATATTCACTTCATTAATATTATTAAAATTGGGAGGAGGAGGATATATAAGGGCCCAGAGAATCGCACCAGACTCATTATAAAGGTTAAAGTTTTCCTCAGTTTCAGCTCAACCTAAAGTCTTCTAGATATTGCAAGATTGCGCAGAATCTAGGAAATGTGCTTTGTAAATTACAATGTTCCCCATTTTCCTACCTTTGGTGGAAATATATTGAAATTGATTGTATTTGTCAGTCCATTTGGGTCAATGTGTATTTCCAAAACTGAAGCCAGTAAGTTTGCCACACCATGGGACTTTATCCATGGCTGGTCAAAAAATAAAAAGTGAAAAAAACAAACTGCTGCTGAAACTCTGCAGTTAGGCAGCGTCTCTGAAGGGAATACACAGTTGACGGTTCAGGTGGGGACCATTCATCAGTCTGAAGGATCCCAACTTGAGATGGCACCTATCCATTCCTTCACAACTGCTGCCTGACCTGCTGAGTTCCTGCAGCACTTTGCTTTTGGCTCCAGAACTGCAGCATCTGCAGTTCCTTGCTTCGCCATCAAAGTGAAAATTCTATGCTGCCATTTGTGTTGATTACCTCGTCTGTGAAGGCGGAAATTAGCAAGTGTGTTCCCCCAACATGTAATCTGTGGTTGGGGAGTAGATACAAGCTGCAGAAAGAGGCCATTTGACCAGCCAGTCCTTAATGGGGTTTATATTCAACTGCAATACAACCCACAGTGCCGCAGCGGTAGAGTTGCTGCCTTAGAGCGCTGGAGGTGCTCCTGACTAAGTCGACCCTGACTAAGGGCGGTGTCTGTATGGAGTTTGTACGTTCTCCCCGTGATCACGTGGGCTTTCACCAGGTGCTCTGGATTTTCTTCCACACTCCAAAAACGTGCAGGTTTGTAGGTCAATTGACTTCAGTAAATTGTAAATTATCCCTGGTGCTAGCGTATGGGGTGACCACTGATCAGCACGGACTCGGTGGCCTGAAATGCCTGTTTCCACGCTGTATCTCTAATGTATAAAGTCTTGAACCTCCTCTTGTCTTGCAATGTAACCTTGCTGCCATCAATCACCCATCAGCCTATCCCCTTAAATCTATCCGCAGTATTACTGTCTTGGTAAGGCCTTATTCTGCACCTTTATTTCCTGTTAAGTGTGTCTAAAATCTATGAAATAAATTTCAGTTACAGCAACGTCATCTCAACTGTTTTTTTTGTTTTGCCCAGAAATCCATCCTCATCTGCATGAACTGAGTGTACAAGCTCGTGGCAGCTGCATGATGAGCTGTTTCCAAACTCCTGTCCCATTGAGGTCTGCGTAGCAAATGGCATTCCGTGCACAGATGCTGCTTTATAGTGGATTTAGCGCAAGCCAAGGAGGACTTTCCACGTGACGTCATTGTGGTAACAGTTTGAAGCGTGAAGAGAGATTTTTTGTTAATCCCTCATTCCATTTCCCAACTGGAATAATGGCACCCTCATCTATACACACTTAGATTAAAACTTGCCCGAATATTGCAAATTAGCTATTTTCTTAAACTAGGCCTGGAAGAAATTGGATTTCAGCAACACAAAGTGCTGGAGTAATTCAGTGAGTCAGGCAGCATCTCTGGAAGACATGGATAGGCGACGCTTTGAGTTGGGACCTTTCTTCAGCTGCCTACGGTCACCCGTCCATGTCCTTCTATACTGCCGAGCAGCTGAGTTATTCCAGCACTTTATGTTCTGTATTAGATTGCAGCATCTGCAGTTCCTTGTGTCTACGTCTGAGGTTCCAATATGTGGAATGTAAGCCGTAACAAGATTCACAAAGATAATGTTAGCTTCTTATGGTGTGACCTATTATTACGGTGACTGCACAGAGGTGTTTCAAGGGAAATAAAAACATACCCTATGTGTTAAAGAAGGATCTGCAGATGCTGAAGAATCGAGGGTTACACAAAAAGCTGGAGAAACTCAGCGGGTGCAGCAGCATCTAAGGAGCAAAGGAGATAGGCGACGTTTCGGGTCGAGACCCTTCTTCAGACCCTACCTATGCCGCTGTATTGGGGACAATGAGATTCGTACAGCATCAGGCACTCTCTTCTTTCAAATGCCTATCCAATTCCTTTTGGAAAGGCCTAAATGATTTTATCTCTATCACTTTGATAGGCACTGAGTTCCAGATCACAACCCCCTTGCACTTTTTGTTACAAACTTTAAAACTATCTCTTCCCAATCCTTCCTCAGGTACTTTCCCTGCAACCGTAGGAGATGCAACGCCTGTTCCTACCCCTCTCCTTCACATCCATCAGCAGCTCTTCCAGGTGAGACAGAGATTCATATCCATTTCCCTCAACTACCTTTTAGTTGCCGGGCCTTGTGGTGGCCCCATCTCTCCCCCGAACCCCCCCCCCCCGCCCCCCATCCCCCCTTCCCCAATACAATTTATCCGACCCGAAATCATTGCCTGTCCATGTCCTCCAGGTTTGACCTGCTCAGTTACTTCAACAGTTTGTGTCATTACACTGTGGATGGCTTCATTGTAATCATAGATTTTCTTTTCGCCGACGAGATTGCATGCAACAAAAAAGCTTTCCACTGTACCTCGGTACAGGTAATAACAAACTACACTCTAACTCTAAAACTCTAAACCTACCTGCCTGGTTCTTGAAGCATCTCTTAATGGCAACAACATCTCTATTTATCCTGTCACAGATGTTCACCCCTCTATCAACTATCCAATAAGTGCCTGGAATAAATCTCATCCAAAGCATATTTTATCACAATCAAATATTGAAACACAATGTATTTGTGATTATGTTATCTTTGTGCTCAGTTGCCTCAGGCCATTTTTGCCACCTTGTGTAAGTCTGAAGGTGGGATGGGCTTGAAGCATCAAGATTGATCATGTTTAAAGCTCTGATGCTTGACGTGCTGAAGGCTGCAACAATATGGATCGTTAATATACAAAGAGGCTGGACCTTTTGGTCCAGGGTATCTGGCCTCTTGAGAATTTGAAATTACTATTTACAAAGAGTTACAGGATCACGAACGCCACTTCTTTAAAGAAATGGAACAGTCACAAGATCGTCAGGAGGCAATGAATAATCGAGATCAATCTCAACCAAATAAAATCCTTAACATAATAATAAAACAAATTGCGATCCATCTTTGGTCGTCCATCCGCATGGAAACCACATTTTTTCCTGATTATTGGCTTAAAATGAACGTCATTTCATTTAGCACAATATAAGGCTTTCATTACCAGTGCAGAAAAACATCTTGTGAATAGATGAAATAATTTCATCAATTTGGTCTGCTTCGATACGGTCACATGTGAGGGCACTGGATAGATTTATTGCAAATATGCTTAACATTATTTGTTATCAGAGCCGAGTTATCCTGTGCAACAATTATTAATTCTCCAAAGCAGGTTAATGTCTGCCTCCTGCAGAGATGCCAATATGTTTTTCCTTCACTGGCTGTTCCTACTTATGCACAAGTTAATGCACAGACGGGGAACTGTATAATTTGCCTGATAGCTTACTGGAATCATTCAAGGCTATTTTTGTGCCATCATATCGTGAGTGCAGGCGTGGGGGATGCCTACAGTAAGTGGCAGAGAATAGAAGGAACAGCTAGAGTTTACTGTCATGCATGGGGTTTCTGTTCTGCGAGCATAAAACTCCAGGAAAGATCTCAAATGATTTATTCTGGGAAGAAGAGCTTTGCATGTCACAGTTTGTACTTCAATTACTTTAAAATAAAATTAAAAGTTACCATGCATCTTCCAGGATGGTATAATTAATTTTCATCTTGACAGAAGTGTGATGTTCATAGATAATACGGTGTAAGGTAAAGGGAGTCGTAAAGGCAATGGGGCTAATATGAACAGTAGGACTTTAGGGAACTGAGACTAGAAGGCAGAGAGAGGAGGGTGTGAGAGAGATCACAAGCCACAGTCATGCAATGTGTAATCAAAATAAAACTGCTGGGGGAGGTGGGGGGGGGTACTTGGCAGTTCGAGCAGCAGCTATGTGGGGAAAGGTATTGTCGATGTTGTTGGTCGAGACCCTGCACCAGGCTTATTGCCACTTGTGATGCTGCTGTGGATCTGAACTGTTGGGGGTGGAAGATTGCAACCTTCACGTGGTCCGCCCTGTTTCGACTAATGTAATCAACTCGACGTGCACAAGCAGAAGATCAAATAGAACAAGCTGTCCTGCAGCTTTAGGCTGTGCACGCCACATGCAAGAAGAAGAAGAATCTGAACTGTTTAAACCAGTGATGTCCCAGATTTCATCCTACAGCCAAGAAACAAGGCCAGAATACGTCCATGTTTGGATGCTAAATGGCCCTAAAATCTCCAAAAGAGCAGATGACTCAATTATGGAGCATATTTGTACACTGGCAAATACAAAACACATGAGTGGCTGTGCCCACATCTTAAATTGGCCTTGAGCCCTTTATGTATGCAATGTCTGTGTTGTCTTGCATTTTTAATTAGCTTATCGACACTCGCTGTCTAAACAAAACTAAAACCAATCTGTAACATGTCAATGCATCAGATGAAAACAAAATGATTCACAGCAAGAGAGCCCCTCGTCCTGCAGATTCACCCACAGAACACGGTTAAAGTGGCGGTGACTTAGAAGTTACTTTTTGGAAAGATCCCCAGGAAATCATTCAATCTCACAAACAGAAAGACATCTGCAAAAACTTAATATAAAATGTATAATCATACAGTGCAGCCTCTCTGAGCAAGGAGGAAAGGAAGCCCAATTTCAGGAGGTGCAACAAATCTGGCTTGTTGCAGACCAGGGTTACAGTGTACGTAGACAACATTGCAGTGATCCCAGAGAGACTGGGGTTGGGGTGAGGCTCCAAATTCTAGTTTCATGTCCTGTTGATAATTTATTGATTGGCCCTCCAGTTCTCTCCCTTATTTTGCAGAAGGCACTGACTCACACTGGAGGGAAGCCATTCCTCAGATGCAAGAACAGACAGACTATTGTCCAGAGGGGCATCACAACAGAGCCTATTTTTGCCAAATATTTTCCAGGGGAGGTCACGAGACAGGTGTTGTTCTAGACTTTGCGTAGGGACGTGGAGGTCAGTCTCCACTACACTGTTACCACCAAGGTTAATGGACACCGCCAGCCAAGCTGAGTTGGCAGGGCTCAGTGTCATAGAGAAGGAAATGACTTTGGTCATGAAATTATGCCACATGATACAAACAACACCCTTCACCGTTGCAAGGAGGCTCAACATCAAGTCCTGTCGCTCCTAGAACTCTTAATCTGATGATTCTCAGTTGGAAGTGGTGGGCGCTCAGGTTAGTCATCTGAAGCGTGCAAGGCTGAGCCAGGAGCCGACATCCCACTTCACTGACGTGAAAATGGAAGTAGTGACTGCAGAAGAGGTCTCCAAGGAAAGAACAGAAGCCCCTCAATCATGCACGCACGCTCGCACGCTCGCACACACCAGAAAATGAGGGCCTCTCCCAGTTTGATCCATAGTTGCATCCATCAGTCTTCTCAATGTCAGACACCCCACTGAGGTTTGCCCCATCACGGGTGCCTGAGTCCGGCCGCTTTCTTCCACCAAACCCTGTTCATCAGCTCTATATCATAATCACCATGTCAGATGTGCATAGACCTGGCGATTCCTGTCACCAGTGTCTGTATAAGGTGATGTGCACAGGAGCGTCACGCATTGAAGCAAATGGTTCAACACAGCTTTAGGTTCTAAGCACACATCACCATGATTTTATCCTTCAACAGCAAACCATACCACAGCAAGCAAACTGTACCTGATGCAAATGCATTCCAGATTAGGCCTAAATGCAGGAGTACTTTCAAACATTGTAGCTGGGCTGCAGACAAGGCCGAATTGTTGAACAGTAACATATACCATCGGTGGTCATTTGCAAACAACAGCAGTCATCTCAAACTCTTGTTATAAAACTACGTAAATAAACAAAACCCATTTCATACTTTGTTGTAAACATCTATCATTCCAGTAGATCATGACATTGGGGATTTGCCTCAGCAGCTATCAGAGGTGAAATCCAGAGACATTGGCCTCGAGAGTGAATCAAATTATCTGGCCCAGTGTAACAGAGGGCTGGTGTTACAAAGGGCAACATCCCTTCAATGCCACACCAACTGTCAACTAATTGCGTGCTGTTTGGAGTGGAACATAGCTGGATAATTGTGATTGTGCAGTGAGTGCCAGCTACTGAGATGAGCCCTGACCTGGACGTGTAAAACTGCAAAGGTTTTCTCAGGCAAAGTTTAAGATCTCCTGAACAAACTTTCAACAGTTAAACTCGGCAGCCGTAAAGAACTGTCTCAGCCCAAGTTCAAAACATTGTCCTGATTAGCAGAAGTGGAAAGACACATTCCTTAAAAGAACAATGTCAGGAACAGGCAAGTGTTCTGCTGGATAATTCAGTTTTGTTTTCCCCGAGAGCAATTAGTTGTTTAGTTTTTAATCAGCCTGTTTTTTCCACGGCTTGTGAAAGGAGCTGTGCCACAGTGTTGTGGTGACCAGCAGAAAGCAGTCTGAGAATAGAAAGCCCACAGCACGCAAGGGCCTGTGAGTGACTGTCAGTGAGTCTCCTGTCGCCCATTGTTTAACACAGGACAATAGATATTGGGTGTAGACACAAAATGCTGGAGTAACTCAGCGGGTCAGGCAGCATCTCTGGAGAGAAGGAATATTGGGTGCGATACAAAGTACTTCCCCTTCAGAACATGTGGTGCCAAGTGCCCTTATATTTTGTACAGTTACATTTGCACGTTTACGTTGAAAGCTGCTTTCCCCCCCCAACTAATACTTGGGTCTTTCATCGCAGATATAAACGAGATGCAAATTCCTGATATTAATTTTCACATGAGCAGCAAATACCATCTGTCAGACCCCAATGAATCACTTGAGCCAGGGCCAGGCTACAAATAGACTGCTCTTGGATGGGATCTGCAGCTGTGAGTGAGTCCATGCTCAGCTCTGGCCCTGGGATTTATTAGTCATGCACATTTCCACAGGAGAGGGTGGGGGGGGGGGGGGGGGGGGGGGGGGGTGTAGCACTTGGTGAATGATAGATCACCAATTGAGAACACAAGAGCTGAACTGTGGCTTTGCTTATTGAACCAGAGAAAACATTTGTTGGAAATGGCCTCCTTGTTGGAATCCTGCATCGCGTCCAAGAAAATACAAGAACAAGATTCTCTGATTTTCCCAGGCATTACCCCCCCCCCCCCCCCCCCCCCCCAAAATGTCAAGTGAAGTTTCAGTGTCTGCTGGAATGGTTACTTCATGTCTGTGAAACGGGGAGAAGTTATTTTCTGTGCTACGACTGACATTAAAAAAGAACACTTTTCGAGGTTGTTTGCAGCACTGATCGAGACTGGATATCTTTGAAAATGCTAGAAGATTTTGAGTAGTATGTATGGGTGGGGAAAAATATCAAGATAATGAGAATTACACGTCAGTGATCGATGCAGGGAGATGTGTTTGGGTTTGGGAACATGGCTGGCTCCAGAATGATTAAAGTAGATGCTTTTTTTTGGAAAGATTGATCGAGGTCAGGTAAGAATATTATACTTACACCCTCGTCAATTTCCCTACGTCTGGACATTACAGAGGAATGACTTAGCTGAGAATCCATTTAATGTTGGGGATGATTGTAACTACAGTAAAATATGATTTAATTAATGAAAAAATTCTGACTTTGTGCCAGGAAACCTGTTGGTGTAAACCTGACCCATGAGAAAGAGCTCACAACCATGTTCTCTCCAGCCAACTCCAGATTCCTTAATGGGCTTGCTGCAAGTTATGAAACTTGAAGCCAATGCTGATGATGCAGCCCCTATGCATGGCACGAAAGGCTTTACTCCAGGGTGAGTGCGTTGTGATCAAGATTAGCAGGAAGATTATCATGGAACTGAGAGTGCTGAAACCTGAGGCACAGAAGGATTCCCTCACTTGAGAAACAGCAAGAAATGGGGAATGTTGCTGGATGGGTTGCCCTGAGAACCTTGAGGAACATGGTGCTAGAAGAATGGCCACATGTTGTATCTATTTAACAGACGAACTTATCCCTTTCACTTCTTTACTGCCTCTATGATAACCTCTCCTTTTAAACTGTGTGAGATAGTGCTTCTGATTCTTTGATTGTGCCAGCCCAGCGACTGAAGGGTAATGTCGTTCCAGTAACCTTACTCTTACAAAGAGGTCCAACAGTTATCAGTTACTGAAACAAAGAGAAAGTGGGCAGATGATGCACTATTAGAGGTTCCATTCTGCAGATGACACACGCCACATCAGTCTGTCAGGTCGAAGAGATAACTGAGAGCAGAGATTATCCATGCGTCAACATACATTGTTTCAACAGGTTATCTTTCTTTCCATTTATTTCTTCATGAGATGTAGGCATCGTTGACTAAGCAAGCATTTATTGCCCATTCTTAACTCCCCCAGCTCATTGCAGAGGATAGTTAAGAGTTAGTCACTATGACCACAGGAGGCTTCCCTTGGATGCTCTGGTTTCCTCCCACATTCCAAAGACATGCAAGATCGCAGGTTAATTCATTAATGACTCAATTAACTAACTCTCCCACAGCATAGGTGGATGGTAGGGAGATCAGGATGGAATTGGTGGGTGAGGTGAGGGATTATTATAGGGAAGTAAGTGGGAGATGAGATTGGTGGGATTGCTCTGAACCTGGTGGCTTCATGCATTGTAAGGACACGGGGTTTGTATTAAAACATGGCTGTTAGGCACAAAGGCCTCAGTCAGGGAACATTAGGCTTTGTGCTATGTTGTTACTGAGTTTTAGATGTCAGACTGTAGCTGAAACCTGGTAAATGTTTAATAATTTGTCATGACCTATTATGTTTGGACAGGAATCTGTGGACAAGCTAGTGTGTGAGTATAATACATCGGAATTTTAAATGTGGATAAATGCTATGTTTGGATCATGCAGACTTTTATCTGCACAAGTCTGTACCAGTCTGCAGGCCCCACATGTGTGGCAATTTGACAAATATCTTTATCTGTGCTATGAAAGAAGCTCCGTGAGGCCAAGAGAGTGCTTAGAGGGGTGTGTTTGAATACGCTGGGTTCCTGAAATATTCAGCTCCATAAACGCAGACAAAAAGAGCCAAAGTGACAACAGTGGAAATCGGAATTTGAAACAGGAATGGCAAAAGGATGCAATAGATCCATCACCATCTGTAAAGAACTGCCCCAACAGCCAGTAAGATCAGAGTTATTGATCTCCTATCTCAGCTACTTGGTCCTGAATGCTCATGTAATAACTGATCCCAATCGCATCCAAAATAACTGTGGGGATTAGGAGCTGAATATGTGCGGTGGGAGCGGATACATATTGCATCTTTTCAGGGGAAGCGGTATCTACAAATTTGGCTTCCTTTTTCCATCTTAAAACAAACTATTTCTTCAACAAATTCTGCAAGCAGAGAAAATCTAACCGTTTCTTTCTGACATTCAAAGGTCTCAACATCACTGAGTCTCTTGTCAACAACGCCCCCAGGATTACAATTCACTCGAACTATAACTGGACCAAAAACACAAAATAAGTGGCTGGAAGAGCAAGTGGAGGTGGAGAGCAGATCCCAATGATTAGGCAGTGGCTGGTGGCACTGAATCACAGGCAGTCTGAACTGGAGGGTCAGAGATGGCAGACGTCACTCACTGTGGCTCTGAGACCACATACTGCAGAGAGTCAGAGAGTCAGCAGCCTCTCTGGAGAAAAGGAATAGGTGACGTTTCAGGTGGAGACCCTTCTCAACCCGAAATGTCACATATTCCTCTTTTCCAGAGATGCTGCCTGACCTGCTGAGTTACTCCAGCTTTTTGTGTCCATCTTCAGTTTAAACCAGCATCTGCTATTCCTTCCTACACAGAGAGTCAGCGATGTTGTTTCAGGGATCCTGGACCCTCCTATGGGATCAGGTTATGAAATAGGATTTAAGGGCTGAAAATAACCGTCTAGTCTTTGCCCTTAGTAAGGGCCCAGGCATACACAGTAGACTTTGGAAAGAATAAAGAGGAAATATATCTTATAAATATTTATAACAAATGGTTCTAAAAAAGTAATAGTCGTTTCTACCCTGATCCTGTTTGAACAAATGCATGCCTTGGGTGTGAATTTGAAGCCCATGATGTATGAATGATTCCAGCTACTTGCTTGACGACATAAATTTTACAAAAAAACACAGGAGAAAGAAGAGGTTTGGTGTTGGGTGACCCCAGGCATTGTGGTCATAATTTGGGTTTACCGGCGAAGGGCAGTTCAAAACCACAGTTCCAATAGTGGTGATTTGACAAACCCAAGCACACTATTAAGAGGGGCTAATGGAACTTCATCCCAAAATGGGACATGCGCCAATTATTAGATCTGCCCATGAATTGGCAGCAACCTCTCACATCACTAGACAATCCATGCAAATGACTCACTGGGAATTTCTGGCTCAATAATTATCAGAGATTCTGAAACTGAAGCCAAGCTACATTGGTTAAAAAAAAAAGGCGGCAGATAAGGATCTGTAGATGAATACTGTTTTGTAAATGCGCTCACACTGGGACCACAGGTTCAAGTACTGGGGTGAAGATGGTGGTTGGATATTGCAATGGAGTCTCATGAGTTTGGTTGTGTACGTACCTCCGCAATCTGACCGCATTAAAACTGCACAAATGGAGAGCCTGAAACAGTCATGACATATTGACACTGATTATCCACAAAATGTTCTGACCCTGACTATTGTGAGCCAAGCGCAAAACAGCTCTATTCAGAAAGAAGAATCCGAAGAAGAGCCTCGAACCGAAACGTCACCCATTCCTTCTCTCCAGATATGCTAAGTTACTCCAGCATTTTGTATCGATCTTTGGTTTAGACCAGCATCTGCAGTTCCTTCCTATACTCAATTCAAACAAGTCCATTTGACATGACATGTAAGTTATCTTTAAAATTAGAGTATCCAGATAAATAACTGAACAAATCAATTAATTGCATAGGATCAGGCAACAGATGCACTGCTCAGACCTGCTGGGCGAGCAAACCAGTCTCAACACTTACTGTACTGCTGTAGTTGTCACCTGCACCTCAACCTCTGCAGAACATTCCATTCCCTTTGAATCCCCATAAAACACAGTATACTCGATAACGCTTGCATTTAGGTGACACATCATCAAAGTTGCAACATCTCCAGAGTTAATTACTTTGGAAGTGTTGTAACTGGAGTTACTGGGAAAGCTTTTAACGTAGCAAGAAATTGCTTTATCCCAGCAACGGAATCTCGACTAAGTGTCTGTTTCGGTGAGATTATTTGTCTGCTTGTGCGTGCCTACTTCTGTGTGACAGTTGTATCGTGTCTATTTGTTTATTATCAGATTATATTTGGTGTGCCTGTTGGATCATGCGTGAAGTTTTATGTGCTGGCTTGTTTGTGTTTCTATGTACAATGTATCTATTGAATTGTGTGTGCTTCTGTGTGCCCGTTGGGTAATGTGTTTCTGTTGCATTGTGTGCCTTTTTCTATTGGACTATGTATGTCTATTGACTTCTGTTCATTTCTGTATGTCTGTTGAATCTTAAGTACATTGGTGTAGGTTTATGGGTTGTGCGTTTGTTTATGTATTTGAATGTTTCTGGTGGATTATTGTTTTGTGCATCCATTAAGTCCTGGTATTTTGTGTATGTTTGATGGATCATATATGTTTGTACACTCCACCAATCCGGCAATAGTGAAAAAACTATTGACACAGAGTGACACAGACCATCCGACACACATTTACTGTTCGATAATTGAACAACCCCACACACACACACACACACACACACAACCCCTTACAACGCATATAGTTTGCCATACAGGCAATCCTACAAGGAATACAAATAGGCACAGTCTGATATGCACACGCTCCCCAATAAATACAAACGTAATCCTATACATATACACATAATCAAACACACATACTAATCTGCCCATACAAGGAGAAGGTTAATTATAGTTGCATAACTTTCTTATGACTAAGTTTCAAAGTTAGCTTTTAGTAGTTAAGGATTGTTGAAAAATCTTTGGAGCCTTGGAACTTATTAATAGCATCTGTATAATAAGATAATACAATTTAGGAATATAATCACAGCAGATGTGCATAGATATATTCTGGTAGTCACAGTCACAGATTAATCCTATGCCCAGCAGCTTGACTCAGGCAAACGAGCATCTTGTTTTATTATAACCAGCCGATGAAAGAAAACTGCAACTTTGGCCAGAATCTTAGAGGACAATTGCAACAGCAGGAACCAGAGAAAATCTGCTGACTTCTGTAGGAAATGAAGGAGTGAGTTCATCAATCAATATAACCCTCCCGAAGATAGACACAAAAAGCTGGAGGAACTCAGCGGGACAGGCAGCATCTCTGGAGAGAAGGAATGGGTGACGTTTCAGGTCGAGACCCATCTGCAGAGAGAGGTCTGAAGAAGGGTCTTGACCCGAAACGTCACCCATTCCTTCTCTCCAGAGATTCTGCCTGTCCCGCTGAGTTACTCCAGCTTTTTGTGTCTATCTTCGGTTTAAACCTGCATCTGTAGTTCCTTCCTACACAATATAATCCTTCCACCAGCCAACAAAATATGCAATTGTTCCACCTGATAGGTAAATGAATGTATTCAGGTTGGGGTCAAGGGCGAGGATGAGGATGAGAGCGGGAATGAGCAAGGGTGAAATTCAGCTTTAATGGTTGGGCAACATATGCAGCAATATATCAGCTGCCTTTATGGATCCTGTCAGTATTCCATGTACAAACTGTAGACTGACTTCAGTCAGTGAGAAAACCTGTGCAAGTTTGTAAATGGCTAGTTTCAATATCTTGCCAACGCTGAATTTCGGAAGTTTTCTCATACATTAGCTGCATCATTGGTGATTTCAGCTTCACTCAGTCCTCTGTTTCTGTCACTATTCTGCTTCTTATCCAGTGACAGCCCCCGGCAACCGTCTGGAACTAAACCCACAAAAAAACAAGTGCCAGCGAAACTGAGTGGGCTAGGAAGCTTCTGTGGAGGGAAATGAACAGACGACATCTTGGGTCGTTGGGTCGGGACCCTTCTTCAGACTGTTGACGCCCATCCATTTCTCTCCGCAGATGCTGCCTGATGTGCTGGATTCCTCGAACACTTCCTTTTTATGCTCAAGATTGCAGCATTTGCAGCCTGTTGTGTCTCCTGTTTGCAAGCTGTATATCTTACGTGACACTGAGCTGCCATCTCCAAGACTGCCTACTCTCACTTCCACAACATTGCTGTCACCTTGTTTTCAAATCCTCCCTCGCTGAGACACTCATCCCTGCCTTTGTTGCCTTTGGCTTATTCTTTCATCTCACTTTTTGCTGGCAGCCCACAATGTATTATCTGCAAACTTCAGGTCATACAAGACATTATGTGTAACTTGTACTCGGTCTGGTAAGATCACCAGCTCTGTTCTTCCTACTGCACCACTCACCCACCCCAGCAACGGACTGTTCCAGCGGCTACGGTCAGGCAAACGCCTCCGTTGCCGTGCTGTGAAAACGGAGAGGATGAGAAGGAGTTTCTTCACAGAGGCCATTCGGCCCGTAAACTCCTGTCTCTCCAGGGACTAACTCTACTGGACCTTTTTACTGTTGTGTGGTGTCCTTTTAAAATTGCTGTTTTTTTCTTTTTTTTCCCTCCCACAAATATGTAATGTGTGAATATGTGTTTCTGTTCCATTCTTTTGTAGTTTTTTTTTTGCACAATCCGCGAGCGTCGCCACTTTTCATTTCACTGCACATCTCGTATGTGTATGTGATGAATAAACTTGACTTGATCACATATACTGCAATGGCAGACAGAGCAAAATCCATGTTACCATGCAGACTGCTTCAGTTGCACCTTGGACCTTGTGTTTGCAATGGAATTTTTCAGCAACAAACCTTTGTAGAAATTTTAGTTGATGAAGATTAACAGGCCATTACAAATAAGATATATTTTCTAGGCTTTTTGTTTAGGAGGCATCTGACTTCCCATTTTTTGGAAACAAATGACTTTAAGTTAACGTGGAATCTTTATTCTTTGTATTGTGGTGTAAAAATGTCACTTCTCATCAATTCTGGTTTCCAGTTATGTGGGCTGATACTCTCTGGAGTTTAAAACAAATGAGGAATGATCTCATGAAGCACATAAGATTGTCAAGGTTGACAACAAGTACATAAGATTGAGAGGATATTCCTCTTTGCCCAGGAGTCGAGAATTAAGGAGCACTCGGGGGCTGCCCTTTTCGGCAGAACTTTTAATTCTCTCAGAAGGTTGTGAATATTTGGAATTCTCAATCCCTACAGAACTGTGCATGGTGAGTCAACTTGTACATTCAAGGCTGAGTCAGATAGATCTTGGGAGAGCAAGAGAATCCAGGGTCATGCAGGAAAACGTGAGAGCAAGCGGTAATCACCGGTGATCTCCATGAATGGTAGAAGAGTTTAATGGTGATTCATGGCTTATCCCTGCTCCCAGTTCATATCTGAAACATAGCTGGGCTATGGCTTGGGTGGTTTCCAACAGGACACCTCCCACTCAGAGCAAGCCCTGATCGGAAAATGCCGTTGCTTCCATCAGATAATACCAACTCTCTGATACCCAATCAGTGTCACACCGTGAGGGTCAGCCAATTAATGAAGCCTGGGGGCTAAATATTGGTTATTAGGCATATTTATAAATGTTGTTCTCATTGAGAGAATGGGAGATTTACAATTGTGGACCCACTGTCAGATCATGAAACACTGCTGTATATGCATTATAATACAATCAGCTGCCAAACTCTCTTTACATTTCCCCAACATTGCACCTCATCTGATCTTTGCATAAGCATTCTTCACTATATCATTATAGAACATAGAACAGTACAGTGCAGGAACAGGACTTTAGATTCATGATGTCCTTACTGAACATGATACCAACTTAAACTAATCTCCTCTGTCTGCATGCGATCCATATCGCTCCATATCCATATCCATGTGCCAATCTGATGTTTCTGCCAACCTGCATAAGCTAATTTCTAATTGAAAAATGAGTTTGCAGTGGTTTTGATCAATAGATTAATGGCCAGGTGCAGTTTGAAAAAATAATAATAATTTTGGTGATTTGGACAATGCTACACACTGCTCACACCAGGCTGCCATTGAGAAGGAGGTGGTGAGCTTCTTAAATTGCTTCAGTCTGTCTGATGAAGGTGGTCCCATAATGCTAAAGGGGAAAGAGTTCCACACATTGGAGCCAGGATGAGGGATTTATGATCTATTTCCAAACCCGTTCGACTTGGAGGGCAATCTGCAGATGCTAGTGTTCCCAGGCACCTACTGTGTTTACCCTCTGCAAAGGTGGTGGGTTTGGGAGGTGTAGATGGCACACTGTAGAAGGTGCACTACTGCCAGCAATGACTAGTGGTGCAGGGAACGGCATGGTGATGAACTGACCAAGCACTGATTTTTGCCAGAGGGCGTTGAGTTTTTGAAATGTGCCAGTGCTGCTTTCAACCAAACAAGAGGAGGGAATTCCACAGCAACCCTGACTTTCACCTTACAGATGGCGAGAAGATCTTGGGCGTCAGGACGTGAGATGTTGAGATACTTTCAGGATAGCCATGATTGGTCTGGTTGTGTTTCATGTCATTGGGACTCCTGGTATGTTGACGGAGCCCTCAGCAATGGCAATGGCATTGAATGTCACGAGTCATGGTTCAGTTATAGGTGAGTAGATGCTGCTTGATACTGCAGGTAATGACAGTTCACCTCTCTGCTGATGATTGTTGGTGGACATTGACTTTTTGTGAACAAGGCATACCTGGGCAATTTTCCCTATTTTTGGGCACACGCCAGCGTGGTACTGGAACAGTTTGGCTCGAGGTGCAGCCTCCTCAGGAGCAGGTCTCCAGCACTATGGCTAGAACATTGACTGCTCCCACTGCCTTGACCATGTCCAGTGCTCGCAGCTGCTTTTTGTTATTGTATGGAGTGAATCAGGTTGGCTGGAGACCAGCTACCATGGTGGTTGGGATCTCAGGAGGAAGCTGAGCTGATCATCTGAACCTCTGCAGTGCAAGTGTGTGCATTTCTCCATTGTAAATGCCTTCAGTAGCTAGGGTTTGACATCCCATTAGACAGGGCTCAACTCAGAACACTTAATGCTTGCTCATATAACAGGGTACACCGTGTTCCCTGAGTAGCATAAACCTCTGGGTGCTTTATGGCTGAGGTGAGATCTGAGGTTCCTCGGGAGCTGGTCAAGTGAAGATCAGAGACTGAAATGCTTCTCAGGCCAGAGAGCAAGCCAAGATTAACAACCCCCTCTACTAGTCCCCTTGCACCAGTAGTCAGTTCTGTGTTACAAGGGAGGAGAGAACATGAACATTTCTTTGAGTCTATTTTTGGAAGCCGCACCATGTGGAACTGATTCATGAGTGCCACACCCCACTTTTGGTTTTCAAAAACGATGTCCCATCCAAACTTTCTTCTGTGCACATCTATACAGTACATTGTCTCCATTCTCATTTACTTGTTGGAACTCGGCCCACTGGCTAAGCCCAGAGAACTCAAGACTCAATTGAATTACCTTGTAACAAATTAAGATAATCAGCCAATTTATGTCTCACATTTCCAGCATTCTGAGCTTTTTTCTTGCTCCTGGTATTTCAGACTTCATTCGTACCCCTCCTACCTATCCCTTCCCGGGGCACACCCTACCCACCTTCAGCAGCCAACACCACCATTACTTGTGAGCGTCTAGCTCCCTTATTCCCCACCATCTTGCTGACCTTCCCTCTCGTGTTCTCCACCCTCCGCCTCTCTCTGCAATTTAAAATATGTTAGATCCTAACTTTCTCCCCCCCAAGGCCATTGACATGAAATGTTGGCTCTGTTTCTCTCTTCACACCTGCTGAATATTCTGAGTATTATCGCTTGTTATTGTAGAGAACTTTGGCACAGGTCTGCAAAGACAATTGCTCGGGTCATTCCTTATTGCCCAAACAACTTTTACCAAAGAGCATCAGCAAAGAGCAACAGCAACCTTGCTACTATTTACAGCCATTCAGTTATAGGGCACAGAATTCGGCTCCTTGGCCCAATGTCCATGCCAATTCTGCTGTCTATCCACATCAATCCCTTTGCCTGTATTAAGCTCTTACCTGTACTTTTGAGGTACTCATCCAAATTCCTTTTAAACGTGGTAATTGTACCTGCTGCTACCACTACGAGCAATTTGTCCCATTTAACTACCACCCTCTGTATGAAGAACATGCCCCTCCAGCCTAGACGATCAAATGCTTTTGAGCAAATGGCATCCAGAGTAAAGTGGAATAAATCCCTGCTCCTTGTGGCAAGTCCATCTCTCAGATCTGAACAGCGGTCAGTTTTTTTGTCGATCATCTACAAAAGCTCAGAGTACGCAAATGTACCTGACTCCGCCAATCACCAGTTCTGCCTGGGGCAGACTCAACCCCAACATCCCATCACAAACACAGCAGTCCTTTGAGTAAGCTGGAGACCCTCGTAACATCGACAGCGCAAATGACACAGTCATTCCCAACAGACAACAAGTACATAAGGAATAGGTGGAGACCACACAATATCCCCCATTCAATAATATCTTGTTGGAACTTCTTCCTCAGTTCCACTTTCCTGCCCTTCCACATTACCCTTGATAGCCTCTGAGTCTCGGTACACCAGTATGTTCACTGGATCCAACTTGGCCAACTTACATAGAGGGTCCTGTGTAAAGGCAGCAGCTTCTCTTTCCCACTTAATAGCATGAGATGGAATGTTCAATGTGGCAAGGACATTTGATGAAACAAATGAATGACTTTAGTAGAATGACCTTACAGTGGGAATGTTTGGGCATTGCAACTGAAGGTGGGAGTCTGACATAGCCATTGCTTTGAAGGTTGGATGGGGTGGAAGATTGCAACCTTCACGTGGTCCGCCCTGTTTTGACTAATGCAATCAACTCGACGTGCACAAACGGAAGATCAAATAGAACAAGTTGTCCAACAACTTTAGGCTGTGCACGCCACACGAAAGAAGAAGAAGAAGAAGGTTGGCTCTAACCTTGCTGTGAAGTCCCAAGCCAGCACATTATTTTCCCCAGAGCAGCACATTGATCCCTTGTGTCCACACTTATACAGAGGGACCAAAGCAATGTGGGGCTGCAATACACCCTCTGAGCCCAAATATAAAAGGTGAAAATCCCATCACTACCAGCACAATGTCTTCTCTGCAGCTGAGCATGATTTCTCCAATAAAATTGATGAAGCCTGCCCCAGAGCAGCTGTGTAACGTCAAGCCAGAGCTGAAATGGGGGCCGGCTATGCGCAAGTTTTCGAAATGAAACCCACATGTGTTATTTATGGAATCAGCCAAACTCCAGCAGCTTGCTCCTACTTTCTCAGCTCCCAGAAAAATATGGCGCCAAAATGAAGCTTAATTAAGGATGTGTTTAACGAAAAATCATTATTGGGCAGTTTAAAATGTACTTCTGTAATACTTTCTTTTATGATATTACTGATTATTCTGCGCACTCTGGTATATCTAAATCGTTGCATAGCAACCACACAGGAAAGGTAAAGTACAAATAAATTTGAAGCAGCTAAATTATTCTGTGAAGAATTGTGTTCTCAGACTGTGTAGGACAGAGTTTAGAGTTTAAAGAGATACAGTAGGGAAACAGGCCCTTCAGCCCACCGAGTCCTCACCATCCATCGATACACCCGTTCACACTAGTTATATGTTATCCTACTTTCTTGTTCACTCCCTGCACACTAAGGGCTATTTACAGAGCCCCATTAACCTACAGACCTGCAAGTCTTTGGGATATGGGAGGAAACCCATGTGGTCACTGGAAGAATGTGCAAACTCCAAATGGACAGCACCCGAGGTCAGGATCGAACCTGGGTCTCTGGTGCTGTGAGACAACGGCTCTGCCAGTTGCGCCACTTCTCAACGGTCTGGTGCGATTTGAGGATGTGGAAGGAATTCCATCACTGATGCTAAATGAGAAAACATTCAGCCCAACAATCGGATTCTGATGAAAGAGTTTTTTCCACAGAACCCTTTCCCATCTTACTTCATATCATCTCCTCAACCTCTCCTTCTAGTCCTTTCTGCCTGAGTCCGGCAGCCTTGGGGACTTAACGATATGACTTGGGCTTGGTTTGGGTTGGATGGAACTGTGCCATGTTGACATGGTTTAGTATTTTATCCAGGTCAGGATTATATGCCTAGTATTAGTGAATGTGTGCTCTGCTCGGGGTCAGTAGCAACGTGCCTGACATATAGCTAGTGGGACTTTTCCACTTTCCCATAAATGCTTCTCAGTCAGGATAGTTGTGGAAACATTGAGATGGCGTTGGACAGAGGTCAGATTTGGATTGGCCACCGTGAGAGCGGAGTGCGTCGGGTTTTAATTTTATACAGATCTCAATTATCTGCCACGTATCTTATCCGGATTCTGATTAAATCTATCTCCACTAATCATTTCAAGAACTCTGTGTGGGAGCACGTTCCACTGCCTTCTAAATGAAGGAGCTTTTTCTCGACCTCCTTTTTAGATTTATTGATGGTTATCTCCTTTCTACAGTCCTGACTTTAGGCTCCCCCAACAGTGGAAGATCCTATGGTCAAATAACAAAAGACCAAGAGCATTGATTTCAACATTATGCAAAATTGCTTTGAACAGTTACATTCTGCGCAGGCCTGCTAGTGGACGATAGTTTGCAAACTGTGATCAATTCAAACTTATTTCTTGTGGTTTGTAAATTTCTCTTGCAGAAGCTAATGAATTGTTGGCGAGTTCCCCATGCGCTAATATAATACAAACCAACTGTTTTCCTTTATTGTTCAAGAAGGAACTGCAGATGCTGGAAAATCGAGATGGCGTTGTTCGTTTTCCTTTCTTGCTATCCGCACTGACACAAGGATTTGCATATGTGGCAAAATAAATGCAATATCTCTAATTTGTCTGCCTAAATCAAATATGAAACCTCAGCAACTATGGTATTCTGTGGACTGTGTCTGCAGCTGCACGACTGACTTTGGTTTTACACTATTATCGTTACCTAGTATTATGGTTATTAATTTATTTTATTACTGATTATTGTATATTTACCTGTGCATTGTGTTTATAGACCTGTTATGCTGCTGCAAGTAAGAATTTCATCATTCAGTTGTTGGCGAATCTGACATTTAAACACTCTTGATTTTTGATTCAGAGTTAAAGTGCAGAAATAAGTTATCTAACATATCACCAATTGTCTAATCCAAGGCATTCTTCTATGCTGTCAGTTCATATAAGCATATATTTCCTTTTAAGTATCTTTTTATGCTTAATGTTATGTTAAAAACCGTTTGCATAAAGTTTCCAAATGTGTCCAATTTCTTCCTTTTTCAACTCTTGATAAGCCCAGATCTTTGCTCTGCGCTGAGGGTTTATCAGGCACTGACGACTCACTTTGATGTTTCCCAAAATATTTTGTCATTTAAAACAAATTTACTATCTTCCCTTTAGGTTCTGAGCTTTTATTTGCAACTACAATCTTACATTTCTGATAGCAGTAAAGCGAATCTTCGGGGGACTTGCTTTCTGGGACAGTTATCTTCCTATCACAAGATGCACAGAACCACACACAATACTCCAACTGTGGTCCAACTAATGCCATGCACCAATTTAACAATTTCTTTCTTTCATGGTCCACACCCCCGCAAGTAAATCTCAGAGTTGCACTCGCTTTTATTTCCATGCATTTCAATTTTAAATCCATGAGTTCCATTAAAATTAAAATTGAATCCTTGCTTTTCAAAGTCTTTGGACATGTGAAGGAATAAACCCGAGGAACTATTTAACATGGTCATTTGAGTCGAGACCGAATTCCTGATTATTTTACCCTTTATAATGGGCCCCACCCAGATCAGGCATTGCTGTTCAGGGGAGGTGGGCAACACCCTGTGACACAGCCTTGCCTCAGTCACTGAAGATGTGGAAGTGAGGACAAGCAGTTGTTCTTCACTGACGGAGTGGAAGCAGCTCAAGAAGGAAGCTGTGAAATTTAATGCCTTTATAAATAATATTGGATTTCTAGCCTGCAATACATTGGCTGAAAATAAACTATTCCGAAAAAAGAAAAAATACTTGGAGCAGATGGTTCTTTAATTGCAGTACCAATTGCTGACACGCAGGCAGGATAGCTGCACAGAATTAGATTGTTGAGGTATTTTGCAGTGTTTCCTCTGCACACTGCAACAGGTACTCAGAAACACTTTCACAATTTCACTTGCATTAATGAAACTGGAAATAGGCATTGCCACCAATGCAGAGGGATCAGACAGTGTCTCCCAACTCATGATCAGGTCTCGTTGATTTGAAGGCAGACACTAAAGGCTGGACTAACTCAGTGGGTCAGGCAACATCTCTGGAGAAAGCGAATAGGCGACGTTTCGGGTTGAGACCCTTCTTGATTTGAATTGTCTTGGGCATGCAGCAAGGGTCTGAGGTTTACTGATTGTGTATTGGAGTCGGGTTACACAGCAGGGGGTTGCGGTGAAAATACTTCTAACGGTTGTCACATCACAAAAGGTCACTGATCAGCATTCCACGTACTGCAGATACAGTTAGATCTCAGCCCAGCCAGCGAGCAACCCCACCCCATGCTTGCCCGCTTCTGAATGAAAGTTCACTGTAGTTACTCCTCATAAATATCAAAACATTAAGCCTCAGATCAAAAGAATTACTCCTTGCATTGTTTTAATTTTTCTCTGATGTCTAGATACATAAGTATACACACATACATCCTAACACATATTCCACCACACAAACGCTCTCTAACACGCGTGCACACACAACTACACACAAACTTCAATCAGCGAATGACTTACCCTGTAGACCATTACTTTGAAGTTATTCCGTTTCAGCAGCACGGCCTCGTTTGATTCGAGCTTCTTTATCTGCGTTGCCTGCTTCTCCATGTTATGCTTGATGGTCTTAACATTGACACTGACTTTCCGAATCTTCTCCAGCATCTTGTTGACACTGGTTGCTGAGGTTGTATGCGACTTGGTGAGTTTGCTCAGCTCAGTTTGAATGCTGAACACGGCGTTTTCCATCTCCTGGTGCCGCTGCTCGAGCTGCTGCTGGCTGCTTTGGATCTGGTCAACCATTCCCACCACTTTGTCCAGGAGAGTGAGCACCAGCACCCCATTGAACTGAGGCTCTGACTTTGAGCTTTCATTCTGCTTCTGCGGCTCTGGGGGCTCCGGGCTCTCCTGCTCCCGCTCCTGGTCTAGCTCCTGCTCCAGGTTCAGCTCCTGCGCTTCTGTCTGCATGGTGTCTGCCATGGTTGGAAATGTCAAACTGGGATTGAATATACCAACTGAACCTGGGCTGACTGTGCTGGGATGGAAGCCAGTCCTGCAGGGAGAGAGAGAATGAGAGAGAGAGAGAGAGAGAGAGAGAGGGAGAGAGAGAAAGAGGAGCCTGTCTGTATGTGCTCTCACTCCAGTTACACAGCTGCTCAAGAAGTGTCCAACAAAATGTGCAAGCTTAAAAGGACATCAGCTACTCCACCTAGCTGCACAGTGTGAGACTGCTGAAGTTCATGCCAGCCCCCTCCTTAAATTGTTTGAATAGTTGGGAGGGAGTTGAAAACTTCCAATGCAAGCACGGGCACATCTAATGAGGAATGCACACCTCCAAGAGAAAATATCGCAGACCTGAGACAGGAATGTTTACAGAACTGTGCTCGATATGTTAAATGCTAAACAACAGACTCTGGAACTGCTGATGGATGAATCCAGCTTTGAAACAGACCTCAGCACAAGCCAGCCACACATGCCCACGCATACAAAGAGACAGCTGAATTTCCATTGTGGCAAATGTACTAGTCTAAGCAATTTCTCTTTGCAAAGAAAGGCAGATTCTGGTACAAACAATAAAAATCCAGCAACAGTTAACATCAATTTCCACACTTAACAGTCCTTCAGTGAGCACAAATCTATATTTAGCCTCTCACTGTTAACTGTGAAGTTGGTGAAACGTCTCGTCTAGTTAACATTCAACAAACAGCTGGAAACAATTCACAAACAGATTTTTCTTTGAATCAGTAACAAAAATGATATCAAAGAGTGGGACTAGAGGCAAAAGAGAATCTGTTCGGGGATGCCTGCCTGTATGCACCAGATTAGAGAAGAAGGTGGTGAATGCTTTCTTCGCCTGATGTTATATGAGCCACAATGATCATATGTGGCCCAGTTACTTTGTGCACTCCCAGTTAGTTAAAATATTTATCTCTAGTGTTCAGTTGCAGAATGGCTATTCCCTTCCTGTACTGTTGTTCTGTCTCTGAGTGTTCGTTCAGATTAATACTGCCATGGAAAATGGGATAGGAATCAGGGTGTGTTTTGTCAATGTTATTCAACAACCACAGGGTCAGATGGGAAATTATGCTAATTCCTGTTCATAGGAGAGGATTTGCTGCATTATTATTTGACAACACCATAAATGCACATACTTAAAAGAGAGAGAGAGAGAGAGAGTAAGTAAGTAAGTTTATTGGCCAAGTATTCACATACAAGGAATTTGCCTTGGTGCTCTGCCCACAAGTAACAACATGACACACAGTGGCAGTTACGAATGACTCAGAAAACACTAAAGATTAATAATAATAAAACATTAACGTGAGGGAGAGGGGGGGGAGGGGGAGAGGGAGATGGGGAAGGAAAGAGGGAGAGGGAGAGGGAGAGGGAGAGGGAGATATATATATATCATATTGTCACATGTACCAAGCCAGAACAATGAGATTCTTACTTGCAGCAACATAACAAGTTAACACGATACTCGGTAGATAATATTATAAACAAACAAAAATTATAATTCTATTATAAACAAACAAAACTCACGACTGTTGTGCCAGGTTTAGTACAAACCACATCATGAAGTACGCAGATGACACAACAGTGGTGGGCCTCATCAGGGACGACAATGAGCTGGCTTACAGGGAGGAGGTGAAACAACTGGTGGACTGGTGCAATACGAACAACCTGATCCTGAATGTCGAGAAAACAAAGGAGATTATCGTCGACTTCAGGAAAACCCGGCACAGTCCCACACCACTTCACATCAATGACAGCGATGTGGAGGTGGTCAGCAGCACAAAGTTCCTGGGGGTGCAGATCACTAACAGTCTGACCTGGTCGACTAACATCTCATCAATTGTTAAGAGAGCGCAGCAGCGGTTGCCCTTTCTGCGCCGGATGAGAAGAGCTCACCTCCCCCATCCCATCCTCACCACTTTCTACAGGGGCACCATAGAGAGTATTCTGACCAGCTGTATCTCTGTCTGGTTTGGGGACTGTAGAGCCTCCGACTGGAAGTCTGTGCAGAGAGTGGTGAGGACAGCGGAAAAAATCATCGGGACCTATCTCCCCTCAATCGGGGATATTGCGACCAAACGCTGTCTAAGGCCAGCAGTATCATAAAGGACCCCACACATCTCCATCACGGACTGTTCACTCTGCTGCCCTCGGGAAAAAGATACCGCAGCATAAGGAGCAGAACATCAAGGTTCCGCAACAGCTTCTTCCCACGAGCCATCAGACTCCTGAATGCCATGTAAATTGGCTGCCACTATTGTCTATTTATCCTTTTCATACATGCCTATCCTTCGGTTAATCTATTGTGTTGGACAGGGAGCCAAATGCAACGTAATTTCGTTTGGAACTGCATATATCAATGTATTTCTAAATGACAATAAAGTTTGTTTGACTTTGACTTGACTTTGAAATAGAAGACTCCAATATTCGCGCAAAACCAAACAAACACAAGTTCCTGATTTGATGTTTAGTTGGAGTTTATAGTGTTCAATAGCCTGATGGTTGTTTGGAAGAAACTGTCCCTGAACCTGGAGATCATGGTTTTCCAAATCCTATACCTTCCTGATGGCAGGAGTGAAATAAGAGCTTGGCCAGATGGTGTGGGATTTGATGACCCTGGCTGCTTTTTTGAGACAGCGCCTCCTATAGATCCCTTCAATATTGGTCAGCTTACTACTCATGCAGTGTCCACCAGTTTTGTACCTGGGCGTTTCATTTCTGGGTGTTCGAGTTCCTGAACCAGGCAGTGATGCTCCCTACCGAACAAAGTCATAAGCTTAGTTTTTTTGTCTGACAAGGTAGTTACATTGGTCCCTTGGGCACTTGATCTTTGGTGGCTCAGACCAAAGCTATTCTGCTGCACTGTAGTCTGGAGAGTGATACATGGAGAATGCCGCACCACTGTACATCTAATAGATTCAGAAATCTTGACAACAAATAACTGGGGCAGCACTGGAGAAAAACGTGGCTGCAGGGGCCTTGGTTAGTCAGTTTGCTTCTACTTACTGCTTATCCCTTCGAGGCCCTGATGTGAAAGTCTCGAGATACCAGTCAGATATATGTCACGGGTATGGCCAAGTTCATAGAAATGAGGTAGGAAAATTATTACTGGGATAAAGAAGGCATAAAAACATTTTGCAAGGATGACATAAAGTTATAAAGCGAGACTGCATAGGCTGGAATGTTTTACACAGAGGGTGAGGTGTTCCTGGAACATGCTGCCAGGGATGGTGGTGGTGGCAGTTATGATAGTAATGTTTAAAAGGCATTTGATCAGGCACATGCAAGGAATGGAGGAATATAGATCACGTGCATGTAGACTAGGGGTGGAAGATTGCAACCTTCACGTGGTCCACCCTGTTTAGACTAATGCAACCAACCCAACGTGCACAAACAAGATCAAATAGAACCAAGTTGACCTACAACTTTAGGCTGTGCACGCCATACGCAAGAAGAAGAAGCATGTCGACTAGATTCATTTAACTTGGCAACATGTTCAGCATGAACATTGTTGGCTGAAAGGCTATGTTGTATGCTTCAATGTGAGAGACGGAGGGGTGACCTTATAGAGCTTTATTAAATCATACAGGGCATTGCTAAAGTGAATAACCATAGTCTTTTTTCTTGGGTAGAGAAGTCTCAAACTAGAGTGCAACGTTTTGGTCTCTTCCTTTGGGGGGGGGAGGCGACATTTTCTTGTCATATCCCCCGTCTCCATCTCCATCTGCGCTGAGGCCTAATGGCGGAGCTGACAGCCTCCAACTGCTACCGACCTCGAGGCTCCAGAGGCAGAGCCAGCCAGGACTTAGCAGCGCAGGGCTGGCCGACTTTGGGGCTGCGGCGGGTTCCAGCGTTCCGGCGGCCCGACTAGGAGCTGTGGCGGCTTTCCGGTGGCGGTGGCGGCAGCAGCGGCTTCGGCGGTTCGGCCGTGGGCCCAGGGGACGACACCGCCGGGAGCTCGCAGGTCACAGGTTGGTGACCTGTTTTTCCGGAGCTCCCGCGGCAACAGCTGTGCCCGCTGGGCTGGAGGGCGGCAGCTTCGGCAACTTCGGAGTTGAATCGGCCCGTTCGCGGAGCACGGATCAGCCGCGGGACTTATTTACATCACCCGGTGGGGTCACAACATCGGAGGCCCGGTCGCCTCAGCGCAGAGGAAGAGGAAGAACAAGAAGAGACGAGACAAAGACTTACGTTTTTTGCCTTCCATCACAGTGAGGAGGCGTCTGGTGAACTCACTGTGGTGGATGTTGAATATGTGTTTATTGTGTGTTTCGTTATTTACTATATGTTTGACTGCAGGCAACGAAATTTCATTCAGACCGAAAGGTCTGAATGACAATAAAAGTTTTCCTAATTCCTAATAGGGTTAGGGTGAAAGAGGAAAGATTTAAAGGTGCCTGAGGAGCAGACCTTTCACACAGAGGGTAGTGCTTACATGGAACAAGTTGCCAGAAGAAGTGGTGGAGGTAGACAATAGACAATAGACAATAGGTGCAGGATTAGGCCATTCGGCCCTTCGAGCCAGCACTGCCATTCAATGTGATCAGAGTTACAATCACAGCATTTAAAAGACATGGAAATGAAAGGTTTGTTATATTATGGGATAGACACGGACATGCAGGATTAGTTTCATTATATGGTTTGGTCAGCATGAACAAGTTGGAGCAAAGGGTCTGTTTCCAGAACAGAATACCCAGACCGGTACGTCTGAAAAGGGAACACCAGCAGATTTATATAATGGAGATTGTTATAATTAGGAAAGATGGCCAGTGTTGCTATTTGTAGGAAGAATGAAATCGAGGCCACCAATATAAGAAAAGGGCAAATAATCCAAAGGGCATTGAAAGCAACTCGTGCGCCAGAATATGATGAGGAAGAGGAACTCTGGATGTAGAGGGGGCACAGATTCACATACATGTGGGCCAGACTGGCACTAGGAGGAAGTGGATGCTGCTGGATGTCTGGAAGCATAGGCAGAGGCTAAAGGGGATCGTAATTGTTAACACGCCGGTTGGTCCTATGGCCTCTGAACCAAGAGTTCTACATAAAACTGCGATGGTACCATTGCAAATGGCTCCTCGCACCTCACTACCATTATACTGCGCCTGATGCCATGATCTGAACTTTGTTGTGTCCATGAACATCCCACAAAAGCATAAAATGACAAACAGCCGGTATTGCAGGGAAGAGTTCATGATGTGGTCATTGCAATTTTACCCTGCAATAACCAATGAATGAGCACCAAGAATTAACAAATGTGGCAGATTACCTCACATGGTGAAAATCCTCTGCCAGTGGTCACTGAACATGGACAAATGTTGTCTCGATTTCAAGCCTCGGACTACTGGCTACTGGAATTTTACTTCAATTATTAAGTTGACTTACAAAGAGATGTTAATGTTTTTGCAGATTTCACAGCTGCGCTGAGCTGGTCAGTTGGGATGAGCTGATGTTGGATGATAGGGAGTTTCCACAGTTTACAGCTGCCAGGGAATAACAGCTGTAGAGGAGGTCTCCCAATAGCAGCATGGAAACTGCCACGGTGTCCCCCCGTAGGTCGATGGTGACATCAGAAACAGGCAACTACAGTTCTATCAACTGGCTGAAAACTTTCTGCCTCAGGCCTTAACTTCTTCATGATCGAAAGCAGTGGTGCACATCAGAGTTGTGTCAAGAAACATGTCAGTACAGAATATAACCGGCCTTACACAAGTAAGGGAGCTAAATAAGGGTGACTCTGTTCTCAGATGCCTGATCCCTAAACTTGAACAATCTGGACACTAGTCCGCTCTGCGTTAGTGTCTCCAGTTCTGAGTTTGTTTTGGTCCTGCTGTGCAGTTGTTAGAGACATACTGCACGGAGACAGGCCCTTCGGCCCAACTGGCCAATACTGACCAAGATGTCCCATCTATACTAGTCTCACCTGCCCATGTTTGGTCCACATCCATCTAAATCTTTTATATCCATGTATCTGTCCAAATATCTTTTAAATGTTGTCATACTATCTGCCTCGACTATCTGCTCCAGCAACCCACTCCTTATACCCACCATCCACTTCCTGAAAAAGTTGCTCCTCAGGTTCCTATTTCCTCTCTCGCCCACCATGTTTGTTTTT